>JASDDO010000019.1:579678331-580278331 GCA_030015575.1 Agapanthus africanus
AAAGATTCAGTATGGAAGATTCCAAGCGCGGTAACCTACCGGCTTGTCACGGGATCACCCTCTCTAAAGAGATGTCTCCCAAGACTGATTTGGAGAGGGATCGCATGTCTATTATACCCTACGCTTCTGCGGTAGGCTCTATAATGTATGCGATGTTGTGCACCAGACCGGATGTAGCTTATGCACTGAGTGTAGTAAGCCGGTATCAGTCAAACCCTGGGGAGAAACATTGGATAGCAGTAAAGAACATTCTCAAGTACCTGAGAAGGACTAAGGAGATGTTCTTGGTGTATGGCGGAAAAGACCTCCAGATTGAGGCCTTTGCTGACTCCAGCTTCCAGAGTGACAAGGATGATTCCAAGTCCATGTCGGGTTTTGTCTTTACCCTCAATGGAGGGGCGGTGTGTTGGAAGAGTTCCAAACAGGAAACCGTTGCAGACTCGACTATGGAAGCGGAATACATCGCTGCATCTGATGCCGCAAAAGAAGCTGTCTGGATAAGGAAGTTCTTAAAAGAACTTCAGGTGGTTCCGTCCATTGTTGACCCAGTACCTCTGTATTGCGACAACAACGGGGCTATAGCTTTAGCAAAGGAACCCAGGTCCCATCAGAGATCCAGGCACATCTTGAGGCGGTATCACCTGATCAGGGAGATCGTGGATCGCAAGGAGATCGAGGTTCGGAGGGTTGCTTCAGAAGAAAACACTGCAGATCCATTCACCAAGGCATTACCCCAGACTCAGTTCGAGCGGCTGATCGAGATGATAGGTCTTCGGTACGCCAGTTCATGGCCTTAGTGCAAGTGGGAGATTGTTAGTGTATATGCCCTAGAGGCCATTACTGTATCATACTAGTTTGTATATTACTTGATGGAAGCTTGGGATATTCACCTTGTATAAACAATCTTGCTCAATATAGTAGTATGCTACTTGGTTTGTTTCTACTTCAATGTGTACTTGTGTTTATTTCAGTATATCACTTATACGCATTAGTGGAGCCCTTAGGATCTTTGCTTGATTACCAGCGTTGTGATGGCAGTCACACTAGTGGGGGCTGGGTAATCTATAAGCACATCCTTATACAGGTCCCTAGTCGCAGGACTATCGAGACAGGGCATCGATACTCCGGAGTAGACTAGCGTATGCGCTTCTCATCCCAGTGTGGGAGATGGTCTGTCCCACAGCCATCAGTACATCGTACTGGAGATAGTATACGGGTGCTCGTTGGGTTACGAGTACACTGGACAGGACTCGTCGGGAACTGAAAGGTTGGTATTATACCTATCGTCAGTTATCAGTTCCCAGGTGACATGAGTACAGCTTAGTCCGCTGACTTGACACTGGCACTTCGCCTCGAGTGTGTTCCCACTGCACTTTGATCACTATCCTACCACGGCTCAAAGGAGTCGTGCAAACAGGTGGTGGTTGGGAGCAGTCCCGAAGCACTTGGAGGCAGTGACAGTTAGATAGGATTCGTCTCTCCCGGTATTGGGGGTTGACATCGCGCTGTGTCTAGGAGAGCCATTACACGAGTAGTCCCTGGCCAGGGCAAGCGAGATATACTGGTAGGTTCCAGTGTTATCTCAGGGTGTTTTGGGCTTCACTCCGACACGACTTGTACCGCTATTGGGGGACTGACGTTTTACCGCCCCCTAGGCCCGACATGCGATGTATCAGACGAACAGACCGGACTGTACGGAGACTGTCACATTCAGACTCAGTAGGAGTTCAGATGGGGTTTCACCTCGTGAGCCTTCTTGTCGACATCTACCTGGGGACCGTTACGCACAGCTAGTGCCGCTTGCGGTCTGTGGTTAAACCCACTGCCAGCGTAGTGTCGAGTCTTTAGAGTCCCACACAGAGGGTATTCGCCTCTGGGCAAAACAGAGTAGAGGTCGCATGGTTTTGCGACGGGGTTCGTTCTCATCCGCGCACTTGTGCACGTTTGGAGTCCGGACGGATATTACTGGCTGGCTCTGGTTTGAGTCAGATACCGGTATTTGTTTTGGGGTTGATTTTATCTCTCAGTATTCATGTTCCCCGGAACAAGAATGCAGGTGTGTATGCACAGTTCTTTTTGAGGAGGAGGAAGATGATTTTTCATTAGGGTTTCGGAACGGGTGCGTATGCACAGTTGACAGTCGTCTTTTTCCAAACCCTAATGGATTTATGTTATATCAATTAGTAATATATAATAAAATGAAATTGTGTCATGGTTAGTTTTTGTTGACTTGTTGACCATGGTTGACTTGTTGACCATGGTTGAACTTTTGACCATCATCATCACAAAAGAAAGATGCTCTTTGATTCTAGCAAATTCATTTAATGTTTGTAATGATAATGGTCATTCTAAAACTTTCCTTCAACCTTTTCATTTTCATTATTATTATTATTGATAATTCTTTTTCTTTTGCATTATGGTTGCAAGAAAGAAAAAGAATAGCTCATTCTATCATATTCACTCTCTCTCTTCACTTCATCTTCTTCTTCCTCTAAGCTAAAGAGAACCCTTCTCATGTGTTGAGAATCCTTCTCTTTAGAAAAGAAAGACAACTCCTAGTCACTCTCTACTCATTCTAGGTCCAAGGTTTAGCAAGCCGGAAACCCTAGTTCACTCAAAGCACGAGGAAGAGCCCAAAGGTCGAACTCTCGAGGTGGATCCATCTTCGAAGGAAGAAGGCGACAAGAAGAGAACCATCAACCTCTACAAAGTTTGAAGAAGAAGGAGTTCAAGTTTAGGTATAACCATCTCCATCCGAGTAGCTAACCCTCTTTAGCTAAGTATGCTAGTTTTAGTTTAGACACGATCCCGACCTTGTTTAGTCCATGTTGCCTCTTGCGATAAAAATTTGTTTTTTATACCGTTTCCACCTCCCCGTAAGAACCGGGGGTCGCAATATGGACTTACACCTACCACGGCTCTACTGAGTCGTGCAAACAGGTGGTCTTTGGGTACAGTCTCGAGGCACATGGAGGCAATGAGCGATAGGAGGGGTTTTGTCTCTCCCGGTATTGGGGGTTGATGTTGTGCTATGCTCGATTGGCTATAACATGAAGTCCCTGGCCAGGGCTGCTGAGATTTACTGATAAGAGTTATCAGTAGTTTCTCGATCTGTTATGAGCCATACACCAGCATGACTTATTGAGTTACTGGGGTCGACGATTCCATCCCTGGACTCCATATGCAGCATATCTGACGAAGAGACCGGACAGTACGGTAAGTGTTTCCAGTTGGCTCGACGGGAGTTTTTACAGCTTCGCTGGTTTTCTTCTGATCGTTTCAATACCCGGGTGGCCGTTACGTTTAGCTGACCTCTTGCAGCTTGTAGATGTTTGATATGATCATCATCTACTGCCGGCGTATTGACGAGTCTTAGAGTCCCACAATGAAGTTTCCTGGCTCAGGCAAAAAGATGTGGTGTGCATATGAGATATGCGCGGGACCCGATTAAATACGGTTATGTGATAACGTATATAAATCGGGCATTTTCTATTTGTCGGATCGTATGTGATATGACCGGTTTGCTAAATCAAGTGTTGATTTAACAAATTACATTTAGATTAATTCTTTAATTAAATCCTTTTGTATGCATGCATGCATGCACATGATGATGTGCATGGACACATACATACATACATAGTATCATGGTTGATGATACAAGAATGGTGGCAATGCAAGACTTATATTGAAGCTTTTATTTATATTTATCATTTTAAGTTAATGTAAAGAAAACCCACTCATGATCCTTTATTCTTTAGTGGGTAAGCTTTATTTAACTTAATGAAAAGAATTTCCACCCATGCTTAATTCTTTATGAAAAGAATTTCCACCCATAATTATAGTAGGAATGGAATAATGATGATTATTCTTCCTCATCACTATATAAGGCTTCATATGTGATATGAAACAAGAAGAACAACAAAGCATGTAAAAATTGGTGTGAAGAAAATAAGTTATCATATGTGATATGATAGAAAGCTCAAGCTTAGCCACAATTATCTTCTTCTTCCTCTCTTGATTTTTCTCTAGAGTGAAGTTGATAAGAAGAAAGGGTTTTAATTATTGAATATAAACCACATCATTATACTACACACATCTAGCCGATTTGCGTAGGGTGTTTGCTCTACTTCGTTTGCGAAACAAGTAAGGCAAGGAGCTTTGGGCAAAGGGACTTCTGGTGGATCATCGTGGACAAGGAAGGCTTCCATCGATCCGTTCCAAACTCTCATAGTGCCAAGGAATCACCGAGGGAGATCTACAAAGGTTGTAATCTCTACTCTTAGTGATAGTTTTACATTTGCATGTGATGCTTATTTGTATGATTCCCTAAACTTCTAGTTTCGATTCTTGTCGAGTTAACTTAGCACCTCTAAAATTTTGATTATGGCATATGTGATGCTACCAACCCTTGATGAGGTGCTAGGCTAACCCTTCACATGGATCATGATCGGGCGGATCATACTAGTGGCCTTTGGTTTAAGCCAGATCCTAGTTTTAGATTTTGTTGGATTACTTTAGTCTCATCGCATTCGCATTCGGTCGGAATGCGGATGCAGGTATGTATATATAGGTGAGGGGTATCCTTGTGATCCGTCACGAGTTTACTTTAGATATTGCCGTATCTTTTTATTGTTGCAAACATTTGGATTAATGTTTGCATATAGAAATAATGAGCTAGAAATCATCATTTAGAGCATTAATGGTGACACATGCACAAGTGATGACTCATGGTCTCTTTCTTTATGCATGTGTCACATATTGTGATGGATTTGAGTCTGGATATGATAAGGAGAGAGGGGGGCTGCCATGATATGGTGTTAGCTCCTCTATTTTTCAAGCTTGCTCTCACTCTCATTATCATACAACAAAAAAAGGAAAAAGGCTTCTTCTTCTTCTTCTTGCTCTTGCTCATAACCTCCATTAATGGCATCATCTCTAACCTCCATCCATACACTCTCATGTGTTGAGAATCAATGGATGATTGAGAAAAAGTGATCACACACATTCTCTACTTCACCTTGGGCACGTCGGCTAGCAAAGTTCATGCCCGAGTTGCTTCGGATGAAGTGGGAGCCCGTAAAAAGACTCGAAGATGTGGTGCCCTTTTCGACGAGGAGATCGAGCTCGGAGATGCTGCGAGGAGCTTAGGATGGTGGCCAAAGACCGAAGGACACGGATCGATCGGTATAGCCTTTCCAACCCTTCTCTAGTTGCTAGTTGTAGGTTAATGGTTCGATCCGGGTTTTAAGCATACGATAGCGCCAGTTTCTAGCTTTGAAAAAGTTTTCGTTTCCGCATTTTGGCCTCGGAAAGACGGCCGGGGCGCTACCGTAGTCTAACATGGTATCAGAGTCACGCCATTAACCTTTACTAGCTTGCCCTAACGTGTTTAGAACTTCGATCGAACGAAATGTCCAAAACCGCGATTCCAATTTGTGCAGTTTCTGTCGAAATTTTTTTGTGCTCTCAAATTTTTTTTCATTACGTTAGAAAATCAGGCAGGGTTTTTGAAGAACACTGTTGAAATTTGGTACACTAATCTCGTCATAGCGCCGCGGAACCGCGGCACTAACCTTGTTTTGGCCGCGGTTCCGCCGCACTACTGTAGCATTAGGGCACCAAATTTTCTGCAGTGGTCTCTGACTTGGAATTGGGGTTTCTGGTATTTTTAGTTTTGTCCCAGATTATTTTGAGTGCTGGATTTGTGCTTGGGGCCCACTTCTGGAAATTTTGTCGATCGAAAAATTTAAATATGTTAGTTCACAGTGCTTACTTTATATCTGCGACCGTGAATGTCATTTGATCGGTAAATCTGGTCTAATTTCTATAGCTCTTTTAGACGGATTTACGAACGTGACATTCACGTTGATGTTCTGTGTTGTGCTGTGATGTTGCGGATTTGTCGTGGTAGATAGCCTGGTGCAATGGTAGTACAGTTTGGTTGTATTTGTACATTTGATAATGTGGGGCGAGCGTCCGACATGTTGACTGTCGTCACTGCCTCTTTGTATATTATTCTTTTGGGGCACGGCCGGGCTGAGCTCGATGTACCCGTTGTATATATTTTACTTTCTGTACTAGGATTACCACGCGGTGGGGTGCACGGATAGCCCGGTTCTATAGGGCAACGGGCCCGCATCTCATGGCTTTGAGACGTAGAGGGCTTTACTCAAGAATTGGCGGGCTATTCGCCGCACTCGTAAGGGGTATAGGTTGACCCAAGGAGGGATGCACAAGTTACCGGATTCCGTGAAGTGCTGGGTGGTCCATTCACTTTGTTGAAGGGGGCTGCCTCTCTTCAGGTTTTGGTGGGTAACTTGCCGCGCCCGTAGGGGTCTAGGTTTTCATTGCACAGGCTATCCACACGACCAGGGGAACGTCGGGTTTCAGTTGCGGCTCTGTATGTAAGTGCACGGCGGCGCCCCGGTCGTCAATCCGACGGCCAAATGCGGAAGCGGTGATAAACTTAAATTTTGCGAACTTAGCAAACCGGCACCACCGCGCACTAAACCCCGGATCGGGCCATTAAACCAGATCTAGCAAAGTAACAAGATAGGGAAGAGATATACCGAGTGATCCGAGTCCTCCGGTCTTCTCGTCGTCGTCCCGATCTCCTGCGGAAACTCCGGTCGTCGCCTCCTTGCCGGAAGGGCACCACATCGTCTGTTTCTTTCACGGGCTCCCGCCTCTATACCGAGGCAACTCAGGCATGAAGCTGGCAAGTCGACATGCCCAAGATTGGCTGTAGAATGTGTAGGGTTGTGTCTCATTTGGGGTTTTGTTGCCTTTGTAGATGGAGGAATGAGGTTAAGAAAAATGGTGCTTTCATTTTTCATGCAAGGAAATTGAGATGAAGATAAAATGCCACAAGCTCACAAAATGAAACTCTCTCTCTCCCTCAAAATTGTGGCCGGCCATAACAAATGTGAGAATGGTGGAGGGATAAATCAAACAAGAAGGGAGGTGATGGTAGGAGAAGAAAAGAGGTGACCACATCCAAACATCAACCATACTTAATTCACATCAAACCCATACCCTCTCTTTAATGCAAGTGATGGTGGAAAAGAAAAGATGCCATCATAATCAAAGCATTTGCAAGAAACCCCTCCACTATGTGTTATTTGCAAACTTGCAAATAACCCCCTCCATCGGAAAAGTCCGGCCGGGAAAGAACAAAGGAAAACCGGCTGGAACGGAATGCAAACTGGCAACTCCAGGAAACTGGTCCCGTAATAAATTACAGGAAAACCCCATACTGTGCATACACACCCGCATCTGTATTCCGTCCGGATACAAATGCAAAGAGACAAAATCTACGCTGTACTAAACTAGGATCCGGCTTAAACCAAAGCCGGCTAGTAATGTTCGTCCTATCCTGATCCGTGCAATATTGCACGAATCTGATCGAACCCTGCCATATAACTATACGGCCACTAGTACAAACCGTCCGATCCTGATCCGTGCAATACCGCACGTATCTGATCGGACCCTGCCATATCTCCATACGGCCTCTACAGCGTTTCGCCCGAAAGCTGAGTAACTGAATGTGTGGTGGACTCTAAAGACTTGTCAATACTATGGCAGTGGATTTAACCACTAGCACGTCAGAGGTATAAGCCAATACGTAACGGGCCACCATCTATTGACCAAAAGGGACGTCGATGAGCGAACTCATCCTGACACCCTACTGAGCCTGTCAGTGACAATATCCGTACAGTCCGGTCCGTTCGTCTATGAGCATCGCATGTCGGGCCTAGGGGGTGGGTAAAAGTCAGACCCCCAAAAGCGGTACAAGTCGTGTCGGAGTGTAGCCCAGAACACCCTGAGATACTACTGGAATACCTACCAGTAAATCTCCTGCCTTGGCCAAGGACTTCGTGTAATGGCTCTCCTAGACACAGCGTGACCTCACCCCCAATACCGGGAGAGACGAACCCCTGAAGATCCGCTCACTGCCTCCATGTGGCTCGGGACTGTACCCAACTAAAACCTGTTTGCACGACTCCTTTGAGCCGTGGTAGGGTAGTAATCAAAGCACAGTGAGAACTCACACGAGACAAATGACGATCCCCAGGTCGATGAACTAACCTGTACACATGTCACCTGGGAACTGCTATCTGACGTCTGGTATAAGACCAACTAGCATGTTCCCGGCGAGTCCTGTCCGGTGTACTCATAACCCAATGAGCACCTGTATACATCTTAGGTGAACCAACTGACACCAGTGGCTTGTGAGACCGGCCACCGCCCCTCGTCGGGGTCTCGACTGTATACACTAGTCTACTCTGGAGTATCGATGCCCTGTCTCGAAACTCCCACGACTAGGGACCATTTAAGGATGTGCTTATAGACTACCAGCTCCCACTTATATGATCGCCCTCATACTGCTGGTGGTCAAGCAAGAATCCTAGGGGCTCTATCAACGTGTAATAGCGACCTATAAGGTCACCTGAAACAGTACACGATGATAAAGGTAAACCAGATAGCATACTATCATCTCGAGTAAGACTGTCCTACCGGGATAGGTCCTCCCTCAATCATTGCAATCACGTGCCTGTGATCCAATAATTGACTTGAGGGCACTATCTCCAACAATCTCCCACTTGCACTCAAGGCTAATTATTGCGATGTCGCATACTCACAGCCCGTGTGATACCGAACACCCAACTCCTCTACTAGTCAGTCTCATAAAGCCTGTTTGCGAAACTCTTGCGTTCGAGGAATAGCCTCAGTGAGTGGATCCGCCTAGATGTTTCTTTCTATGTCTCTCTATATCTCAAGTTCGCGGAGAAAGCCATCTCCCGAAATGATCAATACCTGTCTTAGAATGTCTGGATGTCTGATGGGACCCAGTTCATAAATGAACTTCAAATCCAGACTTCTCAGACTGTATCGTCAACTGAATATAATCAGTATCCTGCGCCATGCCACCCTTAGTATCTGCCTGGATCACCTGTCCAAAATACTGCCCCTCGTCAGAGGGAAAACTATAACTCTGACAACCTCCTTGTCGTCCAGGTCACCTTGGAAGCCTGGAATGATAACTGTCCCCCGAATGAGGCTGTCGTTATCATATCCCTAGAACATCCACTTATGTTCTAAAACTGCTTCCGACTGTTTCTCCAGGATTGGGTCAATGTCAACTTATTGCATCTAGTGCAAGAACAACATCTGGTGTGGTACTTGACATCTCATGATTGACTCAATTGCCTAAGCAAGTGATCTGCCAATCATGCACATCCCTCTCTACTTTAGTCTATAAGACACCTTTAGAGAGGGTGACTCCATTATCTGCAGGTACACTACCGTGCCAGGAGTCGTCCATTCTAAATACTCTTAGAATGCTGTCAAAGTACCCTGATTGGGAAACCACCCAAAACTAGATCTAAAACCATAGATCTAGTAACCTGTATGTCTGATATAACGTCCAAGTCCCTTGTGGAGAAACCACTGTGTGACGACCAAAGTATAACCGATCGTAGTATAGGAATGTCACTTCCTACTTTGTGTATGTCATCCAAAACCCGGATATCACACCCTACTACCTACTCAACAGATCCATCCCCTATTCTGATGAAGTCAAACCTATGATTATCACATCAGAAATAGATGATCTATCTCCGCTACATCTGCTTTAGTCTAAAAATAGACATAAGCCTGATGTCCACCAATGCTTCCGCTGCTCCCACTGACTACGACAACCCTCTGGCAGAGTCATATAGACGTGCACTTCTAAAGCTAGTTTAGAACGACGCTATACTCATCCTCCCACCGGGTCTCGCAGCCTGGAACAACAGCAATGGCAAGTGTGGGTAAACAAGAACTTCCCTGTCACCGTCCTTGAGGCTACCGGAGTACCTCTCGGGTGCCTGAAGTTACCCACCGTATCTGCGGAGTGGCTAATGGAATGTCAAATCAGATTGAATCTTTAGGTTCCTTATCAAATCTTCAGTAATCGTTTGCGGTTCTGGAATCACTTCCAGTTCTACCATACTCCCACTACTGTTTTTGAAAAAATCCATTTTTATTAAAACTGTGGCGAGTCTAGAACAATATTTCTATTGATCTGCCAGATGGTAGAAAGTCAACCCTCGTCATAGCCTGGGTCAACCCACAAACAGCCATTACAGAAACGTGCCTTGAGTTATCCAGAGTCTGGTTTTAATCATAAGCCGGACAACTCCCCATACCTTAACAATGTTAAGATATGAACTGTACTATATCCAATATAGAACCAGAGGCACTGATTTAATTGAACCGGATTCAAATCATGCAGCTGTCTCCAGTGCATGTCAACTATATGTAGAGAGGCCGATCAGCGTTACTCAACTTAGGAATGCTTCCAATTATGAGTAACCTGAAAGAGAAGCAATTTCTCTTTATCATTACTATCAACTGAATACCATATACAAGTATCTACATCTTCGATCACCTTGAAGAATCCCGATACTTGCTACACCTGGTTCTCTACTCTATTCAAATACCTATAACTCCTCAAAACTTAGACCCTGTGTTTCTACGAAACACATGTCTAAGAACTAGAGAAGTTAAAAGTAAACAGAATATAGTATGAGGACCAACCCCTCTGTCCTAATGGACACTGGACAACATACAATACTCTGTATAAGTCCGCTGAGTTTAACAACTCTTTCACTGTGTGTCGTAGGTTGAAAACTGTACTTATGGTTAAGAAGAATTACACTGCTGTTTAATGCTCCTTACCTAACCATCCACTGATATAGGTAAATGTCATCGACATAATATCAAAAGGTATATCTCACTCTATGAAAATAGACGTACAGATATATCAATTTGAAATTGGTGCATAAAAGCGGATATTCAAAACCAAATATTTGCCGACCGGCAAACAGCCCAGGTGATTTCCTCAAATATCACCGATTACAACGAATCCCGATATAATGAGGATGATCACCCAATTCCCAATAACCTACCCCCACTCATCATCTGTAAAACCATACAGATGTGAGAATCATACCGGGTAAATACATACCCTGGAGTAAGTATCTAATCGGGAAATCAGTTTTCTTTTAACAGTACACAGTGAACTGAAACATTGAAATGTTTCGATGGGGTATCCTGGTATTCCTAGTAATGCCTCTACCATTATCCAGATTCACAACTATATCCGTATAATTCTTTGCCACCTCTCCAAATCCCTTTATATGTCTTTAGTCATTACCTTCTGCACACCCCTTTAGGCCAATTGGTTTTCTTCCTTCCCTACCGTTCGGCACCAGCCTATGGTTTGGAAGAAGACTATCCAATAAGCATAATGGGTGTACTGTCCTAATCCTAGGAGCACTCGAAATGCGAGAGAAGGTGAAGATAAAAGACAACCGAATAAACCTTATTCCTATTTCTCCTGGACCAGAATCCATCCCCGAACTGGAACAAGTTCCTTTCGAGTTCGTATATAACCATACGATGGATTATCCAATAAACTGTGGATCTTCGTAGTGATACGGAGTGTCCTGGAGAAAAACAAAGGTGATTTAGGATTGGCGAAGAAATACTTGGTTAGGTCGTGAATATCAGTCGCACTTTACTTTGCCCTCTTACTAATCCCTTGCTTTGTCTTAATCTTAATACCTTCTGCACACCGTTTAGGCTAATTGGTTTTCTTCATTCCCTACCGGTCGGCACCAGCCTAAGGTTTGGAAGAAGACTATCCAATTTGCGTAATAGGTGTACTATCTCTTAAACTAAGGAGTACTCATAACTTGAGAGGAGGCAAAAAGGAAAAGACAACTGAATAATCCTATCCGTTTTCTCCAGAACCGGAAACCATCCTCGAATTCCTTCGAGTTCGTATCTAACCATACGATGGTTTTGTCCAATGGAAGTGGACGTTCGTAGTAATATGGGGTGTCCTGGAGAAATGGGTAAAAGTAGGAGTGGCAATGAGGTCTGCAACTCTAACAATCAAAAGCCAGTGTTAAGAAGGTTCGGTCAACTTGGTCACTGAGTCATAGTCTTGGGTCGGGTCAATGGTCACTGCCAGAGAGAGAGAGAAAAGAAACACTCAGCGTGCACTCTAACCTAGATCAGAATGGTTACCAATTTATCTAATCAGGAAACCTCCCACTGTACCTCAAATTCTCCTCCAAACCTGAAAGAAGAATTAGTCGGGGTCACCCGAGGAGTAAACTAACTCATCAGTGGAAATCGGGATCCAACTCTCATCGCATGAGAACGTGACGGAATCCGCTCACGCTATCACACTCCAGAATGTATGCGCATATCTGGCAAGTTTCAGTTTTTTTGAAACTCCCGATGTGATTTTTACCCCATGCTCTTATGACCTTGACTTTGGCCAACATATCATAAGTCACATGTCAAGTTCAACCCGTCATTCTCCAGGTTAATTTGAATCCACCCGTACCTACCCTTGACTTTGGCCAAAATGGCAGTACGACTGTCCCAAACCAACGCATCTATCTATGCTGCATATGAATACCCAATAGCTACCAATCACTGTGACTTGACTTTGGCCAACATACATAGCTTGAATACTATTGACTACCCATATGAAACGACGGAGGGCTACGAATGGTTTCTGGCGAAAACCTTTAACGTAATGAACTTGATATCGTTGAAGGAACGGATAGCTTTTTAGAAAATATAGTGACGAAAACCTTTACTAAAGAGGTCACTCCCGGTGAAGGGATCTTGGCTCTTTCCCCGTAGAATGGGGTGCAGGATATTCCAAATGAATAGCACGATGCAAAGCAAAAGTAATCGGCTATAGTGAAGTTAATGCCCTGACGCAAACTTCTGTCCAAGAGGTTACTCCCGGTGAAGAGATCTCGGCCCTTGCCTCGTCGACTGAGGAGCAGGATATTCCAAATGAATACCACGATGCAAAACAAAAGTGAACGTCCTTGCAATAACATCTTTTTGAAAAGTGTTCCAACAACATCAGAATAGGTTTGTTTATCTTGCATTGATCCGAATCAATGCAGTCCCATCAATTGATCACACCACAAAGAACGAAAATATACTGACGTACGTATATGCCATCCGCATTCGCCACTGGGTCCCGTCATCACCCGTTAGGTTAGCTAACTAACGGCAGAGCGGGGACTGGACTAGCGCGGATGAAAAACATATACAACATCTACTAATATATATACCAATATATTATATTCGCTCAAGGCGTGATAAAAATGCAACATCACAAAAATGTACAGCATCACAGAACAATACAGATATCTGGGATCCCCGAGTTTCACAGAGCCACTACTGAAACCCGACGTTCCCCTGGTCGTCTGGATAGCCTGTGCAATGAAATCCTAGACCCCTACGGGCGCGGCAAGTTACCCGCCAAAACCTAAAGCGAGGCAGCCCCCTTCAGCGCCGTGAATGGACCACCCAGCACATCACGGAATCCGGTAACTTGGGTACCCCTCCTGGGTCAACCTGTACCCCCTACGAGTGCGGCGAATAGCCAGCCAATTCCAGACTTAATCCCCCTCCGTCTCAATGCCCTGAGATGCGGGCCCGTTGCCCTCTAGAACCCGGCTATCCGTACACCCCTCCGCGGGGTAATCCTAGTACAGAAAGTAAAATATACATACAGAAGGTACATCGACCGCAACCTGATCGTGCCCCAAAATAATAATACAATCAGGCAGTGACGGCAGTCCACATGTCGGACGCTCGTCCCGCAATATCAAATGTACATAATACAACAAAACTGTACTAGCATTGCATCCAGGCTATCCCCACGACCGACCCGCAACATCACAGCAAATACATAGAACATCAACGTGAAGGTCACGTTCGTAAATCCGTCTAACCGGGCTATAGCAGTTAGACAGGATTTACCGATCAAGTGACATTCACGGTCGCAGATATAATGTAAATACTGTGAAATAATGTGTTTAAAATATCCGATCGATCAAAAATTAACAAGTGGGCCCCCAAGCAATACTGTAGCACACACAGAAAATCTGGGCCCAATTTTAATATTCCAAAGCCCCTAAAATTAGCCCAGAAGCCCACTGGAAAAAAATGATGCAGTGACGACACCAATGTGCGGCGGAACCGCGGCCCAAGGGGGGGTTTGGCCGCGGTTCCGCGCTTTAGTGATCGAGTCACTGCGTCGAATTTTTACAGCAGTCTTAGAACTCCCTGCACATCATTCTGAGACAACCTGAAAAATTTTTGGACATCAAAAAAATTTGACAGAAAACTGATGTGAGGAAAAACGCGAGTTTTTGGAATTTTGGTCGATCGGAAATGCAAACACATCAAACAAAGCTAGACGAAATTAATGGCGAGGCTCTGATACCACTGTAAGTGCACGGCGGCGCCCCGGTCGTCAATCCGACGGCCAAATGCGGAAGCGGTGATAAACTTAAATTTTGCGAACTTAGCAAACCGGCACCACCGCGCACTAAACCCCGGATCGGGCCATTAAACTTGATCTAGCAAAGTAACAAGATAGGGAAGAGATATACCGAGTGATCCGAGTCCTCCGGTCTTCTCGTCGTCGTCCCGATCTCCTGCGGAAACTCCGGTCGTCGCCTCCTTGCCGGAAGGGCACAACATCGTCTGTTTCTTTTACGGGCTCCCGTCTCTATACCGATGTAACTCGGGCATGAAGCTGGCAAGTCGACATGCCCAAGATTGGCTGTAGAATGTGTAGGGTTGTGTCTCATTTGGGGTTTTGTTGCCTTTGTAGATGGTGGAATGAGGTTAAGAAAAATGGTGCTTTCATTTTTCATGTAAGGAAATTGAGATGAAGATAAAATGCCACAAGCTCACAAAATGAAACTCTCTCTCCCCCTCAAAATTGTGGCCGGCCATAACAAATGTGAGAATGGTTGAGGGATAAATCAAACAAGAAGGGAGGTGATGGTAGGAGAAGAAAAGAGGTGACCACATCCAAACATCAACCATACTTAATTCACATCAAACCCATACCCTCTCTTTAATGCAAGTGATGGTGGAAAAGAAAAGATGCCATCATAATCAAAGCATTTGCAAGAAACCCCTCCACTATGTGTTATTTGCAAACTTGCAAATAACCCCCTCCATCGGAAAAGTCCGGCCGGGAAAGAACAAAGGAAAACCGGCCGGAACGGAATGCAAACTGGCAACTCCAGAAAACTGGTCCCGTAATAAATTACAGGAAAACCCCGATACTGTGCATACACACCCGCATCTGTATTCCGTCCGGATACAAATGCAAAGAGACAAAATCTACGCTGTACTAAACTAGGATCCGGCTTAAACCAAAGCCGGCTAGTAATGTTTGTCCGATCCTGATCCGTGCAATACTGCACGAATCTGATCGAACCCTGCCATATAACTATACGGCCACTAGTACAAACCGTCCGATCCTGATCCGTGCAATACCGCACGTATCTGATCGGACCCTGCCATATCTCCATACGGCCTCTACAGCGTTTCGCCCGAAAGCTGAGTAACTGAATGTGTGGTGGACTCTAAAGACTCGTCAATACTATGGCTGTGGATTTAACCACTAGCACGTCAGAGGTATAAGCCAATACGTAACGGGCCACCATCTATTGACCAAAAGGGACGTCGATGAGCGAACTCATCCTGACACCCTACTGAGCCTGTCAGTGACAATATCCGTACAGTCCGGTCCGTTCGTCTATGAGCATCGCATGTCGGGCCTAGGGGGTGGGTAAAAGTCAGACCCCCAAAAGCGGTACAAGTCGTGTCGGAGTGTAGCCCAGAACACCCTGAGATACTACTGGAATACCTACCAGTAAATCTCCTGCCTTGGCCAAGGACTTCGTGTAATGGCTCTCCTAGACACAGCGCGACCTCACCCCCAATACCGGGAGAGACGAACCCCTGAAGATCCGCTCACTGCCTCCATGTGGCTCGGGAGTGTACCCAACTAAAACCTGTTTGCACGACTCCTTTGAGCCGTGGTAGGGTAGCAATCAAAGCACAGTGGGAACTCACACGAGACAAATGACGATCCCCAGGTCGATGAACTAACCTGTACACATGTCACCTGGGAACTGCTATCTGACGTCAGGTATAAGACCAACTAGCATGTTCCCGGCGAGTCCTGTCCGGTGTACTCATAACCCAATGATCACCTGTATACATCTTAGGTGAACCAACTGACACCAGTGGCTTGTGAGACCGGCCACCGCCCCTCGTCGGGGTCTCGACTGTATACACTAGTCTACTCTGGAGTATCGATGCCCTGTCTCGAAACTCCCACGACTAGGGACCATTTAAGGGTGTGCTTATAGACTACCAGCTCCCACTTATATGATCGCCCTCATACTGCTGGTGGTCAAGCAAGAATCCTAGGGGCTCTATCAACGTGTAATAGCGACCTATAAGGTCACCTGAAACAGTACACGATGATAAAGGTAAACCAGATAGCATACTATCATCTCGAGTAAGACTGTCCTACCGGGATAGGTCCTCCCTCAATCATTGCAATCACGTGCCTGTGATCCAATAATTGACTCTGAGGGCACTATCTCCAACACTGTGAAACCCGGGGTTTCCAGATTATCTGTATTGTTTTGTGATGCTTATACATTTTATGATGTTGCATTTTATCACGCCTTGAGCGAATATTATATATTGATATATATACTAGTAGATGTTGTATATGTTTTACACCCGTGCTAGTCCAGTCCCCACTCTGTCGTTAGTTAAGTAACCTAACGGGTGATGACGGGACCCAGTAGCGAATGCGGATGGCATATACGTACATCGTATTTTCGTTCTTTATTGGTGTGATCAATTGATGGGAATGCATTGATTCGGATCAATGCAAGCTAAACAAACCTATTCTGATGTTGTTGGAACATTTTTCAAAAAGCTGTTGTTGCAAGGACGTTCTCTTTTGTTTTGCACAGTGGTATTGGGTTATGAATATCCAGCACCTCGGTCGACGAGGAAAGGGCCGAGATCCTTTCGCCGGGAGTGACCCCTTGGACAGAAGTTTGTGTCTGGGTAATAACTTCATTATAGTCGATTACTTTTTGCTTTGCATCGTGGTATTCAGTTGGAATATCCTGCACCTCATTCTACGGGGAAAGAGCCGAGATCCCTTCACCGAGAGTGACCTCTTTAGCAAAGGTTTTCGCCACTATATTTTTATAAAAAGCTATCCGGTTCCTTCAACGATATCAAGTTCATTACGTTAAAGGTTTTTCGCCAAAAACCACTCGTAGCCCTCCGTCATTTCCTACAAGTTGTACTTAGTATTCGTGCTGCGTTTGTTGACTCCATCAAGGCGTAGTGTACGGTAGCTAAGTGGTGCTTGTTTATAGCATGAGTATGCTATTGGTTAGGACAATCGTGTGGCCTTGTTGACTCCGTCAAGGGCACGTACGGGTGGGTTTAATGCAATCAAGATAATGACGGGTTGAACTTGACTAGGACTTTTTGATTTGTTGACTCCGTCAAGGTCACTTGGGTCGTAGGAGTAAAAACACACATCGGGAGTTTCTAAAGAAACTGAAACTTGCCAGGCATGCGCATACCTTCTGGAGTGTGATAACGTGAGTGGATTCTGTCACGTTATCATGCGATGATAGTTGGATACCGATTCCTACCGATGAGTTGGTTTACACCTCGGGTGATCCCGACTAATTCTTCTTTAAGGTTTGGAGGAGAATTTGAGGATACAGTGGGAGGTTTCCTGATTGGATAAAGTGATAACCATTCTGATCTAGGTGAGAGTGCATGCGGAGTGATTATTTTCTCTCTCTCTCTCTTTGGCAGCATCCATGGCCTGACCCTTGACTATGACTCAATGAACGAGTTGACCGAACCTTCTTATAACACTGGTTTTTGGATTGTCTGAATTGCATACCTCATTGCCACTCCTACTTTTACCCTTATCTCCAGAACACCCCGTATTACTACGAACATAGACTTCCATTGGATAAAACCATCGTATGGTTATATACGAACTCGAAGGAACTTATTCGAGAATGGTTTTCGGTTCTGGAGTAAACGAATAGGACAATTCAGTTGTCTTTTCCTTTTACCTTCTCTCGGGTTGCGAGTGTTCCTTGGATTAGGACGGTACACCTATTACGCTAATTGGATAGTCTTCTTCCAAACCATAGGCTGGTGCCGAACGGTAGGAAATGAAGAAAACCAATTAGCCTAACGATGGTGTATAGAAGGTAATAAGTTAAGACAAAATAAAGGGATTAGAAAGAGGGCAAAGTAAATTGCGACTGCTATTCACGACCAAACTAAGTATTTCATCGCCACTCCTACTTCTCCTTAGTATTTCTCTGGAACACCCCGTATCACTACGAAGATCCACAGTTATTTGGATACTCCATCGTATGGTAATATACGAACTCGAAGGAACTTGTTCCAGTTCGGGGATGGATTCTGGTTCAGGAGAAATAGGAATAAGGTTTTATTCAGTTGTCTTTTATCTTTACCTTCTCTCGGGTTGCGAGTGCTCTTAGGATTAGGACAGTACACCCATTATGCTTATTGGATAGTCTTCTTCCAAACCATAGGCTGGTGCCGAACGGTAGGGAAGGAAGAAAACCATTTAGCCTAAAGGGGTGTATAGAAGGTAATGACTAAAGACATATAAAGGGATTTGGAGAGATGGCAAAGAAATATACGGTTACAGTTGTGAATCTGATAATGGAAGAGGCATTACTAGGAATACCCGGATACCCCTTCGAAACATTTACATATTTCAGTTTCACTTTGTATTGTTAATAGAAAACTGATTTCCCAATTAGTCCTTGCTCCAGGGTATGTATTTACCAGATTTGATTCTCATGTCTGTATTGTTTTACAGATGATGAGTGGGAGTAATTTATTGGGAATTAGGTGATCGTCCTCATTATATCGGGATTCGTTGTAATTGGTGATATTTGAGGAAATCGCCTGGGCTGTTTGCCGGACGACAAATATTTGGTTTTGAATATCCGTTGTTATGCACCAATTTCAAATTAATATATCTGTACGTATATTTTTATAAAGTGAGATATAACTTTTTTAAATTATGTCGATGACATTTACCTATATCAGTTGATGGTTAGGTAAGGAGCATTAAACAGCGGTGTAATTCTTCTTAACCATAAGTACGGTTTTCAACCTAAGACACACAGCGAATGAGTTATTAGACTTAGGGAACTTATACAGAGTATTGTATGTTGTCCAGTGTCCATTAGGACAGAGGGGTTGGTACTCATACTATACTCTGTTTACTTGTGACTTCTCGAGTTCTTAGACATGTATTTCGTAGAAATACAAGGTCCAAGTTTTAAGAAGTTATAGGTATATGAATAAAGTAGAGAACTAGGTGTCGCAAGTATCAGGATTCTTCAAGGTGATCGAAGATGAAGATACTTGTGTATGGTATTCAGTTGATAGTAATGGTTTTGAGAAACTTGTTTCTCTCTCAGGTTACTCATATCTGGATGCATTCCTAAGTTGAGTAATGCTGATCGGCCTCCTTCCATTTAGTTGACATGCACTGGAGACAACTGCATGATTTGAATCTGGTTCCAATTAAATCAGTGCCTCTGTTTTATATTTGATATAGAATAGTTCATATTTTAACAATGTTAAGGTACGGGGAGTTGTTCGGCTTATGCTTAAAACCAGACTCTGGATAACTCAAGGCACGTCTCTGTAATGGATGTTTGTGGGTTGACCCAGGCTATGACAAGGGTTGACTTTCTACCATCTGGAAGATCAATAGTGATATTGTTCTTGACTCGCCACAGTTTTAATAAAAATGGATTTTTTCAGAAAACAGCAGTGGGAGTATGATAGAACTGGAAGTGGTTCCAGAACCGAAACGATTACTGAAAATTTGATAAGAATCTAAAGATTCAATCTGGATTGACATTCCATTGGCCACTCCGCAGATATGGTGGGTAGCCTTAGGCACCCGAGAGGTACTCTGGTAGCCTCAAGGACGGTGACAGGGAGGTTCTTGTTTACCCAGACATGCCATTGCTGTTGTTCCAGACTGTGAGACCCGGCAGGAGGATGAGTATAGCGTCGTTCTAAACTAGCTTTAGAAGTGTACGCGTATATGACTCTGCTAGAGGGTTGTCGTTGTCAGTGTGAGCAGCGGAAGCATAATGGACAAGTGGCTTATGTCTATTTATAGACTAAAGCAGATATAGCGGAGATAGATCATCTATTTCTGATGTGACAGTCATAGGTTTGACTTCATCAGAATAGGGGATGGATCGGTTAAGAAGGTAGTAGGGTGTGATATCCTCGTATTTGGATGACATACACAGAGTAGGAAGTGAAATTTCTATACTACGATCGGTTATACTTTGGTTGCCACACAGTGGTTTCTCCACATAGGATATAGATATAATATCAGACATTCTGGTTACTAGATCTATGGCTTTAAATCTAGATTTGGGTTGTTTCATAATCTGGGTAGTTAGACAGCATTCTAAAGGTGTTTTAGAATGGACGACTCCTGGTACGGTAGTGTACCTGCAGGTGATGGAGTCACCCTCTCTAAAGGTGTCTTATAGACTAAAGGGGAGAGGGATGTGCTTGATTGGCAGATCACTTGCTTAGGCAATTGAGTTAATCATAAGATGTCAAGTAACACACCAGACATTGTTTTTGCATGAGATGCAATAAGTTGATATTGACCCTATCTTGGAGAAACATTCGGAAGGAGTTTTAGAACATAAGTGAATATTCTAGGCATATGATAACAACAGCCTCTTTTAGGAGACGGTTATCATTCCAGGCTTCCAAGGTGACCTGGATGACAGAGTGACTGTCAGAGTTATAGTTTTCCCTCTGACAAGGGGCAGTATTTTGGACAGGTGGTCTAAACAGATACTGAGGGAGGCATGGCACGGGATACTGATTAAATTCAGTTGACGATACAGTCTAAGAAGTATGGTTTTGGAGTTCATTTATGAACTAGGTCCCATCAGACATCCAAACATATTTTAAGACAGGTATTGCTCATTTCGGGAGATGGCTTTCTCCGCGAACATGAGATAAAGAGAGACATAGAAAGAAACATCAGGGCGGAACCACTCACAAAGGCTATTCCTCGAACGCAATAGTTTCGCAAACGGGCTTTGTGAAACTGATTAGTAAAGGAGTTGGGTGTTCGGTATCACACGGGCTGTGAGAATGCGACATCGCAATAATTAGCCTTGAGTGCAAGTGGGAGATTGTTGGATATAGTGACCTCAGAGTCAATTATTGGATCACAGGCACGTGATTGCAATGATTGAGGGAGGACCTATGCCGGTAGGACAGTCTTACTCGAGATGATACTATGCTATCTGGTTTATCTTTATCATCGTGTACTGCTTCAGATGACCTTACAGGTCACTATTGCGCGTTGATAGAGCCATAAGGATTCTTGCTTGACGGCCAGCAGTATGATGGCGATCATATATGTAGGAGCTGGGGTCTATAAGCACATCCTTAAAGTGGTCCCTAGTCGTGGGAGTTTCGAGACTGGGCATCGATACTCCATTGGTAGACTAGTGAATACAGTCGAGACCCCGACGAGGGGCGTTGGCCGGTCTCACAAGCCATTGGTGTCAGTTGGTTCACCTAAGATGTATACATGTGCTCATTGGGTTATGAGTACACCGGACAGGACTCGCCGGGAACACGCTAGTTGGTATAATACCTGACGTCAGATAGCAGTTCCCTGGTGACATGTGTACAGGTTAGTTCATCGACCTGATATCGTCATTTGCCTCATGTGAGTTCCCACTGTGCTTTGATTACTACCCTGCCACGGCTCAAAGGAGTCGTGCAAACAGGTTTTAGTTGGGTACAGTCCCGAGCCACATGGAGGCAGTGAGCGGATCGGCAGGGGTTTCGTCTCTCCCGGTATTGGAGGTGAGATCACGCTGTGTCTAGGAGAGCCATTACATGAAGTATTTCACCAAGGCAGGAGATTTACTGGTAGGTATTCCAGTAGTATCTCAGGGTGTTCTAGGCTACACTCCGACACGACTTGTACCGCTTTTGGGGGTCTGACTTTTACCAACCCCCTAGGCCCGCCATGCGATGCACATAGACGAACGGACGTGACTGTACGGATATTGTCACTGACAGGCTCAGTAGGGTGTCAGGATGAGTTTGCTCATCGACCTCCCTTTTGGTCAATACCTGGTAGCCCATTACATACAGCTAGTACTACTGACGTGCTAGTGGTTAAATCCACAGCCAAAGTATTGACGAGTCTTTAGAGTCCCCCACAGACAGTTTCTCAAGTTTCGGGAGAAAGGTTGTAGAGGCTGTAAGATATATGGCAGGGTCCGATCATATACGTGCAGTAGTGCACGGATCATGATCGGGTGGATCATACTAGTGGGCTTTGGTTTAAGCCGGATCATAGTATTAGATTTTGTTGGATTACTTTAGTCTCATCGCATTCGCATTCGATCGGAATGCGGATGCAGGTATGTATATACAGGTGAGGGGTATCCTTGTTATCCGTCACGTGTTTACTTTAGATGTTGCCGTATTTTTTTATTGTTTCAAACATTTGGATTAATGTTTGCATATGGAAATAATGAGCTAGAAATCATCATTTAGAGCATTAATGGTGACACATGCACAAGTGATGACTCATGGTCTCTTTCTTTGTGCATGTGTCACATTTTGTGATGGATTTGATTCTTTATTTGATAAGGAGAGAGAGAGGGGCTGCCATGATATGGTGTTAGCTCTTGTATTTTTCAAGCTTGCTCTCGCTCTCATTATCATACAACACAAAAAGGAAAAAGGCTTCTTCTTCTTCTTGCTCTAGCTCATAACCTCCATTAATAGCATCATCTCTAACCTCCATCCATACATTCTCATGTGTTGAGAATCAATGGATGATTGAGACAAAGTGATCACACACATTCTCTACTTCACCTTGGGCATGTCGGCTAGCAAACTTCGTGCCCGAGTTGCTTCGGATGAAGCGGGAGCCTGTAAAAAGACTCGAAGATGTGGTGCCCTTTCCGACGAGGAGATCGAGCTCGGAGATTCCGCGAGGCGCTTGGGATGGTGGCCAAAGACCGAAGGACACGGATCCATCGGTATAGCCTTTCCAACCCTTCTCTAGTTGCTAGTTGTAGGTTAGTGGTTCGATCTGGGTTTTAAGCATACGATAGCGCCGGTTTCTAGCTTTGAAAAAGTTTTCGTTTCCGCATTTTGGCCTCGGAAAGACGGCCGGGGCGCTATCGTAGTCTTATAGATTGTTTCCTCGCGGCAGTCCACAGACGCTTAGCACGTAGCTAACCAGTCCGTGCCTAGGAAAACGTCAAATCCAACATCTCTAGGAGGATCAAAACGACGGACGAATCTCTATCTCCTATCCGATTGGCACATGACTAAAACACATGTCGCGCAACAAAAGAATCGCTGACAGAAATTAACACAACAAACGGCTGATCTAGCTAACACGACTCTCGGCCTAACAACGGTGCAATGTGTGTAAAAAAAACAAGTGCATCTAAAGAACATACGAATTAAGAATACCTGAAAACTCTGCATTGGACGCCCGCGCGTCCCGATGAGTAGAAGCAAACTCTCGTGTATGCCCCCTACCCGCAACTTGCTGAACTCCTCCTCGGCCAACCTGTCCCCTCTGAGCGAAATCTCTGCGACCACGACCTCTGAGTATACGACCCTGATGCGGTGTTAGGGAACAACTCCTGATGTAGTGATGAAGGCCCCTGCACCGATAGCATGCTCTCCATGGGTGCCGACCCTCCTGGGAATACGAGCTAAAAGACTGACCTCGTCCCAAGCTTCCGCTACTCCCGCGACGTGCCCGAAATCTTTCTCGGTGACTAAGCCTCTGTCTCTGGGCTGGTACACCGGTACGAGTCCTCCACTATTTCGGAACTCCCAAAGTCTCTAGAAGATGTGCCTTGTCAACTAGGGCTGCATCCACTGGTGCTGTATACGTAACACTATACTGCATGCTGATCGAAAGGAACAACAGGGTAACAGGGGTGACAACCTCCTGTCGCTGCACTCTACTGGCCTCAACCAAAGACCTCATCGTCTTGTGCAAGTCCTGCATCTCAGCCTCAAGCCTAGCGATATGATCTGTCGAAGGCGGATCCATCTGCTCTAGTGCAACGAGCGTGCCATCCTGGTCAGTCCTCGTCCCACCCGAGTCAACTCTGACCTCGGCCCTCGCTGCATCACTCAGAGTCCCCATAGTCATCGGCGGCAAAGGCTATAAATAGAAATAAGATTCGATAAGAACACGGAAATCGAATCACAAGGATATGTATCATCAAGGAAGTAATTTCAAGCAATTTGTACTTAGGTCACTTTAGGCGGATTACCGTGTCGTAAGTATGCCGCGGACATACACACACTATGTTACTCTGCTTATACTACTAACTCCATCATACCAAGGTCATCCTACACTCCGAAAGGTAAAACCTAGCGCTCTGATACCAACTTTGTCACGACCCGAAATTGGCACGTGACGGCCCATAAACTAGGCAACGTCTACAGGAGTAACGCACTTTAAGTAAGCCAAAAACACAGCAATCGAAACCATCAAAAGTAGTAAGTGATAATTTCAATTTTAAAACCTTTGAAATCTCAACCCAAATTCTTTAAAAGTCCAACTTTATTTCCTTTAAAATTTTGGCAGCACCTCCTTTGTAAAAATGTCACACCCCGCTTCCCAAAATACGGAATACGAGGGGGTTGACAAGGCCGGCCATACTCCTACAGTCAGGGAAATATCCTGCCGTAGTCACACTTCGGCTTCTAGCTTTACGTGGTAATCAGTAATCAATGCACAGGTAATGAGAAATGCAGTAACTAAATCAAAACAAATACAAAAGACTAACCCGATGGAGATCAAGACAGTATAGCTCTTGGTGGCTGATCAAGATGTCCGCGATGTCCTTGAGGTACGTCCGGTCCTGGTCCAAGCTAGATGCACCTCTCGCTCTGAGCATGCATACTCTGGTCGTCAGAGCGAAACGATAGCAATTTATATATAGATACAAATGGTAACTCATACAGTAATAATGAATATGTAACAGTAACTCAAGAGAGTAAAGATGTGAACATGAAGTAGCCAATGCGGGTGTCCAATAGAGCAGGTGAACAGTAAAGCAGTAAAATAGTATGTCAAGTGTGTTGATTCAGTAAGCAATGAATGTCAATGTCACTATCCCTATCAGTCTCTAAGTCTCACTGTACAGGTCACTAAGCCTATCGTCAGTCCAAGTGTGAGAGTCAACCACTCGTGAGTATCCCCCACCCAAAGGTAGGACCCAAGGACAAGGGAACACGGGCCCGAGTCGCTCGCTAATAATCAGTGATATCCCTATATATCTCCATATGTGCCAGCATGGGACTCCTGAGATTCTGTTGAACTCACACTCAAACTACCCCACACCCCTTGGTCTACATCAAACGCCAACCATAAACTCAAATACCGGTCAGTCCATGACAACTCTGCGCGAGAACTGGAGACAGGATCTCCATCAAGTAGGTCCCGACTGATACCCAAGATAAATGGACAGTATTTGGTGCCTTTCCTGTGACACCCATACAAGTTCTTCCATAATTGTCCCATACCAATTATACTCACACTTATACACGTCCCACAGACGTCGACAATGCAGTAAAACAATAAGGTCCACTGATTGTGTACAAGTACGTGTCACTTTCACTTATCCATTCATGCTCAACCACTAACGTACTTGCCACAATCACCACTACTACCTAACACTGGGTAATGCACATGATTACTAGGTTACCAATGCAATGACATATATATAATATGATGAGAAAACAGTATTTAAGACATGATTAAGATGTCATCAAACGATGTCCTACCACTTGCATAATTCTTCATAAATCATACATGCACAATTTAACAAACAATGAATAGGGGATAAGTAGTACGTTTGATTATCTATCCATAAAATTTAGTTTCACATCAATCGGGTTTCAGGATCACTAGATATGGCCATTTCATTTTAAGCATTCACTGCTGGAAATCCGGTTTCAGAATCGGAAGTCCGTTTCGTAACGCATTTTAATCCCAGTTGGGATAACAATTAGGCGATGCTATAGTTGAACTATATGTAGTATTATCAGTCAGGTTTCCACCGCAATTGGAGGATAAGCGATATATTGTGGCGCCAGGGAATTATGAGCAGATTATGTTCGATGTGTAAAATCTACCTCTGCAGAATCCAGCAAGACGTATGGACATGGTAAAATGAATTAAAAATACCAAACGGTTGAGTAAACCGGTAAGACCAGTGGAGTAATAAATCTAATCCAATTCCCTTCGTAACGATACAGGGTTCCTCCCATTCTCATATTGGGACGGGAACATACAGGGGTTTAGAATCAGGGGTTAACCGGGATTTCCATTCTGGACTGCAGTCCAGAATCGTAATCCACCGCAGTTATCTCTATCATAGTGAATTGAAATTCAGTTATAAACAATATATTAAAGTAGTTTAAACAGTTAGTTTTGTTACGAGCCATCGAAGGCTAAAATCCGGTTTATACACTATTTATTATAAATTTTATAGTTTGGCATGTACGAAGGTTTCCAGGTTTTACGACAGAAATTGGAATGCCATTTTACGTGAGCAAACGATCTTATTTTGCACCCAAAATCTTAAGGGGTATTCGTCATAACTCGGGCCATTCAAAGTTATTTAGTGCCGTCAATTTAACTGGGTCTGTAGGTCATGGTTCACATCGAACACTTAACTTATAGTAATTTACACGAAAAGTATGTGGGGGAATTTTGGTAACTAGAATTGTAATATAAGAAGTAGCATGAAGCAAGTATTAAACTTTCCTGTTGACGAGTCGACAAAAGTATGGCAGCGGCAACAGCATGATCGCGTCACGAACGCAGCACCGGTTCAGCCTTTGGAATCAGATAAATGTAGTCAAACCCGGATAACTACTGTGCACTCATTTTCATCAGCTCCAAGCTTTATACATACTTTGATGTGAGAGAGACAGAGATGCTGAGAGAGAGAGAGATTTAGAGAGAGAGAGAAAGAGAGAGACAGAGATTTAGAGGGAGGGAGAGAGAGATTCAGAGAGGGAGAGAGAGAGAAAGAGAGAGAGAGATTTAGAGAGAGAGAGAGAGATTTAGAGAGAGAGAGAGATTTACTCGGTGATGACGGGGGGTCGACGGAGGCGCCGGTGAGGTGGCCTGCAGAGGGGGTGCGCTCGGGTCAGCAGCTTGGAGGGGCGCAGACGAGGGCTCGGCGTCGGGGGTCTCGGCTTTGGTACTGGAAGTAGGCGATGGGTCTTGGGTGAGCTGAGGAGTGGGAGAGACATTGTAGTCGATGAGGGGAGGAGATGGTGATGCAAAGGACGCAGAGGCATCGACGATGTGGCCGGCGGCGCGATGGATGCTCGTCAGCATGAGGGTGCGAGGGAGGCGTTCGTGCTCGGCGGTGGGGCTCGGTGTGTAGGCGGTGGGTGAAGAGGAGGGAGACGCGAGGGGGGACGAGGCGGTCGTAGTTATCATCGATGTTGTCGGCGTCAGCGGTCGTGGTGAGGGATGGAGCTGGGAGTTTTCCTTTTGGGAAAGGTGAGGAGTTCGGGAGAGATCTAGAGTGAGAAGGGAGAGAAAAGCTCGGGGGGCGCGCGCCATCGTGAGTAGTGGGTTCATGGGGAGCGGGAACGTGGGCGACGACGCGAGGCGCCTGCGACGTGGGGAGTGATGGAACGAGAAACGAGCGGGAAAAGCTTTTTTTTCGTGGGAAAGAAGAAAGGTTGGAGCCCGGGCCGGGTCGGGTTGGTGAAGGCGTGTTAGGAGGCTTGGGCTGGGCCGGTAGGATTAATTAATTCATTTTTTTTTCTCCCTGGGCTAGGCTGAGGAAATGGGGTATAATTTATTGGTTTAATTCATTTTCGTTTGTGTAGGGTTCCTAGGCACACCCATGAGGTTCTACAACTGATCAACCATGCCAAAATAAAAAATTTCCATGTGCCAAAGAACCCTATACTAGATCGTTAACTAGAGGTAAGGCGAAACACAAGCAAGTTAACAACTTAACTACAAGTGAAAGTGACTACAACCTTTTTAGATCCAGTCCTCCACTTCTCTAGCTCCGTGTTGACGTCCCTCCGCTGTGATCATCGGAATCCCGGACTCCCTTGTCGGTTTCATCGGAGAAACGATCGGGCTAGGTGGTTGACATCGATGCCGAAGATGATCTACGTCGAAGCAACTCAAGATCAAGCTCCATCTTCGCTTGGTCATAAAACTTGTGAAGATAACACACTCTACTACATGGCAAGTGGTAGAGGATGAAGAAATATGAAGTGGGTTCACTTTGGAATTGGATTTCTCACTTGATTTCATCACTTAGAAATTTTCAAGAAAGCTTTCTTCTTTTCTTCATGAAGAAGAAGAAGAAGAAAAGAATGGAAAAGGATTATCAAAAAAGGAAAATCAAGTGAAGCCTTATCATAATGCAACCATGGGTGAGTTTAACACATGTAGAGAATAAACTAGGGTTTAGGTGAATGGTTAGGTTAAGGAAAGAAACAAAATGGTCAAGACTTTTCAAAGCTTCATGAAGCTTCAAGTAAAAACCAAAAGAATCCACCATTTTATTTCTTGCCCAAAAGTAAATGAATAAAATAAATAATTAAGTTAAAACCCTAACCATTAACCTAAACATGGTTTAAAGTAAACACACACCCAAGTTTGCATGTATCATCAAACATGATACAAACTAGTGCACAAACATATATCATATACACAATGTGCACAAACAAGTGAGAAAATAATCTTAAGTGAACCAATACTAGTTAATGTAAAGTAATATATCAAATATATAATTATAAATTAAATCATTAAATCAACACTTGATTTAATGATCCGGTCATACTGCATATAACCGACTAATACTAAGTGTATCATTGTATCGAATCAACACTTGAATCGGTAACCCGGCTATATCATATATAACCGTCCAATGATACAAATCGCGAGAATAGAATACAGTATCACATACTGGTATTATTCTCGGTCCCGCATATATCTCATATGCGCTCCTATTTCGTTTCGCTTGAGCCAGGAAACCTCTGTATAGGACTCTAAAGACTCGTCAATACGCCGGCAGCAGGTGATGATCATATCAAACACCCATAAGCCGCAAGCGGTCTGCTAAACGTAACGGCCACCCGGGTATTGAGCGATCAGAAGATCAACGAGCAAGCCCGCTCACACTCCTGTGAATCCAACCAGCAACACTTACCGTACAGTCCGGTCTGTTCGTCTGATATGTCGCATATCTCGCCTAGGGGTGGTAAACGTCCGACCCCGGTAGCTTGATAAGTCATGCCGATGTAAGGTCCATAACACGCATGAAACTACTGATAACTCTTACCAGTATATCACTGCAACCCTGGCCAGGGATTTCCAGTTATGGCCAGTCGAGCATAGCGCAACATCAACCTCCAATACCGGGAGAGACGAATCCCCTCCTATCGCTCATTGCCTCCATGTGAATCGGGACTGTACCCAAAAACCACCTGTTTGCACGACTCAGTAGAGCCGTGGTAGGGTGGAAATCAAAGCACAGTAGGAGACACACAAGACTCTATGACGATCTCGGGTCAACAGACTAAGCTGTACCAGTGTCACTAGAGAACTTCCATCTGACGTGAGGTATAATACCATCTGGGAGTTCTCGGCGAGTCCGTTCAGTGTACCCAGTCATCACTGAGCACCAGCATACCATCTCTGATGTCAAACACTAATGGATATGGGATCATCCATTGCCCATCACATGGATCGAGAAGCTATACGCTAGTCTACTCTGGAATATCGATGCCCCGTCTCGATATTCCCACGACTAGGAACATTGAAGGATGTACTCATTGACTACCCAGGCCCCACTAGTATGATCTTCATCATAGTCCTGGAAGTCGAGTACACATCCTAAGGGCTTTATCAACATGTAATAGAGAGACAACAAGTATACATGTTAAGATAAAGAGCAACCAGATAGCGTACTATCATGTCGAGCAAGAAAGTCTTACCTATATATGTCCCAGCATCCACTACAGTATACATCCTATGTACAGTAATGACATCTAGGGAATACATATTACTAACAGTTTGGGCCAGGGGTTTATATATATTTTGTGTTTATTTTGCTTTAGTTTTGTTTTGGGCTTGGCTTTAGGGAAAAAAGAAATAGAAAAATAACAGAGAGATGGAGAGAGTGGCTGAGACACAAAAATAGAAGGGGTTGGGATTAGGGTTTGGGGTTTAAAGGAAATAAAATAATTATAAATAAAATAAATAAATTTTGTAAATAATATATTATGAAGAATACAGATAGTGGTGTACAAAAGGACTGGGTATTACACATAAAACCTTACAGAAATTTCGTCCCCGAAATTTAAAATAAACGATAAGTTACAAAATAATAAGCGAAAAGCCACCACATCGAACACTAACACATAGTGATTTACTTAAATCAGGTAGGTAAAAATTGAAGGTCCATAAATGTATAAAAACTAACGTAACTAAAGGGCAGGTTTAAGTAAGTACATGGCAGACTCAACTATAAGGGCAAACTATATGTACAAGAGAATAAATATAGCAATAACAACAATAATATTCCAGGCATGCTAAATAAAATCGAAACCCTAAATATATGCATACATACATATATCGATATAGCGCAACTAAGATAATAGCATCAGGCATAACCATTTATATTAGCAACTATAAGCATAATACCCGGGAAAATAAAGTAACAGTAATAAAATAGTGAAGGATTTGTCGATAGGTTAAAACATTCTAGTATAATGTATCGATCAAAAAAGAAAAATAAATTTTAAAGTAACTTAGAAAATCCACATGTTGAAAATAAGGAACATAGCATAAAATAATATGTGCAACATATGGTTGCGCTATCAAAAAAATGGGAAGATTAGTAGTGTACTCAACACACATAAAATGGAAATACTTAATAACACGCACTTTTCGATACATACAAAATAATGAAAGCTGAATTTTCGAATGACGGTATCCCTAAATAAAGTTAGGGTAATAGGAGATAGCACAAAACGTATAGGGGCTAGCCATGGTAGGGATTTCAATGGAGTAAGGCTCATTCAAAAGATCGGGGTGCGGCACTTTTTAATCTAAGCGAGGGTCAAAACAACACAAGGTGCAGGAGTGAGAGACAATAATGAATCTCATTGGAAATAAAAGTATAGGGGAAATAGTCAAAGTATCAGGTGGGCTAACAATCAAAAGATTAGCGAACTCAGAAATTTTATTTCATTCCAGAAAATTCTAAACAAGGCATTCTCGAAAAGTAAAAGATGGCCCTGAACTATACATAGATTTATTTGGCCAGGGGAGACAAAAGCTAAATCACGTCAGTCGCGTTGTGGAAGTTCAGTAGGTTACGGTAGGCTCATGCGTTCAGATCGGGGCGTCCATTTCCATAGCGCCTCGCCGGGATTGCCACTGGAGGTTCTCCTGCCGCGAGGTCTTGTCCTTTTGGTCCTTCTTCCTCGGCTGGAGCTTCCTCATCGAGGTATGCTTCCATGTGATTCTCTCCTTCTGGATCCTCTTCGATAAGATTTTCTTTCACTGGATTCTCCCCAAGGTTTTCCTCTCCTGGATTTTCTCCTATCGAGTCCTCCTCGGAATCATTCTCTATTGGGTTCTCCTCTATTGGGTATTCTTTTGGGTCCTCTTCTTCGTCGTTAGAGTCGATGATCATGTCGACTTCTGGGGCTGCGGATCCCTCACTCTCGGAATTGCTGTTTCTGAAAATAACCTGTGGGCCGTTGATCTCGTCATCTGAACTCACCAGCATGCAGTCCAAGGAAACGCATGACTGTGTGTCTTCATCTAGATGCGGCGCTACTCCAGGGTGGGCCGTCGCCAGAAAGAAAGGGTCGTGATTAGACAGTGGAACACATCAAGAAAAATCAAGGATATGGAGTACAAGAAAAATATGTGGTAGGTAAGGACTAAAAAATCAAATTTTTGTATGCTGATGCAATGGATAGTATAAGGAGAATAAGTGGCAAGGGGACGTTACATACATCACAACTCAGAATTTTTCTTACATTCAACTAAAAGTTCAACGGATACAAGATTTCAAACGAAAAGAAATATTTAAAAAGGAGTGACAACATTTTATTTTTTTTGAAAGCAGAAAACGCGATAACTCTTCTTGGATTTCTAGATCGCTGCAATCTCGTCACGCGAGTTGAATCCTGCACTGGGGCCGTACTATTCCTCGAGGCTCGAACTACGAAATAACCATCACTTAGCAGAAGTGGAGAGTGTGGACGAACCGCCTCCTTGTAGCTCCTTCCTTTTAGGGCAATCATTGATAAAGTGTTCGCTGGATCCGAAAATCAGGCATTTCCCTTTGGCGCGGCGACAATCCCTCTGAAGGTGTCCTGGCTTCTTGCAGTACCCACAACATTGGGTCTTCCGTTGCTTCTGTCGTGGGGGAACAAGTGGGCGCTTCATTTTCACCTCTTTTCCTCGCCTAACAGGGACCCCTTTACGATTGGAGACTTCCGCTGGTGCCTGAGTCACCTGCCTTCTCAATCCTTCAGCTAATAGGTCGTTTGTTCGTTCCTGGGTTTCCTTCAGACTTTGCAGTACATTCAGAATCTCTACGGTCTGATTCTGGGAAGTGGGGATCGAAGAAGAGTCGTTGGAAGACATGGTCCTGAAACAACAATTTTAGGACGGCATAAGGTACAAGGAGTAAAAAAATCAGAACAAGATATAGAATAGACAATGAAACAAGAATATCGGGTGGGATGAAGTTCAAACAAGTGGAAATCAACTGTAGAACTCCAAGTCACTCAAACAGAGTACAATATTGTAACTATGCTGCAGTTCACAATTACAACCACGTAACTCTAACGGATGGATAGCAGAATACACTATGTGAATCAAGATTAAGAATAACAAGTTTACAATCTAGACCGAAGGATGTCTTAGATTGTCAAGCACTACACGGAAACTACAATCCCAATCGAAACAAAACCCTGGCTTTGATACCGACAAAACCATGTCACGCCCCGCATCCCAAAATACGGAATACGAGGGGGTTGACAAGGCCAGCCATGCTCCTACGGTCAAGGAAATATCCTGCCGTAGTCACATTTCGGCTTCTAGCTTTACGTGGTAATCAGTAATCAACGTACAGGTAATGAGAAATGTAGTAACTAAATCAAAACAAATCCAAAAGACTAACCCGATGGAGATCAAGAGAGTATAGCTCTTGGTGGCTGATCAAGATGTCCGCGATGTCCTTGAGGTACGTCCGGTCCTGGTCCAAGCTAGATGCACCTCTCACTCTAAGCTTGCATACTCTGGTCGTCAGAGCGACACGATAGCAATATATATATAGATACAAATGGTAACTCGTACAGTAACTTAAGAGAGTAAAGATGTCAACAAGAAGTAGCCAATGCGAGTGTCCAATAGAGCAGGTGAACAATAAAGCAGTAAAATAGTATGTCAAGTGTGTTGATTCAGTAAACAATGCATGTCAATGTCACTATACCTATTAGTCTCTAAGTCTCACTGTACAGGTCACTAAGCCTATCGCCAGTCCAAATGTGAGAGTCAACCACTCGTGAGTATCCCCCACCCAAGGGTAGGACCCAAGGACAAGGGAACACGGGCTCGAGTCGCTCGCTAATAATCAGTGATATCCCTATATATCTCCATATATCTCCATATGTGCCGGCATGGGACTCCCGAGATTCTGTTGAACTCACACTCAAACTACCCCACACCCCGTGGCCTACAACAAACGCCAACCATAAACTCAAATACCGGTCAGTCCATGACAAGTCTGCGCGAGAACTGGAGACATGATCTCCATCAAGCAAGTTCCGACTTATACCCAAGATAAATGGACAGTATTTGGTGCCTTACCTGTGACACCCATACAAGTGCTTCCATAATTGTCCCATACCAATTATAGTCACACTTATACACGTCCCACAGACGTCGACAATGCAATAAAACAATAGGGTCCACTGATTGTGTACAAGTACGTGTCACTTTCACTTATCCTTTCATACTCAACCACTAACGTACTTGCCACAATCACCACTACTACCTAACACTGAGTATTGCACATGATCACTAGGTTACCAATGCAATGACATATATATAATATGATGAGAAAACAGTATTTAAGGCATGATTAAGATGTCATCAAACGATGTCCTACCACTTGCATAATTCTTCATAAATCATACATGCACAATTTAACGAAACAATGAACAGGGGATAAGTAGTATGTTTGATTATCTATCCAGCAAATTTGGTTTCGCATCAATCGGGCTTAAGGATCACTAGATATGGCCATTTCAGTTTAAGCGTTCACTGCTGGAAATCCGGTTTCAGAATCGGAAGTCCGTTTCGTAATGCATTTTATTCCCAGTTGGGATTGCAATTAGGCGACGCTATAGTTGAACTATATGTAGGATTCTTAGTCAGGTTGCCACATAAATTGGAGGATCAGCGATATATTGTGGCGACAGGGAATTATGAGCAGATTATGTTCGATTTGTAAAATCTTCCTCTGCAGAATCCATCAAGACGTATCGACATGGTAAAATGAATTAAAATTATCAAACGGTTGAGGAAACCGGTAAGACCAGCGGAGTAATAAAGCTAATACAATTCCCTTCGTAAAGATATAGGGTTCCGCGCATTCTCATATTAGGACGGGAACATACAGGGGTTTAGAATCAGGGGTTAACCGGGATTTCCATTCTGTACTGCAGTCCAGAATCGTAATCCACCGCAGTTATCTCTATCATAGTTTTTTAAATTCAGTGATCAACAATATATTACAGTAGGTTAAACAGTTAGCTTCGTTACGAGCTATCGAACGGTAAAATCTGGTTTATACACAATTTATTATAAATTTTATAGTTTGGCATGTACGAAGGTTTTCAGGTTTTACGACAGAAATTGGGACGCCATTTTACGTGAGCAAACGATCTTATTTTGCACCCAAAATCTTAAGGGGTATTCGTCATAACTCGTGCCATTCAAAGTTATTTAGTGCCGTCAATTTAACTGGGTCTGTAGGTCATGGTTCACATCGAACACTTAACTTATAGTAATTTACACGAAAAGTATGTGGGGGAATTTTGGTAACTAGAATTGTAATATAAGAAGTAGCATGAAGCAAGTACTAAACTTGCCTGGTGACGAGTCGACAATAGTACAGCAGCGGCAACGGCACGATCGCGTCACGAACGAAGCACCGGTTCAGCCTTTGGAATCAGATAAATGTAGTCAAACGCAGGTAACTACTGTGCACTCATTTTCATCAGCTCCAACCTTTATACATACTTTGATGTGAGAGAGGCAGAGATGCTGAAAGAGAGAGAGAGAGAGAGAGAGAGATTTAGAGAGAGAGAAAGAGAAAGAGAGAGAGAGATTTAAAGAGAGTGAGAGAGAGATTTACTCGGTAACGACGGGGGGTCGACAGAGGCGCCGGCGAGGTAGCCTACAGAGGGGGTGCGCTCGGGTCTGCAGCTTGGAGGGGCACGGACGAGGGCTCGGCGTCGGGGGCCTCGGCTTTGGTACTGGAGGTAGGCGATGGGTCTTAGGTTAGCAGAGGAGAGGGAGAGACATTGTAGTCGATGAGGGGAGGAGATGGTGATGAAAAGGATGCAGAGGCGGCGCGATGGGGGCTTGTCGGCGTGAGGGTGCAGGGGAGGCGTTCGTGCTCAGCGGTGGGGCTCGGTGTGTAGGCGGTGGGTGAAGAGGAGGGAGACGCGAGGGGGGACGAGACGGTCATAGTTGTCGTCGATGTCGTCGGCGTCGGCGGTGGTGGTGAGGGATGGAGCTGGGATTTTTCCTTTTGGGAGAGGTGAGGAGTTAGGGAGAGATCGAGAGTGAGGAGGGAGAGAGAAGCTCGAGGGGCACGCGCCATCGTGAGTCGTGGGTTCGTGGGGAGCGGGAACGTGGGCGACGACGCGAGGTGCCTGCGACGTGCGGAGTGAAGGAACGAGAAACGAGCGGGAAAAGCTTTTTTTCTCAAGGGGAAGAAGAAAGATTGGAGCACGGGCCGGGTCGGGTTGGTGAAGGCGGGTTAGGAGGCTTGGGCTGGGCCGGTGGGATTAATTAATTCATTTGGTTTTTTTTCCTTCCTGGGCTGGGCTGAGGAAATGGGGTATAATTTATTGGTTTAATTCATTTTCGTTTGGGCCGGGGGTTTATATATATTTTGTGTTTATTTTTCTTTGGTTTTGTTTTGGGCTTGGTTTTAGCGAAAAAGGAAATAGAAAAATAACAGAGAGATGGAGAGAGTGGCTGAGACACAAAAATAGAAGGGGTTGGGATTAGGGTTTGGAGTTTAAAGGAAATAAAATAATTATAAATAAAATAAATAAATTTTGTAAATAATATATTATGTAGAATACGGATAGTGGTGTAAAAAAGGACTGGGTATTACAAAAAACCAGCCCCAAAAATGGGTACAACAAAAATATAAGTAAAGCATCCCTAAATGGGAGCAAATACACGCCCAAAGGCGGAAAACAACCATCACAACAGATATACGACGCCGTAGCGAAGAAATAAAAGACGATATAAGTAAAACTGCATAAAAGACAACCAAGTCACCAAAATAAAATACAATATCGTCCTCACATCAAGTTTCTAAGTCATACATGAAAGTAGTAGATGGAGAGTACATAGATACAACGAATATACAATAAGCAACATCAGATAACCGCAAAACCCACCTAAGAAAAACTGCACACTATGAGACGAAGCGGTATCCGCAGCAAAAGATGATATGATAGATGAATAGCCTGCATCGACTACTGTGGGGAACAACCTGCAAAACCCTGTGGCACAATGGGAGTGAGTTGCCAACTCGTGAATAGTAGATAACATATGTAGGTAATCGTAAGTATGCACGTACAGCGCGAATCTAACATATGCAACTAATAGCAATAAATGGTCATATGTATGTAACAGTCATGAAAGATACACTAGCAGGTATAACTAATACATGAAGAAATAATATGACAATCTGTATGCAACAATCATGTAAGGTACTCTATCAGGTACTACTAATACATGAACACTGAATGGCAATATGTATGCAACAGTCATGTAAGGTACTCTATCGGGTACTACTAATACATGAAGCAATGATATGACAATGTATATATATGCAACAGTCATGAAAGGTACTTTAACAGGTACAACTAATACATGAAGCAATGCATATAAAATAAAAGTATGTAAATGCAACAGTCATGAAAGGTACTCTATCAGGTACAACTAATACATGAAGCAGTGCATAAACAATAAATGTGGAGTATGGGATAAAACAAGTCATCCTCACAGAATCTTGACCTCATGACAGGACCAAAGTCCATCAAGACAATCCAAATCCCAATTTCCTCAAATCAGCCCCCAAATTGGCTCTCATATCATGTAAGTCTCATATATCCTGAATGTACAATATCAAGTAAATCTCATATATCCTCAATGTACAATATCAAGTAAAGCTCATATATTCTGTATCCAATATCAAGTGAATCTCATATATCCTGAATCCAATATCAAGTGAATCTCATATATCCTAAGTATATTTGCATGAATAATTATGATGAAGTGTATAAATTAAATATGTATACATATATGTTAGCGTCCCATTCCACTAATATATATATGTGTGCATATATAATAGCGTCCCATTCCACTGTTATATATACTTAGGAGTATAAATATCATGAAAACATATGTCAAGCATCGACACATAAAGGCTGATCTATCAGGTGATGTCACCACGACTGGCCCCCTGATAGGTACGTATCATACGCTATCCCGAAAACTCGAGTGCCTAGCTCTGACCCTCGCCTTTCGTCGTATCCATACGTACATGACTCCCGTCGGTATCCCTACGATAACCGCCGAGTCATAGGTACTGTCACCGGTAGGAATGGTTCCCCTGTTAGGTTCATCGGCATGTTACATCGACATCCTTTTCTCGCCCCGGGGTACCTCCGGGCCCCTCCATGTACCCTCACATGGCCCACTACGCCTCCTCGCCTGGGGTATATATATCAGAACCGGTAAATCTCATGGTGGCTGCTGAAATATCATATCAAGAGAAACCGGGTTTTTCAAATAATGCATAATTTCATGAAACTACCACAGTCCTCAAATCCAGAAAACATCATGAAAAATCCATATCAATGCGAAAATCCATGAATATAATATATGCAACATAAAACTGTAATGTGAGCATATAAAGGAAAAGCCGCTATTTAACTGCAACAAGTTAAAATATATATCATGCGGTTCCTAATTTCTCCAAGTCTATATTACATCAAGTAAAGGTAAACATGTAGCTATAGCCAGATATATGTGTAAACATAAAGGTACAGCAAGGTATATGTATCTACCTATCAGTAATGATGTAATATACCCTCCAAGTATAAGTGAAGTATGTATGCAAGGTATACATGTAGCTATGTCATTATGTATGAAATATGCTTATCACTAATGGTACAATACCATATATACAGGTAACTAGCATGTAAGCATGTCAAGGCATATGTGTAAGCATGTAGGTATACAGGTATGCTATATGTCATATGCAACAAGGAATATGAATCAATGTCTCAATGTCCTTAACTAAACAATATCATCTATGTATGTGTGTTGTGTGTGTCATGGCAAATATTGACGGTGTGTGTGGCATACAATCAGTGCTCGTGCAACATGAGTCGTCAATAATAGTGCAGTGTCCTAAGGGTACAAGTCCAAGCACAACAAGTAACTAAGCAATAAGGTGTTTGCACAAATCTATATATGCAATAGAATATGCGATGATATCATAACATCTCTAGCCCAAACGCATAACGCCATGCGGGCGATTCCCATGTAGATGTTAAATCTACTCACCAACGCTCCTGGCTAAGTAAAGCATACCACCTGTTTCCCCTTTGTTCGGCACAATTTATTACATTTTAATACCGCCCATTTTTTTACCATTTTGTCAATAAACAGTGCTATTTAATCCATGTCTGCTCATTTATACAGAGTACAGGTACGCAAACGGATACATGGGTTTTTGTACGCGGCATGCACAAAATGGCGGATTTTTTGCTGTACTGCAAACAAGACGGAATACAGATCCATAAGTGATATGAGTTTGCAACATAAACATGTGTGTGTACAAAGTTTTTTGTGTGAAATGGTCCAACGCATACTTGTGTGAACCTTTGTGAAGATGCATGAACCTTGGGAGCTGGTTTGGTACAATAATGATGAGTGGTGCAAGTGGTAAAAAGGTGATTGACATATGATTTGAAGTGTGAACACACACTCACCCACTTCACCCCTTCTCTGTGATTTAGCTCCAGAATTCACACATGTGCTGCATATAAAAAATTGAAAATACCATGAGATACCCATTTGACCAGAAGACTACTGAAGCTTGGTGGGCCCCAGACTCAACTTCCAGGCCGCAAATATATTCAGTTTGGCCGCAAATTGCGGCCATGTGGGCTCCATTTTGGCTCGTTCAAATTGTGTGGGTCCCTGGTGGTTACTTTAGTCTATTGTCACCAGCAATATTTGCTTTTGATTTCTCTATAAATTGCAGATCCAGACATGGGGCCATGGGGGGGACTTTTTTGCATACTTGTAAACTCTTGTTAAAATTCTTGTAGCTCTTGGAATTGAGTTGAGTTCTTTGCCTTCCTCTGGTTTTGCAACCTCTCTTTTTGAGCTTGCAAGATTAGATTTTGGTAGTTGAACTCATTTACATGTATTTTGATCCATTGCAATAAATCTCCATTTTATTCAAGTTTGATTCTTGTATCTCTTTTTCTTATTTTGTCATTCTTTTCATTAGTCAGCTGTGTATTGATATGATGATGTGTGAGTAGTTACTCTTGGGCTATGGTGAGGTAGGATGTGGAATGACTTCACTTCCAACCCCTCCCTTTTGATTCTTGCATTTTTTTCACTTCTTTTCTTAACATCGCAAGTTTATTATGTTTTGCTTGATAGGATATATCGTTTTCAATGGTTGCAAATCAACCTTTAACATATATCCTATCCTTTCTTTACATTTTACCATTGCTATGTTACGATTTGAAATAGGTGTGAATACGGAATTACGTTATGTGTCGCAACTAGCTAGATAGGATATATAGCATTCTTGCATATATTCTATGCTTGCTACTTCACTTAACTAAGTCCATATCCACTCCATTATCAATCTCGTTCTTGTTAGTTTCTGTTTTCCTAATCTTGATATCGTATTTCATCCCGATACATTTTCCGGATAAATACGGCATGCTTCGCTATTCTAATGGAAACTAAAAAAAATGAATCCTGAATCAAACTGGAGAGTTGGGGGTAAATGTCATATTTCACTCTTACTGAACCTTAGCCTAAGTTTTCGTATCCCAAAACCTTGTTTCTTTTAGATATTACACTAAAACGTGACAAAACACCATTTTCCAACTTATTGATCCATAACTCAATTTGATGTCGTGATATCCACTCCTTGTCGTTCGACCCGTGCATGCCGGCTTGCTTCAACGCACCGTGCACTTGCGATATTTTTAAACTCGATACTCATATTGTGCACTATTTTTCCGACAAAAACCGACATATCCGATATTGACCTTATTCTTCAAAAAGCACGTCACCGTGGGTTTCGAACAAGTTTTTGGCGCCGTTACCGCGGAGTGGCAACACCACGAAGATTATTTTGAGTTATCTCTGCACATACTTTGTATAGAACAAACAAAACACCAAAAACACCTCAAATATCCGAGTTGTTGCTCTCTGTGTTTTCTGTTCTGCTGTTGATATTGTTGTGCTAAAAATATTTTGCATACAGAAAGGGGATACTAATAGAAATTTAAGAAGACACGGAGAAATTGGAGCAATATTACCATGACCAGGCCGCAAATATATCCGTATTGGCCGCAATTTGCGGCCTAACCCTGGTGTTTTGCCCCAAATTTTCTGTCCCTTCTTTACTTCTCTGTTATTAGTCCATTTTTATATGCAAAATTGTATAATTTTATATCTATAGAACTTTGGCCATAAATTTCGTATTATGCACTAAATATCGTTTTTTTTTTTCAAATTCCAGATTGCAACTGAAATACGAACTACGATCGTGCGGAGCTGAGAACAGAACTCTGGAGAAAGGCGTTACGAAGTTAACAGTGCCAAAGATCCTGGTAGATCGACCCGTACAAGCGACCCACTCAAGTGATCACGGATCAAGTCAACGGGAGTTTCTAAACTAAAAAATTCAAGGTACGCATTTTTTTTCTAAACCCCTTCTCCTCAAACCCGATACTCCAATACTTCAATTTTTGTGCAGGATTACTTTCGGAAACTCCGCTGCACAAGTGCCAAAAAGAAACTAACCGTATTTTTTGCAGCGCACCGCTTAAAAAATAAAAAATTATTGGTTGATGATTTGAACAACTTTTATTGTTTGCGCATTGCATAAATTTAATACGGACTTAAGGGCAAAGAAACCCAACAAGATACGGTAAGGGATTTCATCACCCTTCTCCGTGGCCCACAAACCACAAAGATCGAGCATTTTCACACCCTCATTAACTTTAAAAGAAATTAGACTTTCAGCCTCTAAGGACTTCGCGCTCACTAGGGTAAGTTAAGTGTATTTCGAACACCGCCCATCGGTACATTGTTCCTGAAGTGTCTAGAAAAGTGTGAAAGGCGCAACCGCCGAAAGAGAAAAGGTTACTCTAATTAAGGAACCTCACGAAAGCGAGGGAAAACCTCCCTTCCTCTCTGCACTTACCTGGCTTCTCGATCAGTCTATCTTGGGCCCGTTTTGCAGTACATTTTTACTTCAAAATGCAAGTTTTTTTTAGCAGGTCTATTTGACCTAGGCAACCATAGACTGATTAGGTGTGTGCAGAGTCTCTTGTTTGTGATCTTGTTGTACCTTTTGTGTGATATTTGTGGTTGTGAATATTTTTGTTGAAAAAACGTTTTTGTCTTCCATTTTTTCAGTCTTTCCAACCACTTCCAGATAGTGCATGTCAGCTTGGACTAGAGATTCACAATCTCGATTAGTCCAGTTTGTGCCTATATCTTCCGACTCTTCTTCACCTTCTGATTCCTCGGACCCTTCCGAGACCTTCTTACCTTCTGCCTCATCGGAGCCGTCTGATTCTACACCTTCACTTTCTTCTCCTACACCACCAACAATGACGGAGCAAACAATCGTTGAACAACAGGAGGCGGCATTACAGGACAGATGTTACCCACACCGTTCATCCCTTCCTTCATGCATAGTATTGCCCACCATTGCGGCAAACAACTATGAGATCAAACCGCAATTCATACCACTACCCAATTTCCACGGACTCGAGTCCGAAGATGTACCTGTTAATCAGTGAATTTGAAGGAGTATGTGCGATGATGAAGATTCACGAAGTGGGAGAGGATGTCGTTAAGCTCAAATTCATTCCCTTTGCGCTTAAGGATAATGCGAAAAGCTGGTTAAATAGTTTACCAGCTTGATCGATCACAACATGGGATGACTTTGTAAAGGTTTTTCTTAAAAAAATTACCTTATTCATAAAACTGTGCAAATTCGCAACGAACTCCACAATTTTAAACAAAAAGAGGGTGAAATTTTTTGGAAATGCTTAGAAAGATTTAAAGACATCTTAATCAAATGTCCCCATCATGGGTTAGAACAGTGGAGGTTATGTCAGATTGTCTGTGAGGGGTTAGATTCCAGTTCGCGCATGATGTTAGAATCCACGTGTCAGTGTAAACTCCTGAGCTATGGTTCTAAGGACGCATGGAACTTTTTGGAAGAACTGGCTGACAAAACCATCCAGTGGGAGAGTGTGAGTGAGAAACTATCGGTGACAAGGAGTGGTGTACACATTGTTGACACCTCTATAGCTGCCGAAGCAAAAATCGCCGCTCTTGTACGGCGAATGGAAGCTTTAGACGGCAAAAATTCACCGCTACCAGTCAATCAAATTTCTCCGACTTTGTGCGCTAACTGTCAGCATCCTAGCCACATAACGGAAGAATGTCCATTTCTCGTTGGGTCCCAGGGACCTGAAAATGTTAATGCGCTGTATCAGAACCAGCGCCTCAGGAACGACCCCTTCGCACCGACGTACAACCCTGGTTGGAAGAATCATCCCAATTTTGCTTGGAATCAGGCCCCTTTTCAAAACAACAATTCAAACCCGCCTTTCCAACAATTTCAAAATTCAAATTTTCAAAACCAAAAATTGGGATATTCAACAAACCAGCCCCAGCAACCCCAACAGCCGAATCAGCACAACCCAACCTTTACACCCCCTGGGTTCGCCCAAGACAACAAGAGGGTGACATCCATCGAAAAAGAGTTGGAAGCTTTGATTAAAACTTCTGCTCAGACTTCATCTAGTCTGGCTACTTTTATGCAAACATCCGGTCAGTTGCATTGCGCTAACACTCAAGCGATAGCCAGATTAGAAATCCAAATCAGTCAACTGGCTGCAGCAGTTAATGAACGTGAGAAGGGAACATTTCCCTCTCAACCTGTGATGAACCCAAGAGAGTAGAGAAACAACAACGCTCATGTTGTTCATGTTAGTGTATATGCCCTAGAGGCCATTACTGTATCATACTAGTTTGTATATTACTTAATGGAAGCTTGGGATATTCACCTTGTATAGGCAATCTTGCTCAATATAGTAGTATGCTACTTGGTTTGTTTCTGCTTTAATGTGTACATGTGTTTATTTTAGTATATCACATATACACATTAGTGGAGCCCTTAGGATCTTTGCTTGATTACCAGCGTTGTGATGGCAGTCACACTAGTGGGGGCTGGGTAATCCACAAGCACATTCTTATGCAGGTCCCTAGTCGTAGGACTATCGAGACAGGGCATCGATACTCCGGAGTAGACTAGCGTATGCGCTTCTCATCCCAGTGTGGGAGACGGTCTGTCCCACAGCCGTCAGTACGTCGTACTTGAGATAGTATGCGGGTGCTCGTTAGGTTACGAGTACACTGGACAGGACTCGTCGGGAACTGTTGGTTGGTACTATACCTATCGTCAGTTATCAGTTCCCAGGTGACATGAGTACAGCTTAGTTCGCTGACTTGACACTGTCACTTCGCCTCGAGTGTGTTCCCACTGTACTTTGATTACTACCCTACCACGGCTCAAAGGAGTCGTGCAAACAGGTAGTAGTTGGGTGCAGTCCCGAACCACTTGGATGCAGTGACGGTTAGACAGGATTCGTCTCTCCCGGTATTAGGGGTTGACATCGCATTGTGTCTAGGAGAGCCATTACACAAGTCGTCCCTGGCCAGGGAAAGCGAGATATACTGGTAGGATTCCAGTGTTATCTCAGGGTGTTCTGGGCTACACTCCGACACGACTTATACCGCTATTAGGGGACTGATGTTTACCGCCCCCTAGGCCAGCCATGCGATGTTATCAGACGAACAGACCGGACTGTACGGAGATTGTCACATTCAGGCTCAGCAGGAGTTCAGATGGGTTTCACCTCGTCCGTCTTCTTATCGGCATCTACCTGGGGACCGTTACGCACATCTAGTGCCGCTTGCGGTCTGTGGTTAAACACACTACCAGCGTAGTGTCGAGTCTTTAGAGTCCCACACAGAAAGCTATTCGCCTTTAGGCAAAAGAGTAGAGGTCGCATGGTTTTGCGACAGGGTTCGGTCACATCCGTGCACTTGTGCATGTTTAGTGTCCAGACAGTTAACACTAGCGGGCTTTGGTTTAAGCCAGATCCTAGTGTACGTTTTGGTATTGGTTTTATCTCGTATGTATTCGTGTTCCTCGGAACGCGGATGCGGGTGTGTATGCACAGTTGACAGAGAGATAGAGGCAGAGGATTCTCATTGGGGTTGTTGACTGTTAAATGTTGACCATTGACTTTTGCTAAACCCTAATGAGAATAAGAAATATGATTAATGATAATATTAATTAAGTATTATTGTGTCATGGTTGAGATGAAGGGTTGACTTTGTTGACTTGTTGACTTTGTTAACCGGTTGACTAGGTTGGACTAGTTGACCACCATCATTTCAATGGCTATCATTTCATGGCAAAGACTTTTGCTTGCTTGTTTCTTTTTGCAAAATGAGTGCATGAAATGATATGGCCATTTTGACTTGAACCATCACATAATACTCAATTACTATTATGAGTTATCATGATTTTGGATTATGAGATCTTGGATGGCAAAAGAGTTGCTCATTCTCTCATTTCCTTTCTCTCTCTTGCTTGAGCTCTCCCTCTTCCTCTTGCTCTCTCTCTAGTCTATGGTTCACTTTTCTCATGAGTTGAGAAGCAAGAACCATAGAGATAAAACCCTACACACTCCTCTACTCATCCTAGTTCACAAGGTTTAGCAAACCAAGTGTTCTAGTTTCTTCTAGTTTGAAGTGAAGCCAAAGGTAGAAGCTTTCAGGTGGATCCATCTTCGGCGCAAGGAGACGATGAGGTGAGGCCGATCCGACCACCGCAAGGAGTTGAAGATGAAGGAGATCAAGTTAAGGTATAACCACCTAACCGAGTAGGTAAAACTCTTGTTAGGATTGTTAAATAGTTGTTTAACAAAGATCCGTATTTTGAGTCCATGTTACCACCTCTAGAAAAAACGTTTTTCATCATTTTCGCAAGACCGTAAGTACCGGGAGAGGTAACGTGGACTTACAGTAGTATCAGAGCCAGGTTAAACACTATCTAACATGTTAGCAAAGTAACTAGAAGTTCGAGCGGAGAAAAAGTCGCGAAACGAACCCGAAAAATCAAGTTTCTGTCGATTCTGTATTCTGTTCAAAAATTAATAAATCTTGCACAAAAAATCGACTCGGGCTTTTTAAAATATACCCAAGAAATTTGGTCTACTGGCTCGGTCAAAGCGCCGTGGAACCGCGGCAGGAGCATGCTCCCGCCGCGGATCCGCGGCCGAGTTGACTCGGCCGTGGCACAAATTTCCTGCATTGTGTTTCTGGGGTTGTTTTGGGATTTTTACAATATGATTTTTCTTCCCAGATTTTCCAGAAAGCAAAATTTATTTTTAGGGCCTAGAAATCCGTATTTTGATCGAACTTCTAAAGACTTAAGCTAACGGGTTATATCTGTGATGTGATATATGTATTTAACGTCTTCTAATCGCTATACGTCGATTAGTGGGGGTTATACATATTTGTGATCTGTAATGTTGATGGTATGTGTATATGAATTCATTGGATTGTCGCGGATGAATAGCCGGGGGGTTGTGAGATGAGAGTTTTCTTTTTCTTTCAATTCATGTAAATTTGTAATTGATGTAATATTATTTATATGGCCGCACAACCGGGATGGGGTTATAGCCATCATTGTATAATTTCTTTTACTGTTTTTGCTCCTAGGATAGACCCAAGGTGGGGTGCACAAACTACCGGGTATCTCGAAGTGCCGAGTGGCCTACTCACGGTGTTGAGGGAGGTTGCTTCGCTTAGTGTACTTGGCGGGTAGTTTGCCACACCCGTAGGGGTCTAGGGTGGGGTCTTGGCTATTCATCGCGACCGTGTAATCCGCTCTTCGTTACAGGCTCGTACGGATTGCGGATTCCTAGTATATCCAATGTGTTCATCTGTGATCTGGAATAGCTATCATTGCATGTGACGAATGTGTATATCTATATATGATATCTATTTAGGCGTTGCTTATGTTTTGCATCCGCGCTAGTCCAGCACCCGCTTTGTCGTTAGTTAAGTAACCTAACGGGTAATGACGGGGCCCCGTGGCGAATGCGGATGGCATAAGCGTACGTCATATTTTCGTTGTTTTCCGCAATGGTAGGATTAAATGATGGGACGCATTAAAATTAATGCAAGAAAAATAAAACAAGTAAAAGTCGTTGGAACACTTTCAAAACCACTCGGTTCTTTTCAAAACCAAATTTTAAATGCGGAGCATGAACCGCTCCTTTTTTTGAAAGCTATCTCGTTCCTTAGATTATATCGAGTTCACAACGTTCACGGTTTCGACAAAACCATTCGTAGCCCTCCGTCGTTTCACATAAATGGTCAATAAGTATTCAATCTATGTATGTTGGCCAAAGTCAAGGCATAGTGATTGGTAGCTATTGGGTATTCATATGCAGCATAGATAGATGTGTTGGTTTGGGACAGTCGTACTGCCATGTTGGCCAAAGTCAAGGGTAGGTACGGGTGGGTTCAAATTAACCTGGAGAATGACGGGTAGTGTTAGTGTATATGCCCCAGAGGCCATTACTGTATCATACTAGTTTGTATATTACTTGATGGAAGCTTGGGATATTCACAGTTGTATATACAATCTTGCTCGAAATGGTAGTATGCTACTTGGTTTGTCTCTACTTCAATATGTGCATGTGTTTCTTTTAGCATATCGCTTATATACATATTAGTAGAGCCCTTAGGATTATTGCTTGATTACCAGCGTTGTGATGGCGCTCACACACGTGGGGGATGGGTGATCCATAAGCACATCCTTATACAGGTCCCTAGTCGTTGGACTATCGAGACAGGGCATCGATACTCCGGAGTAGACTAGCGTATGCTCTTCTCATCCCAGCGTAGGAGACGGTCTGTCCCACAGCCGCCAGTACGTCGTACTTGAGATAGTATGCGGGTGCTCGTTAGGTTACGAGTACACTGGACAGGACTCGTCGGGAACTGTTGGTTGGTATTATACCTATCGTCAGTTATCAGTTCCCAGGTGACATGAGTACAGCTTAGTCCGCTGACTTGACACTGTCATTTCGCCTCGAGTGTGTTCCTACTGCACTTTGATTACTACCCTACCACGGCTCAAAGGAGTCGTGCAAACAGGTAGTTTTTGGGTGCAGTCCCGAAGCACTTGAAGGCAGTGACGGTTAGACAGGATTCGTCTCTCCCGGTATTGGGGGTTGACATCGCGCTGTGTCCAGAAGAGCCATTACACAAGTCGTCCCTGGCCAGGGCAAGCGAGATATACTGGTAGGTTTCCAGTGTTATCTCAGGGTGTTCTGGGCTACACTCCGACACGACTTGTACCGCTATTAGGGGACTGACGTTCACCGCCCCCCTAGGCCCGCCATACGATGTATCAGACAAACAGACCGGACTGTACGGAGACTGTCACATTCAGGCGCAGTAGGAGTTCAGATGGGGTTCACCTCGTCAGTCTTCTTATCGGCATCTACCTGGGGACCGTTACATACAGCTAGTGCCGCTTGCGGTCTGTGGTTAAACCCACTGCCAGTGTAGTGTCGACTCTTTAGAGTCCCACACAGAGAGCTATTCGCCTTTAGGTAAAATGAGTAGAGGTCGCATGGTTTTGCGACAGGGTTCGTTCACATCCGCGCACTTGTGCACGTTTGCTGTCCGGACAGCTTATACTAGTGGGCTTTGGTTTAAGCCAGATCCTAGTATATGATTTGGGATTGGTTTTATCTCTTTGTATTCGTGTTCCTCGGATCACGAATACGGGTGCGTATGCACAGTTGCTTGAGACAGAGGGAGAGGACTTTGATTAGGGTTAATGACCATTGTCATTTTATTAACCCTAATGCTTATGTGTGTATTATGATTAATTGATATTAGTTATATATAATTGTGCATGGTTAGGGTTGTTGACCTTTTGACCATTCTTGACTTGTTGACCTAGGTTGACACTTTGACCATCATCATTCCATATAAAAGATGCTCTTTGATCCATGCAATTAGTATTAAATATGAAATGATAATGGTCATCTCTTGATTAAGCCATGACAATTATCTTGCTAATTATCAATTTATAATAATTCACACATATATGTGAGAATGCTTCATAATTCTCTCATTCTATCATATACTTTCTCTCTCTTGCTCTTCCTCTTCCTCAAGCTCTCCCCTCTCATGTGTTGAGAAACACTTGAGCTTGAGAAAAACCACTCCATAGTAATCTCTACTCTCATCTAGGGTTCTAGGATTAGCACTTCTAGAACCTTAGTTACTTCTAGCTTGAAGTTGAAGCCAAAGGTTGAGGCTCTCGGGTGGATCCTTCTTCGACTAGAGAAGGCGACAAGGTGATCCCTTTCTACCACTTCAAGGAGCAAGGAGAGAAGGACATAAAGCCCAAGGTATAACCTTTCTACACTTTAGCTAATTTCTAGTTAGCTTTAGTTAGTTTTTGTTTAGTAAAGATCCTCCTTAGTCTAGTCCATGTTGCCTAGCATGATAAAAATCTAATTTTTATTCCGTTTTCCGCCTCCCCGCAAGCACCGGGGTGGGCAACGTGGACTTACAGTGGTATCAGAGCCTAACTAAACAAAAACTAGCTAGGTAGTAAAGTGTATGGAAGTTCAATCGAAAAAAAAATCAAAAAACTAAAAATACAAAACCCTAAGTTTCTGTTGAAATTTTTTCTGCTCTAAAAATAAAAGATCTTACTTCAAAAATCGGCTCAGGGTTTTGTGAAGAAGCACACTAAATACGGTCTAGTGAACAGTTCAAAGCGCGGCGGTTCCGCGGCAAAAGCATGCCTATTGCCGCGGAACCGCGGCCGTTTTGAGTCTGTTCTGGACCGGGTTTGGTGCAGTGTTCTTATGACTTGGTTTTGGGATTTTTAAGATGGTTTATTTGTGCCCAGGTTTTCCAGAAAACAAATTTGTTTTTGGGGGCCTATAAATCCGTATTTTTTGATCGAACTTCACTACACTTTGACTAATGGGTTATATCTATAATGTTTATATGTATTTAACGTCTGCTAATCGCTATACGTCGATTAGTGGGGGTTATACATATCTGTGATCTGTGTTTGATGATGGTATGTGTATATGAATGCGTTGGATTGTCGCGGGTGAATAGCCGGGGTGGATGTGAGATGAGTGGTTCTTTTTCTTTCATTCATGTAATATGTAAATTGATGTATTATTATTTGTTTGGCCGCGCAACCGGGTCGGGGTTGTAGCCGTCATTGTATAATTCTTTTTACTGTTTTTGCTCCTAGGATAGACCCATGGAGGGGGTACACAAACTACCGGGTATCTCGAAGTGCCGAGTGGCCTCCTCACGGTGTTGAGGGAGGTTGCTTCGCTTCGGGTACTTGGCGGGTAGTTTGTCGCACCCGTAGGGGTCTTGGGTGGGGTATTGGCTATTCACCGCGACCGTGTAATCCGCTTTTCGTTGCAGGCTCGAACGGATTATGGATTCCTAGTATATCCAATGTATTCATCTGTAATCTGTAATGTCTATCATTGCTTTATATCTATATACTATAACTATTTAGGCGTTGCTTATGTTTTACAGCCGCGCTAGCCCAGCCCCCGCTCTGTCGTTAGTTAAGTAACCTAACGGGTGATGACGGGGCCCCGTGGCGAATGCGAATGGCATAAGCGTACGTCATATTTTGGTTGTTTTCTGCAATGGTAGGATTAAATGATGGGACGCATTAAAAGAACTAATGCAAGAAAATAAACCAAGTAAAAGTCGATTGGAACACTTTGAAAACCACTCGGTTCTTTTCAAAACTAAACTTTTAAACGCGGAGCTTGAACCACTCCTTTTAAAAGCTATCTCGTTCCATCGATTATATCAAGTTCACTACGTTCACGGTTTCGCCAAAACCATTCATAGCCCTCCATCATTTCAGTTAAATGTTCGGTAGTATTCAAGCTATGTATTTTGACCTTACGCCAAGGCATAGTGATTGGTAGCTGCCGGATATTTATCTGTTGCATAGATAGAATGCGTTGGTTTGAGACAGTCGTACTGCCATTTTGGCCTACGTCAAGGGTAGGTACGGGTGGGTTCAAATTAACCAGGATAATGATGGAAAGAACTTGATATGTGACTTATGACATTTTGACCTCATGCCAAGGTCATAAGAGCATGGGGCAAAAATCCACATCGGGAGTTTCATAAGCACGGAAACTTGCTAGCGCTGCATACCATTTGGAGTGTGATGATTCTGGTAGGATTCCTTCGGTTTTATCACGCGATGATATTTGGATCCCGATCCTACTGTGAGTATATGCTACTCCTCGGGAAAACTCTCACTTAACGATCAATTCTATAAACCTAGTAGGTGTCTAGAAAGGTGTTAGCGGGGCTACGCCCATAGGGAAAAGAGGTTACTTAATTAAGGAACTTCGCGAAAGCGTTGGAAAACCTCCCTCGAAGTACCGACACTGGCCTGGCTGAACGGTTAAGCAAGTATTGTACGGTGAGATTGATCCCGACTAATCCTTTCTTTACAGTTTGAGAAGGGATTCGAGAGACAGTGGGAGCCATCTAGTTTAGACAAACTAAAAAACACTCTAAACTTGCAAGAGCATCATGCTAAAGTGTTTCTTTTCTCTCTCCTAATTGCAGCGACCATTCAACATGACCGGACTTAAGTTATTACTAGATAAAAACATACTGACAGGGCCAAACTACAAAGATTGGCTCAGGAATGTCAAGATGGCAATCACTTACGACAAGTTGGGGTATATCCTTACCACCAAAGCTCCCCCTGTCCCAGGTCCTACCTCCAGCGTCGCGGATGTAGAAATCCGTAAGACATGGGAGATAGATTGCGCGAAGGCCAAATGCCTCGTACTTGCCTCGATGGACAACGAACATCAGAGGAGGCACGAGAATATGGACCTAGAGTCCATATTTCTCCATACAAAAGAACTGTATGGAGAGCAGTCTCGTATCGCAAGATACGAAGTGTCGAAGAAGGTATTTTCGGTAAGATTGGCAATCGGATCATTGGTAGCAGAACATGTGCTTAAGATGATTGGCTACATAGAGGAGCTCGCGGACCTCGGGACAACGTTGGAGAATGAACTCTATACTGATTTGATTCTCCAGTCCCTTCCTTCCACTTACGCCCAGTTTATCCTTAACTTCAACATGCAAGGAAAGGAGGTTGAACTTTCCGAACTTCTGAACATGTTGAGGAGTGCTGAGGGCACCCTACAGATGGGTAGGGAGACATCCACTTTGTTTGTAGGAGGATCTTCCTCTTCTAGATCCAGGGCAAAAGCCAAGGGTAAGAAGAAGAAAGCCCCCGCCAAACCAAGAGGTGGTGTCAGTAAAGTGGATACGAAGGGAAAAGGAAAGGAAACAAAGGTAGCGGGAAAGCTGGTGGGGAAGGAAGAATGCTTCTACTGTCACAGAAGTGGACACTGGAAACAGGATTGCAAGTTTTGGAAGGCCAGAACCCAGGATCTGAAGCGAGTTGCGGCTTCAGCTTCAGGTGTGTATGTTATTGAAAACTGTCTATCAATAAACTCTACTTCCTGGGTATTGGATACCGGATCATGATCTCATATCTGTAATTCTTTGCAGGCGTTGAGAAAGCGTAGAGTTTTGAAGGCAGGTGACATGACCCTCAGAGTTGCAAACGGTGCTAGCATGGATGCTGAGGCCGTGGGGGACTATCACCTGGGATTGTCGGATGGACATTTTTTGGTTTTGCGTAGTTGTTATTATGTACCAAATGCAACCTGTAATATCATTTCTGTATCTTTATTATCTAAAGAAGGTTATGAATTTGCATTTGTAAGTAATGTAGTGAACATTCATCTTAATCTAGTTTTGATTAGGTCAAGTACATTGAACAACGGTATATACGTATTACACCAATCACAGATTTTCAATGTCCAGAATACACACAAAAGAAAGTCTCCAGAAATCAATAAAACTTTCTTATGGCATTGTAGACTGGGTCACATCAATGAGAGAAGGTTGACTAAGTTACATGCAGAAGGATATTTGGATCCGTTCGAATATCAATCGTATGCAACTTGTCAATCCTGTCTCAAAGGAAAGATGACAAAGACTCTGTTCACTGGACACGGAGTAAGAGCGAGCGAGCTCTTGGGACTCGTACACAGCGACGTGTGCGGTCCAATGTCTACACATGCACGAAGCGGTTATTCTTACTTCATTACTTTTACGGATGATTTTTCAAGGTTCGGACATGTCTTCTTAATGAAGCATAAATCCGAAGCTTTTGAGACATTCCAGGAATACAAGAATGAAGTAGAAAAACAAACAGGAAAAATTATCAAGACACTAAGATCTGATCGAGGTGGAGAATACTTGAGTGCCGAGTTCCTGGGTTACTTAAAAGAGAATGGAATTCTCTCTCAGCTTACTCCTCCATACACTCCGCAACATAACGGTGTATCGGAGAGACGGAACCGAACCCTATTGGATATGGTACGGTCCATGATGAGTAACGCTGAGTTGCCGCGATCGTTCTGGGGATATGCGCTAGAATCAGCTGCATACCTTTTGAACCGAGTTCCCACTAAGACTGTGCCTACCACACAATATGAGTTATGGAGTGGGAAGAAACCCTATCATCAATACCTGAAGATTTGGGGATGTCCGGCTTATGTCAAAAAGCAGCATACGGACAAACTAGAGGCACGCTCAGTACTGTGCAAGTTTGTGGGATACCTAAAGAACTCCAGGGAGTATCTTTTCTATTACGCAGAGGAACAAAAAGTCCTTGTTTCTCGTAATGCCCATTTTCTGGAGCATCAGTTCTTAGAAAAAGAAATAAGTGGTAGCGCAATAGAACTGGAAGAAATTCCAGAACCACAAGCTATTACTGAAAGATTAGTAGAACCAGAGGGTTCGAAAGATCAGGACATTCCCACGCCACTCCGCAGGATTAGTAGGCAGTCTCATCCGCCCGAGAGATACTACGGTTTTCTCATTGACGGGGATATAGAGGATTGCATCATAGATTGTGATGAGCCTACTAGCTTCCAGCAAGCCATTCAGAGCATCGACTCGGTAAAATGGCTGGATGCAATGCGGACCGAAATGGAGTCCATGTACACCAACAAAGTATGGACGTTGGACATTGCTCCAGATGGGGTAAAACCCGTAGGATGCAAGTGGATCTTCAAAAGGAAGATTGGTGTAGATAGACAGGTTGAGACCTATAAAGCTAGATTGGTTGCAAAGGGTTTTCGTCAACGACCTGGTTTGGACTATGACGAAACCTTTTCTCCAGTAGCTATGCTGAAATCCATTCGGATCCTTCTTGCCATTGCTGCCTTCCACGATTATGAAATTTGGCAGATCGACGTAAAGTCCGCTTTTCTAAATGGACATTTAGAGGTGTGTGTCTATATGGATCAACCAGAGGGTTTCATTCAGAGTGGGAGCAGCGGAAAGGTGTGCAAGTTGCTTAAGTCCATTTATGGACTAAAGCAGGCATCGCGGAGTTGGAACATCTATTTTGATAAGACGGTCAAGAAATTTGGCTTTATCAAAAATCCAGATGAACCATGCATCTATTGTAGATTTGTAGCGAGAACTGTAGTATTCCTCGTTTTATACGTGGATGACATTCTCTTAATAGGAAATGACATTCCTATGCTACAATCTGTCAAGGGGTTCTTGTCACACAGGTTCTCCATGAAAGACCTGGGTGATGCCTCATACATTCTGGGTATCCGGATCTACCGTGACAGATCCAAGAGGATATTAGGACTTTCACAGTCCAGGTACATCGACACCATACTGAAGAGATTCAGAATAGAAGATTACAAGCGCGGTAATCTACCGGCTTGTCACGGGATCACCCTCTCCAAAGAGATGTCTCCCAAGACTGATTTGGAGAGGGATCGCATGTCTATTATACCCTACGCTTCTGCGGTAGGCTCTATAATGTATGCGATGTTGTGTACCAGACCAGATGTGGCTTATGCACTGAGTCTGGTCAGCAGGTATCAGTCAAACCCTGGGGAGAAACATTGGATAGCGGTAAAGAACATTCTCAATTACCTGAGAAGGACTAAGGAGATGTTCTTGGTGTATGGCGGAAAAGACCTCCAGATTGAGGCCTTTGCTGACTCCAGCTTCCAGAGTGACAAGGATGACTCCAAGTCCATGTCGGGTTTTGTCTTTACCCTCAATGGAGGGGCGGTGTGTTGGAAGAGCTCCAAACAGGAAACCGTTGCCGACTCGACTATGGAAGCGGAATACATCGCTGCATCTGATGCCGCAAAAGAAGCTGTCTGGATGAGGAAGTTCTTGAAAGAACTTCTGGTGGTTCCGTCCATTGTTGACCCAATACCTCTGTATTGCGACAACAACGGGGCTATAGCTTTAGCGAAGGAACCCAGGTCCCATCAGAAATCCAGACACATCTTGAGGCGGTATCACCTGATCAGGGAGATCATGAATCGCCAGGAGATCGAGGTTCGGAGGGTTGCTTCAGAAGATAACACTGCAGATCCATTCACCAAGGCCTTGCCCCAGACTCAGTTCGAGCGGCTGATCGAGATGATAGGTCTTCGATACGCCAGTACATGACCTTAGTGCAAGTGGGAGATTGTTAGTGTATATGCCCTAGAGGCCATTACTGTATCATAATATTTTGTATATTACTTGATGGAAGCTTGGGATATTCACAGTTGTATATACAATCTTGCTCGAAATGGTAGTATGCTACTTGGTTTGTCTCTACTTCAATATGTGCATGTGTTTCTTTTAGCATATCGCTTATATACATATTAGTAGAGCCCTTAGGATTATTGCTTCATTACCAGTGTTGTGATGGCGCTCACACTCGTGGGGGCTGGGTGATCCATAAGCACATCCTTATACAGGTCCCTAGTCGTTGGACTATCGAGATAGGGCATCGATACTCCGGAGTAGACTAGCGTATGCGCTTCTCATCCCAGCGTGGGAGACGGTCTGTCCCACAGCCGCCAGTACGTCGTACTTGAGATAGTATGCGGGTGCTCGTTAGGTTACGAGTACACTGGACAGGACTCATCGGGAACTGTTGGTTGGTATTATACCTATCATCAATTATCAGTTCCCAGGTGACATGAGTACAGCTTAGTCCGCTGACTTGACACTGTCACTTCGCCTCGAGTGTGTTCCCACTGCACTTTGATTACTACCCTACCACGGCTCAAAGGAGTCATGCAAACAGGTAGTTTTTGGGTGCAGTCCCGAAGCACTTGGAGGCAGTGACGGTTAGACAGGATTCGTCTCTCTCGGTATTAGGGGTTGACATCGCGCTGTGTCTAGGAAAGCCATTACACAAGTAGTCCCTGGCCAAGGCAACCGAGATATACCGGTAGGTTTCCAGTGTTATCTCAGGGTGTTCTAGGCTACACTCCGACATGACTTGTACCGCTATTAGGGGACTGACGTTGACCGCCCCCTAGGCCCGCCATGCGATGTATCAGACGAACAGACCGGACTGTACGGAGACTGTCACATTCAGGCTCAGTAGGAGATCAGATGGGGTTCACCTCGTCAGTCTTCTTATCGGTATCTACCTGGGGACCGTTACGTACAGCTAGTGCCACTTGCGGTCTGCGGTTAAACCCACTGCCAGTGTAGTGTCGAGTCTTTAGAGTCCCACACAGAGAGCTATTCGCCTTTAGGCAAAATGAGTAGAGGTCGCATGGTTTTGCGACAGGGTTCGTTTACATCCGCGCACTTGTGCACGTTTGCTGTCCAGACAGCTTATACTAGTGGGCTTTGGTTTAAGCCAGATCCTAGTATACGATTTGGGATTGGTTTTATCTCTTTGTATTCGTGTTCCTCGGATCACGAATATGGGTGCGTATGCACAGTTGCTTGAGACAGAGGGAGAGGACTTTGATTAGGGTTAATGACCATTGTCATTTTATTAACCCTAATGCTTATGTGTGTATTATGATTAATTGATATTAGTTATATATAATTGTGCATGGTTAGGGTTGTTGACCTTTTGACTATTCTTGACTTGTTGACCTAGGTTGACACTTTGACCATCATCATTCCATATAAAAGATGCTCTTTGATCCTTGCAATTAGCATTAAATATGAAATGATAATGGTCATGTCTTGATTAAGCCATGACAATTATCTTGCTAATTATCAATTTATAATAATTCACACATATATGTGAGAATGCTTCATAATTCTCTCATTCTATCATATACATTCTCTCTCTTGCTCTTCCTCTTCCTCAAGCTCTCCCCTCTCATGTGTTGAGAAACACTTGAGCTTGAGAAAAACCACTCCATAGTAATCTCTACTCTCATCTAGGGTTCTAGGATTAGCACTTCTAGCACCTTAGTTACTTCTAGCTTGAAGTTGAAGCCAAAGGTTGAGGCTCTCGGGTGGATCCTTCTTCGACTAGAGAAGGCGACAAGGTGATCCCTTTCTACCACTTCAAGGAGCAAGGAGAGAAGGACATAAAGCCCAAGATATAACCTTTCTACCCTTTAGCTAATTTCTAGTTATCTTTAGTTAGTTTTTGTTTTGTAAATATCCTCCTTAGTCTAGTCCATGTTGCCTAGCATGATAAAAATCCGATTTTTATTCCGTTTTCCGCCTCCCCGCAAGCACAGGGGTGGGCAACGTGGACTTACAGGTAAAACTTGACATGTGACTTATGATATTTTGGCCAAAGTCAAGGTCATAAGAGCATGGGGAAAAAATCCACATCGGGAGTTTCAAAAGAACTGAAACTTGCTAGCACTGCATACCATTTGGAGTGTGATGATTCTGGTAGGATTCCTTCAGTTTTGTCAAGCGAAGATATTTGGATCCCGATCCTATTATGAGTATATGCTACTCCTCGGGAAATTTCTCATTTAACAATCAATGCTATAAACCAAGTAGGTGTCTAGAAATGTGTTAGCGGGGCTACGCCCCCAGGGAAAAGAGGTTATTTAATTAAGGAACTTCGCGAAAGCGTTGGAAAACCTCCTTCGAAGTACCGACACTAGCCTGGCTGAACGGTTAAGCAAGTATTGTACGGTGAGATTGATCCTGACTAATTCTTCCTTTTTGGTTTGAGGAGGGATTCGAGAGACAGTGGGAGCCATCCTGTTTAGACAAATTAAAAACCACTCTAAACTTGCAAGAGCATCATGCTAAAGTGTTTCTTCTCTCTCTCCTAATTGCAGCAACCAAACATCATGACTGGACTTAAGTTACTACTAGATAAAAATATACTCAAACTACAAAGATTGGCTCAGGAATGTCAAAATGACAATCACTTATGACAAGTTCGGGTATCTCCTTACCACCAAAGCTCCCCCTGTCCCAGGTCCCAAAACCAGTGTCGCGGATAGGGAAATCCGTAAGACCTGGGAAATCGATTGCGCGAAGGCCAAGTGCCTCGTGCTTGCCTCTATGGACAATGAACATCAGAGGAGGCACAAGAATTTGGAACTTGAATCCATATTTCTCCATACAAAAGAACTGTATGGAGAGCAATCACGTATCGCCAGATACGAAGTCTCGAAAAAGCTGTTTTCAGCGAGATTGGCCGTCGGATCATCGGTAGCGGAACACGTGCTGAAGACGATTGGCTTCATTAAGGAGCTCACGGACCTTGGGACTATGTTAGAGAACGAGCTCTATACGGACTTGATTCTCCAGTCCCTTCCATCCACTTACGCCCAGTTTATCCTGAACTTCAACTTGAAAGAAAAGAAAGTTGAACTTTAAGAACTCCTCAACATGCTGAGGAGTGCAGAGGGCACCCTACAGAAAGGTAGGGAAACGTCCACTTTGTTTGTAGGAGGATCTTCCTCTTCTAGGTCCAAGGAGAAAGCCAAGGGAAAGAAGAAGAAAGCCCCCGCCAAACCAAGGGGCGGTGTTAGTAAAGTGGATACGAAGGGAAAGTCAAAAGCAACAAAGGTAGCGGGGAAGCTTGTAGGGAAGGAAGAGTGCTTTTACTGTCACAAGAGTGGACACTGGAAGAAAGATTGCAGGGCTTGGAAAGTCAGAACACAGGATCTGAAGCAAGTTGCGGCTTCAGCTTCAGGTGTGTATGTTATTGAAAACTGTCTATCAATAAACTCTACTTCCTAGGTATTGGATACCGGATCAGGATCTCATATCTGTAATTCTTTGCAGGCGTTGAGAAACCGTAGGGTTTTGAAGGTAGGTGATATGACCCTCAGAGTTGCGAACGGAGCTGGTATGGATGCTAAGGCCGTGGGGGACTATCACCTGGGAATGTCAGATGGACATGTTTTGGTTTTACGTAATTGCTTTTTTGTACCCAATGCAACTTGTAATATCGTTTCTGTATCTTAAATATCTAAAGAAGGTTATGAATTTGCGTTTGTAAGTAATGTTGTAAACATTCACCTTAATCAAGTTCTGATTGGGTCAGGTACATTAAGCAATGGTATATGTTAGGTCCACGTTACCCACCCCGGTTCTTTCGGGGAGGCGGAATAGGTAAAACGAAAAATTTTCCCTAGCTAAGTAACATGGACCGTTTCATGAAGGATCGTTGCTAAACAAAACTAACATAAAATCTACAAGTTCTAACTATTATGTAGAATGGTTATACCTAGTCTTGAACTCTTTCTCTTCTTGTTGTTCTCTTGAACTCCTTCTCTTCTTGTTGTTCTCCTCCTTACTTGCTCCTTGTAGTAGTTTGTACGGCTCCTCCTCGTCGTCTCCTCTTTGTCGAAGATAGATCCACCCGAGGGCCTCGAACTTGAGCTCCTACCTCAACCTAGAGGTAACTAAGGTATTTGGTTTGCTAAACCTAGTACCCTAGAATGAGTAGAGATGTGTTATGGTGGCTTTGTCTAAAAAACTTATGATTTCCAACACATGGAACACTTAAGCTTTGAGAGAGAAAGAAGAAGAGCTTTTGCAAAAAGAGAGAAAAGATATGATAGAAATAAGAGCTCTCTTTTTTGCAACCATGCTCATATGAGAGAATAATAGATTAACAATAATAATGAAAAAGGAAAATGTGATGGTGAGTATGGAATGGCCATTATCATTTCATAATAAATGCAATTTGCAAAGATCAAGAAGCATCTTTGATATGAAATGATTATGGTCAAAATGTCAACAATGGTCAAAATGTCCACCATGGTCAAACGGTCAACCTAACCATCACACAACAATCCTTAATTATCATTATTAATCATATTTATCATTCTCATTTGGGTTTGGAAAAAGTCAACGGTCAACAAGTCAACCAAAGTCAAATGGTCAACAACCCTAATGAGAATTCTCTGCCTCTGCCTCTATCAACTGTGCATACACACCCGCATCCGCGTTCCGAGGAGCACGAATATAATGAGACAAAACCAAGACCAAAACAAATACTAGTATCTGGCTTAAACCAAAGCCCACTAGTAATAACTGCCCGGTCACCAAACGTGCACAAGTGCTCGAGTGTGAACGAACCCTGTCGCAAAACCATGCGACCTCTACTCAGTTTTGCCCAAAGGCGAGTAACCCTCTGTGTGGGACTCTAAAGACTCAACACTACGCTGGCAGTGGGGTTAACCACAGACCGCAAGCGGCACTAGCTATACGTAACGGTCCCCAGGTAGATACCGATGAGAAGACTGATGAAGTGAACCCATCCGAACTCCTACTGAGCCTGTATGTGACAATCTCCGTACAGTCCAGTCTGTTCGTCTAAGAGTATCGTATGGTGGGCCTAGGGGGCGGTAAACGTCAGTCCCCTAATAGCGGTACAAGTCGTGTCGGAGTGTAGCCCAAAACACCCTGAGAATCTACTGGAAAACCTACCAGCAATTCTCGCTTGCCCTGGCCAGGGACTTTGTGTAATGGCTCTCCTAGACACAGCGCGATATCAACCCCCAATACCGGGAGAGACGAATCCTGTCTAACCGTCACTTCCTCCAAGTGCTTCAGGACTGCACCCAACTACTACCTGTTTGCACGACTCAGTAGAGCCGTGGTAGGGTAGTAATCTAAGAACAGTGGGAACACACTCGAGGCGAAGTGACAGTGTCAAGTCAGCGGACTAAGCTGTACTCATGTCACCTGGAAACTGTTAACTGATGATAGGTATAATACCAACCAACAGTTCCCGACGAGTCCTGTCCAGTGTACTCGTAACCTAACGAGCACCTGCATACTATCTCCTGTACGACGTACTGATGGCTGTGGGACAGACCATCTCCCCTGCTGGGAAGCGAAGCGTATGCACCAGTCTACTCTGGAGTATCGATGCCCTGTCTCGATAATCCTACGACTAGGGACCAAAATAAGGATGTGCTTATAGACTACCCAGCCCCCACTAGTGTGATCGCCATCACAACGCCGATAGTCAAGCAAAGATCCTAAGGGCTCTACCAATATGTTTTTAGCGATATGTTAAAAGAAACATATACACTTATTAAGATAGAAACAAACCAAGTAGCATACTACTATATCGAGCAAGACTGTCGTAAAACCATATATATATCCCAAGCCTCCAAAATGTATTATACAAACCAGTACTATACAATAATGGCCTCTAGGGCATACATATCTAACAATCTCCCACTTACACTAAAGGCCAGTAATTGGTGTACCGCATACCCAACGTCTGCACTAAGGCCATCTGCCGGCATACCGCATACCCAATAGCTCAAAAAGTCGCTCGAACTGTGTTTGAGGGAGGGCCTTCGTGAATGGATCCGCTGTGTTGTCTTTTGTGTCCACTCTCCGTACCTCGATCTCCTGGCGATCAATGATCTCCCTGATCAGTTGATACCGCCTTAAGATGTGTCAGGATTTCTGATGGGGCCTTGGTTCCTTCGCTAAAGCTATAGCCCCATTGTTATCGCAATACAAAGGTATTGGGTCAACAATGGACGGAACCACCTGAAGTTCACTAATGAACTTCTTTATCCAGACCGTCTCTTTTGCGGCATCGCTTGCAGCAATGTATTCAGCCTCCATCGTCGAGTCTGCGACGGTATCCTGTTTGGAACTCCTCCAACATATCGCCCCTCCGTTGAGGGTAAACACAAAACCCGAAACATACTTGCTGTCATCTTTGTCACTCTGGAAGCTTGAATCGGTAAAGGACTCGACCCTGAGGTCCCCATTACCGTAAACCAGGAACATCTCCTTAGTCCTTCTCAGGTACTTGAGAATGTTCTTCACTGCTGTCCAGTGGTCCTCACCTGGGTCTGACTGATACCGGCTCACCACGCTTAGCGCGTAAGCTACATCTGGTCTTGTACATAGCATCACATACATTATAGATCCTACCGCCGAAGCGTAGGGTATAGTGTTCATGCGAACCCTCTCCTCATCAGTCTTAGGAGACATCTTCTTGGAGAGGGTAATTCCGTGCAATGCGGGTATGTTACCGCGCTTGGAATCCTCCATACTAAATCTCTTTAGTACGGTCTCTATGTACCTGGACTGCGAAAGTCCCAGTAGTCTCTTGGATCTATCTCTGTAGACCTTGATCCCCAGAATGTACGAGGCATCACCCAGGTTCTTCATGGAGAACCGTTGTGACAAGAATAGCTTGACCGATTGTCGCATAGGAATGTCATTTCCTATCAAAAGAATGTCGTCCACGTATAATACTAGGAATACGACAGTTCGTCCTACAATCTTCTTATAGACACAAGGTTCATCTTCGTTCTCTATGAAATCAAATTCCTTGATTGCCTCATCAAAACAGATGTTCCAGCTCCGCGATGCCTGCTTCAATCCATAAATGGATTTAAGTAACTTGCACACCTTCCCGCTGCTCCCACTGTCTATGAAACCTTCTGGCTGATCCATGTAAACGCCCTCTTCTAAACAGCCGTTTAGAAAAGCCGTTTTAACATCCATTTGCCAGATTTCATAGTCATGGAAGGCAGCAATGGCAAGTAGGATTCGAATGGATTTGAGCATAGCCACTGGAGAAAAAGTTTCATCATAGTCCAAACCAGGTCTTTGACGAAAACCTTTTGTAACGAGTCTAGCCTTATAGGTTTCCACCTGCCCATCTACACCAAGTTTCCTTTTGTAGATCCATTTGCATCCAACGGGTTTTACCCTAGGTGCAGCAATATCCAAGGTCCACACTTTATTGGTGTACATGGACTCATCTCGGATTGCATTGCATCAAGCCACTTATCAGAGTCCCTACTGATAATGGCCTGCCTGAAACTGGTAGGGCCATCTTCTTCCAAGATGCAATCCTCTCCATCCCTGTCTATGAGAAAACCGTAGTATCTCTCGGGCGGATGAGAAATTCTACCAGATCTGCGGAGTGGCTGAGGTTCGTTCGGGGTTATTGAATCCTGAGGTTCTGTCAAATCTTCAGTTCCATTTTGTGGTCGCTGAATTTCTTCCAGTTCTACCGTGCTCCTACTAATTTCTTTTGCAAGAAACTCCGTTTCTAAGAAAACGGCATGCTGAGCAACAAACACCTTCTGTTCCTCGGTGTGGTAGAACAGATATCCATAACCATTCTTTGGATATCCCATAAACTTACATAAAACTGATCGCGCCTCTAGTTTATCTGGTTTATGTGTTGTAACATAAGCCGGACAACCCCATAACTTAAATCTTTTAAGATGTGGCCTTTTTCCATTCCATATCTCGAATGGAGTCTTAGGCACTGATTTAGACGGAACATCATTCAATAGATATGCCGCTGTCAAAAGCGCATGTCCCCAAAATGAAAGAGGCAACTCGGCATTACTCATCATGGAGCAAACCATATCCAATATGGTACGATTCCTCCGCTTCGATACACCGTTTTGCTGTGGTGTATAAGGAGGAGTAAGCTGAGAGAGAATACCATTCTCTTTTATGTAATCTAGGAATTCCGTGCTTAAGTACTCCCCTCCTCTATCCGATCGGAGGATCTTGATACTTTTTTCAGTGTGGTTCTCTACTTAGTTTCTGAATTTCTTGAATTTCTCAAAAGCTTCGGATTTGTGTTTCATCAGATACACGTATCCGAATCTAGAGAGATCGTTAGTGAATGTGATGAAGTACGAGAACCCACCCCTTGCATGTATAGACATCGGACCACATACATCACTGTGTATGAGTCCCAAGAACTTTGCTACCCTTACTCCATGTCCGGTGAACGGAGATTTGGTCATCTTCCCTTTGAGACAAGACTGACAAGTTTCATAAGGTGAAAACTCGAACGTATTCAAGAGTGCATCTTTATGCAACTTACTTAGTCTTTTCTCTCCGATATGACCAAGTCTACAGTGCCACAAGTAGGATTCATTCGTATTTGAATTCTTCCTCTTGCGTGTGTTTTGTACATTGAGAACTGTATTCTGATTTAGAACGTAGATACCATTATACAGTGTACCTTCTGCAACCTGTGTAAGTCGATGTACAACACCCCACGACTTGCGGGGAGGCCGAATAATGAAAAACGATCTTGTTTTAGGCGTAAACATCGACTAACCGAGAATCTTTGCACAAACAATAACTAACAAGAAACCATAGAAGAGTTAACTACTATGATAAGTGATTATACCTAAAGAACCGAATCCTTCGTCTTGTCGTTCTCCACGTCCTCTCCGGCCGTCTCTATGTAGTAGAAGATCCACCCGAAAGCTTTACTACAAGCTTCACCTCTAACTTGAGGTAACTAGGTTTCTTAAATCGCTAATCTAAGTAACCTAGGTGATATAGAGAATGATTAAGGATTAAGTAGTCTACTCTAATCCTTGGTCTCAACACATGAGAGGGGATGATTAGGGTTTGAAGAGAGAGAGAGCTTGAGGAGAGAGAAAGTGAGCAAGAGTATGAGATGAGATAATGAGCTATCATAATATATATCAAGCATTATCATTTATCCAATAAAAGAAAATAAAGGATTAATAATCATGCTTCATAAATACAAGAGGGTGATTCATCTCCATGAGTCATTAAGCATTTATGATGCATTAATGACATGGATGAATCACTCAAATGACTCACTAATCTCATTTAATGCATATGCCACCTTAACCCCTAAGTCACCATCTTCTAGAAGCTTCTCGCGTAATTACGAGAACGCCGCTCCTATCCGCGAAAACACGGAAAAACTTTAGACTGTATAAATCCAATAACCGGATACTAGAAACTGGCTTAAACCAAAGCCGGCTAGTAAAAACTGTCCGGATGTCGTACGTGCGTAAACACACGTATGGGTCCGTACCCTTGTCGTAAAACCATACGACCTCTATATCATTTTGCCTGGAGTAGGGAAACTCTCTGTGTGGGAGTCTGGAGACTCGACTACTACGCTGGCAGTTGGTTTAACCACAGACCGCAAGCGGCACTAGCTGTACGTAACGGTCCTAAGGTAGATGTCGATAAGAAGGCCGATGAGGAAACCCATCCGAACTCCTACTGAGTCTGATGTGACAATCTCCGTACAGTCCGGTCTGTTCGTCTAAGACTATCGCATATCGGGCCTAGGGGGCGGCAAGCGTCAGTCCCCTAATAGCGGTATAAGTCGTGTCGGAGTGAAGCCCATTACACCCTGAGAAACTACTGGAACCTACCAGCAAATCTCGCTTGCCCTGGCCAGGGACTTTGCGTAATGGCTCTCTGACACAGCGCGATATCAACTCCCAATACCGGGAGAGACGAATCCTGTCTAACCGCCACTGCCTCCAAGTGCTCGGGACTGCACCCAACTGCTACCTGTTTGCACGACTCCTTTGAGCCGTGGTAGGGTAGCAATCTAAGAACAGTGGGACACACTCAAGGCGAAGTAGCAGTGTCAAGTCTGCGGACTATGCTGTACTCATGTCACCTGGGAACTGTTAACTGAAGACTGGTATAAAACCAACCAACAGTTCCCTGTGAGTCATGTCCGGTGTACCCGTAACCTAACGAGCACCTGCATACTATCTCCAGTACGACGTACTGACGGCTGTGGGACAGACCATCTCCCCAACTGGGATGAGAAGCGTACACACTAGTCTACTTCGGAGTATCGATGCCCTGTCTCGATAATCCTACGACTAGGGACCTGAAATAAGGATGTGCTTGTAGACTACCCAGCCCCCACTAGTGTGACTGCCATCACAATGCTGGTAGTCAAGCAAGATCCTTAGAGCTCTATCAATACATATACTCACATATTAAGATAGAAAAACCTAGTAGCATACTACCATGTTTAGCAAGACTGTTATATACATGTGAATATCCCAAGCTTCCATTAAGTAATATACAAACTAGTATGATACAATAATGGCCCCTAGGGCAAATACACTAACAATCTACCACTTGCACTAGGGCCATGTACTGGCATATCGAAGACCGATGATCTCGAGTTGCCTCTCGAACTGAATCTGAGGTAGGGCCTTTGTGAATGGATCAGCAATGTTCTCTTCAGTAGCAACTTTCCGAACCTCGATCTCCCGACGATCAATGATCTCCCTGATCAGGTGATACCGCCTTAAGATGTGTCTGGACTTCTGATGGGACCTTGGTTCCTTCGCTAAAGCTATAGCTCCGTTGTTGTCGCAATACAGAGGTATTGGATCAACAATGGTAGGAACCACCTGAAGTTCTGTTAGGAACTTCTTCATCCAGACCGCTTCTTTTGCGGCATCGCAAGCAGCAATATACTCCGCTTCCATCGTCGAGTCAGCAACGGTGTCCTACTTGGAACTCTTCCAGCACACCGCCCCTCCATTGAGGGTAAAGACATAACCTGACATGGATTTGGAATCGTCCTTATCACTCTGGAAGCCGGAATCAGTATAGGCCTCCATCCTGAGGTCTTTTCCGCCGTAAACCAAGAACATCTCCTTAGTCCTCCTCGGGTACTTGAGAATGTTCTTTACTGCTATCCAGTGCTTCTCCCCTCGGTCTGACTGATACCGGCTTACCACGCTCAGTGCGTAAGCTACATCTGGTCTGGTGGACAACATCGCATACATTATAGAGCCTACCGCAGAAGCGTAGGGTATAATAGACATGCGTTCCCTTTCCAAATCAGTCTTGGGAGACATCTCTTTGGATAGGGTGATTCTGTGACAAGCCGGTAGATTACCGCGCTTAGAATCTTCCATACTGAATCTTTTCAGTACAGTGTCGATATACCTGGACTGCGAAAGTCCCAACATCCTCTTGGATCTATCACGATAGATCCGGATCCCCAGAATGTAAGAGGCATCACCCAGGTCTTTCATGGAGAACCTGTGTCACAAGAATACTTTGACGGATTGTGTCACGACCTGAAAGAGCACGTGACTGGCCCTTGAACCATATGAAGTCTATAGGACCCCATCTGATCCAAGTAAGCCAAAAGCCCAGCAATCTAAAACCATTTAAAGAGTAAATAAGGAAAACTGTTTTTGAAAAGTAAGGAAATCATGTTTGAAAATCAAGTTTTTAAATAACTAAGCCGAATATGAATTTTTAAAATGTGTAATTTTTCCTGAAAATTTCGGCAGAGTTTCCTTTGTAAAAACTGGCCCCGAACGGGGTACAACAAGAATAATATATATGACATGATAAAAGGCATCCCCAAGCGGGAGCTAGCTCTTCATCAATCGACGGTCACAACCACGCAAGCAATAATAATATACAACGCCAAGGGGCGAGGATCAAAATTGAAAAGAAACTCAAAAACAGCCAGAAAACCGCAATACTACAAGCGCGACTCTAAGGTCGAAATAATACAACACTGATTTCTAAGTCTGAAACAAACTACAAGTTTTGGTTGATGGACAATTCTAGGTACAATAAATAATACATGAACAAGGGCGGTTCTGATACAAAAGAACCCACCTATCCAAGCAAGTCACCCATAAGGAAGCAGTGTGCCAGAAATGCCTCTATGGAATCTGTACGGCAAACCTGCAAGAACTGGGGCACAACGGGGGTGAGTTGCCAACTCGTGAATAGAAAGATATCTACAAGCAGAAATCAAATGCATGACCCATCCTAGGTCAAAACGATCAGATATACATAAACCTCAATATGAATAAAGCTGAAGCATGCTAAACTGGCAATGTAATCTCTATACATGAGTGTAGTGCCAAGTGCTCGTGCTAGTGCCTCAGGTAATCGCATGTCATGAATATGAGGTATAACCAATGTAATCAAATCTGCACACTCGTGGATCCCGTCCACTCGTCACCCACTGACAATAACCACCATGCATGTAAATATCATAAATCATGTGCATGGGAAATAATATGAGGATATAACCACCCGTGTCCCTCGCGACACGTCAAAATCATGGAACCGGAGTGCCTAGCATCGGCACTCGAAAACATCATGAAAACTGTGCCCAGCATCGGCACGTAAATCCTCATATATCGGGCTCCGTCAGTCCGGATCGGCCCGCGGGCTCTGTCTGCGGTATCGGCCCTCGGCCCCGGCAGTATGCCCAAAACATCTATCGACTCTGGTCGGTATCCTCCGGATAACCGTCAGGTCCAACCAATCACCGGTAGATACTCGCCCGCCTCCAGGCTCAATCGGCAAAGCTCATCGATCATCTTGCCGAGGGGAACCATACCGGGTCCACCATGTACCCGCAATCGGCTCATCCACGCCTCGATTTGGGTTACACATGTCGCTCTCAGCACCGAGAAAACACATGGTGGACGCACTGAAATATCATATCAAGGGTAACCGGGTTTTTAAAGAAATGACATATTCTCTTTTGAAATACCCTCGGTTCCCAAATCCAGAAATATCATAGAAACAACATATCTCAATGCGTACAGTCAAAGCATGATGTATGCGGCATGTAACAGTAATGCAAGCATATCAGTAAGTCATGCAACATGGAATAATAATGTGCACATGTCGAGGGAGACCGCTCTTTTAAAAGGAATCTGTTTTTAAAGAGTATCTTGCGGTTCCCAAATCCCCAATCAAGCTAGAATCATCTATATATGTGTACAGGTATAAGTGTACAATATGCCATGCCAGAATCATATCATGAATGCAATAGTACTATAGTGTAGTGACATGGCAATTATCGATGATGAGTGTGTGAGCCGGCAACAAGTGTACGTGGAACATATGCATCATCGATAATGGTGCTGGTGTCCTAGCAGCATGACTGAAATATAACCACAGTACAAGCGATGCAATGCAAATAGCATGAATATGCGGAATCGAATAATCAACGCAAAAGTAAAGAATCTACACCTATCTGTACAAGTCATGCAGGGGTGCCATTTGAAATAAGACGAATCAGGGCTTTTGGAAAAACAAGGGCTACGGTGTTTTAAGAAAAGATACATCATTTGAAAATATCAGTATGACCCTTCTGCCTATCTTTAAAATATCCCCGATTCGTTAGTTTGAAATAGGTATGACTCGGTCCAGTCTAATGTCTACTAAGTAATCTAGACAGGAGGGGTAAGAAACCACCTAATCTGAGTCAAAATATATAGATATGATAGTCGGTGATCCCGCCTCAATAACATATCGTAAGATATCCTCGAGTCATGAGTGCGGATCTATCATCAATATCGGCTCATACGGTAGATCGTCGTACGGCATCCCAATAGCTGGGTAGGGGTCAGTATCACAATACCTCATCACATATCAGGTATCACTATCATCAGATCGCATAATCTGGGGTACTACTCTAAGTCTAGTACAAATCGATACCATCTATAAAAATATGAATGCGGGTAAAGCACATGTCCAAAGGCCCGCTAAAACTATCATATCGCACCTCGAAGACAAGCTATGTCACATCGCCGATCTCACGGCCTCACATCAAGTATCATCTCAAACCACGTATCATCCTCAAATCCCGTATATAAACACATAGTCCCATACCCATGTGTAGATATACGCACCATCATATGCACTCTAATAAATGAAAGAATGAATGCAAGTATGTGTGTAAATGTATGTGTGAGTGCAACCACTACTCTAGGATTCGCACTATACTAAACCAATATATTCTTATCATCAAAATATCATTATTACCATCAATAACCCTAAACAACACATAATAAATATTCGTGTGTATACGTATTCATATACATCACCACGGACTGCGGGGGTGCTATACGCCATCCACCCGATTTCTCCCCGTAGATATAAATCTACTCACCTTGCTTCTTGTGTGCCAAAGCCGATGTCGCTATCTTCACCTCCTTTGCCTCAACATCACGCGGGGTACCTACAAGTATATCACAATGCTAAAGCACATGAAAATCACATCGGAAACCAAAATAGCACACGCTACCCGCATAGGTAAAAACCCATCGACTCGCATGTAAACACAATCAAAATCCACTTGTCGTTGACGTCCAAACGCCACCCGACAGGAATGAATCACCAAATACCAAAATCCATGCTAAAACAAGTCCCAAATTATACACCAACATAGGAAAATCAACCCAGATTTCACCCTAGATGGAATCAGTCAAAACTAGACATACTCAGGGTCAAAACTAGAGGAAATGGGGGCATGCACAGAAAACGAGGCAATTCCTTAAAATACCTTATTTTAGAATTTTCCATAATTTTTCCCCATTTATCTGTATTTAATTTTACCAGAATATTAAAATATTCATTAAAATAATATTAAATTATAAAATTTCCCAAAAATCATACTTTATTATTTTGAAGACGTTACAATCTACCCCCCTTAAAGAAATTCGGTCCCCGAATTTAAATTTAAACCCCCAAATACTAAAATATTTCAATACAAATTCCAAGTCATCGGGGCTCCGAAATCATCTATACATAAAACATCATAGCGCAATGCATGCGCATGAGTACTGAGCAGATAACTCAAAAGCAACACTCCATCAAGCATCCGCAATCATCGGAGTCATGGTAACGACACAATGTCAAATCCAATACAAAATCAATATGATATGGACCAAGACTATACATGTAGACACCCAATCTATACATGTAATTAGCTGATGCAACTGTATGCCAAATCTTTTTAAGTCGCTGTGCGATGCGCGTAACACTGCACAGTGGCGGACGTTTCTCATAAGAAAATAACTATATATGCGTATATATATCCTTTGTTTAATAAGCACGTTCCACCATTTTGAAAATAATCAGAAGGGTTTCCTTGTTTTTAAAACGTTTGTGTCATATCGGACACGTAGGTATATACTGAGACTATAGCTCGCTTTCCGGAAATCCCTTCGATAACTATCGATGCATGCAAAATATATCCAGGCACTGTCCACTGACTAGTCCTGCTCAGTATGAAAGCAAATATCCCACATCATAAAAATGTACTGCTCCAAAAGGAATAAATTCCAAAAATGCACATAACACCACCCTGTGCGTCTGACGCGCACGGAAATCAAAATCCATATATGCGCTAAACATGTGCACAAAACAACATCTAGGTGCAACGGGTGTGCACGAAGCATCTGTCATAGGCAACATGTGTGCCTGACAGCCAAAACAGGTGCATCTGACATGCACGAAGAATCTCGATTTAGTGCATCTGGTGTGCCCCAAAATCGTATCTTAAAACATGCGCCCAACATGCGCGAAAATCCAAATCGGTGCATCCATCATGCACGAATGAAAATCTAGACCCTGCGCACTCAATATGCACGGAATCACAAAATCCAATAGCAACGTCGAATATGCGTAAGTCCAGTCAAAAGCACGGAGTGCAAGAATCCACATCAATATCACAATCAAAATCGACATACCGAAAGGCATCAAATCGAAGTCAGGTGCAATCATAATGGACAAAATATAAATCCGGTGCAACAAAGGCACGAAATATAAATCTGATGCGATAAACGCAAGAAACATAAAACTGGTGCGACAAATGCACGAAGTATAGAACTGGTGCATCCCATGCACAAATACCAAGCAATAACTCAAATACGTAAGCAGCAACACCAAGTGTATCCAGATATGAAGAAAATCATAAACGTGTGCAGCTGCGGGCACAAAACACATATCGATGCACTACAAGCACATATAAGCTATACCGAGTGCAAAATCAAAACACTAAAATTACATGAAACTCTGCTGGAAGCATAAATCAAATCACCAGCATAAAATAGGCATGAAATCGCAATCAACAGCTCAAGAGTAATAACTATGTACAAGGTATAAATACCCAGTAGGTGCAACCATGGTGCACAAAATCAAATATCATGAAACTCAGTCATCAAGACTAAATCATGCGAATAGATCGCCCAAAATACCGAAATCCAAAGCAACGGATATGTGATAATCAAATCACAAAATCACAAATCATAATTACCGTCGTCGGTATACCCTCCTTCAGGGTCGAGAAGGTACCGGTACATCCGATGCTAGCGGCGCAAGATATCTACTCGCCTCTTGCTCGCGGCTGGCGTCCTCTGCCTCTGGTTCCTGATCTTTCCTGTAGATTACCAACTCGCAATCCATCGGCTCATCGGCCCGGTCAGGTGTGCTGACAGGAACGATTCCGTTCTTGCACTTCCCTGGTCATCTCTCGGTCAATCCTCACGACCGCTCGTAAAGCAGCACATCTCTGGCGCCGACCTCGGGTCCTCTGAATGCATATCACACATCCGATCCTGGGTGCAACCCTTATTGCAGCAGTGTACTGGAAGGAATCCTACTCAAGGTCTCTTCTGATCTTGCCTAAGCCAAACTGTAAGGAGGCTGGTACTCTGGCGTAATCTTTTCTCGCTCTCTGGACCTCTGCGTCCTTAGTACAACATCTCCTCGGAAGCTGGTCGCATCTCTGCGCCTCTGTATGCATGTCCGGCCTTTAATCTTAACGGGGTGTAGTAACAGCTCGTCTGCCTCTCGCACGAACTTCTTGTCCCGCTTGTCTGTATCATCGACCATTCGACGTCGCGTCTTTATCTGCACACTGCAATGTCCTCGGCTACGGTCCACCCGAAGTCTCTAACACGGACTCGAAATCACGAACTCAGTATCTTCATCACTCAGTAGAAGATATCTAGCCGAACACGTCCTCAGCGTGCATATCGCATCTCTGATGTCAGCGGAGTGGAACGTCATCTCGTCGAAATCTCGTGCAAACTCTTTACTCCACCTTGCTCCACTATCGACTAATTCGGACTCATCTCATCATGGCTACACAGACTGCGCTCCGACGGCTATGCTCGTATCTGGAGTCTCCCAAGCAGTGTCCCATCACATGATATCCGAATGACGTCGAATCATCCGATCGACTCGTCAGAACCTCACAATCCCACAAGAGCTCAACATCTCGGGTACAGTTTAATAGTATCGAGTACATGCCACAGCGTCGGTGGTCCAGCCGTAGAAGGGCAAACCCAAGCCTCACTAATGGCGCCGAGGAACTGCCGCAAACCCTAAGGTTCAAAGGCTTTCACACGGTCATTCAGTCGAGTTAGGGTTTCATTCTTCTAGAGGGTCCATAGAATCACCTGCATGTCTTTCCGTATACTTTAAACTTGGAAAATAGGTTCCTGACATTCGATCATCTCAATCGACTCTCAACGAATCTGCGTGAAGTCGCCTCTAGCTGGAATCAATCTACCTGATGACCTCGCATCGGGGTAAGCGAACGAACCACATGTCCTAGTCATTCATCCTCGGTGACTAGCGACTCACTATCATGTCTCCAAGAACATGCCATGCTGCAGTAGCTCCAATCATCTGGGCGGTATCTCATCATTAGCAGCAACAACTGGCTCCTTCGTCTATACGCTAAATAGCACCTCAACCACCCTGGATAAGCGATAATATCAACGGTCATCATAACCTGGCTGGCCTCTATCAGTGGCTCAATCCTCTGGTACCGACCGGTATGTCCTAGAAATCTCGCAACAGCGATCTGTCAAACGCCCAACGTGCGGAAACACAATAAAACGACGCCTCAATATGCAATCGTATTCCTCGGGAATCACGCCCTGGTCAGTCCTCGTCCACGACGAGCTCATGCTGACAACTCGAGCCGTAGCTCACTCTGCCCGTGCAATCGCGGCAGCAAAACCATAACCAGTATCGATGAAGATAGATCATAGGAAGGAATATAATACAGTGCAAGGAAATGTACAACCTAAGGTTTCTTAAGCGGAGTGGCGTGTCGTAAGTATGCCGCGGAACATACCAACGGTACGTCACTCTACTTTAGTCACTTATTCCATCAACCAAGGGTCATCCTACGCGAAGAAAGTTCGGGTCTAATACCCCCTCGACCAAGTCTAAGTTCCGTAAGGTCAAGCCTAAGTTCCTTATATAGATAACGCCCTAGGCTCCACATAGTCAAACTTAGACTCGAACCAAGGTCAACCTAGCGCTCTGATACCAACTTTGTCACGACCCGAAAGAGCACGTGACTGGCCCTTGAACCATATGAAGTCTATAGGACCCCATCTGATCCAAGTAAGCCAAAAGCCCAGCAATCTAAAACCATTTAAAGAGTAAATAAGGAAAACTGTTTTTGAAAAGTAAGGAAATCATGTTTGAAAATCAAGTTTTTAAATAACTAAGCCGAATATGAATTTTTAAAATGTGTAATTTTTCCTGAAAATTTCGGCAGAGTTTCCTTTGTAAAAACTGGCCCCGAACGGGGTACAACAAGAATAATATATATGACATGATAAAAGGCATCCCCAAGCGGGAGCTAGCTCTTCGTCAATCGACGGTCACAACCACGCAAGCAATAATAATATACAACGCCAAGGGGCGAGGATCAAAACTGAAAAGAAACTCAAAAACAGCCAGAAAACCGCAATACTACAAGCTCGACTCTAAGTTCGAAATAATACAACACTGATTTCTAAGTCTGAAACAAACTACAAGTTTTGGTTGATGGACAATTCTAGGTACAATAAATAATACATGAACAAGGGCGGTTCTGATACAAAAGAACCCACCTATCCAAGCAAGTCACCCATAAGGAAGCAGTGTGCCAGAAATGCCGCTATGGAATCTGTACAGCAAACCTGCAAGAACTGGGGCACAACGGGGGTGAGTTGCCAACTCGTGAATAGAAAGATATCTACAAGCAGAAATCAAATGCATGACCCATCCTAGGTCAAAACGATCAGATATACATAAACCTCAATATGAATAAAGCTGAAGCATGCTAAACTGGCAATGTAATCTCTATACATGAGTGTAGTGCCAAGTGCTCGTGCTAGTGCCTCAGGTAATCGCATGTCATGAATATGAGGTATAACCAATGTAATCAAATCTGCACACTCGTGGATCCCGTCCACTCGTCACCCACTGACAATAACCACCATGCATGTAAATATCATGAATCATGTGCATGGAAAATAATATGAGGATATAACCACCCGTGTCCCTCGCGACACGTCAAAATCATGGAACCGGAGTGCCCAGCATCGGCACTCGAAAACATCATGAAAACTGTGCCCAGCATCGGCACGTAAATCCTCATATATCGGGCTCCGTCAGTCCGGATCGGCCCGCGGGCTCTGTCTGCGGTATCGGCCCTCGGCCCCGGCAGTATGCCCAAAACATCTATCGACTCTGGTCGGTATCCACCGGATAACCGTCAGGTACAACCAATCACCGTAGGTACTCGCCCGCCTCCAGGCTCAATCGGAAAAGCTCATCGATCTTCTTGCCGAGGGGAACCATACCGGGTCCACCATGTACCCGCAATCGGCTCATCCACGCCTCGATTCGGGTTACACATGTCGCTCTCAGCACCGAGAAAACACATGGTGGACGCACTGAAATATCATATCAAGGGTAACCGGTTTTTAAAGAAATGACATATTCTCTTTTGAAATACCCTCGGTTCCCAAATCCAGAAATATCATAGAAACAACATATCTCAATGCGTACAGTCAAAGCATGATGTATGCGGCATGTAACAGTAATGCAAGCATATCAGTAAGTCATGCAACATGGAATAATAATGTGCACATGTCGAGGGAGACCGCTCTTTTAAAAGGAATCTGTTTTTAAAGAGTATCTTGCGGTTCCCAAATCCCCAATCAAGCTAGAATCATCTATATATGTGTACAGGTATAAGTGTACAATATGCCATGCCAGAATCATATCATGAATGCAATAGTACTATAGTGTAGTGACATGGCAATTATCGATGATGAGTGTGTGAGCCGGCAACAAGTGTACGTGGAACATATGCATCATCGATAATGGTGCTGGTGTCCTAGCAGCATGACTGAAATATTACCACAGTACAAGCGATGCAATGCAAATAGCATGAATATGCGGAATCGAATAATCAACGCAAAAGTAAAGAATCTACACCAATCTGTACAAGTCATGCAGGGGTGCCATTTGAAATAAGACGAATCAGGGCTTTTGGAAAAACAAGGGCTACGGTGTTTTAAGAAAAGATACATCATTTGAAAATATCCGTATGACCCTTCTGCCTATCTTTAAAATATCCCCGATTCGTTAGTTTGAAATAGGTATGACTCGGTCCAGTCTAATGTCTACTAAGTAATCTAGACAGGAGGGGTAAGAAACCACCTAATCTGAGTCAAAATATATAGATATGATAGTCGGTGATCCCGCCTCAATAACATATCGTAAGATATCCTCGAGTCATGAGTGCGGATCTATCATCAATATCGGCTCGTACGGTAGATCGTCGTACGGCATCCCAATAGCTGGGTAGGGGGTCAGTATCACAATACCTCATCACATATCAGGTATCACTATCATCAGATCGCATAATCTGGGGTACTACTCTAAGTCTAGTACAAATCGATACCATCTATAAAAATATGAATGCGGGTAAAGCACATGTCCAAAGGCCCGCTAAAACTATCATATCGCACCTCGAAGACAAGCTATGTCACATCGCCGATCTCACGGCCTCACATCAAGTATCATCTCAAACCACGTATCATCCTCAAATCCCGTATATAAACACATAGTCCCATACCCATGTGTAGATATACGCACCATCATATGCACTCTAATAAATGAAAGAATGAATGCAAGTATGTGTGTAAATGTATGTGTGAGTGCAACCACTACTCTAGGATTCGCACTATACTAAACCAATATATTCTTATCATCAAAATATCATTATTACCATCAATAACCCTAAACAACACATAATAAATATTCGTGTGTATACGTATTCGTATACATCACCACGGACTGCGGGGGTGCTATACGCCATCCACCCGACTTCTCCCCGTAGATATAAATCTACTCACCTTGCTTCTCGTGTGCCAAAGCCGATGTCGCTATCTTCACCTCCTTTGCCTCAACATCACGCGGGGTACCTACAAGTATATCACAATGCTAAAGCACATGAAAATCACATCGGAAACCAAAATAGCACACGCTACCCGCATAGGTAAAAACCCATCGACTCGCATGTAAACACAATCAAAATCCACTTGTCGTTGACGTCCAAATGCCACCCGACAGGAATGAATCACCAAATACCAAAATCCATGCTAAAACAAGTCCCAAATTATACACCAACATAGGAAAATCAACCCAGATTTCACCCTAGATGGAATCAGTCAAAACTAGACATACTCAGGGTCAAAACTAGAGGAAATGGGGGCATGCACAGAAAACGAGGCAATTCCTTAAAATACCTTATTTTAGAATTTTCCATAATTTTTCCCCATTTATCTGTATTTAATTATACCAGAATATTAAAATATTCATTAAAATAATATTAAATTATAAAATTTCCCAAAAATCATACTTTATTATTTTGAAGACGTTACAGATTGTAGCATAGGAATGTCATTTTCTATCAATAGAATGTCATCCACGTACAAGACGAGGAATACGACAGTTCTTGCTACAACTTTACTATATATGCATGGTTCATCTGGATTTTTGATAAAGTCATATTCTTTGACTGTTTCATCAAAATAGATGTTCCAACTCCGCGATGCCTGCTTTAGTCCATAAATGGACTTAAGCAACTTGCATACTTTCCCGCTGCTCCCACTCTGATTGAAACCCTCTGGCTGATCCATATAGACGCATTCTTCTAAATTTCCATTCAGAAAAGCCGTCTTTACATCCATCTGCCAGATTTCATAATCATGGAAGGCAGCAATAGCAAGAAGGACCCGAATGGATTTGAGCATAGCCACTGGAGAAAAAGTTTTGTCATAGTCCAAACCAGGTCTTTGACGAAAACCCTTTTCAACAAGTCTAGCCTTATAGGTTTCCACCAGTCCATCTACACCAATCTTTTTTCTTGAAGATCCATTTGCATCCTATGGGTTTTACCCTATCTGGAGCAAAGTCCAAAGTCCATACTTTGTTGGTGTACATGGACTCCATTTCGGTCCGCATTGGATCTAGCCATTGTACCGAGTCGCCGCTCTGGATGGCCTGCTGGAAGCCAGTAGGTTCATCATCATCTATGATGCAATCCTCTCTATCCCCATCTATGAGAAAACCGTGGTATCTCTCAGGTGGATGAGACGGCCTACTACTCCTGCGGAGGGGTGCGGGGATGTCCTGTTCTTCTTGAACTACTTGTTCTACCAAACTTTCAGTATTAGTTTGTGGTTCTGGAATTTCTTCCAGTTCTATTTCTCTCCCACTTATTTCCTTTTCTAAAAACTGTTGTTCTAGAAAATGGGCATTACGAGAAACAAAAACCTTTTGTTCCTCTGCGTAATAGAAATAATATCCCTTGGAGTTCTTTGAATATCCCACAAACTTACACTTTACTGATCGTGCCTCGAGCTTGTCCACATGCTGCTTTTTAACAAAAGCTGGACATCCCCAAATCTTCATATGCTGAAGATGGGGTTTCTTCGCACTCCACATCTGATATGGGGTGGTAGGCACAGTCTTGGTAGGAGCCCTGTTCAGAAGATATATGATTAGTCGAAAATATTGCATCTTTTAACCGGCAATTTCCCTGTCATTTGCATTCATATAGAAGTGTTCGGCATTCATATAGCACATATTAGCAAAACAGTCGTCAAATATCAGATTACATGTGTTAGACCTTAAAACCGGCATTTCTAGGGAAATTGACTGCATTTCATAGCATAGCATCATTTCTATATATTGCAACCCGTGTTTCGAAGTCCGTGCAGGAAAATCAGAAGATCGGTCAAAAATTTACATGACAAGACTGCTAAAAGAATATGCCAACTCAAGGAATTGGAATCTGGTAATGATCAAAAGGGTATTCAGAGATTCAATATATCAAAGATCGTACTTGAAGACATATGAAGCCAACACCAGAAAAATGAAGCCCCAAAGAGCCAACTTGGACGCGGAACCGCGGCCTAAGCCAGCTAATGCGGCGGTTCCGCGGCGGTCTTGCCTCTTCATCACCTCTGCTTTGCATGATAACTCTTCTATCTACTTCCACACTGCATGAAGACATAACATTTTCCAGAAAGCCCCAGAAGCTTCTGCCAGATCAGCAAACCCTTGGAGCTACACTAAACTAGCCTATCATTCTAGAAACTTCTCCTTAAACCCTAGCTTAAACCCTAAGCTAAGCCTAACTAACTGTTAGTGTATATGCCCTAGAGGCCATTACTGTATCATACTAGTTTGTATATTACTTAATGGATGCTTGGGATATTCACCTTGTATATACAATCTTGCTCAAAATAGTAGTATGCTACTTAGTTTGTTTCTACTTCAATGTGTACATGTGTTTATTTTTGTATATCGCCTATACACATTAGTAGAGCCCTTAGGATCTTTGCTTGATTACCAGCGATGTGATGGCCGTCACACTAGTGGGGCTGGGTAATCTATAAGCACATCCTTATGCAGGTCCCTGGTCGCAGGACTATCGAGACAGGGCATCGATACTCCGGAGTAGACCAGCGCATGCGCTTCTCATCCCAGTGTGGGAGACGGTCTGTCCCACAGCCGTCAGTACGTCGTACTTGAGATAGTATGTGGGTGCTCTTTAGGTTACGGGTACACTGGACAGGACTCGTCGGGAACTGACTAGTTGGTATTATACCTATCGTCAGTTATCAGTTCCCAGGTGACATGAGTACAGCTTAGCCCGCTGACTTGACACTGTCACTTCGCCTCGGGTGTGTTCCCACTGTACTTTGATCACTACCCTACCACGGCTCAAAGGAGTCGTGCAAACAGATGGTGGTTGGGTGCAGTCCCGAAGCACTTGGAGGCAGTGACGGTTAGACAGGATTCGTCTCTCCCTGTATTGGGGGTTGACATCGCGCTGTGTTTAGGAGAGCCATTACACGAGTAGTCCCTGGCCAGGGCAAACGAGATATACTGGTAGGTTTCCAGTGTTATCTCAGGGTGTTTTGGGCTTCGCTCCGGCACGACTTGTACCGCTATTGGGGGACTGACGTTTACCGCCCCCTAGGCCCGCCATGCGATGTATCAGACGAACAGACCGGACTGTACGGAGAATGTCACACTCAGGCTCAGTAGGAGTTCTGATGGGTTTCGCCTCGTCGGTCTTCTTGTCGGCATTACCTGGGGACCGTTACGCACAGCTAGTGCCGCTTGCGGTCTGTGGTTAAACCCACTGCCAGCGTAGTGTCGAGTCTTTAGAGTCCCACACAGAAAGCTTTTCGCCTTTAGGCAAAAGAGTAGAGGTCGCATGGTATTGCGACAGGTCGCATGGTTTTGCGACAGGGTTCGGTCACATCCGTGCACTTGTGCACGTACAGTGTCCGGACAGTTTACACTAGCAGGCTTTGGTTTAAGCCAGATCCTAGTGTACCTTATGGGATTGGATTTATCCAGTTTGCATTCGTGTTCCTCGGAACGCGGATGCGGGTGTGTATGCACAGTTGACAGGGAGGCAGAGGCAGCGGATTCTCATTAGGGTTGTTGACAGTTGACCGTTGACTATTTGACTTTATGCTCAACCCTAATGAGAATATTATATGTGATTAACTATTATATTAATTAAGTATTATGGTGATATGGTTGTTGACTTGTTGACTTTTGTTGACCTGTTGACTTTGTTGACTTGTTGACTTTTGTTGACTTGTTGACCGGTTGACTAGGCTTGACTAGTTGACCATCATGATAACCATAGCCATCATTTCATGGCAAAGACTTTTGTTTACTTGCTCATTTGTGTAAAATGAGTGCATGAAATGATATGGTTGTGGTTGCTTCTAACCATCACATAAGACTTTTGTTAATATGATGAGTTATCATTGCTTTGGATTATGAGAGGGTGAGAGACAAAATACTTGCTCATTCTCTCTCTTGTTCTTGAGCTCTCCTCTTGCTCTCACCCTCAACCTCTTGCTCCCTCTCTTGATCTATGGTTCTCTTGTCTCATGAGTTGAGAATCAAGAACCATAGATAAAATCCCATTCTATTTCTTCTCTACTCATTCTAGTTCACTAGGTTTAGCAAACCAAGTGAACTAGTTTCTTCAAAGAACGAAGAAGGAGCTAAAGGTTGGAGCTTTCAGGTGGATCTATCTTCGGCGTACGGAGACGACGAGAAGAAGCCATCGGACCACCATCGGAGCTTTGAAGACGAAGGAGTTCAAGACAAGTTTAGGTATAACCATCTCCATCCGAGTAGCTAACTCTCTTTAGCTAAGTTTGCTAGTTTTAGTTTAGTTAAAGATCCCGACTTTGCTTAGTCCATGTTGCCCCTTGCGCTAAAAATTTGATTTTTATACCGTTTCCGCCTCCCCGTAAGAACCGGGGGTCGCAACGTGGACTTACACTAACTACTTCTAGAAGTCTTTCAACAAACTTTTGGAGGGAACTTCTATTTTCAAACTCAAGGCCTAGGGTTTGGGAGATCCATAAATAAGACCCTAGGCTCACTTGTAAATGATTATTCAATTCATTCATTGAAATCAATAGATCCATTCACTCTCTTTCTTCATCTTCTTCCATAAGTCTAGTGACAAGACTTGTGTGAAACCCTAACCCTAATTCCAATCAAAAGCCAAGATCCCGAGTACCAAATCAAGCAAGAAGCTCTTCAACCTTTTAGGAGCGAAGCCGATCTTCAACAGAGCAAGTGGTCCAAGCCGATCCACGACTCACGGAGAAAAGCGACGCCAGATCGACAATTTAGTTCTTCCTCTTGTAGTTCTTGAGCGACTGTAATCAAATTGTTGATATAAATAAAAGGTGATATTCTTTTATCTTGTTTTCTTTAAATTCTTGCATCATGATTCGATCTCAATCTCCAGTTGTAGTTCTTGTTGTGATGTTTGAGTAATACTCCGCTCGTCGAGGAGTCGAGAGGATCAATAGAATGATGATGTAACATATCTTAAATCGATTCTTGAGTCCTACGAGTTTTGTAAACCCTAGCAAGTTCAAGAACCGATAACCCAGTTCGTTGCAATGCTTTCTTGATTGATATCGCTCGAAATTGGGGAGTTACGATCGTTTCTTGAAATTTCTAGAGGCTAGAATGTGAATGATATCGACGAAAGAACAAGGGTTAAATGATGAAACCCTAGTTTCACGAGAAAGCCCTAACTCTCGTCGATCATCATCGATCTAGTATCAATTCTTCGAAGGACAAGAACACGATATCTTGAGATTACATCACGTCTATAGATCCGATCGATTCCTACGAGCCACATTTAGATTCTTGACATTTGGTTGGAAATATCATCGAAACCCGATTCTCGATTGTTTATCATTTTCTTGAATCTTGATTAGATTAGTGACACTTGAATCAATCGATAAAATCTTGAATCATGTTTTCTTTTCTTTTCGATTAACTTTTCAATTCAAACAAATCAAACATAAAAACGAATCGCATAATCCCTGTGGACGATCCGCACTCGTTTACGATCTACAACCGATACCGTAATTGATTGCGGTCAAATATAATTCTTTGATTGTGAATTTTATTCAATTCTCTAATTACCGACACAAAGAAACTTATTCTCTTTATTCGATTTACACAAACATAGAATTTCTTCATCAATCAAATGGCGCCGTTGCCGGGGACCATTTGAATTACTTACACAATCGGAAATTTATGATCAATCAAATGGTGCCGTTGCCGGGGATTACGCGCTAATTCGTTTCATATTAAAGTTTGAATTGAAGGATTTATTCCATTATAATTTTTCTAATCAAAATTCGTGTAAACCCTAAACGATTTGTTGTGGTTCATTGCAAGGAAATCTAGAGCTCTTGTGCAATTGAAGAAATTTTTTGGAAAATTCCAGAGGGCTGGAGTTATCAACAGAAAGCTTCTGTTGAATTTTGGTGCAGTGATGTGCACAGAAGACCGTGATTCCACGGTGGGAGCCCCCTATTGCGGCGGTTCCGCGGCTACCTGAAGCCTTCTCTGTGCAATTTTTCCTCTGTAAGTTCCTAACCTTCTCCTCTCTCCTCTTTTTAGCTCCAAGTAACAAATTTCTGCAGGATTCTTTGCAAATAATCACAGCTCGCAAATTGCAAAAGTAAATTTGTGCGTGATTTTGTTTCTTGGTTGTTTGCATTCTAAATATGGATATTAAGGGGCACGGCCAAATCCAAATTAGGTGGGGATTTCATTACCCTTCCTAGGCCCCGAAAATCGCAAAACTTGCATCCGCATTGACCCACATTAACTAAAAAAGATCTAGAGATGACTCTAAGGACCGTCGCGCTCACTTAGGACAAAAGTAGGCCGTGGGTAATTCATTGCTTATCCGCGTTTTCTTATGGTGTCTAAGGAAAGTGTGTCGAAGGATAGTGGTTATTAATTAGGCCCACTACTTACGTAGTGGAGTACCTTCCCACCTACCTGGCACTTACCTAGCCACAGGGGGATAAAGAGGCAGTGGCGGATTCTATCCTGCGACTTGTCTTTTGGCAGTTAGGAGCGGTCTAGAGCCGGACCTAGGTGACCACTAAATTCTAGGGTTTGTGTGCTGCATTTGTTGTGTCGCATCATTTTTTCAAAAATCCGTCTCTTTTTCAAAGCAAACACCGCATTCATTCATTTACCCCTAATTATAAGTCAACGCTGCCACTTGTACTAACCCTTTTTAGTACAAGATAGGCTTGACACGGGATTCTAGTGCCCGTTTAGTCCGCGTACCCTTTATCAACTCCGAAGTCGATAATTCTCCATTTACCTTTCCTTTACCCACTACCACACCCACACCGATGGATCCACCTCCATTAAACATCTTTACCACTACTCTACCGCCGTCCGTTGGTGCGCAGAATCCACCCCGCATCTCTCTCCAAGAGAGGTGCTATCCACTGCGAGGTCCTCTTTCGACCTGCTTATCCACACCACCAGCCAACGGGGATAACTTTGAAATTAAACCTCAATACATCAACCTTTTACCCAAATTCCACGGACTCGAGACTGAGGACGCTTACGTTTTCATTACCAAATTTGAAAACGTATGCGCAATGATAGGTACGTCACAACTTTCAGTGGATGCGATGCGTCTACGACTTCTTCCATTTACATTGTGCGATATAGCCGAGAAGTGGCTATACAACACTACCGCACACTCAATCACGAATTGGGAAGAATTCGTCGCTGCATTCCTTAAGAAATTTTACCCAATACAAAAGACAGCTCGAATCCATAGCGAACTGAATCAATTTGCCTAGCTCCCTACTGAACCATTCTCTAAATGCTTTGAACGTTTCAAGGATCTATTGGTTCAGTGTCCTCATCACGGCATCCCAAGATGGGAATTGTGCCGAATCATTTATGAGGGCATTAACCCAAACACTAAACAGAGCCTTGAAAACATGTGTCAAGGTACTTTTATGACCAAGGATGATGGGGAAGTGTGGAAGTATTTAGAAGAGTTCGCTGAAAAATCACTACAGTGGGAGAGTGGAACCCAACCATTGAATAGGGGTGGCGTACACTAAATAGATGTGTCCATAGGTGTTCGAGCTGAGATGGCAGCAATGCAAAAGAAGCTCGACGCTATGGAACACAAATTTCTGCAGCTTCCCTAAACCCAGTGTCGCTCCCCAAAACTGTTTGTGGGTTCTGTTCTGATCCGTCTCATTTAACGGAAGAATGTCCATTAAACTCTGCGTTTCAAGGTCACGAGCATACAAATGCCGCATTTCAACGACCTAGAAACGATCCATTTTCTTCCACGTACAATCAGGGTTGGAGGAATAACCCGAATTTAGCTTGGAACCAAAACCAATCTCAAAACACGGTTCCAAACACGAATAATTTTCAAAGGGCTCTTCATCCACCACAACAGCAACCCCTTCAAATCACTCAGCACCCCTACCAGTCATAAAATTTCCAAAATCAGGTCAACAATCCTGCACAGTCTAATCCTATGCAGTTGTCCTGTTCTAACGAATTCTCTCAATTCACTCAAACCATGAAATCACTTTTGTCAAATTTCATAGAGGTTTCGACTGAGGTTAGATCTTCCGTCAGTGAGATAAAGAAAAACTCAGCGTCTCAAGCTGAGAGTATCAGATCGATGGAAGCTGAAATAGCTCGACTTAAAGCCGAAATGAGTGCGAGAGAAAAAGGGAAACTTCTCCCTCAACCCCTACAGAATCCTGGGCATTACAATGTAAATGCCGTCACAACGTTGAGATCGGGAAGAGTGCTGAAAAATCATGTCGGGGAAGAAGTTGATGATATTGGAAATCATATCAACACCCCGGCTGAGACCTTTCCACACACACACACTTCTCCTTCTGATCCTTCTTCTTCTACCACACCACCTTCTCGAGAGCCTATTTTCCATTTCCCACTAGGCTCGACACCTCAACCCAATCCTTATAGTTCTCCACAGACGGTCCCCACACCTCTTTTGGGACCTCGTCTACCCCCTCTTCCTTCTCCTATGATGGACCCGGCGCTTATTGCGAAAGCTCCTTACCCGAATCGGTTAAGGGGTAATAGAACGAGTCCTCATATGGAGAAAATTATGGAAATGTTCAAACAGGTTAACATTAACATCCCTCTCCTAAATGCGATTCAACAAGTCCCCGCTTATGCGAAAATTCTTAAGGATTTGTGCACTAGGAAGAGGAAGACTCAAGTGCCGAAGAAGGTCTTCATGGCTAATAATATCAGCACTGCTTTTATTCCCCAGCTACCAAAGAAACGAAAGGATCCAGGATGTCCTGCAATATCGATTTCTATTGGGGGTAAAAACATAAATCGTGCTCTTCTAGACCTTGGCGCAAGTGTTAACCTACTTCCATATTCTATATATGAGCAATTAGGGATTGGAGAGCTGAAACCTGCTCACTGCACTCTCCAGATGGCAGACCGTTCAATCACCAAACCAAGGGGTGAATTAGAGGATGTGTTGATAAAGGTCGGGGAATTTGTTTTCCCTGTAGACTTCATTGTTCTTGACACACAGCCTGTAGCAAATCCCCGGGGCCAAATTCCGGTGATTCTGGGTCGTCCTTTCCTTGCCACTTCCAACGCTGTTGTAAACTGTAGAAACAGTTCAATGCACTTATCATTTGGAAATATGACCATTGAACTAAACATCTACAAGGTTGGAAGTCAGCCATCAGAATCCTATGCTCATATTTTAGATGTGTGCTCTGTCCACGAGATCGCTCCCGATAGTTGTGGAGCTGAGGAACTTTGCTTTACTGATCTCGATGACATTACCACATCTCTGTTTGATTTCACACAAGATCTTAGTGAGGACACTTTACGTACACTTGAGTCCTGCACTCCTGACTTTTCTCCACCCGAGTCTGTATCTTTCACAGGCTCTGAGCTTCTTTGTAAATCCAAAAATCACTCAATGATCCCTCCTTCTATCATTTCTCCGCCCGAATTAGATCTCAAAATTTTACCCTCTCATCTTAAATATGCTTATTTAGGTGAGAAGGAGTCTTTACCGGTTATAATTTCCGCTTCTCTAGCATTAGAGCAAGAGAAACCTGTTCACTGCACTCTCCAGATGGCAGACCGTTCAATCACCAAACCAAGGGGTGAATTAGAGGATGTGTTGATAAAGGTCGGGGAATTTGTTTTCCCTATAGACTTCATTGTGCTTGACACACAGCCTGTAGCAAATCCCCGGGGCCAAATTCCGGTGATTCTGGGTCGTCCTTTCCTTGCCACTTCCAACGCTGTTATAAACTGTAGAAACGGTTCAATGAACTTATCATTTGGAAATATGACCATTGAACTAAACATCTACAAGGTTGGAAGTCAGCCATCAGAACCCTATGCTCATATTTTAGATGTGTGCTCTGTCCACGAGATCGCTCCCGATAGTTGTGGAGCTGACGAACTTTGCTTTACTGATCTCGATGACATTACCACATCTCTGTTTGATTTCATACAAGATCTTAGTGAGGACACTTTACCTACACTTGAGTCCTGCACTCCTGACTTTTCTCCATCCGAGTCTGTATCATTCACAGGCTTTGAGCTTCTTTGTAAATCCAAAAATCACTCAATGGTCCCTCCTTCTATCATTTCTCCGCCCGAATTAGATCTCAAAATTTTACCCTCTCATCTTAAATATGCTTATTTAGGTGAGAAGGAGTCTTTACCGGTTATAATTTCCGCTTCTCTAGCATTAGAGCAAGAGAATGCACTTTTATCGGTATTGAGATCTAACAAAAAGGCGTTTAGTTGGAGTATGGCGGACATCAAAGGGATTAGCCTCTTGATAGTTGAACATCATATACATGTGATGGATGATGCCAGACCAACCCGAGAACCACAGAGACGGTTGAATCCCGTCATGAAGAAGCGGTAATGAAAGAGATCGTCAAATGCTTACATAATGGTATTATATACCCCATCTCCGATAGCCAATGGGTGAGTCCTATACATGTCGTTCCTAAGAAATCCGGCATCACTGTTATAACTAATGAGGCAAATGAGTTGATTCAGACACGCACCCAAACTGGGTGGCGTGTATGTATCGATTATAGAAAACTCAATGCTGCCACGAGGAAAGACCACTTTCCTCTACCATTCATTGATCAAATGCTGGAACGCTTAGCGGGACGAGAGTATTATTGTTTTATGGACGGATACTCAGGCTATAATCAGGTCCCCATCGCCAAAAAGGATCAAGATAAAACCACTTTTACTTGTCCTTTTGGTACCTTTACTTACAGTCGCATGCCCTTTGGGCTATGCAATGCTCCCGCTACCTTTCAGCGGTGTATGATGGGGATATTCTCTGATATGGTAGAGAATTTTCTGGAGATCTTTATGGACGACTTCTCGATTTTTGGAGACTCTTTTTCTGATTGCCTAGTGAATCTTGACGCTGTTCTTACTCGTTGCAAAGAGAAGAACTTGACTTTGAACTGGGAAAAATGCCATTTTATGGTCCAAGAAGGAATTGTACTTGGACATGTCATTTCACAGAAAGGAATTGAGGTTGACAGAGCTAAGATAGATGTTATTTAAAACCTCCCTCATCCCAAAAGCGTCAAAGATATTCGATCTTTCCTTGGCCACGCGGGCTTTTATAGGAGATTCATTAAGGACTTTGGCAAAATTGCTAGACCTTTAACTCTTCTCCGGGCCAAGGATACGACCTTCCATTTTGACTCGGACTGCGAGACAGCTTTCGACTCACTTAAACACTCACTCACTTCAGCCCCCGTTTTATCATCACCAAACTGGGACTACCCCTTTGAGCTGATGTGTGACGCATCCGACTTTACAGTAGGTGCAGTCTTAGGACAACACATTGAAAAGATGCCACACGTGATATACTATGCTAGTAAGACCCTGAATGATGCGTAAATTAATTATACAACCACAGAAAAAGAACTTTTAGCGGTTGTATTTGCATTAGAAAAATTCAGGCCTTACTTAATTGGCTCACCTATAGTTGTGTATACTGACCATTCCGCCTTAAAACATCTTCTGGCGAAGAAAGATGCAAAAGGTCGACTAATAAGTTGGATCCTTCTGTTACAAGAATTCGATCTTGTTATCAAAGATAAGAAAGGATGTGAAAACATAGTAGCTGACCATCTTTCATGCATCTTTTCTTCCCCTGTGACCCTGCCGATCAATGATTCGTTCCTTGACGAACAACTCTTGAGCGTATCCAATGAACCATGGTTCAAGGATATTGTGAACTATCTTGTCACGGGACTTATACTAAGCTATTAGTCAAGACAGGACAAATACCGTTTTCTTTCCCTAGTAAAACACTTTTACTGGGATGATCCATACTTGTTTAAGTATTGTCCTGATCAGAACATTCGCCGGTGTGTCCCGAAAGAAGAGTTCAAGAGTGTTCTTTCTTTTTGTCATGATCAGGCCTGTGGGGATCACTTTGGTCCTAAAAAGACGGCGGAGAAGGTTTTGCAATGTGGATTTTATTGGCCGACCTTATTCAAGGACGCATTTGACTATTGCAAAACCTGTACACAATGTCAGTACACAGGTAGAATCTCCCAGACGAATGAAATGCCTCAGCAACCCATCTTGGTTGTTGAAATATTCGATGTTTGGGGCATTGATTTTATGGGTCCCTTTCCCAACTCCTTTGGGAATTTGTACATACTGCTGGCGGTTGATTATGTCTCAAAGTGGGTAGAAGCCATTCCATGTCGCACTAATGACAGGAAAGTTGTCATTAAGTTCTTAAAAGAGAATATTTTTTCGCGATTTGGACACCCACGCGCTATTATTAGCGATAATAGGACACATTTCTGCAACAGGTCTTTCGAGACTCTAATGCGGAAGTACTCAATCAACCACCGACTTTCTACACCCTATCACCCCCAAACAAGCGGGCAGGCTGAAATCTCAAACAGACAAATCAAATTTATCCTGGAGAAAACTGTTGCTAAAAATAGAAAAGACTGGTCGACCAAACTGATGGATGCTCTTTGGGCATTCCGAACTGCATATAAGACCGACCTAGGGATGTCTCCATATAGGATAATGTTTGGGAAAGCATGTCATCTACCCGTTGAGATAGAGCATAAAGCATTGTGGGCTATTAAAGAAATAAATTTTGATCTAAACCAAGCTTGTAACTTTCGGAAGCTGCAAATAAATGAGCTAAGCGAACTCCGCGATGAAGCTTATGATAACGCTGTAATCATAAAGAATAGGACTAAGGTTTTTCACGATAAAAACATTTTGAGGAAAATATTTACACAAGGTCAACAAGTCCTTCTTTATGATTCACGATTACACCTTCACGCGGGTAAGCTCCGATCTCGGTGGAAGGGACCTTTTATTGTGCGGTCTGTATACCCGCACGGGGCAGTAGAAGTAGAAAATGTTAAAAACGGCACCTTTTTCAAAGTAAATGGACATAGACTAAAGCCGTATTTTTCCACTGACCCCATGGAGGATCTCCTGTTCTTACAGGAGCCAGTTTATTGGGATTAAAATTCCTCCGTCTCACCTTCATGTCCTGTATATCATTGCATCATCTTTTGAATGGAGGTGAGTGAAAAGAATAAGTTTGGGGGAAGTTCTTCACTTATATATTTTGCCCCCACTAATAATTCCTCCCAGACTTACAGGTTTTGTAGATATTGTTGTTGGCAACAGTGAGGACACTGTTGAAAACAAGTTTGGGGGAGGTTTGTGCTTATTTTTGCATCATTTGCATATCATTTGCATAAGCACAAAACATTTCTTTAAAAACTTATAAAAATTTAAAAATTCTCAAAATCCATAAAAATTTAAAATTTTCAAGTATAAAAATAATTTTAATATTTACACTTTTTTGTACATAAATAAGATAATAAAAGTTTAGATAGTGAACAATTACATCCATGAGATTAGAAAAATTTAAGAAAACTAAGAAAATTAGAAGTTTTCTTATACGAACTAGTAATAAGTAGTTATGAGCCGTTGTTCCAAGGGTTAGTAAGATGAAGGACGTCACTAATCTGAGGATAAAAATAAGTCTGAAAAATAGTTTCTATTCTGGAAGCCAAACATTTTGAACGTTGATACCCCGCTATTCGCACTTACACACATCTTAAAGCCTGAGATAGTAGAGAATACCTTGAAATGCTCTTGTCTTAAAGCCAAAAGTATGAAGGAAATAAAAAGAAAAAGTGAATGAAAAAAATATAAAGTGGTGAGAAAAATGGACACTGGTTTTGTTATCACCGAGGGCAATAAAAAATATATAGCGAGGGTGCCTCTTCACCTAGTGCCCTAAGGCCAACTGGTCTGGGAGTCACTGCTATGCCTGAGGTGGTGCAAGACGAGGAAAATACACCAAGTAAGCAAGCACAGGAGTAATCGGTCGGTTAGTACCTCAAGAAGTATTAACGGTCGCATGAAAGTGTGTGAGCAATCTCATCTAAATATTCATTAATTAAAAAGTACTGAGGCTGATAGGCAAGAGTATGATAGCTTAAATTGAATTCTCCGGGTGTAGGGATGTCTTTTACACACACACAGGGTGATATGATCGATGTTTGGAATAAAGATAGGAATGAAGACTAAGACGATGTTTTATTGAGGGAGGACGTGATTTCTAACATCTTTTCATGACCATTAAGATAGGGCTCATGACAACCGAAAAGCTAGCTTAGTTGGAAACCCTAATTTTCGAAGCTTTTCTTTTACAATTCTTTTCTTTAAATGTAATATTCATGATCTTTCTTTTATTATTGGATTTTTTGGGTGCAATCCGCTGAAAACCCTCAGGAGATAACACTCCTCCTACTAGGGACACCTAGAGGTTTAAAGGCTTGTTGCACGTGCTCAGTGCAATCGTGTTGCCTACGAAAGTGTGCTAGTTAGATTTTTCTCTTTCTTTATTTTCTCGTTCTCTTTTTAATAAAACAGTTCGCTCGAGACGATCGAAATTAAGTTTGGGGGAATTTGATTAGTCGAAAATATTGCATCTTTTAACCGGCAATTTCCCTGTCATTTGCATTCATATAGAAGTGTTCGGTATTCATATAGCACATATTAGAAAAACAGTCGTCAAATATCAGATTACATGTGTTAGACCTTAAAACCGGCATTTCTAGGGAAATTGACTGCATTTCATAGCATAGCATCATTTCTATATATTGCAACCCGTGTTTCGAAGTCCGTGCAGGAAAATCAGAAGATCGGTCAAAAATTTACATGACAAGACTGCTAAAAGAATACGCCAACTCAAGGAATTGGAATCTGGTAATGATCAAAAGGGTATTCAGAGATTCAATATATCAGAGAATGTACTTGAAGACATATGAAGCCAACACCAGAAAAATGAAGCCTCAAAGAGCCAACTTGGCCGCGGAACCGCGGCCTAAGCCAGCTAATGCGGCGGTTCCGCGGCGGTCTTGCCTCTTCATCACCTCTGCTTTGCATGATAACTCTTCTATCTACTTCCACACTGCATGAAGACATAACATTTTCCAGAAAGCCCCAGAAGCTTCTGCCAGATCAGCAAACCCTTGGAGCTACACTAAACTAGCATATCATTCTAGAAACTTGTCCTTAAACCCTAGCTTAAACCCTAAGCTAAGCCTAACTAACTACTTCTAGATGTCTTTCAACAAACTTATGGAGGGAACTTCTATTTTCAAACTCAAGGCCTAGGGTTTGGGAGATCTATAAATAAGACCCTAGGCTCACTTGTAAATGATTATTCAATTCATTCATTGAAATCAATAGATCCATTCACTCACTTTCTTTATCTTCTTCCACAAGTCTAGTGACAAGACTTGTGTGAAACCCTAACCCTAATTCCAATCAAAAGCCAAGATCCCGAGTACTAAATCAAGCAAGAAGCTCTTCAACCTTTCAGGAGCGAAGCCGATCTTCAACAGAGCAAGTGGTCCAAGCCGATCCACGACTCACGGAGAAAAATGACGCCAGATCGACAATTTAGTTCTTCCTCTTGTAGTTCTTGAGCGACTGTAATCAAATTGTTGATATAAATAAAAGGTGATATTCTTTTATCTTGTTTTCTTTAAATTCTTGCATCATGATTCGATCTCAATCTCCAGTTGTAGTTCTTGTTGTGATGTTTGAGTAATACACCGCTCGTCGAGGAGTCGAGACGATCAATAGAATGATGATGTAACATATCTTAAATCGATTCTTGAGTCCTACGAGTTTTGTAAACCCTAGCAAGTTCAAGAACCGATAACCCAGTTCGTTGCAATGCTTTCTTGATTGATATCGCTCGAAATTGGGGAGTTACGATCGTTTCTTGAAATTGCTAGAGGCTAGAATGTGAATGATATCGACGAAAGAACAAGGGTTAAATGATGAAACCCTAGTTTCACGAGAAAGCCCTAACTCTCGTCGATCATCATCGATCTAGTATCAATTCTTCGAAGGACAAGAACACGATATCTTGAGATTACATCACGTCTATAGATCCGATCGATTCCTACGAGCCACATTTAGATTCTTGACATTTGGTTGGAAATATCATCGAAACCCGATTCTCGATTGTTTATCATTTTCTTGAATCTTGATTAGATTAGTGACACTTGAATCAATCGATAAAATCTTGAATCATGTTTTCTTTTCTTTTCGATTAACTTTTCAATTCAAACAAATCAAACATAAAAACGAATCGCATAATCCCTGTGGACGATCCGCACTCGTTTACGATCTACAACCGATACCGTAATTGATTGCGGTCAAATATAATTCTTTGATTGTGAATTTTATTCAATTCACTAATTACCGACACAAAGAAACTTATTCGCTTTATTCGAATTACACAAACATAGAATTTCTTCATCAATCAATATGCCGCTGAATCTAGCGCATAATCCCAAAAAGATCGCGGTAACTCAGCATTACTCATCATGGAACGTACCATATCCAATAGGGTTCGATTCCGTCTCTCCGATACACCGTTATGCTGTGGAGTGTATGGAGGAGTAAGCTGAGAGAGAATTCCTTTCTCTTTTAGGTAACATAGGAACTCGGCACTCAAGTATTCACCACCTCGATCAGATCTTAGTGTCTTGATACTTTTGCCGGTTTGGTTTTCTACTTCATTCTTGTACTCTTGGAATTTCTCAAAAGCCTCGGATTTATGTTTCATCAGATAAATTAATCCGTACCTTGAGTAATCGTCCGTGAAAGTAATGAAATAGGAAAAACCACCTCTTGCATGTGTAGACATTGGACCACATACATCGCTGTGTAGGAGTCCTAAGAGCTCGCTCGCTCTAACTCCATGTCCAGTAAATAGAGTCTTTGTCATCTTTCCTTTGAGACAAGATTGACAAGTGGCATAAGTTTGATATTCGAACGAGTCTAAATATCTTTCTCTATGTAACTTAGTCAACCTTCTCTCATTGATGTGACCCAGTCTACAATGCCATAAGAAAGCTTTATTTAAATCTGGAGACTTTCTTTTTAGTGTGTTCTGGTCGTTGAAAATTTGGAGTTGGTTTAACACATATATACCGTTATCTAGTGTACCGGACCAAATCAAACCATGATTAAGATGGATGTTAACAACATCACTTACAAACGTGAAATCATAACCTTTATTTGATAACAAGGAAACAGATATGATATTACACGTTAAGCTGGGTACACAAAACAGTTATGTAAAACCAAAATGTGTCCACTCGTCAATCCCAGGTGATAATCCCCTACGGACACAGCTCCCACGCTAGCTCCGTTAGCAACCATCAGGGTCATATCACCTTCCTTCAGCACTCTACGGTTTCTCAGTGCCTGCAATGAATTGCAAATATGAGATCCTGATCCGGTATCCAATACCCAGGAAGTAGAGTTGATTGACAAACAATTCTCAATTACAAACACACCTGAAGTCGAAGCCACAACTTGCTTCGGTTCCTGGTTCTTGGCGTTCCACGCCTTGCAATCCTTTTTCCAGTGCCCTTTCTTGTGACACTGGAAGCACTCATCCTGGGCCACTACCGGTACTGCAAACTTTTTCTTTCCCTTCCCTCCCACCTTACTTACACCTCCTCTAGGTTTGGTGGCGGCTTTCTTTTTCCTTCCTTTGGCCCTAGCCTTGGACCCGGAAGAAGAAGCACCGCTAAAAAATATAGCGGGTGTTTCCCTTGCCTTCTGCAAGGTGCCGTCTGCACTCCTCAACATGTTAAGGAGTTCCGTAAGTTCAACTTATTTTCTTTGAATGTTGAAGTTCAGAATAAACTGGGCGTAGGTGGAAGGAAGGGACTAGAGAATAAGGTCTGTATAGAGCTCATTATCCAAAGTCGTCCCAAGGTCTGCGAGCTCTTCTATGTAGCCAATCATCTTTAGGACATGTTCTCCTACCGATGATCCTGTTAGTGTATATGCCCTAGGGGCCATTATTGTATCATACTAGTTTGTATATTACTTAATGGAAGCTTGGGATATTCACATGTATATAACAGTCTTGCTAAACATGGTAGTATGCTACTTGGTTTTTCTATCTTGATATGTGAGTATACGTATTGATAGAGCTCTCAGGATCTTGCTTGACTACCAGCGTTGTGATGGCAGTCACACTAGTGGGGGCTGGGTAGTCTACAAGCACATCCTTATTCAGGTCCCTAGTCGTTGGATTATCGAGACAGGGCATCAATACTCCGGAGTAGACTAGTGTGTGCGCTTCTCATCCCAGTTGGGGAGATGGTCTGTCCCACAGCCGTCAGTACGTCGTACTGGAGATAGTATGCAGGTGCTCGTTAGGTTACGGGTACACCGGACAGGACTCACAGGGAACTGTTGGTTGGTTTTATACCAGTCGTCAGTGAACAGTTCCCAGGTGATGTAAGTCGATGTACTACACCCCAATACTTGTGGGGAGGCGGAATTTTCAAAAACGAACTTGTTTAGTGAACGAACATCGACTAACCGCTTGAATCGAAGCTAAACTATAAATAACCAAACACAAAGTGTTTCTAAACTACTGTGTTTAGGGATTATACCTAATGAACCAACTCCTTCGTCTTTACGATCTCCTTGTCCTCCTCGGCCTTCTCTTTGTAGTAGACGATCCACCCGAGAGCAAAACTCCAAGCTTAGCCTCTAAACTTGAGGCAACTAACCTTCTTGGATTGCTAATCAAAGAAGATAGATGAGATAGAGTGAGGGTTATGGATTGTTTAGTCTAACTAATCCTTGTTCTCAACACATGAGAGGTGAAAATTAGGGTTTGAAGAGAGTGAGCTTGAGGAGAGAGAATGTGAATGATATTATGAAGTGAGAATAGTAAGTTATCATAATATATATGAAGCATTTACTTTTATCAAGAAAAGAAAATAAGTGATGAATAATCATGCTTCACAAATATCAAGTGGTGATTCATTATCATGAGTCATTAAGCATTTATGATGCATTAATGACCATGATGAATCACTCTCATGACTCACTAATCTCATTCAATGTATATGCCACCTAAACCTCCTTAGTCACCATCTTCTAGAAGCTTCTCGCGTAATTACGAGAACGCCCCTCCGATCCGTAAAAATACGGAAAAACTTTAGACTGTATAAATCCAATAACCGGATACCAGTAACTGGCTTAAACCAAAGCCGACTGGTAAAAACTGTCCAGACGACGTAAGTGTGTAAACACACATACGCGTCCGAACCCTTTGTCGTAAAACCATACGACCTCTATATCGTTTCGCCTGGAGTAAGAAACTCTCTGTGTGGGGCTCTAGAGACTCGACTACTATGCTGGCAGTGGGTTTAACCACAGACCGCAAGCGGCACTAGCTGTACGTAACGGTCCCTAGGTAGTTGTCGATAAGAAGGCCGATGAGGAAACCCATCCGAACTCCTACTGAGCCTGCTGTGACAATCTCCATACAGTCCGGTCTGTTCGTCTAAGACTATCGCATATCAAGCCCAGGGGGCGGCAAGCGTCAGTCCCCTAATAGCTGTATAAGTCGTGTTGGAGCGAAGCCCATTACACCCTGAGAAGCTACTGGAACCTACCAGTATATCTCGTTTGCCCTGGCCAGGGACTTTGTGTAATGGCTCTCTGACACATCGCGATATCATCTCCCAATACCGGGAGAGACGAATCCTATCTAACCGCCACTGCCTCCAAGTGCTCGGGACTGCACCCAACTGCTACCTGTTTGCACGACTCCTTTGAGCCGTGGTAGGGTAGCAATCTAAGAACAGTGGGACACACTCGAGGCGAAGCAGCAGTGTCAAGTCTGCGGACTATGCTGTACTCATGTCACCTGGGAACTGACAACTGACGATGGGTATAATACCAACCAATCAGTTCCTCGGCGAGTCCTGTTCGGTGCACCCGTAACCTAACGAGCACCTGTATACTATCTCCAGTACGGCGTACTGATGGCTGTGGGACAGACCATTTCCCCAACTAGGATGAGAAGCGTATACACTTAGTCTACTCTGGAATATCGATGCCCTATCTCGATAATCCAACGACCAGGGACCTGTATAGGATGTTGCTTACAGACTACCCAGCCCCCACTAGTGTGACTGCCATCACGACGCTGGTAATCGAGCAAAGATCTTATGGGCTCTACTAATATGTATAAGTGATACGTTACAAGAAACATATGCACATATTAAAGTAGACTCAAACCAAGTAGCATACTACCATGTTTAGCAAGACTGTTATATACAACTGTGAATATCCCAAGCTTCCATTAAGTAATATACATGCTAGTATGATACAATAATGGCCCCTAGGGCATATACACTAACAATCTCCCACTTGCACTAGGGCCATGAGCTGGCATATCGTAGACCTGTCATCTCGAATAGCCTCTCGAACTGCGTCTGAGGAATGGCCTTTGTGAATGGGTCAGCAATGTTATCCTCCGTCTTTACTCTCTTCACCTCGATCTCCCGGCGATCTATGATCTCCCTGATCAGGTGATACCGCCTTAAGATGTGTCTGGACTTCTGATGGGACCTGGGTTCCTTCGCTAAAGCTATAGCGCCGTTGTTGTCACAATACAGAGGTATTGGACCAACACTGGTAGGGACCACCTGAAGTTCTGTGAGGAACTTCTTCATCCAGACTGCTTCTTTTGCGGCATCGCAAGCAGCTATGTACTCTGCTTCCAACGTTGAGTCAGCAACGGTCTCCTTTTTGGAACTCTTCCAACAGACCGCCCCTCCATTGAGGGTAAAGACATAACCCGACATGGACTTGGAGTCATCTTTGTCACTCTGGAAGCCGGAGTCGGCAAAGGCCTCCATCTGGAGGTCTTTTCCGCCATATACTAAGAACATTTCCTTAGTCCTTCTCAGGTACTTGAGAATGTTCTTTACTGCTATCCAGTGCTTCTCCCCTGGGTTTGCTTGATACCGGCTTACTACGCTCAATGCGTATGCTACATCTGGTCTGGTACATAACATCGCATACATTATAGAGCCTACCGCAGAAGCGTAGGGTATAATTGACATGCGATCCCTTTCCAAATCAGTCTTAGGAGACATCTCTTTGGAAAGGGTGATTCCGTGACAAGCCGGTAAGTTACCGCGCTTAGAATCATCCATACTGAATCTCTTTACTATGGTGTCTATGTACCTGGACTGTGAAAGTCCAAATATCCTCTTTGATCTATCACGATAGATCCGGATCCCCAGAATGTAGGTGGCATCACCCAAGTCTTTCATGGAGAATTTATGTGACAAGAATCTTTTGACTGACTGTAATATAGGAATATCATTTCCTATTAGGAGAATGTCATCCACGTACAAGACGAGGAATACTATAGCTCTCCCTACAATCTTACTGTATATGCATGGTTCATCTGGATTTTTGATAAAGTCAAATTCTTTGACAGCATCATCAAAATAGATGTTCCAACTCCGCGATGCCTGTTTTAGTCCATAAATGGACTTAAGCAGCTTGCATACTTTACCGCTGCTCCCACTCTGAATGAATCCTTCTGGCTGATCCATATAGACGCTTTCTTCCAAATTACCATTTAGAAAGGCCGTCTTTACGTCCATCTGCCAGATTTCATAATCGTGGAAGGCAGCAATAGCAAGAAGGACCCGAATAGATTTAAGCATAGCCACTGGAGAAAAGGTTTCGTCGTAGTCCAAACCAGGTCTTTGACGGAAACCCTTTGCAACAAGTCTAGCTTTATAGGTTTCAACCTGTCTATCTACACCAATCTTCTTTTTGAAGATCCATTTGCATCCTACGGGTTTTACCCCATCTGGAGCAATGTCCAAAGTCCATACTTTGTTGGTGTACATGGACTCCATTTTGGTCCGCATTGCATCCAGCCATTTTACCGATTCGCTGCTCTGAATGGCTTGCTGGAAGCTAGTAGGGTCATCTTCATCAATGACACAATCCTCTCTATCCCCATCTATGAGAAAACCGTAGTATCTCTCAGGCGGATGAGACGACCTACTACTCCTGCGGAGTGGCGTCGGGATGTCCTGTTCTCCTGAACCTTCTCGTTCTGCCAAGGTTTCAGTAATAGCTTGTGGTTCTAGAATTTCTTCCAGTTCTATTGCGCTCACACTCTTCTGATTTTCTAAAAACTCAGTTTCTAAGAAGCGGGCATGTTGAGAAACAAAGACCTTTTGTTCATCTGCGTAATAGAAACAATATCCCATGGAGTTCTTTGGATATCCCACAAACTTACACTGTACTGAGCGTGCCTCGAGCTTGTCCGCATGCTGCTTCTTTACAAAAGCTGGACATCCCCATGTCTTAAGATACTTAAGACAGGGTTTCTTCCCACTCCACATCTGATATGGTGTGGTAGGCACAGTCTTGGTTGGAACTCGGTTTAAAAGATATGCAGCTGATTCTAGTGCATATCCCCAGAATGATCGTGGCAACTCAGCGTTACTCATCATGGAACGTACCATATCCAATAGGGTTCGGTTCCGTCTCTCTGATACACCGTTATGTTGTGGTGTGTATGGAGGAGTAAGCTGAGAGAGAATTCCATTCTCTTTTAAGTAACCTAGGAACTCGGCACTTAAGTATTCACCACCTCGATCAGATCTCAGTGTCTTGATACTTTTGCCGGTTTGTTTTTCTACTTCATTCTTGTATTCTTGGAATTTCTCAAAGGCCTCGGATTTATGCTTCATTAAGAAGATATATCCATACCTAGAGAAATCATCCGTAAAAGTAATGAAGTAGGAATAACCACCTCGCGCATGTGTAGACATTGGACCGCACACGTCACTGTGTACGAGTCCCAAGAGCTCACTTGCTCTTATTCCGTGTCCAGTGAACGGAGTTTTTGTCATCTTTCCTTTGAGACAAGATTCACAAGTAGCATAAGATTGATATTCGAACGGATTCAAATATCCTTCTCTATGTAACTTAGTCAACCTTCTCTCATTGATGTGACCTAGTCTACAATGCCATAAGAAAGCCTGATTTGTTTCCGGAGACTTTCTTTTAAGTGTGTTCTGGACACTGAAAACCTGCGCTTGATTTAATACGTATATTCCGTTTTCTAATGTACCTGACCCAATCAAATCTTGATTTAGGTGGATGTGAACCACATCTCTTGTAAAAGCAAAATCATATCCTTCCTTAGAAAGTAAGGGTACAGATATGATATTACAACTCGTACCTGGTACATAAAAACAGTTACGCAGAATCAATAACTGCCCAGTTGTCAGTCCAAGATGATATTCCCCTACGGATTCAGCGTTCATGCTCATTCCGTTAGCAACCGTGAGGGTCATATCACCTATCCCGATAACCCTACGGTTTCTCAGAGTCTGTAATGAATTACAGATGTGAGTTCCTGACCCGGTATCCAATAACCAGGAAGTAGGGTTAACTGACATACAATTCTCAATAACAAACACACTTGAGGCTGAAGCCACAACATGCTTGTCATTCTGGTTACTGGCTTCTAAAGCCCTGCAATCATTCTGCCAATGTTCAATCCCATAGCAATAGGAATGTCCCTCAATAGGGTGGTCCAGCTTGTCATAGGCAATGGACATCTGGACAGATTTTTGCCAGTCATATAAGTCAGATTCAGTCAAATTATTATCTAGATGTAACCTATGTGTGGTCACAAGGTCGCTGCAATTAAGAGAGAGAGAAGAAAATATTTTAGCATGATGTTGTTGCAAGTTTAGATTGGTTTTAAGTTTATCTAAACAGGATGGCTCCCACTGTTTCTCGAATCCTTCCTCAAACCATAAAAGAAGAATTAGCCAGGAAAATTCTCACCGTACAATACTTGCTTAACCGTTCGGCCAGGCTAGTGTCGATACTTCGAGGGAGGTTTTCCAACGCTTTCGCGAAGTTCCTTAATTAAATAACCTCTTTTCTCTGGGGGCGTAACCCCGCTGACACCTTTCTTGGCACCTACTTGGTTTATAGCATTGATCGTTAAGTGACGAATCTCCTGATAAGTAGCATGTACTCACAGTAGGATCGGGATCCAAAATATCATCGTATGATAATGTTGAAGGAATCCTACCAACATTCATCAAACTCCAAAATGGTATGCTCTTTCTGCAAATTTCAGTTTCTTTAGAAATTCCCGATGTGGATTTTTGCCCTATGCTCTTATGACCTTGACTTTAGTCAACAAATCATAAGTCACATGTCAAGTTCTACCCATCATTGTCCAGGTTAATTTGAACCCACCCGTACATACCCTTGACTTTAGTCAACAAGGTAATACGACTGTCCAAACCAACGCATCTATCTATGCTGCATATAAATATCCAACAGCTACCAAACACTGTGCCTTGACTTTAGTCAACAAACACAGCTTGAATACTATTGACTATCTATATGAAATGACGGAGGGTTACGAATGGTTTTGGCAAAACCGTGAACGTAGTGAACTTGATATAATCGAAGGAACCTGATACTTTTTAAAAGGAGTGGTTAAAGCTCCGCAATTAAAAATTCTGATCTTTTAAAATAACCGATCGGTTTCTTTCAAATTTGTTCCAACGATTCAACTTTGGTTTATTTTCTTTGCATTATAATAATGCGTCCCATCATTAACCTATCATTGCAGAAAACAACGAAAATACAACGTCCTCTTATGCCATCCGCATTCGCCACGGGGTCCCGTCATCACCCGTTAGGTTACTTAACTAACGACAGAGCGGGGGCTGGGCTAGCGCGGGTGTAAAACATAAGTGACGTCTAAATAGCTATCATATATATAGATATTTTACATTCGTCTGACGCAATGATATACATTCCAGAACACAGATGAACTAAATTGGATTTGCAAGCAATCCGTATTTCTTTTGAGCCTGCAAGAAAAGACGGATAACACAGTTGTGATGAATAGCCATTACCCCACCCTCGACCCCTACGGGTACGGCAAACTACCCGCCCGGCAGTTTGTGCACCCCACCTTGGGTCAGTCCTAGGAGCAGAAACAGTAAAATGAAATAATACAACGGTGGCTACAACCGCAACCTGGATGTGTCCCGTAAAAATAATATTACAACAAATTACATTTACAACAAATGAATTAAATAATAACCCATTGCTAAACCCCTGCTATACACCACAACAGTCCAATACAGTTCATATGCACAAACAGATAAAACCATTACAGAAATGCGCAACCCCCTGCCAACCGACATACTAGCAGTTAGGGGAGGTTTACGAACACATTATACAAACACAGATATAATCCAACAAGAAAATACTGTATAATTTCGATCGATTAAACACTTTTAATTTTGCTCCAAAACTGCTCTGCAAATCTAAAACCTGAGCAATAATTAAATATTCCAGAAAATCCAAAATATCACAGAGAACCACCACAAGAAAAATGGCTCCCTGAATCGTCAAAACGGCGGCGGATCCGCGGCGGGATCAGTGCTATCCGCCGCGGATCCGCGGCTCCGTTGACGATTCAGGGCACCAAATTTTTTGTGTGTTCTAGTACTATCATTTTAAGCCTTCTGAACATCCCTGAAAAATTTTTGGACTTCATTTATAAATCGACAGAAACATGATATTTTGGGGTTTTCCGGTTTCGTTTTTTCCGTTCGAAATTCATACAAATTTGCAAAAAAGTTATTTATTGTTTAGCGAGGCTCTGATACCACTGTAAGTCGATGTACTACACCCCAATACTTGTGGGGAGGCGGAATTTTCAAAAACGAACTTGTTTAGTGAACGAACATCGACTAACCGCTTGAATCGAAGCTAAACTATAAATAACCAAACACAAAGTGTTTCTAAACTACTGTGTTTAGGGATTATACCTAATGAACCAACTCCTTCGTCTTTACGATCTCCTTGTCCTCCTCGGCCTTCTCTTTGTAGTAGACGATCCACCCGAGAGCAAAACTCCAAGCTTAGCCTCTAAACTTGAGGCAACTAACCTTCTTGGATTGCTAATCAAAGAAGATAGATGAGATAGAGTGAGGGTTATGGATTGTTTAGTCTAACTAATCCTTGTTCTCAACACATGAGAGGTGAAGATTAGGGTTTGAAGAGAGTGAGCTTGAGGAGAGAGAATGTGAATGATATTATGAAGTGAGAATAGTAAGTTATCATAATATATATGAAGCATTTACTTTTATCAAGAAAAGAAAATAAGTGATGAATAATCATGCTTCATAAATATCAAGTGGTGATTCATTATCATGAGTCATTAAGCATTTATGATGCATTAATGACCATGATGAATCACTCTCATGACTCACTAATCTCATTCAATGTATATGCCACCTAAACCTCCTTAGTCACCATCTTCTAGAAGCTTCTCGCGTAATTACGAGAACGCCCCTCCGATCCGTAAAAATACGGAAAAACTTTAGACTGTATAAATCCAATAACCGGATACCAGTAACTGGCTTAAACCAAAGCCGACTGGTAAAAACTGTCCAGACGACGTAAGTGTGTAAACACACATACGCGTCCGAACCCTTTGTCATAAAACCATACGACCTCTATATCGTTTCGCCTGGAGTAGGAAACTCTCTGTGTGGGACTCTAGAGACTCGACTACTACGCTGGCAGTGGGTTTAACCACAGACCGCAAGCGGCACTAGCTGTACGTAACGGTCCCTAGGTAGTTGTCGATAAGAAGGCCGATGAGGAAACCCATCCGAACTCCTACTGAGCCTGCTGTGACAATCTCCATACAGTCCGGTCTGTTCGTCTAAGACTATCGCATATCAAGCCCAGGGGGCGGCAAGCGTCAGTCCCCTAATAGCTGTATAAGTCGTGTTGGAGCGAAGCCCATTACACCCTGAGAAGCTACTGGAACCTACCAGTATATCTCGTTTGCCCTGGCCAGGGACTTTGTGTAATGGCTCTCTGACACATCGCGATATCATCTCCCAATACCGGGAGAGACGAATCCTATCTAACCGCCACTGCCTCTAAGTGCTCGGGACTGCACCCAACTGCTACCTGTTTGCACGACTCCTTTGAGCCGTGGTAGGGTAGCAATCTAAGAACAGTGGGACACACTCGAGGCGAAGCAGCAGTGTCAAGTCTGCGGACTATGCTGTACTCATGTCACCTGGGAACTGACAACTGACGATGGGTATAATACCAACCAATCAGTTCCTCGGCGAGTCCTGTCCGGTGTACCCGTAACCTAACGAGCACCTGTATACTATCTCCAGTACGGCGTACTGATGGCTGTGGGACAGACCATTTCCCCAACTAGGATGAGAAGCGTATACACTTAGTCTACTCTGGAATATCGATGCCCTATCTCGATAATCCAATGACCAGGGACCTGTATAGGATGTTGCTTATAGACTACCCAGCCCCCACTAGTGTGACTGCCATCACGACGCTGGTAATCAAGCAAAGATCCTATGGGCTCTACTAATATGTATAAGTGATACGTTACAAGAAACATATGCACATATTAAAGTAGACTCAAACCAAGTAGCATACTACCATGTTTAGCAAGACTGTTATATACAACTGTGAATATCCCAAGCTTCCATTAAGTAATATACATGCTAGTATGATACAATAATGGCCCCTAGGGCATATACACTAACAGGTGACATGAGTACAGCTTAGTCCGCAGACTTGACACTGCTACTTCGCCTCGAGTGTTCCCACTGTTCTTAGATTGCTACCCTACCACGGCTCAAAGGAGTCGTGCAAACAGGTAGCAGTTTGGTGCAGTCCCGAGCACTTGGAGGCAGTGGCGGTTAGACAGGATTCGTCTCTCCCGGTATTGGGGATTGATATCGCGCTGTGTCAGAGAGCCATTAAACAAAGTCCCTGGCCAGGGCAAGCGAGATTTGCTGGTTGGTTCTAGTAGTTTCTCAGGGTGTAATGGGCTTCGCTCCGCATGACTTATACCGCTATTAGGAGACTGACGCTTTCCGCCCCTCTAGGCCCGATATGCGATAGTCTTAGACGAACGGACCGGACTTATGGAGATCGTCACATCAGACTCGGTAGGAGTTCGGATGGGTTTCCTCATCGGCCTTCTTATCGACATCTACCTGGGGACCGTTACGTACAGCTAGTGCCGCTTGCGGTCTGTGGTTAAACCCACTGCCGGCGTAGTAGTCGGGTCTCTAGAGTCCCACGCAGAGAGTTTCCCTACTCCAGGCGAAACGATATAGAGGTCGTATGGTTTTACGACAAGGGTTCGGACGCATACGTGTGTTTACGCACGTACGACATCCGGACAGTTTTTACTATTCGGCTTTGGTTTAAGCCAGTTACTAGTATCCGGTTATTGGATTTATACAGTCTAAAGTTTTTCCGTGTTTTCACAGATAGGAGGGACGTTCTCGTAATTGCGTGAGAAGCTTCTAGAAGATGGTGACTAAGGAGGTTTAGGTGGCATATACATTAAATGAGATTAGTGAGTCATATGGATGATTCATCCATGTCATTAATGCTTCATAATTGCTTAATGACTCATGGAGATGAATCACCATAAGATATTTATCAAGCATGGTTGTAAATGATTTTCTTTTCTTTTCTTGAAAAACAATATTCCTTGATATATATTATGATAACTCATTTTCTCATTTCATTATTCTTCTCACCTTCTCTCTCCTCAAGCTCTCTCTCTTCAAACCTTAATCCTCCCCTCTCATGTGTTGAGTACAAGGATTAGTTAGACTACTTAATCCATAACCATACTCTATTTCATCTAGGTACTTTGATTAGCACTGAAAGATACCTAGTTGCCTCAAGTTTAGAGGCAAAGCTTGGAGTTTAGCTCTCGTGGTGGATCGTCTACTACTTGGAGAAGGCCGAGGAGGAGGTGGAGTTCGTAAAGACGAAGGACACGGTTCTTTAGGTATAATCCCTTCACATAGTAGTTTAGAACTTCTATGTTTGATGTTAGTTATCGTTTAGCTTCGATTCATGCGGTTAGTCGATGTTTAAGCAAAGAACAAGATAGTTTTTCATATTTCCGCCTCCCCGCAAGTCGTGGGGTGTTGTACATCGACTTACAGTGGTATCAGAGCCTCGCTAAACAATAAATAACTCACTTGCAAAATTGTATGAATTTCGAACGAAAAAAACAAAACCGGAAAACCCCGATATCATGAGTTTCTGTCGATTTTTAAATGAGGTCCAAAAAATTTTCAGCGACCTTCAGAAAGCCTTAAATGATAGTATAAGAATACCCAAGAAAACTGGGCTCATGAATCGGCTAAAGCGCCGCGGAACCGCGGCGGATCCCACCGATTCGCCGCGATTCCGCCGCCGAGTTGCCGATTCATCATCCCAATTTCCCTGTGTGGGTTCTCTGTGATATATGGTATTTTCTGGAATTTTTTAATATTTGCTCAGGTTTCATATTTACAGAGAAGTATTCGAGCAAAATTAAATTTGTTTAATCGATCGAAATTATACGGTATTTGCTTGTTGGATTATATCTGTGTTTGTATAATGTGTTCGTAAACCTCCCCTAACTGCTATTATGTCGGTTGGCAGGGGGTTGCACATTTCTGTAATGGTTTTTACTATTTGTGGATATGAACTGTGTTGGACTGTTGTGATGTATAGCCGGGGTTATGTGATGGGTTATTATTTAATTCATTTGATGTAAATGTAATTTGTTGTAATATTATTTTGCGGGGCACATCCAGGTTGCGGTTGTAGCCACCGTTGTATTATTTCATTTTACTGTTTTTGCTCCTATGACAGAACCAAGGTGGGGTGCACAAACTGCCGGGCGGGTAGTTTGCAGTACCCGTAGGGGTCTTGGGTGGGGTAATGGCTATTCATCACAACTGTGTAATCCGTCTTTTGTTGCAGGCTCAAAACAAACACGGATTGCTTGTAAATCCAATAAAGTTCATCTGTGATCTGGAATGCCTATTATTGCGTCTGACGAATGTACAATATCTATATATGATAGCTATTTAGACGTCACTTATGTTTTACACCCGCGCTAGCCCACCCCCCGCTCTGTCGTTAGTTAAGTAACCTAACGGGTGATGACGGGACCCCGTGGCGAATGCGGATGGCATAAGAGGACGTTGTATTTTCGTTGTTTTCTGCAATGATAGGTTAATGATGGGACGCATTATTTATAATGCAAAGAAAATAAACCAAAAGTTTAATCTTTGGAACAATTTAAAAGAAACCACTCGGTTAATTTTAAAACAGATATTTTTAAATGCGGAGTTTTAACCACTCCTTTTAAAAGCTATCAGGTTCCTTCGGTTATATCAAGTTCACTACGTTCACGGTTTCGCTAAAACCATTCGTAGCCCTCCGTCATTTCATCTGGGTATTCAGTAGTATTCAAGCTATGTATTTTGACCTAACGCCAAGGCATAGTGTTTGGTAGCTACTGGATATTCATTTGTTACATAGATAGATGAGTTAGTTTGGGACAGTCATATTATCATTTTGGTCGAACGTCAAGGATATATACGGATGGGTTCAAATTGACAAGATAATGATGGGTAGAACTTGACATGTGACTTATGACATTTTGACCTAACGCCAAGGTCATAAGAGCATGGGGCAAAAATATATATCGGGAATTTCTAAAGAAACTGAAATTTGCAAAGAGTTGCATACCATTTGGAGTTTGATGAATGTTGGTAGGATTCCTTCAACATTATCATACAATGATATTTGGATCCCGATCCTACTGTGAGTATATGCTACTTATCACGATATTTGTCACTTAACGATCAATGCTATAAACCAAGTAGGTATCAAGAAAGGTGTCAGCGGGGTTACGCCCCCAGAGAAAAGAGGTTCTTTAATTAAGGAACTTCACGAAAGCGTTGGAAAACCTCCCTCGAAGTATCGACACAAGCCTGGCTGAACGGTTAAGCAAGAATTGTACAGTGAGAATAGTCCTGGCTAATTATTCTTTTATGGTTTGAGGAAGGATTCGAGAAACAGTGGGAGCCATCCAGTTTAGATAAACTAAAAACCACTCTAAACTTGCAAGAGCATCATGCTAAAGAGTTTTCTTCTCTCTCTCCTAATTGCAGCGACCCTGAAAATGACTGGACTTAAGTTACTTTTAGAGAAAAATATACTGACAGGGCCAAACTATAAAGATTGGCTGCGGAATGTCAAAATGGCTTTGACCTATGACAAATTGGGGTACGTCCTCACCGCTACGGCACCTGCTGTCCCTGGTCCCAAATCCAGTAATGCGGATAAGGAAATCCGTAAAACCTAGGATTTCGATTGCGCGAAAGCCAAGTGCATCGTGCTTGCCTCGTTGAACAATGGACATCAGAGGAGGCATGAGGATATGGAACTAGATGCCATATTTCTCCATACAAAGGAACTTTATGGAGAGCAATCTCATATAGCAAGATACGAGACCTCTAAGAACATGTTTCGAGCGAGGTTGGCTGTCGGGTCATCGGTAGGAGAACATGTCCTAAAGATGATCGGCTATATAGAAGAGCTCCCAGACCTTGGGACGACTTTGGATAATGAGCTCTATACAGACCTTATTCTCCAGTCCCTTCCTTCCACCTACGCCCAGTTTATCCTGAACATCAACATTCAAAGAAAAGAAGTTGAACTTCCGGAACTCCTGAACATGTTAAGGAGTGCAGAGGGCACCTTGCAGAAAGCAAGGGAAACACCCGCTATGTTTGTTAGCGGTGCATCTTCTTCCGGGTCCAAGGCTAGGGCCAAAGGAAGGAAGAAGAAGGCCGCCACCAAACCTAGAGGAGGTGTTAGTAAGGTGGGAGGGAAGGGAAAGAAAAAGTTTGCGGTACCGGTAGTGGGCCAGAATGAGTGCTTCCATTGTCATGGGAAAGGGCACTGGAAAAAGGATTGCAAGGCGTGGAACGCCAAGAACCAGGAACCGAAGCAAGTTGTGGCTTCGACTTCAGGTGTGTTTGTAATTGAGAATTGTTTGTCAATCAACTCTACTTCCTGGGTATTGGATACCGGATCAGGATCTCATATTTGCAATTCATTGCAGGCACTGAGAAACCGTAGAGTGTTGAAGGAAGGTGATATGACCCTGATGGTTGCTAACGGAGCTAGCGTGGGAGCTGTGTCCGTAGGGGATTATCACCTGGGATTGACGAGTGGACACATTTTGGTTTTACATAACTGTTTTGTGTACCCAGCTTAACGAGTAATATCATATCTGTTTTCTTGTTATCAAATAAAGGTTATGATTTCACGTTTGTAAGTGATGTTGTTAACATCCACCTTAATCATGGTTTGATTGGGTCCGGTACACTGGATAATGGTATATATGTGTTAAACCAACTCCAAATTTTCAACGTCCAGAACACACTAAAAAGAAAGTCTCCAGATTTAAATAAAGCTTTCTTATGGCATTGTAGATTGGATCACATCAATGAGAGAAGGTTGACTAAGTTGCATAGAGAAGGATATTTGGACTCGTTCGAATATCAAACTTATGACACTTGTCAATCTTGTCTCAAAGGAAAGATACTGGACATGGAATAAGAGCGAGCGAGCTCTTTGGACTCATGCACAGCGATGTATGTGGTCCGATGTCTACGCATGCAAGAGGTGGTTTTTCCTATTTCATTACTTTCACGGATGATTACTCAAGATACGGATTCATTTATCTGATGAAACCTAAATCCGAGGCTTTTGAGAAATTCCAAGAGTATAAGAATGAAGTAGAAAACCAAACCGGCAAAAGTATCATGACACTTAGATCTGATCGAGGTGGTGAATACTTGAGTGCCGAGTTCCTAGGTTACCTAAAAGAGAAAGGAATTCTCTTTCAGCTTACTCCTCCATACACTCCACAGCAAAATAGTGTATCGGAGAGAAGGAATCGAATCCTATTGGATATGGTACGATCCATAATGCTGAGTTACTGCGATCTTTCTGGGGTTATGTGCTAGAATCAGCGGTATATCTTTTGAACATGGTTCCTACCAAGACTGTGCCTACCACACCATATCAGATGTGGAGTGGGAAGAAACCCCATCTAAAGTATATAAAGATTTGGGGATGTCCAGCTTTTGTTAAAAAGCAGCATGCGGACAAGCTCGAGGCACGATCAGTAAAGTGTAACTTTGTGGGATATCCAAAGAACTCCAGGGGATATCTATTCTATTACGCAGAGGAACAAAAGGTATTTGTTTCTCGTAATGCCCATTTTCTAGAACATCAGTTTTTAGAAAAGGAATCAAGTGGGAGCGAAATAGAACTGGAAGAAATTCCAGAACCACAAACTGCTACTGAAAGTTTGGTAGAACCGGTAGTTCAAGAAGAACAGGACATTCCCGCACCCCTCCGCAGGAGTAGTAAGCCGTCTCATCCGCCTGAGAGATACTACGGTTTTCTCATAGATGGGGATAGAGAGGATTGCATCATAGATGATGATGAACCTACTGACTTCCAGCAGGCCATCCAGAGCGGCGACTCGGTACGATGGCTAGATGCAATGCGGACCGAAATGGAGTCCATGTACACCAACAAAGTATGGACTTTGGACTTTGCTCCAGATGTGGTAAAACCCATAGGATGCAAATGGATCTTCAAGAAAAAGATTGGTGTAGATGGACAGGTGGAAACCTATAAGGCTAGACTTGTTGCAAAGGATTTTCGTCAAAGACCTGGTTTGGACTATGACGAAACTTTTTCTCCAGTGGCTATGCTCAAATCCATTCGGGTCCTTCTTGCTATTGCTGCCTTCCATGATTATGAAATCTGGCAGATGGACGTAAATACGGCTTTTCTGAATGGAAATTTAGAAGAGTGCGACTATATGGATCATCCAGAGGGTTTCAATCAGAGTGGGAGCAGCGGGAAAGTATGCAAGCTGCTTAAGTCCATTTATGGACTAAAGCAGGCATCGCAGAGTTGGAACATCTGTTTTGATGAGACAGTCAAAGAATATGACTTTGTCAAAAATCCAGATGAACCGTGCATATATAGTAAAGTTGTAGCCAGAAGTGTCGTATTCCTCGTCTTGTACGTGGATGACATTCTATTGATAGGAAATGACATTCCTATGCTACAATCTGTCAAAGGATTCTTGTCACACAGGGTCTCCATGAAAGACCTGGGTGATGCCTCTTACATTCTGGGGATCCGGATCTATCGTGATAGATCCAAGAGGATGTTGGGGCTTTCGCAGTCCAGGTATATCGACACTGTACTGAAAAGATTCAGTATGGAAGATTCTAAGGACGGTAATCTACCGGCTTGTCACGGAATCATCCTCTCCAAAGAGATGTCTCCCAAGACTGATTTGGAAAGGGAACGCATGTCTATTATACCCTACGCTTCTGCGGTAGGCTCTATAATGTATGCGATGTTGTGCACCAGACCAGATGTAGCTTACGCACTGAGCGTAGTAAGCCGGTATCAGTCAGACCCAGGGGAGAAGCACTGATAGCAGTAAAGAACATTCTCAAGTACCTGAGAAGGACTAAGGAGATGTTCTTGGTTTACGGCGGAAAAGACCTCAGGTTGGAGGCCTTTGCTGATTCCGGCTTCCAGAGTGATAAGGACGATTCCAAGTCCATGTCGGTTATGTCTTTACCCTCATTGGAGGGGCGGTGTGCAGGAAGAGCTCCAAGCAGGACACCGTTGCTGACTCGATGATGGAAGCGGAGTATATAGCTGCTTGCGATGCCGCAAAAAAGCAGTCTGGATGAAGAAGTTCCTAACAGAACTTCAGGTGGTTCCTACCATAGTTGATCCAATACCTCTGTATTGCGACAACAACGGAGCTATAGCTTTAGCGAAGGAACCAAGGTCCCATCAGAAGTCCAGACACATCTTAAGGCGGTATCACCTGATCAGGGAGATCATTGATCGTCGGGAGATCAAGGTTCGGAGAGTTGCTTCTGAAGAGAACATTGCTGATCCATTCACAAAGGCCCTACCTCAGATTCAGTTCGAGAGGCTACTCGAGATCATCGGTCTTCGATATGCCAATACATGGCCCTAGAGCAAGTGGGAGATTGTTAGTGTATATGCCCTAGGGGCCATTATTGTATCATACTAGTTTGTATATTACTTATTGGAAGCTTGGGATATTCACATGTATATAACAGTCTTGCTAAACATGGTGGTATGCTACTTGGTTTTTCTATCTTAATATGTGAGTATACGTAATGATAGAGCTCTTAGGATCTTGCTTGACTACCAGCGTTGTGATGGCAGTCACACTAGTGAGGGTTGGGTAGTCTACAAGCACATCCTTATTCAGGTCCCTAGTCGTTGGATTATCGCGACAGGGCATCGATACTCCGGAGTAGACTAGTGTGTGCGCTTCTCATCCCAGTTGGGGAGATGGTTTGTCCCACAGCCGTCAGTACGTCGTACTGGAGATAGTATGCAGGTGCTCGTTAGGTTACGGGTACACCGGACAGGACTCACAGGGAACTGTTGGTTGGTTTTATACCAGTCGTCAGTGAACAGTTCCCAGGTGACATGAGTACAGCTTAGTCCGCAGACTTGACACTGCTACTTCGCCTCGAGTGTGTCCCACTGTTCTTAGATTGCTACCCTACCACGGCTCAAAGGAGTCGTGCAAACAGGTAGCAGTTGGGTGCAGTCCCGAGCACTTGGAGACAGTGGCGGTTAGACAGGATTCGTTTCTCCCGGTATTGGGGGTTGATATCGCGCTGTGTCAGAGAGCCATTACGCAAAGTCCCTGGCCAGAGCAAGCGAGATTTGCTGGTTGGTTCCAGTAGTTTCTCAGGGTGTAATAGGCTTTGCTCCGACACGACTTATACCGCTATTAGGGGACTGACGCTTGCCGCCCCCTAGGCCCGATATGCGATAGTCTTAGACGAACGGACCGGACTGTATGGAGATTGTCACATCAGACTCAGTAGGAGTTCGGATGGGTTTCCTCATCGGCCTTTTTATCGACATCTACCAGGGGACCGTTACGTACAGCTAGTGCCGCTTGCGGTCTGTGGTTAAACCTACTGCCAGCGTAGTAATCGAGTCTCTAGAGTCCCACGCAGAGAGTTTCCCTACTCCAGGTGAAACGATATAGAGGTCGTATGGTTTTACGACAAGGGTTCGGACGCATACGTGTGTTTACGCACGTACGACATACGGACAGTTTTTACTAGTCGACTTTGGTTTAAGCCAGTTACTAGTATCCGGTTATTGGATTTATACTGTCTAAAGTTTTTCCGTGTTTTCACGGATAGGAGGGGCGTTCTCGTAATTGCGCGAGAAGCTTCTAGAAGATGGTGACTAAGGAGGTTTAGGTGGCATATACATTAAATGAGATTAGTGAGTCATATGGATGATTCATCCATGTCATTAATGCTTCATAATTGCTTAATGACTCATGGAGATGAATCACCATAAGATATTTATCAAGCATGGTTGTAAATGATTTTCTTTTCTTTTCTTGAAAAACAATAATGCTTGATATATATTATGATAACTCATTTTCTCATTTCATTATTCTTCTCACCTTCTCTCCCCTCAAGCTCTCTCTCTTCAAACCCTAATTGTCCCCTCTTATGTGTTGAGTACAAGGATTAGTTAGACTACTTAATCCATAACCATACTCTATTTCATCTAGGTACTTTGATTAGCACTTAAAGATACCTAGTTGCCTCAAGTTTAGAGGCAAAGCTTGGAGTTTAGCTCTCGTGGTGGATCGTCTACTACTTGGAGAAGGCCGAGGAGGAGGTGGAGTTCGTAAAGACGAAGGACACGGTTCTTTAGGTATAATCCCTTCACATAGTAGTTTAGAACTTCTATGTTTGATGTTAGTTATCGTTTAGCTTCGATTCATGCGGTTAGTCGATGTTTAAGCAAAGAACAAGATGGTTTTTCATATTTCCGCCTCCCCGCAAGTCTTGGGGTGTTGTACATCGACTTACAGATCCGACAGCCAACCTCGCTCGAAACAAGTTCTTAGTGGTCTCGTATCTTGCTATACGAGATTGCTCTCCATAAAGTTCCTTTGTATGGAGAAATATGGCATCTAGTTCCATATCCTTATGCCTCCTCTAATGTTCATTGTTCATCGAGGCAAGCACGATGCACTTGGCTTTCGCGCAATCATACTCCCAGGTTTTGCGGATTTCCTTATCCGCATTACTGGATTTGGGACCAGGGACAGCAGGTGCCTTAGCGGTGAGGACGCACCCCAATTTGTCATAGGTCAAAGCCATTTTGACATTCCGCAGCCAATCTTTACAGTTTGGCCCTGTCAGTATATTTTTCTATAAAAGTAACTTAAGTCCAGTCATTTTTAGGGTCGCTGCAATTAGGAGAGAGAGAAGAAAACTCTTTAGCATGATGCTCTTGCAAGTTTATAGTGGTTTTTAATTTATCTAAACTGGATGGCTCCCACTGTTTCTCGAATCCTTTCTCAAACTATAAAAGAAGAATTAGCCAGGACTATTCTCACTGTACAATACTTGCTTAACCGTTCAGCCAGGCTGGTGTCGGTACTTCGAGGGAGGTTTTCCAAAGCTTTCGCGAAGTTCCTTAATTAAATAACCTCTTTTCTCTGGGGGCGTAACCCCGCTGACACCTTTCTTGACACCTACTTGGTTTATAGCATTGATCGTTAAGTGACGAATATCCTGATGAGTAGCATATACTCACAGTAGGATCGGGATCCAAATATCATCGTATGATAGTGTTGATGGAATCCCACCAACATTCATCAAACTCCAAATGGTATGCATCTCTTTGCAAATTTCAGTTTCTTTAGAAATTCCCGATATAGGTTTTTCCTCCATGCTCTTATGACCTTGGCTTTGGTCAAAATGTCATAAGTCACATGTCAAGTTCTACCCATCATTATCTTGTCAATTTGAACCCATCCGTACATACCCCTGACTTTGGTCAAATGATAATACGAATGTCCCAAACTAACTCATCTATCTTATGCAACAAATGAAAAACCAGCAGCTACCAAACATTATGCCTTGACTTTGGCCAAAATGCATAGCATGAATACTACTGAATACCCAAATGAAATGACGGAGGGCTACGAATGGTTTTGGCGAAACCGTGAACCTAGTGAACTTGATATGACCGAAGGAACCTGATAGCTTTTAAAAGGAGTGGTTAATGCTCCGCAATTAAAAATATCATCTGTTTTAAAATAACCGAGTGGTTTCTTTTAAATTGTTCCAACGATTTAACTTTTGGTTTATTTTCTTTGCATTATAAATAATGCGTCCCATCATTAACCTATCATTGCAGAAAACAACGAAAATACAACGTCCTCTTATGCCATCCGCATTCGCCACTGGGTCCCGTCATCACCCGTTAGGTTACTTAACTAATGGCAGAGCGGGGGCTGGGCTAGCGCGGGTGTAAAACATAAGTGACGTCTAAATAGCTATCATATATAGATATTGTACATTCGTCTGACGCAATAATAGGCATTCCAGATCTCATATGAACTTTATTGGATTTGCAAGCAATCCGTGTTTGTTTTGAGCCTGTAACAAAAGACGGATTACACAGTTGTGATGAATAGCCATTACCCCACCCTAGACCCCTACGGGTACGGCAAACTACCCGCCAAATACCCGAAGTGAAGCGGTCTCCCTCAACAAAGTGAGTAGGCCACTAAACACTTCAAAGTACCCAGTAGTTTGTGCACCCCACCTTGGGTCTATCCTAGGAGCAAAAACAGTAAAATGAAATAATACAACGGTGGCTACAACCGCAACCTGGATGCGCCCCGCAAAGTAATATTACAACATATTACAATTACATTGAATGAATGAATATAACAACCCATCTCAAACCCCGGCTAATCATCACAACAGTCCAATACAGTTCACAACCATAAACAGTAAAAACCATTACAGAAATGTGCAACCCCCTGCCAACCGACATACTAGCAGTTAGGGCAGGTTTACGAACACATTATACAATCACAGATATAATCATATTAGCAAACATCGTATAATTTCGATCGAGCAAACATATCAGATTCTACTCCCAAAACTTCACTGTGCACCTGAGACTTGAGCAGAAAATAAAATATTGCAGAAACATCACTATTAACACAGGAGAGTTACTGAAGGAATTTGGGCTGACTCGGCCGCAACTCGGCCGCGGATCCGAGGCCGATCGCATGGATCCGCCGCGGTTCCGCGGTGAGTTGGCCGAGTTAGGAGTCCAAATTTCTTCAGTAACCCTATTATTCTCATCCGGTTTATTCTGAAGGTCCCTGAAAAATTTTTGGACCTCATTTTAAATTTGACAGAAACTGTGTTAAATCGATGATTTTTCCGGTTCGATTTGCGTTCGAAATTCTTACGACTTTGCCAATGAGTTAATTATTGTTTAGCGAGGCTCTGATACCACTGTAAGTCGATGTACAACACCCCACGACTTGCGGGGAGGCGGAATAATGAAAAACGATCTTGTTTTAGGCGTAAACATCGACTAACCGAGAATCTTTGCATAAACAATAACTAACAAGAAACCATAGAAGAGTTAACTACTATGATAAGTGATTATACCTAAAGAACCGAGTCCTTCGTCTTGTCGTTCTCCACGTCCTCTCCGGCCTTCTCTATGTAGTAGAAGATCCACCCGAGAGCTTTACTACAAGCTTCACCTCTAACTTGAGGTAACTAGGTTTCTTAAATCGCTAATCTAAGTAACCTAGGTGATATAGAGAATGGTTAAGGATTAAGTAGTCTACTCTAATCCTTGGTCTCAACACATGAGAGGGGAGGATTAGGGTTTGAAGAGAGAGAGCTTGAGGAGAGAGAAAGTGAGCAAGAGTATGAGATGAGATAATGAGCTATCATAATATATATCAAGCATTATCATTTATCCAATAAAAGAAAATAAAGGATAAATAATCAAGCTTCATAAATACAAGAGGGTGATTCATCTCCATGAGTCATTAAGCATTTATGATGCATTAATGACATGGATGATTCACTCAAATGACTCACTAATCTCATTTAATGCATATGCTACCTTAACCCCCAAGTCACCATCTTCTAGAAGCTTCTCGCGTAATTACGAGAACGCCCCTCCTATCCGTGAAAACACGGAAAAAATTTAGACTGTATAAATCCAATAACCGGATACTAGAAACTGGCTTAAACCAAAGCCGTCTAGTAAAAACTGTCCGGATGTCGTACGTGCGTAAACACACGTATGCGTCCGAACCCTTGTCGTAAAACCATACGACCTCTATATCGTTTCGCCTGGAGTAGGGAAACTCTCTGTGTGGGACTCTAGAGACTCGACTACTACGCTGGCAGTGGGTTTAACCACAGACCGCAAGCGGCACTAGCTGTACGTAACGGTCCCCAGGTAGATGTCGACAAGAAGGCCGATGAGGAAACCCATCCGAACTCCTACTGAGTCTGATGTGACAATCTCCGTACAGTCCGGTCTGTTCGTCTAAGACTATCGCATATCGGGCATAGGGCGGCAAGCGTCAGTCCCCTAATAGCGGTATAAGTCGTGTCGGAGTGAAGCCTATTACACCCTGAGAAACTACTGGAACCTACCAGCAAATCTCGCTTGCCCTGGCCAGGGACTTTGCGTAATGGCTCTCTGACACAGCGCGATATCAACTCCCAATACCGGGAGAGACGAATCCTGTCTAACCGCCACTGCCTCCAAGTGCTCGGGACTGCACCCAACTGCTACCTGTTTGCACGACTCCTATGAGCCGTGGTAGGGTAACAATCTAAGAACAGTGGGACACACTCAAGGCGAAGTAGCAGTGTCAAGTCTGCGGACTATGCTGTACTCATGTCACCTGGGAACTGTTAACTGACGACTGGTATAAAACCAACCAACAGTTCCCTGTGAGTCATGTCCGGTGTACCCGTAACCTAACAAGCACCTGCATACTATCTCCAGTACGACGTACTGACGGCTGTGGGACAGACCATCTCCCTAACTGGGATGAGAAGCGTACACACTAGTCTACTCCGGAGTATCGATGCCCTGTCTCGATAATCCTACGACTAGGGACCTGAAATAAGGATGTGCTTGTAGACTACCCAGCCCTCACTAGTGTGACTGCCACCACAACGCTGGTAGTCAAGAAAGATCCTAAGAGCTCTATCAATACGTATACTCACATATTAAGATAGAAAAACCAAGTAGCATACTACCATGTTTAGCAAGACTGTTATATACATGTGAATATCCCAAGCTTCCATTAAGTAATATACAAACTAGTATGATACAATAATGGCCCCTAGGGCATATACACTAACAACCTGTACCTTATAAAGGTAGATGTTCATGATATTTCTATCAAGAACAAAGTTATATCTATCTTTATCGAGTAAAGAAACTGATATGATTTTGCAAACCATGGAAGGTACATAGTAGCAATCGTTCAAATCATAGTATTGCCATTTGGCAACACTAGGTGATATTCACCGACGGCTGCAGCATTAACTTGTGCTCCGTTCGCTACTCTGAGCGACATATCACCAGGTACAACTCTCCTACTTTTTCTCAGTCCCTGCAATAAATTACAGATATGAGATCCTGATCCGGTATCAAGTACCCAGGAGGTAGGGCTGACCGTAAAGCAGTTCTCAATTACAAGAACACCTAAAGTAGATGCAAAACCAAGCTTCTTCTTCAACTGGGTATCCTTGGAATCCATACAATCCTCTTTCCCTTGCTCATACTTATGACCGTTGTCGCAAGTTAGAGCCGAACCAACGTTCCCCTGCCCCGAATAAGAATTCGGATCGGTCAAGCGATACATTTTATTATCTTGATTAGGGCGTGAAATGGCTGCTACCTGGAGAGAGAGAAAAGAAACACTCAGCGTGCGCTCTTGCAAGATTAGATTGGTTTTTTAATTTATCTAATCAGGATGGCTCCCACCGTTTCCTCAAATTCTTCTTTAAACCTTAAAAGAAGAACTAGTCAGGATTAATCGCACGTCACAATACTTGCTTAACCTTTCAGCTAGGCAGGTGTTGGTACTTCGAGGGAGGTTTTCAAACGCTTTCGCGAAGTTCCTTAATTAAATAACCTCTTTTCCCTGGAGGCGTAGCCCCGCTAACACCGTTGTAGACACCTACTTGGTTTATAGCATTGATTGTTAAGTGAAATAATCTCCCGAGAGTAATCCAACTCATCAGTGGGATCGGGATCCAACTATCATTGTGTGATGACCTAGATGGAATCCACTCTAGTCACCACACTCCAGAAGGTATGCTAAATCTGCAAGTTTCAGTTTCTTTAGAAACTCCCGATATGGTTTTTGCCCCTAACGGTTTATGACCATGACTAGGTCAACAAACCATAAACCGTTAGTCAAGTTCTTCCCGTCATTATCCTGATTGCATTACACCCACCCGTACGTGCCCTTGACTAGGTCAACAAGGCCGCACGACTGTCCTAACCAATCCCATTTGCAATGCACAGAAAAATATTATCTAGCTACCGTCCACTACGCCTTGACTAGGTCAACAAACGCAGCACGAATACTAAATAATACCAATCCGAAATGACGGAGGGCTACGGCTGGGTTTTGGCGAAAAACCCATTAACGTAATGAACTTGATATAGTTGAAGGAACATGATTGCCTTTTGAAAATATAGTGGCGAAAACTTTTGCTAAAGAGGTCACTCCCCATGAAGGGATCTCGGCTCTTTCCTCGTCGAATGAGGTGCAGGATATTCCAAACTGAATACCTCGATGTAAAGCAAGAATAATCGACTATAGTGAAGTTATTACCCTGACGCAAACTTTTTGTCCAAGGGGTCACTCCCGATGAAGCGATCTCGGCCCTTGCCTCGTCGAATGAGGTGCTGGGCATTCATAGCCGAATACCTCTATGCAAAACAAGAAGAGAACGTCCTTGCAATAACAGCTTTTTGAAAATTGTTCTAACAACGTCTTTTTGGTTTATTTTCTTTGCATTAATTTAATGCGTCCCATCAGTTAATCCTACCATTGCAGAAAACAACGAAAATATAACGTACGCTTATGCCATCCGCATTCGCCTCGGGGTCCCGTCATCACTCGTTAGGTTACTTAACTAACGACAGAGCGGGGGCTAGACTAGCGCGGATGCAAAACATAAGCAACGCCTAAATAGATATCATATAGATATACACATTCGTCAGATGCAATGAACACCATTCCAGATCACAGATGAACACATTGGATATACTAGGAATCCGCATTCTGTACGAGCCTGTAAGGAAGAGCGGATTACACGGTCGCGATGAATAGCCAAAACCCCACCCTAGACCCCTACGGGTGCGGCAAACTACCCGCCAAGTACCCGAAGCGAAGCAACCTCCCTCAACACCGTGAGTAGGCCACTCGGCACTTCGAGGTACCCGGTAGTTTGTGCACCCCACCTTGGGTCTATCCTAGGAGCAAAAACAGTAAAAGAAATTATACAATGACGGCTACAACCCCATCCCGGTTGTGCGGCCATATAAATAATATTACATCAATTTACATATTACATGAATTGAAAGATAAAGAAAACTCTCATCTCACAACCCCCGGCTATTCATCCGCGACAATCCAACGAATTCATATACATAAACCATCAACATTACAGACCACAGATATGTATAACCCCAACTAATCGACGTATAGCGATTAAGAGACGTTCAATACATATATCACATTACAGATATAACCCATTAGCCAAAGTCTACAGAGCTTCGATCAAAATACGGATTTGTAACCACCCCAAACACAAATTTGTTCACCAGAAAATCTGTGCAGAAACAACATATACTAAAAATCCCAAAACATCCAAATAAGAACACTGCACAAAACCCGGTCTACGGTCGAGTCAACTCGGCCGCGGTTCCGCGGCAGGAAGCATGTTCTTTCCGCGGATCCGCGGCGCTTTAACCGGGTTACTGGATCGTTTTTGTTCTGTGTTTTTACAAAACCCTGAGCCGATTTTGTTAGTGTATATGCCCTAGAGGCCATTACTGTATCATACTAGTTTGTATATTACTTGATGGAAGCTTGTGATATTCACAGTTGTATATACAATCTTGCTCGAAATGGTAGTATGCTACTTGGTTTGTCTCTGCTTTAATATGTGCATGTGTTTCTTTTAGCATATTGCTGATATACATATTAGTAGAGCCCTTAGGATCTTTGCTTGATTACCAGCGTTGTGATGGCGCTCACACTCGTGGGAGCTGGGTGATCTATAAGCACATCCTTATACAGGTCCCTAGTCGTTGGACTATCGAGACAAGGCATCGATACTCCGGAGTAGACTAGCGTATGCGCTTCTCATCCCAGTGTGGGAGACGGTCTGTCCCACAGCCGTCAGTACGTCGTACTTGAGATAGTATGCGGGTGCTCGTTAGGTTATGAGTACACTGGACAGGACTCGTCGGGAACTGTTGGTTGGTATTATACCTATCGTCAGTTATCAGTTCCCAGGTGACATGAGTACAGCTTAGTCCGCTGACTTGACACTGTCACTTCGCCTCGAGTGTGTTCCCACTGCACTTTGATTACTACCCTACCACGGCTCAAAGGAGTCATGCAAACAGGTAGTTTTTGGGTGCAGTCCCGAAGCACTTGGAGGCAGTGACGGTTAGACAGGATTCGTCTCTCCCGGTATTGGGGTTTGACATCGCGCTGTGTCCAGGAGAGCCATTACATGAGTAGTCTCTGGCCAGGGCAAGCGAGATATACTGGTAGGTTTCCAGTGTTATCCCAGGGTGTTCTTGGCTACACTCCGACACGACTTGTACCGCTATTAGGGGACTGACGTTTCACCGCCCCCTAGGCCCGCCATGCGATGTATCAGACGAACACACCGGACTGTACGGAGATTGTCACATACAGGCTCAGTATGAGTTCAGATGGGGTTCACCTCGTCAGTGTTCTTATCGACATCTACCTGGGGACCGTTACGTACAGCTAGTGCCGCTTGCGGTCTGTGGTTAAACCCACTGCTAGCGTAGTGTCGAGTCTTTAGAGTCCCACACAGAGAGCTATTCGCCTTTAGGCAAAATGAGTAGAGGTCGCATGGTTTTGCGACAGGGTTCGTTCACATCCGCGCACTTGTGCACGTTTGCTGTCCGGACAGTTTATACTAGCGGGCTTTGGTTTATGCCGGATCCTAGTATATGATTTGGGATTGGTTTTTCTCATTGTATTCGTGTTCCTCGGATCACGAATATGGGTGCGTATGCACAGTTGCTTGAGACAGAGGGAGAGGACTTTGATTAGGGTTAATGACTATTGTCATTTTATTAACCCTAATGCTTATGTGTGTATTACGGTTAATTGATATTAGTTTTATAATTGTGCATGGTTATGGTTGTTGACCATTTGACCTCCTTGACTTGTTGACCTTGGTTGACACTTTGACCATCATCATTTCATTCGGAAGATGCTTTTTGATCCTTGCAATTTGCATTAAAAATGAAATGATAATGGTCATGTCTTGATTAAGCCATGACAATTATCTCACTAATTTTCTAATTACAATAATTCATATATATGAGAGAATGCTTCATGTTATTCTCTCATTCTATTTTTCACATTCTCTCTCTTGTTCTTCCTCTCCCTAAAGCTCTCCCCTCTCATGTGTTGAGAAACACTTGAGCTTGAGAAAAACCCTCTCTTAATAATCTCTACTCTCATCTAGGGTTCAAGGATTAGCACTTCTTGCACCCTAGTTACTTCTAGCTTGGAGTTGAAGCCAAAGGTTGAGGCTTTCGGGTGGATCTTTCTTCGACGTGAGAAGACGACCAAGGTGACCTCCTTCCACCACTCCAAGGAGCAAGGAGAGAAGGGCATAATGCCCAAGGTATAACCTTTCTAGCACTTAGCTAGTTTCTAGTTAGCTTTAGCTTGTTTTTGTTTAGCAAAGATCCATTATAGTCTAGTCCATGTTGCCTAAGTTCATAAAAATTCGATTTTTATTCCGTTTTCCGCCTCCCCGCAAGCACCGGGGTGGGCAACGTGGACTTACAGTGGTATCAAAGCCTAACTAAACATAAACTAGCTAGGTAGTAGAGTGTATCGAAGTTCGAATCGGAAAAATCGAAAAACCAAGTTTTCAAAACCCTAAGTTTCTGTTAAATTTTTTTCTGTTCAAAACAAAATAAATCATACACCAAAAATCATCTCAGGGTTTTGTGAAGAAAGCCACCAAAAACGATCCAGTGACTCGACCAAAGAGCCGCGGTTCCGCGGCAATAGAAAGCTATTGACGCGCAACCGCGGCCGTCTTGGCTCTTCACTGTGTCGAGTTTGGTGCAGTATATTTCTGGCTTGGTTTTAGGATTTTTAAAATGGTTTATATGTGCCCAGGTTTTCCAGAATAGAAATTTGTTTTTGGGGGCCTATAAATCCGTATTTTTTTCCGAACTTCAATACACTTTAACTAAAAGGTTATATCTGTGATGTTTGTATGTATTGAACGTCGGCTAATCGCTATATGTCGATTAGTCGGGGTTATACATATCTGTGATCTGTGATTGATGCTGGTATGTGTATATGAATGGGTTGGATTGTCGCGGGTGAATAGCCGGGGTGGATGTGAGATGAGTGTTGCTTTTCTTTCATTCATTGTAATATGTAAATTGATGTAATATTATTATTTGTTTGGCCGCACAACCAGGTCGGGGTTGTAGCCGTCATTATATAATTCTTTTTACTGTTTTTGCTCCTAGGATAGACCCATGGAGGGGGTGCACAAACTACCGGGTATCTCGAAGTACCGAGTGGCCAACTCACGGAGTTGAGGGAGGTTGCTTCGCTTTGGGTACTTGGCGGGTAGTTTGCCGCACCCGTAGGGGTCTTGGGTGGGGTATTGGCTATTCACCGCGACCGTGTAATCCGCTTTTCGTTGCAGGCTCGAACGGATTGCGGATTCCTAGTATATCCAATGTATTCATCTGTGATCTGTAATGTCTATCATTGCTATATATTTATATATGATAACTATTTAGGTGTTGCTTATGTTTTACAGCCGCGCTAGCCCAGCCCCCGCTCTGTCGTTAGTTAAGTAACCTAACGGGTGATGACGGGGCCCCGTGGCGAATGCGAATGGCATAAGCGTACGTCATATTTTGGTTGTTTTCTGCAATGGTAGGATTAAATGATGGGACGCATTAAAAGAACTAATGCAAGAAAATAAACCAAATAAAAGTCGATTGGAACACTTTGAAAAACCACTCGGTTCTTTTCAAAACTAAACTTTTAAACGCGGAGCTTGAACCACTCCTTTTAAAAGCTATCTCGTTCCATCGATTAGATCAAGTTCACTACGTTCACGGTTTCGCCAAAACCATTCGTAGCCCTCCGTCATTCTACATGAATGGTCAAAAAGTATTCAAGATATGTATTTTGGCCAAAGTCAAGGCATAGTGATTGGTAGCTATTGGGTATTCATGTGCAGCATAGATAGATGCGTTGGTTTAGGACAGTCGTGCTGCCATTTTGGCCAAAGTCAAGGGTAGGTACGGGTGGGTCCAAATTAACCAGGAGAATGACGGGTAGAACTTGACATGTGACTTATAATATTTTGGCCAATGTCAAGGTCATAAGAGTATGGGGCAAAAATCCACATCGGGAGTTTCATAAGTACTGAAACTTGCTAGCGTTGCATACCATTTGGAGTGTGATGATTCTGGTAGGATTCCTTCGGTTTTATCACGCGATGATATTTGGATCCCGATCCTACTGTGAGTATATGCTACTCCTCGGGAAAACTCTCACTTAACGATCAATGCTATAAACTTAGTAGGTGTCTAGAAAGGTGTTAGCGGGGCTACGCCCACAGGGAAAAGAGGTTACTTAATTAAGGAACTTCGCGAAAGCGTTGGAAAACCTCTCTCGAAGTACCGACACTGGCCTGGCTGAACGGTTAAGCAAGTATTGTACGGTGAGAGTGATCCTGACTAATCCTTTCTTTATGGTTTGAGAAGGGATTCGAGAGACAGTGGGAGCCATCCAGTTTAGACAAACTAAAAACCACTCTAAACTTGCAAGAGCATCATGCTAAAGTGTTTCTTTTCTCTCTCCTAATTGCAGCGACCATTCAACATGACCGGACTTAAGTTATTACTAGATAAAAACATATTGACAGGGCCAAACTACAAAGATTAGCTCAGGAATGTCAAGATGGCAATCACTTACGACAAGTTGGGGTATGTCCTTACCACCAAAGCTCCCCCTGTCCCAGGTCCCAAAACCAGTGTCGTAGATAGGGAAATCTACAAGACCTGGGAAATAGATTGCGCGAAGGCCAAATGCCTCGTACTAGCCTCGATGGACAACGAACATCAGAGGAGGCACGAGAATATGGACCTGGAGTCCATATTTCTTCATACAAAAGAACTGTATGGAGAGCAGTCTCGTATCGCAAGATACGAAGTGTCGAAGAAGTTGTTTTCGGCAAGGTTGGCCGTCGGATCATTTGTAGCGGAACACGTGCTTAAGATGATTGGCTACATAGAGGAGCTTGCGGACCTTGGGACCACGTTGGAGAATGAACTCTATACTGATTTGATTCTCCATTCCCTTCCTTCCACTTACGCCCAGTTTATTCTTAACTTCAACATGCAAGGAAAGGAGGTTGAACTTTCCAAACTTCTGAACATGTTTAGGAGTGCTGAGGGCACCCTACAGAAAGGTAGGGAGACATTCACTTTGTTTGTAGGAGGATCTTCCTCTTCTAGATCCAGGGCGAAAGCCAAGGGTAAGAAGAAGAAAGCCCCCGCCAAACCAAGAGGCGGTGTCGGTAAAGTGGATACGAAGGGAAAACGAAAAGCAACAAAGATAGCGAGAAAGCAGGTGGGGAAGGAAGAATGCTTCTATTGTCACAAAAGTGGTCACTGGAAACAGGATTGCAAGGCTTGGAAGGCCAGAACACAGGATTTGAAGCGAGTTGCAGCTTCAGCTTCAGGTGTGTATGTTATTGAAAACTGTCTATCAATAAACTCTACGTCCTGGGTATTGGATACCGGATCAGGATCTCATATCTGTAATTCTATGCAGGCGTTGAGAAAGCGTAGAGTTTTGAAAGCAGGTGACATGACCCTCAGAGTTGCAAACGGTGCTAGCATGGATGCTGAGGCCGTGGGGGACTATCACCTGGGATTGTCGGATGGACACTTTTTGGTTTTGCGTAGTTGTTATTATGTACCAAATGCAACCTGTAATATCATTTCTGTATCTTTATTATCTAAAGAAGGTTAGGAATTTGCATTTGTAAGTAATGTAGAGAACATTCACCTTAATCAAGTTTTGATTGGGTCAGGTACATTGGACAACGGTATATACGTATTAAACCAACCACAGATTTTCAATGTCCAGAATACACACAAAAGAAAGTCTCCAGAAATCAATAAAACTTTCTTATGGCATTGTAGACTGGGTCACATCAATGAGAGAAGGTTGACTAAGTTACACACAGAAGGATATTTGGATCCGTTCGAATATCAATCGTATGCAACTTGTCAATCATGTCTCAAATGAAAGATGACAAAGACTCCGTTCACTGGACAAGGAGTAAGAGCGAGCGAGCTCTTGGGACTCGTACACAGCGACGTGTGCGGTCCAATGTCTACACATGCGCGAAGCAGTTATTCTTACATCATTACTTTTACGGATGACTTTTCAAGGTACGGTTATGTCTTCTTAATGAAACATAAATCCGAGGCTTTTGAAAAATTCCAGGAATATAAGAATGAAGTAGAAAAACAAACAGGCAAAAGTATCAAGGCACTGAGATCTGATCGAGGTGGTGAATACTTGAGTGTCGAGTTCCTGGGTTACTTAAAAGAGAATGGAATTCTCTCTCAGCTTACTCCTCCATACACTCCGCAACATAACGGTGTATCGGAGAGACGGAACCGAACCCTATTGGATATGGTACGGTCCATGATGAGTAACGCTGAGTTGCCGCGATCGTTCTGGGGATATGCGCTAGAATCAGCTGCATACCTTTTGAACCGGGTTCCAACTAAGACTGTGCATACTACACCATATGAGCTGTGGTGTGGGAAGAGACCCTATCTTAATCATATTAAGACATGGGGATGTCCAGCTTTTGTAAAAAAGTAGCATGCGGATTAGCTCGAGGCACGCTCAGTACAGTGCAAGTTTATGAGTTATCCAAAGAACTCCAAGGGATATTGCTTCTATTGCGAAGAGGAACAAAAGGTTTTTGTTTCTCGCCATGCCCACTTTCTAGAACACCAGTTCATAGAAAAAGAATTAAGTGGGAGCACAATAGAACTGGAAGAAATTCCAGAACCATGAGCTATTACTGAAAGCTTAGTAGAACCAGAGGGGTCGAAAGATCAGGACATTCCCACGCCACTCCGCAGGAGTAGTAGGCAGTCTCATCCGCCCGAGAGATACTACGGTTTTCTCATTGACGGGGATAGAGAGGATTGCATCATAGATTGTGATGAGCCTACTAGCTTCCAGCAAGCCATTCAGAGCGTCGACTCGGTGAAATGGCTGGATGCAATGCGGACCGAAATGGAGTCCATGTACACCAAAAAAGTATGGACGTTGGACATTGCTCCAGATGGGGTAAAACCCGTAGGATGCAAGTGGATCTTCAAAAGGAAGATTGGTGTAGATGGACAGGTTGAGACCTATAAAGCTAGACTGGATGCAAAGGGTTTTCGTCGGCGACCTGGCTTGGACTATGACGAAACTTTTTCTCCAGTAGCTATGCTGAAATCCATTCGGATCCTTCTTGCCATTGCTGCCTTCCACGATTATAAGATTTGGCAGATGGACGTAAAGACAGCTTTTCTAAATGGACATTTAGAGGAGTGTGTCTATATGGATCAGCCAGAGGGTTTCATTCAGAGTGGGAGCAGCGGAAAGGTGTGCAAGTTGCTTAAGTCCATTTATGGACTAAAGCAGGCATCGCGGAGTTGGAACATCTGTTTTGATGAGACGGTCAAGGAATTTGGCTCTATCAAAAATCCAGATGAACCATGCATCTATTGTAGATTTATAGCGAGAACTGTAGTATTCCTCGTTTTATACGTGGATGACATTCTCTTAATAGGAAGTGACATTCCTATGCTACAATCTGTCAAGGGGTTCTTGTCACACAGGTTCTCCATGAAAGACTTGGGTGATGCCTCATACATTCTGGGTATCCAGATCTAGCGTGACAGATCCAAGAGGATGTTAGGACTTTCGCAGTCCAGGTACATCGACGCCATACTGAAGAAATTCAGTATGGAAGATTCCAAGAGCGGTAATCTACCGGCTTGTCACGGGATCACCCTCTCCAAAGAGATGTCTCCCAAGACTGATTTGGAGAGGGATCGCATGTCTATTATACCCTACGCTTCTGCGGTAGGCTCTATAATGTATGCGATGTTGTGTACCAGACCGGATGTGGCTTATGCACTGAGTGTGGTAAGCAGGTATCAGTCAAACCCTGGGGAGAAACATTGGATAGCAGTAAAGAACATTCTCAAGTACCTGAGAAGGACTAAGGAGATGTTCTTGGTGTATGGCGGAAAAGACCTCCAGATTGAGGCCTTTGCTGACTCCAGCTTCCTGAGTGACAAGGATGATTCCAAGTCCATGTTGGGTTTTGTCTTTACCCTCAATGGAGGGGCGGTGTGTTGGAAGAGCTCCAAACAGGAAACCGTTGCTGACTCGACTATGGAAGCGGAATACATCGCTGCATCTGATGCCGCAAAAGAAGCTGTCTAGATGAGGAAGTTCTTGAAAGAACTTCAGGTGGTTCCGTCCATTGTTGACCCAATACCTCTGTATTGCGACAACAACGGGGCTATAGCTTTAGCGAAGGAACCCAGGTCCCATCAGAAATCCAGACACATCTTGAGGCGGTATCACCTGATCAGGGAGATCGTGGATCGCCAGGAGATCGAGGTCCGGAGAGTTGCATCAGAAGATAACACAGCAGATCCATTCACCAAGGCCTTGCCCCGGACTCAGTTCGATCGGCTGATCGAGATGATAGGTCTTCGATACGCCAGTACATGGCCTTAGTGCAAGTGGGAGATTGTTAGTGTATATGCCCTAGAGGCCATTACTGTATCATACTAGTTTGTATATTACTTGATGGAGGCTTGGGATATTCACAGTTGTATATACAATCTTGCTCGAAATGGTAGTATGCTACTTGGTTTGTCTCTGCTTTAATATGTGCATGTGTTTCTTTTAGCATATTGCTGATATACATATTAGTAGAGCCCTTAGGATCTTTGCTTGATTACCAGCGTTGTGATGGCACTCACACTCGTGGAAGCTGGGTGATCTATAAGCACATCCTTATACAGGTCCCTAGTCGTTGGACTATCGAGACAGGGCATCGATACTCCGGAGTAGACTAGCGTATGCGCTTCTCATCCCAGTGTGGGAGACGGTCTGTCCCACAGCCGTTAGTACGTCGTACTTGAGATAGTATGCGGGTGCTCGTTAGGTTACGAGTACACTGGACAGGACTCGTCGGGAACTGTTGGTTGGTATTATACCTATCGTCAGTTATCAGTTCCCAGGCGACATGAGTACAGCTTAGTCCGCTGACTTGACACTGTCACTTCGCCTCGAGTGTGTTCCCACTGCACTTTGATTACTACCCTACCACGGCTCAAAGGAGTCGTGCAAACAGGTAGTTTTTGGGTGCAGTCCCGGAGCACTTGGAGGCAGTGACTGTTAGACAGGATTCGTCTCTCCCGGTATTGGGGGTTGACATCGCGCTGTGTCCAGGAGAGCCATTACATGAGTAGTCCCTGGCCAGGGCAAGCGAGATATACTGGTAGGTTTCCAGTGTTATCTCAGGGTTTTCTGGGCTACACTCCGACACGACTTGTACCGCTATTAGGGGACTGACGTTTCACCGCCCCCTAAGCCCGCCATGCGATGTATCAGACGAACAGACCGGACTGTACGGAGATTGTCACATAGAGGCTCAGTAGGAGTTCAGATGGGGTTCACCTCGTCAGTCTTCTTATCGACATCTACCTGGGGACCGTTACGTACAGCTAGTGCCGCTTGCGGTCTGTGGTTAAACCCACTGCCAGCGTAGTGTCGAGTCTTTAGAGTCCCACACAGAGAGCTATTCGCCTTTAGGCAAAATAAGTAGAGGTTGCATGGTTTTGCGACAGGGTTCGTTCACATCCGCGCACTTGTGCACGTTTGCTGTCCGGACAGTTTATACTAGCGGGCTTTGGTTTATGCCGGATCCTAGTATATGATTTGGGATTGGTTTTTCTCATTGTATTCGTGTTCCTCGGATCACGAATACGGGTGCGTATGCACAGTTGCTTGAGACAGAGGGAGAGGACTTTGATTAGGGTTAATGACTATTGTCATTTTATTAACCCTAATGCTTATGTGTGTATTATGGTTAATTGATATTAGTTTTATAATTGTGCATGGTTATGGTTGTTGACCATTTGACCTCCTTAACTTGTTGACCTTGGTTGACACTTTGACCATCATCATTTCATTTGGAAGATGCTTTTTGATCCTTGCAATTTGCATTAAAAATGAAATGATAATGGTCATGTCTTGATTAAGCCATGACAATTATCTCACTAATTTTCTAATTACAATAATTCACATATATGAGAGAATGCTTCATGTTATTCTCTCATTCTATTTTTCACATTCTCTCTCTTGTTCTTCCTCTCCCTCAAGCTCTCCCCTCTCATGTGTTGAGAAACACTTGAGCTTGAGAAAAACTCTCTCTTGATAATCTCTACTCTCATCTAGGGTTCAAGGATTAGCATTTCTTGCACCCTAGTTACTTCTAGCTTGGAGTTGAAGCCAAAGGTTGAGGCTTTCGGGTGGATCTTTCTTCGACGTGAGAAGACGACCAAGGTGACCTCCTTCCACCACTCCAAGGAGCAAGGAGAGAAGGACATAAAGCCCAAGGTATAACCTTTCTAGCACTTAGCTAGTTTCTAGTTAGCTTTAGCTTGTTTTTGTTTAGCAAAGATCCTTTATAGTCTAGTCCATGTTGCCTAAGTTCATAAAAATTCGATTTTTATTCCGTTTTCCGCCTCCCCGCAAGCACCGGGGTGGGCAACGTGGACTTACAGATTTTTCATGTATGTTAAATCATTTTTAGTGCAGTATAAAAAATCGGGAGAAACATGGTTTTTCCGGACGTGTTTTGCGATTTTTGTCCGATCGAAATTCTAGATACTTTGCTAACATGCTAGTTTGTGTTTAGCTAGGCTCTGATACCACTGTTAGGTCCACGTTACCAACCCCGGTTCTTTCGAGGAGGCGGAATAGGTAAAACAAAATTTTTTCCCTAGCTAGGTAACATGGACCGTTTCATGAAGGATCGTTGCTAAACAAAACTAACATAAAATCTACAAGTTCTAACTACTATATAGAATGGTTATACCTAGTCTTGAACTCCTTCTCTTCTTGTTGTTCTCTTGAACTCCTTCTCTTCTTGTTGTTCTCCTCCTTACTTGCTCCTTGTAGTAGTTTGTACGGCTCCTCCTCGTCGTCTCCTCTTTGTCGAAGATAGATCCACCCGAGGGCCTCGAACTTGGGCTCCTACCTCAATCTAGATGTAACTAAGGTATTTGGTTTGCTAAACCTAGTACCCTAGAATGAGTAGAGATGTGTTATGGTGGCTTTGTCTCAAAAACTTATGATTTCCAACACATGGAACACTTAAGCTTTGAGAGAGGAAGAAGAAGAGCTTTTGCAAAGAGAGAGAAAAGATATGATAGAAATAAGAGCTCTCTTTTTTGCAACCATGCTCATATGAGAGAATAATAGATTAACAATAATAATAAAAAAGGAAAATGTGATGGTGAGTATGGAATGACCATTATCATTTCATAAAAAATGCAATTTGCAAAGATCAAGAAGCATCTTTGATATGAAATGATTATGGTCAAAATGTCAACAATGGTCAAAATGTCCACCATGATCAAACGGTCAACCTAACCATCACACAACAATCCTTAATTATCATTATTAATCATATTTATCATTCTCATTAGGGTTTGGAAAAAGTCAACGGTCAACAAGTCAACCAAAGTCAAATAGTCAACAACTCTAATGAGAATCCTCTGCCTCTGCCTCTATCAACTGTGCATACACACCCGCATCCGCGTTCCGAGGAGAACGAATACAAAGAGACAAAACCAATCCCAAAATAAATACTAGTATCTGGCTTAAACCAAAGCCCACTAGTAATAACTGCCCGGTCACCAAACGTGCACAAGTGCGCGAGTGTGAACGAACCCTGTCGCAAAACCATGCGACCTCTACTCAGTTTTGCCCAAAGGCGAGTAACCCTCTGTGTGGGACTCTAAAGACTCGACACTACGCTGGCAGTGGGGTTAACCACAGACTACAAGAAGCACTAGCTGTACGTAACGGTCCCCAGGTAGATACCGATGAGAAGACTGATGAGGTGAACCCATCCGAACTCCTACTGAGCCTGTATGTGACAATCTCCGTACAGTCTGGTCTATTCGTCTAAGAGTATCGCATGGCGGGCCTAGGGGGCGGTAAACGTCAGTCCCCTAATAGCGGTACAAGTCGTGTCGCAGTGTAGCCCAAAACACCCTGAGAATCTACTGGAAAACCTACCAGCAATTCTCGCTTGCCCTGGCCAGGGACTTTGTGTAATGGCTCTCCTAGACACAGCGTGATATCAACCCCCAATACCGGGAGAAACGAATCCTGTCTAACCATCACTGCCTCCAAGTGCTTCGGGACTGCACCCAACTACTACCTGTTTGCACGCCTCAGTAGAGCCGTGGTAGGGTAGTAATCTAAGAACAGTGGGAACACACTCGAGGCGAAGTGACAGTGTCAAGTCAGCGGACTAAGCTGTACTCATGTCACCTGGGAACTGTTAACTGACGATAGGTATAATACCAACCAACAGTTCCCGATGAGTCCTGTCCAGTGTACTCGTAACCTAACGAGCACCTTCAGACTATCTCCAGTGCGACATACTGATGGCTGTGGGACAGACCATCTCCCCTGCTGGGAAGAGAAGCGTATGCACCAGTCTACTCTGGAGTATCGATGCCCTGTCTCGATAATCCTACGACTAGGGACCAAAATAAGGATGTGCTTATAGACTTCCCAGCCCCCACTAGTGTGATCGCCATCACAATACCGGTAGTCAAGCAAAGATCCTAAGGGCTCGACCAATATGTTTTTAGCGATATGTTAAAAGAAACATATACGCATATTAAGATAGAAACAAACCAAGTAGCATACTACTATATCGAGCAAGACTGTCGTAAAACCATATATAGATTCCAAGCCTCCAAAATGTATTATACAAACCAGTACTATACAATAATGGCCTCTAGGGCATACATATCTAACAGTATATACGTATTAAACCAACCATAGATTTTCAATGTCCAGAATACACACAAAAGAAAGTCTCCGGAAACAAATCAGGCTTTCTTATGGCATTGTAGACTGGGTCACATCAATGAGAGAAGGTTGATGATGTTACATACAGAAGGATATTTGGATCCGTTCAAATATCAATCATATGCAACTTGTCAATCCTGTCTCAAAGAAAAGATGACAAAGACTCCGTTCACTGGACACGGAGTAAGAGCGAGCGAGCTCTTGGGACTCGTACACAGCGATGTGTGCGGTCCAATGTCTACGCATGCAAGAAGCGGTTATTCTTACTTCATTACTTTTACGGATGACTTTTCAAGGTACGGATATGCCTTCTTAATGAAACATAAATCCGAAGCCTTTGGAAAATTCCAGGAATATAAGAATGAAGTAGAAAAACAAACAGGAAAAAGTATAAAGACACTAAGATCTGATCGAGGTGGTGAATACTTAAGTGCCGAGTTCCTGGATTACCTAAAAGAGAATGGAATTCTCTCTCAGCTTACTCCTCCATACACTCCGCAGCATAACTGTGTATCGGAGAGACGGAACCGAACCCTATTGGATATGGTACGGTCCATGATGAGTAACGCTGAGTTACCGCCATCATTCTGGGGATATGCACTAGAATCAGCTGCATACCTTTTGAACCGAGTTCCAACTAAGACTGTGCCTACTACACCGTATCAGATGTGGTGTGGGAAGAGACCGTATCTTAATCACATTAAGACATGGGGATGTCCAGCTTTTGTCAAAAAGCAGCATGCAGACAAACTCGAGGCACGCTCAGTACAGTGCAAGTTTGTGGGATATCCAAAGAACTCCAAGGGATATTTCTTCTATTGCGAAGAGGAACAAAAGGTTTTTGTTTCTCGTCATGCCCACTTCTTGGAAACTCAGTTTTTGGAAAAAACAGATAAGTGAGAGCGCAATAGAACTGGAAGAAATTCCAGAACCACGAGCTATTACTGAAAGCTTAGTCGAACCATAGGGTTCGAAAGATCAGGACATTCCTACGCCGCTCCGCAGAAGTAGTAGGCACTCTCATCCGCCCGAGAGATACTATGGTATTCTCATAGACGGGGATAGAGAGGATTGCATCATTGATAGTGATGAGCCGACTAGCTTCCAGCAGGCCATTCATAGCGTTGACTCGGTAAAATGGCTGGATGCAATGCGGACCGAAATGGAGTCTATGTACACCAACAAAGTATGGACGTTGGACATTGCTCCAGATGGGGTAAAAGCCGTAGGATGCAAGTGGATCTTCAAAAGGAAGATTGGTATAGATGGACAGGTTGAGACCTATAAGGCTAGACTTGTTGCAAAGGGTTTTCGTCAAAGACCTGGTTTGGACTATGACGAGACCTTTTCTCTAGTAGCTATGCTGAAATCCATTCGGATCCTTCTTGCCATTGCTGCCTTCCACGATTATGAGATTTGGCAGATGGACGTAAAGACCGCTTTTCTAAATGGAAATTTAGAGGAGTGTGTTTATATGGACCAGCCAGAGGGTTTAATTCAGAGTGGGAGCAGCGGAAAGGTGTGTAAGTTGCTTAAGTCCATCTATGGACTAAAGCAGGCATCGCGGAGTTGGAACATCTGTTTTGATGAGATGGTCAAAGATTTTTGCTTTATCAAAAATCCAGATGAACCATGCATCTATAGTAGATTTGTAGCAAGAACTGTCGTATTCCTCGTATTATACGTGGATGACATTCTCTGGATAGGAAATGATATTCCTATGCTACAATCTGTCAAAGGGTTCTTGTCACACAGGTTCTCCATGAAAGACCTGGGTGATGCCTCTTACATTCTGGGGATCCGGATCCATCGTGATAGATCCAAGAGGATATTAGGACTTTCACAGTCCAGGTTCATCGACACCAAACTGAAAAGATTCAGTATGGAAGATTCCAAGCGCGGTAATCTACCGGCTTGTCACGGGATCACCCTCTCCAAAGAGATGTCTCCCAAGACAGATTTGGAAAGGGATCGCATGTCTATTATACCCTACGCTTCTGCGGTAGGCTCTATAATGTATGTGATGTTGTGTACTAGACCGGATGTAGCTTATTCACTGAGTGTGGTAAGCTGGTATCAGTCAAACCCTAGGGAGAAACACTGGATAGCGGTAATGAACATTCTCAAGTACCTGAGAAGGACTAAGGAGATGTTCTTGGTGTATGGCGGAAAAGACCTCCAGATCAAGGCCTTTGCTGACTCCAGCTTCCAGAGTGACAAGGATGATTCCAAGTCCATGTCGAGTTTTGTCTTTACCCTCAATGGAGGGGCGGTGTGTTGGAAGAGTTCCAAAAAAGAAACCGTTGCTGACTCGACGATGGAAGCGGAATATATCGCTGCTGCAGATGCCGTAAAAGAAGCCGTCTGGATAAGGAAGTTCTTGACAGAACTTTAGGTGGTTCCGTCCATTGTTGATCCAATACCTCTGTATTGCGACAACAACGGGGCTATAGCTTTAGCGAAGGAACCTAGTGTTGGAGATAGTGCCCTCAGAGTCAATTATTGGATCACAGGCACGTGATTGCAATGATTGAGGGAGGACTTATCCCGGTAGGACAGTCTTACTCAAGATGATAGTATGCTATCTGGTTTACCTTTATCATCGTGTACTGCTTTAGGTGACCTTACAGGTTGTTGGAGATAGTGCCCTCAGAGTCAATTATTGGGTCACAGGCACGTGATTGTAATGATTGAGGGAGGACCTATCCCGATAGGACAATCTTACTCGAGATGATAGTATGCTATCTGGTTTATCTTTATCATCGTGTACTGCTTAGGTGACCTGACAGGTCGCTATTACACGTTGATAGAGCCCTTAGGATTCTTGCTTGACCACCAGCAGTATGAGGGCGATCATATAAGTGGGAGCTGGTAGTCTATAAGCACATCCTTAAAAGGTCCCTAGTCGTGAGAGTTTCGAGACAGCGCATCGATTCTCCAGAGTAGACTAGTGTATATAGTCGAGACCCCGACGAGGGGCGGTGGCCGGTCTCACAAGCCATTGGTGTCAGTTAGATCACCTAAGATGTATACATGTGCTCATTGGGTTATGAGTACACCGGACAGGACTCGCCGGGAACATGCTAGTTGGTCATATACCAGACGTCAGATGGCAGTTCCCTGGTGACATGTGTACAGGTTAGTTCATCGACCTGGAGATCGTCATTTTCCTCGTGTGAGTTCCCACTGTACTTTGATTACTACCCTACCACGGCTCAAAGGAGTCGTGCAAACAGGTTTTAGTTGGGTACAGTCCCGAGCCACATGGAGGCAGTGAGCGTATCTTCAGGGGTTCGTCTCTCCCGGTATTGGGGGTGAGGTCGCGCTGTGTCTAGGAGAGCCATTACACGAAGCCCTCGGCCGAGGCAAGGAGATCTACTGGTAGGTATTCCAGTAGTATCTCAGGGTGTTCTGGGCCACACTCCGACACGACTTGTACCGCTTTTGGGGGTCTGACTTTTACCAACCCCCTAGGCCCGCCATGCGATGCTCATAGACGAACGGACCGGACTGTACGGATATTGTCACTGACAGGCTCAGTAGGGTGTCAGGATGAGTTCGCTCATCGACGTCCCTTTCGGTCAATACCTGGTAGCCCGTTATGTATTGGCTTATACCTCTAACGTGCTAGTGGTTAAATCCACAACCAAGGTGTTGATGAGTCTTTAGAGTCCCCCACATTCAGTAACTCAAGCTTTCGGGCGAAAATCTGTAGAGGCCGTATGGAGATATGGCAAGGTCCGATCAGATACGTGCGGTATTGCACGGATCAGGATCGGACAGTTTATACTACAGGCCGTATGGTTATATGGTAGGGTTCGATCAGATAGGTGCGGTATTGCACGGATCAGGATCGAACGGATAATACTAGCCGGCTTTGGTTTAAGCCGTTTCCTACTATAGTACAGTGTAGATTTTGTCTCATTGCATTTGTATTTCGGTCGGAATACAGATGCGGGTGTGTATGCACAGTTGTGGGGTTTTCCTGTAATTTATTACGGGACCAGTTTTCTGGAGTTGCCAGTTTGCTTTCCGTTTCGGCCAATTTCCTTTGTATCGTTCATTGGCCGAAGATTGGTGGAGGAGGGCTTATTTGCATTGTTGCAAATAAGTATTTGTGGAGGGGGTCTTTGCATATTATTGTATCATGATACTTGCACCATCATTTGACCTCTTTTGACCATGATGGCTTGACTTATGTTTTCATGATGGTTGTGGTAGAGTGTGGTTTTGGTGTTAGTGATCATGTTCTTTCATGATTGCTTTTGATTCCTTCTTGCATTATTGTGTAGCCTCTCTCATTCTATCACTCTCCCCTCTCATTCCAATCCACACATATGCCATGGCCGACCACACATTGGGGAGGGCTGTCCAAATTTTGGGGTGTGGGTTTTTGCTTCATTTCATGCTCCAAAAATCCCCAAGTCCCTCCACATAGTTCTTGTATCATCCCTCCACTAAAATGGCACCTCCATGAACCCCAAATGAGACACAAGCCTCTACACTATATTCTACAGCAAACCTTGGGCACGTCGACTAGCCAACTTCGTGCCCGAGTTGCCTCGGCATTGAGGTGGGAGCCCGTAAAAGATGTAGGCGATGTGGTGCACTTCCGGCGACGAGGTGGAGACAGGACATTCCGCGGGAGATCGGGATGAGGACGAGAAGACCGGAGGACTCGGATCTGTCGGTATATCTCTATTCCCTTTCTTGTAGTTAGCTAGGACTAGTTAATGGTTCGATCCGGGTGTTTAGTGCACGGTGGTGCCGGTTTGCTAGTTTGCAAAAATTAAAGTTTATCACCGCTTCCGCATTTGGCCGTCGGATTGACGGCCGGAGCGCCGCCGTGCACTTACACAGGTCACTATTGCACGTTGATAGAGCCCCTAGGATTCTTGCTTGACTGCCAGCAGTATGAGGGCGATCATATACGTAGGAGCTGGAAGTCTATAAGCACATCCTTAAAAGGTCCCTAGTCATGGGAGTTTCGAGACAGGGCATCGATACTCCAGAGTAGACTAGTGTATACAGTCGAAACCCCGACGAGGGGCGGTGGCCGGTCTCACAAGCCACTGGTGTCAGTTGGTTCACCTAAGATGTATACAGGTGCTCATTGGGTTATGAGTACACCGGACAGGACTCGCCGGGAACATGCTAATTGGTCTTATACCTGACGTCAGATAGCAGTTCTCTGGTGACATGTGTACAGGTTAGTTCATCGACCTGAGGATCGTCATCTGTCTCGTGTGAGTTCCCACTGTACTTTGATTACTACCCTACCACGCTCAAAGGAGACGTGCAAACAGGTTTTAGTTGGGTACAGTTCCGAGCCACATGGAGGCAGTGAGCGGATCTTCACGGGTTCGTCTCTCCCGGTATTGGGGGTGAGGTCGCGCTGTGTCTAGGAGAGCTATTACACGAAGCCCTCGGCCGAGGCAGGAGATTTACTGGTAGGTATTCCAGTAGTATCTCAGGGTGTTCTGGGCTACACTCCGACACGACTTGTACCGCTTTTGAGGGTCTGACTTTTACCAACCCCCTAGGCCCGCCATGCGATGCTCATAGACGAACAGACCGGACTATACGGATATTGTCACTGACAGGCTCAGTAGGGTGTCAGGATGAGTTCGCTCATCGACGTCCCTTTTGGTCAATACCTGGTAGCCCGTTACGTATAGGCTAATACCTCTGACGTGCTAGTGGTTAAATCCACAACCAAAGTATTGACGAGTCTTTAGAGTCGCCCACAGACCAGTTTCTCAAGTTTCGGGCGAAACGCTGTAGAGGCCGTATGGAGATATGGCAGGGTTCGATCAGATACGTACGGCATTGCACGGATCAGGATCGGACGGTATATACTAGCAGGCTTTGGTTGAAGCCGGATCCTAGTATTGTACAGTGTAGATTTTGTCTCATTGCATTTGTATTCGGTCGGAATACAAATGCGGGTATGTATATACAGTAGCGGGGTTTTCCTGTAATTTATTACGGGATCAGTTTTATGAAGTTGCCAGTTTGTTTTCCGTTTTGGCCATATTTCTTTGTATCTTTCTTTGGCTTAAGATTGGTGGAGGAGGGTTTATTTGCATTTGTGCAAATAAGCATTTTGGAGGGTTGTCTTTGCATTTTGTTGCATCATGATGGTGCACTTTCATTGACTCCATGACTTCATGATTGCTTGACTTTGGGTATGATGATTAGTTGATGGAGTATTGGTTTTGGTTGATGATCATTGCTTATCATCATCACCTTTTCTCTCTCTTGCATTATGTTGTGGCTCCCTCATTCTTTTCTTCTCCTCCCCTTTTTGATTTCCTTATGAGCATGGCCGGCCAAGGGAGAGGGAGGGGGCTGCCCAATTTTTGTGGGGGGATTTTTGGCTTTCTTGTGCTTGTAAAAATCCCCAAGTTCACCACAAAAATTCCACATATCATTTCCTCCACCAAAGGCAACTTCCTCAAACCCCAAAATGAGACATAGAGCACTACACGTATTCTACAGCAATCCTTGGGCATGTCGGCTCGCCAACTTCCTGCCCGAGTTGCCTCGGTCCAGTGGTGGGAGCCCGCAAAAGAAGCCGGCGACGTGGTGCCCTTCCGGCGACTTGGCGGAGACCGGAGATTCCGCGGGGAGATCGGAAAGACGATGAAAAGACCGAAGGACACGGATCGCTCGGTATATCTCTCTACCCCTTCTCTTGTTAGCTAGGACTAGATTAATGGCACGATCCGGGATTTTTGTGCGCGGTGGTGCCGGTTTACAAGTACGTAAAAAGTTTCATTTCTGCATTCCGGCGTCGGATTGACGGCCGGGGCGCCGCCGTGCACTTACAGTGGTATCAGAGCCTCGCCATTAACCTAGTCTAGCTTTGTCTAATGTGTTTATATTTCTGATCGAACAAAATTCCAAAAACCGTGTTTTCAAGTGCATCAGTTTCTGTCGTATTTTTTTTTGGCTCCAAAATTTTTTCGGGTTGTTGCAGAATGATGTGCAGGGAATTCTAAGACTTCTGTAGAAATTTGATCACGTGAACACACTATACGACCGCGGAACCGCGGCCAAACCCATGCTTGGGCCGCGGTTCCGCCGCAGTCTTTACTGTTCAGTGTATCAAATTTCTACAGAGAGTCTCTGTGTTGAAAATAGCGGTTTTGGAACATTCTTTTTGGGCCCAGATTTTCTGTGGGTGCTACAGTAGTGCTTGGGGCCCACTTCGATAAATTTGATCGATCAGGAATTTTAAACACATTAGTTCACAATATTTACATTATATCTGCGACCGTGAATGTCACTAGATCGGTAAATCCTGTCTAACTGCTATAGCCCGGTTAGACGGATTTGCGAACGTGACATTCACGTTGATGTTCTGTGTTGTATTGTGATGTTGCGGATTGGTCGTGGGGGATAGCCTGGATGCAATGCTAGTACAGTTTTGGTTGTATTATGTACTTTTGATATTGCGGGGCGAGCGTCCGACATGTGGACTGCCGTCACTTCCTGTTTGTATATTATTCTTTTGGGGCACGACCGGGTCGAGGTCGATGTACCCATTGTATGTATATTTTACTTTCTATACTAGGATTACCCCAGGTGGGGTGCACGGATCTAGAGGGCAACAAGCCCGCATCTCATGGCATTGAGACGGAGTGGGCTTTACTCTAGAATTGGCGGGCTATTCGCCGCACTCGTAGGGGGTACAGGTTGACCCAGGAGGGGTGCCCAAGTTACCGGATTCCGTGAAGTGCCGGGTGGTCCATTCACGTTGCTGAAGGGGGCTGCCTCGCTTCAGGTTTTGGCGGGTAACTTGCCGCGCCCGTAGGGGTCTAGGATTTCATTGCACAGGCTATCCACACGACCAGGGGAACGTCGGGTTTCAGTAGCGGCTCTGTGAAACCCGGGGATCCCAGATATCTGTATTATTCTGTGATGCTTATTACATTTCTGTGATGTTGCATTTTATCACGCCTTGAGCGAAATATTATATATTGATATATATACTAGTAGATGTTGTATATGTTTTGCATCCGCGCTAGTCCAGTCCCCGCTCTGTCGTTAGTTAAGTAACCTAACGGGTAATGACGGGACCCAGTGGCGAATGCGGATGGCATATACGTACATCATTATTTTCGTTCTTTATTGGTGTGATCAATTGATGGGACTGCGTTGATTCGGATCAATGCAAGCTAAACAAGCCTATCATGATGTTGTTGGAACACTTTTCAAAAAGCTGTTATTGCAAGGACGTTCACTTTTGTTTTGCACAGTGGTATTCGGTTATGAATATCCAGCACCTCAGTCGACGAGGCAAGGGCCGAGATCCCTTCACCAGGAGTGACCCCTTGGACAGAAATTTGCGTCACGGCAATAACTTCACTATAGCTGATTACTTTTGCTTTGCATCGTGGTATTCAGTTGGAATATCCTGCACCTCATTCTACGGGGAAAGAGCCGAGATCCCTTCACCGGGAGTGACCTCTTTATCAAAGGTTTTCGCCACTATATTTTTATAAAGCTATCCGGTTCCTTCAACGATATCAAGTTCATTACGTTAAAAGTTTTCGCCAGAAACCATTCGTAGCCCTCCGTCCTTTCATACGGGTAGCACGTAGTATTCATGCTATGTTTGTTGGCCTTCGTCAAGGCATAGTGTATGGTAGCTGCTGTAAGTGCACGGCGGCGCCCCGCCCGTCAATCCGACGCCGGAATGCGGAAGCGATGATTTACTTTAACTTTTTTAAACCGGCACCACCGCGCACTATAAACCCGGATCGTGCCATTAATCTAGTCCTAGCTAACAAGAGAAAGGATAGAGAGATATACCGAGCGATCCGTGTCCTTCGGTCTTCTCGTCGTCGTCCCGATCTCCCCACGGAATCTCCGGTCTCCACCACGTCGCCGAAAGGGCACCACATCGCCGGCTTCTTTTACGGGCTCCCACCTCTGGACCGAGGGAACTCGGGCATGAAGCTGGCGAGTCGACGTGCCCAAGATTTTCTGTAGAATACGTGTAGTGCTCTATCTCATTTGGGGTTGTAGGAAGTTGCCTTTTGAGATGGTGGAGGAATGAAGTTTTGGAGATGGAGCTAAATGGATTTTGTGCAATACAAATGAACAAAAATCCCCACCCAAATTTTTGGGACAGCCCCTATACATGGCCGACCTTGGCTTGGGGATGGAATGAGAGGAGAGTGAGAGAGTAACAAAGGAATGAGTGTTAGCCAATAATCAAGGAGAGAGAAAAACGTTATCATGAGAAATAATCATCACATAACAAACCCTCACTCCAAAACAACCATCATCACATCCAAAGTCAAGCAATCATGGAGTCAAGAAAGTCAAGAGATGGTGCAACCATCATGACACTACAATGTGCAAAGACAACCCTCCAAAATGCTTATTTGCACAAATGCAAATAAGCCCTCCTCCACCAATCTTCAGCCAATGAAAGATACAAAGAAATATGGCTGAACGGAAAACAAACTGGCAACTCCAAAAAACTGATCCCGTAATAAATTACAGGAAAACCCCGCTACTGTATATACATACCCGCATTTGTATTCCGACCAAAATACAAATACAATGAGACAAAATCTACACTGTACAATACTAGCATCCGGCTTAAAACAAAGCCTGCTAGTATTATCCGTCCGATCCTGATCCGTGCAATACCGCACGTATCTGATCGAACCCTGCCATATCTCCATACGACCTCTAGTACTAACCGTCCGATCCTGATCCGTGCAATACTGCACGCATCTGATCAAACCCTACCATATCTCCATACGGCCTCTACAGCGTTTCGCCCGAAAACTTGAGCAACTGATCTGTGGGGGACTCTAAAGACTCGTCAATACTATGGCTGTGGATTTAACCACTAGCACGTCAGAGGTATTAGCCATACGTGACGGGCTACCAGCTATTGACAAAAAGGGACGTCAATGAGCGAACTCATCCTGACGCCCTACTGAGCCTGTCAGTGACAATATCCGTACAGTCCGGTCCATTCGTCTATGAGCATCGCATGGCGGGCCTAGGGGTTTGGTAAAAGTCAGACCCCCAAAAGAGGTACAAGTCGTGTCGGAGTATAGCCCAGAACACTCTGAGATACTACTGGAATACCTACCACTAAATCTCCTGCCTTGGCCAAGGACTTCGTGTAATGGCTCTCCTAGACACAGCGCGACCTCACCCCCAATACCGGGAGAGACGAACCCCTGCAGATCCGCTCACTGCCACCATGTGGCTCGGGACTGTACCCAACTAAAACCTGTTTGCACGTCTCCTTTGAGCGTGGTAGGGTAGTAATCAAAGTACAGTGGGAACTCACACGAGGCAAATGACGATCCTCAGGTCGATGAACTAACCTGTACACATGTCACCAGGGAACTGCTATCTGACGTCAGGTATAAGACCAACTAGCATGTTCCCGGCGAGTCCTGTCCGGTGTACTCATAACCCAATGAGCACCTGTATACATTTTAGGTGAACCAACTGACACCAGTGGCTTATGAGACCGGCCACCGCCCCTCGTCGGGGTCTCGACTGTATACACTAATCTACTCTGGAGTATCGATGCCCTGTCTCGAAACTCCCACGACTAGGGACCTTTTAAGGATGTGCTTATAGACCCCAGCTCCCACGTATATGACAGCCCTCATACTGCTGGTAGTCAAGCAAGAATCCTAGGGGCTCTATCAACGTGCAATAGTGACCTGTAAGGTCACCTAAAGCAGTACACGATGATAAAGGTAAACAAGATAGCATACTATCATCTTGAGTAAGACTATCCTACCGGGATAGGTCCTCCCTCAATCATTGCAATCATGTGCATGTGATCCAATAATTGACTCTGAGGGCACTATCTCCAACAATCTCCCACTTGCACTCAAGGCTGATTATTGCGATGTCGCATACTCACAGCCCGTGTGATACCGAACACCCAACTCCTCTATTAGTCAGTCTCACAAAAACCCGTTTGCGAAACTATTGCGTTCGAGGAATAGCCTCAGTGAGTGGATCCGCTTTGATGTTTCTTTTCTATGTCTCTCTATATCTCAAGTTCGCGGAGAAAACCATCTCCCGAAATGAGCAATACCTGTCTTAGAATGTGTCTGGATGTCTGATGGGACCTAGCTCATAAATGAACTCCAAATCCAAACTTCTTAGACTGTATCGTCAACTGAACTTAATTAGTATCCTGCGCCATGCCTCCCTCAGTATTGCCTTGGACCACCTGTCCAAAATACTGCCCCTCGTCAGAAGGAAAACTATAACTCTGACAACCTACTTGTCGTCCAGGTCACCTTGGAAGCCTGGAATGATAACCGTCTCCCAAAAGAGGCTGTCGTTATCATATCCCTAGAACATCCACTTATGTTCTAAAACTGCTTCCGACTGCTCCACCAGGATTGGATCTGCTACGTCCCGAAAGTACGGAATATGACCGGCACTTAAACTACGAACGTCTCGAGGCGTACGTAATCTAAGTAAGCCGAAAACCCAGAAATCCAAACCAAGAAAAGTAGTAGAGTGAAGGAAAACCAATTTAAAACAAATAGTTTTAATAGCATAAGCCGAATTATGCGTTTTAAAAACATCAAGAATTTCCTGAAAATTTCGGCAGAGTCTCCTTTGTAAAAACTGGCCCCCAAACGGGATACAACATGAATAGTATACGAAATCAATAAAAAGGCATCCCCAAGCGGGAGCTAGCTCTTCGTCAATCGACGGTCACAACCACACAAGCAATATAATATACAACGCCAACGGCGAGGATCAAAATTCAAAAGGAAACTCAAAACCACAAGAAAACCACAGGAATAAAACGCGCGACTCTAAGGTCGAAGGAATAACATCACTGGTCTCTATCTCAAAATAAATACATGTTTGGTTGATGGAACTTCTAGATACAACAGAATAATGATATACAAGATATATAATGGGGGTACGATACAAGTAAACCCACCTACTAGCAAATCACCCGAAGGAAACTATGCCCGCAAAGCCGTAATGAAACCTGTACAGCAAACCTGCAAGAAACTGGGGCACAACGGGGGTGAGTTGCCAACTCGTGAATAGAAAAACATCTACGAAAAGAAATCGCATAAATAACGCACTCCTAGGTCAAAGATCATAATATATCCTCAATTATATATAAAACATGCAACCTATAACAAGGCTAGGGTAAATATCTAATCCGAGTGTAATCTCATGTGCCCATGTCAGTGCCTCAGGTAGCAATATATCATATGAATGAGGTATGAATGCATGAAAACAGAATACATGTAAATGAAGAACTGTTTTCATAATTTAGTAAGATTTCCTTTGTATTTTTAAGATGAGATATCATAATGAAATCAGCATAAAACAGTGCCTGGCATCGGCACAAAACGAAATCCCAATATCTCGATATCTCTGTATCACAGTCTCTGTACCTCAATATCTCGAAATCTCAATGTCTCAATCACAATATCTAGGGCGCCGTCAGTCCAGACCGGCCCCTACCATCCATCTCAAGACCACGACGGTATCCTCCGGATATCCGGCGCGTCGGGTAAAATCACCGGTAGGTAGTGCTCCCCTGCCAGGCTCACATCGTCATCATCACGCGCTTCTTGACCCGGGATACCTTACCGGGTCCACCATGTAACCGAAACGGTTCATCCGTCTCCTCGAATCGGGTCTCGAAATCCATCAGCAAACTCATGGTGGACGACTCATACATCATGGGAAAAAACCGCACTTTGTATTTTTAAAAGAGAGAAAAGGTTTATTTATGTTTTTGCGGTTTTCCTCCAAATCCAGAAAATCTCATGGAAATCCGAATCCAAAACCTCAATAACACGTAAAATAGTGAATATATGCATGAGAATCCATGAATGTGGCATATCAATGAATAACGGTATGCATGAAGTGACAAGTAATAACTACAATATCTAAGCTGGCATATAAAGTATGTACACTAATATTATGTCAAACTACTGGCTATCAAGCTAAGTTAAGCAATAATATTTTCTAAGGTGTACGTGACATGGCAATTACCGATGAAGATGTGTGTGAGCCGGCAAGTAAGTGTATGTGGTACATACGCATCATCGGTAATGGTGCTGGTGTCCTAACAGCATAATGTCAACAATGCAATAGGAAAAACAATGTAAGTATGCGATGCGGAGCGAGCAACCAAAATGAGCGGGAGCTAAATATTGAACAATGGTGCCATTTGAAATAACACGAATCGTGGGGTTTTGAAAATAGGGCTACGGTAGTTTTAAGAAGGGATACGTCTTTTGAAATATCCGTAGATCCCTTGACCTGTCTTTTAAAATACCCACGATCCGCTAGTTTTGAAATAGGTAGGAGTCTAATCTAACCTAACAACTACACTAAACTATACGGCTGAACTACAGGTAAGGAAACCGCCTATCATCTGAGTCGATACATATACATACCTGTATATGTATAGTCGGCGATCCCGCCTCAATAATATCATATCCGATTCCATATCTATAATCAGACATCCCAAGTCAAGAGTGCGGATCAATCATCAATATATAGCTCGTACGTAAATCCGTCGTACGGCATCCCAAATCTGGGTACGGGTCAAAATCATATTCATCACACTATTCATTCGGTATCCTCTTTATCAAAGTTCATAGTCTAAGGTACGGACCTATTTCTAGTACAATACTAATATCATCAATATAGTCATGATCTGACTACTGATCGAAAGTCTCGTACAAACCGATATCATCAGCACATATCATCATCAAGGGGTATACATCGCCCAATACAGCCTAGGATCAACATCCTAGCATATCATATCTCATATCACGATCACATGTCGACCACCTATTTATAACACTATTCACCCGTATCGTCGCCCCAAGATCCGCTATAACACCAGGACGTACCTCAAGTACGAATCCTGCCATATCACCGATATCACAATCTCAACACAAATCTCATCGACTCATCTCAATCCTAAGTATCATCCCCAAATCCGTATGAGCACAAAAGAAAGAAGAAAGTATGCAAGTATGGGTGGGTGTGTGCAAGTGTGTGCGACCGCTACTCTAGGGTTTCGCGACACTCAATCATCCAAGAAAACCAAATATCCATATTTATCATCAATAACTCAAACAATATATAAACAATATATATATGTGTGTATACGTATTCGTATACATCACCACGAACTGCGGGGGTGCTATACGCCATCCACCCTACTTCTCCCCATAGATATAAATCTACTCACCTGGTCCTCGCTCACCGGTGCCGACGTCACCACGCGCTTGCTTGTCGTCTCGAATTCCACATGGGTTACTTACATATCATAACGCACCGTATCGCATTAAAATCCGACTCAAGACCAAAACGACTCACGAATCCCACATAGGTCAAAACCAATGGTTGCTTTCACAAATCAACCCAAAAACTCTCGACGTCGGTGTGCAAACGCCAGACCATCGAGAAAAACCCAAATACACTCATTTGCACATTCACGAACACTAATTTTAATATAAAATATGTTAAAACTCACAAAAACCCCAATTTCAATTAAAAAGTCATTTTATCCGAAAATCTAGCAAGCACAAATCACCGTTTTAGTACAAAACATGATGTTTTAACAAAACTAATGGCCATAAGGCTCACTAACCTTCTTAATTAAGTCATACCAATGTTAATTAGATTTTAAACTTAATTCTTAATATCAATCTCAAAAAATCTAGTTTGCAAACATAACCAATTTTAACAATTTCATAGCAAAAATGCACAAACTACAATCTAGCTTAGATTTGCATGATCTAAAGCATTAAACTACACTTAATAATGTTAATGAAGTCATGAAAAACCTAATTAGATTTTTAGTCTAACATTTGCAATTATTTTACAAAACCAAGTTTGCACTAGAAATCGAAAAATTGCGCAAATATCGCGGATTTTCAACAAAATGGTCACAACATTGCACAATCACCCAATCCACACAACTAGCTAGCTACAACACTCAAATTAACCCACATGAAAGGATTCAATTTTAAATTTCTAACTTTAACCCTTCTCTCGAATTTCATCACACAACCAACAACAACCAAATTAACACTTTAAAAGCCTATTTTAGCATAATCGAACTACAAATTAAACATTAGATTAGAATTATACCTCTCAAGTTTGAAACCCTAGGTTCTCTAGCCTCCAAAGACACCTCCTTTCACCATGCTTTAAACCAATTTGAATGTTAGAAGAGGTAGAATAGGGATTAGCTTTGAATTAGTGAAGGAATTGTGGATTTTTTTGATGTGTTTTGAGATGAAATTGAAGCAAAAGAGATGGAAATTTGGGGGAAAAAATGGGGCTGCTGCTGGTCATTTTCGGCCATGGGAGGAAGTGGGGAGTTGTGAGGGAATGGTGTAAAGAAAAAACTAAGTCAAAGCCCCTCCCAATTACCATAATACCCTCACCTACATAAATATATAAAAAAAAAGCCTTTATTTTAACCATTCTTTTCACATAAAAGAAGTAAAAAGGAGAGGGAAATTGAGTGGGCTGCTGTTGGTGGTGGTGGGGCCGGCCATGAGTGGGTGAGGATGGGTGAGAGAGAGTACAAGAAAATTCCATGCAAAAAGAACCCCTTAAGTTACCAAATTGCAAGTTTTCGCTAATTTCACCAAAAAAGCCTTTTTTTCTTCAATAATTTCTAACACCGTTTGGCAGATTCATTTTGTTTCAAAAACAACATGTTAAAATTATGTTTAATATGTTATGATGCACAAAATTTGTTTCAACTCATTCCAATTTGGAATTTTCCCTAATTAAATGTATTAGTGACGGCTTAAAATAATAATAAAATAATTTTTTTTCAGAAAATTTGAAATTTCACCAGTGGCTCAATAAACACCAAATACTAGCAATTACATAGCTAGAATATGTATATTTAATTTTTATAATAAGATATTTACATTTTGACTTTTTACAGAAAACCCCGTTATTTTACCGATTTTCCGAAATTTCACCGAAACGATTTTCAAAACGCTACAATCTTCCCCCCTTAAAAAAATTCGATTCCCGAATTTAAAGTAAAACTCCCCCCAAATACTAAAACATCTAAACCAAAACCATCAAGTCGTCGGGGCTCCGAAATTGGAAATACATAAAACAAATTGTAGCGCAGCGCATGCGCATGAAAAATGAGCATATAACTCAAATCAAAACTCCGTCAAGCATCCCGCATCATCGGAGTCATGGTAAAGACACAAATGTCAAATCCAATACAAAACCAATATGATATAATCTTGAAACTATGCATGTAAATATCAACTCTATATATGTAAATATCTGAAGAAAATGCATACCAAATCTTTTAAAGTCGCTGTGCAATGCGCATACACTGCACAGTGGCGGACGCCTCTTATAAGATGATAACCATATACGTATATATCTTTTGTTTAACATGTACGTTACGCAAATTTTTTTTGAAAATAATTTAGAAAAGGGTTCCCTTATTTTTTTTTAAAATGTTTCGTGTCCTATCAGACACGTAGGTAAATACTAAGACTATAGCTCGCTTTTTGGAAATCCCCTTCGATAGCTATCAATGCATGCAAAATATACTCAGGTACTGTTCTCTGACTAGTCCTGCTCAATACGAAAACACATAGCAATATAATAAAAACGTACTGCCCTATAAGAAAAATCAATCCCAAAATACGCGTATGAATACTACGTGCGTCTTGTGCGCACGGAAATCAAAATCCAAATATGTGCCATACATATGCACAGAAACAACATCTAAGTGCATCGGGTGTGTACGAAACATCGGTCGTAGGCAACATGTGTGCCTGACAGCAAAATCAGGTGCATCTGACATGCACGAAAAATCTCGATTTAGTGCATCTGGTGTGCACCAAAATCACACTTCAAAACATGCGCCCAACATGCGCGAAAGTCCAAATCAGGTGCATCCATCGTGCACGAAATCATGAAATCCAATATCAAGTGCCGAACATGCGCAAAATCAAATCAGGTGCACAAGGTGCACAAAACAAATATCGAACATCACCATCGAAATCAAAGTCCAGGGCATCTAAATGCACAACATACGTAACACTGCAATGCAAGCATATATGAACTATACCGCGTGCAAAAACCAAATCGTGTGCGTATATACGCACAAAATCAACTCAAATGTCTAAAACCGTAAAATCATAAACATGTGAAACCAAGCACGAAAACGATATCAAGTGCAACACTGTGCAAAGATCGTAAATCCTCAATCATCAAAATCAAATCATGCGAATAAATCACCCAAAACATCGAAATCAATAATGGCGGAATAGTACCGCTCAAGCGCATCCTCTAAGAATCTCGGGCCAACTGTCGCGGTCACTAATGGGACGTCTCGTCGATGATCATGAACTCTGGCCTGCTGGTGTGCGTAACAATGACCACTCCTGGGTCAAGGTCTTCACTGTGAATTACCAATCTCTCGGTCCATCGGCTCATCGGCCCTGTCAGGTGTGCTAACGGGGATGATTCCGTTCTGGCACTTCTCTGGTCATCTCTCGGTCAATCATCGCGACCACTCATAAGACAGCATACTACTGGCGTCGGCCTCTGGCTCTCTAAATGTACGTGACACATCTGATCCTGGGTGCAAGTATCATTGCAGCAGTGTCCCGGAAGGAATCCTGCTCACGGTCTCTTCCATGTCTCGTCTCTGCCAACTGTCTGGAAGTCATCGTCCCTTACTAGATCTGTTCTCATTCCGGAAGGGCTGCATACTCATCGCGACTCCTTCTGGAAGGTATATCCAAGTACAATGCCTCGGCATACGTATCGCATCCCTGATGTCGGCGGAGGGGAACGTCATCATATCCAGATCTTGTACGAACCTCTTACTTCACTTTTCTCTAATGTCGTCTACTTTGGACTCGTCTCGTCGCGGCTGCATGGACTGAGCTCCAATGGCAATCCTCGTATCGGAAGTCTCCCAAGAAATGCATCTCACCACCTAGCATCCGAATTAAGTCGAACCATCCAATCGATTGTCAAAACCTCATAATCCCCCAAGAGCTCAACATCTTGGGCACAGTTTAATAGTATCGGGTACATACCACGGCATCGGCGGTCCAGCCGTAGAAGGGCAAACCCAAGCCTCACTAATGGCGCCGTAGAACTGCCGCAAACCCGAAGGTTCAAAGGCTTTCACACGGTCATTAAGTCGAGTTAGGGTTTCATTCTTCTAGAGGGACCATAGAATTTCCTGCATGTCTTTCCGACTACTTTAAACTTGGAATAATAGGTTTCTGACATTCGATCGTCTCTGTCGACTCCCAACGTCTCCGCGTGAAGTCGTCTCTAGCTGGAATCAATCTATCTGATGACCTCGCATCGAGGTAGGCGAACGATCCACATGTCCTAGTCATTCATCCTCGATGACTAGCGACCTTCTATCATCTTTTAGTACAACTCATTCCGCACTAACTCCAGCATCTGGGGCAATATCTCGTCATTCGCAGGAATAACTGGCTCGCTCGTCTTCACGCTGAACGGTGCCTCAATCATCAGGAGTAAGCAATACTTCAATGGTCATCAAAATCCGGCTGGCCTCTATCAGTGGCTCAATCCTCTAGTGCAAATCGGCACGTCCGAGTAATCTCATACAGCAATCCACCCAACGCTCGTGTCGTGGAGACACAATGAAAAGACACATCTCTGCAATCGTGTGTCGCCGGAATCATGCCCTGGTCAGTCCTCGTTCTTGACGAGCTCATGCTGACCGCAACTCGAGCCGTAGCTCTCCCTGCCCATAATCATGGCAGCAAAACCATAACTGGTACTGATGAGGCTAGATCGGAATGAATATAATACTGAGCAAAGAAATGTACATCCTAAGGCTTCTTAAGTGGAGTAGCGTATCATAAATATGCCGCGGAACATACCTACGGTACGTCACTCTACTTTAGTCACCTATTCCATCAACCAAGGGTCATCCTACGCTCCGAAGGTAAAACCTAACGCTCTGATACCAACTTTGTCACGTCCCGAAAGTACGGAATATGACCGGCACTTAAACTACGAACGTCTCGAGGAGTACATAATCTAAGTAAGCCGAAAACCCAGAAATCCAAACCAAGAAAAGTAGTAGAGTGAAGGAAAACCAATTTAAAACAAATAGTTTTAATAGCATAAGCCGAATTATGCGTTTTAAAAACATCAAAAATTTCCTGAAAATTTCGGCAGAGTCTCCTTTGTAAAAACTGGCCCCCAAACGGGATACAACATGAATAGTATACGAAATCAATAAAAAGGCATCCCCAAGCGGGAGCTAGCTCTTCGTCAATCGACGGTCATAACCACATAAGCAATATAATATACAACGCCAACGGCGAGGATCAAAATTCAAAAGGAAACTCAAAACCACAAGAAAACTACAGGAATAAAACGCGCGACTCTAAGGTCGAAGGAATAACATCACTGGTCTCTATCTCAAAATAAATACATGTTTGGTTGATGGAACTTCTAGAAACAATAGAATAATGATATACAAGATATATAATGGGGGTACGATACAAGTAAACCCACCTACTAGCAAATCACCCGAAGGAAACTATGCCCGCAAAGCCGTAATGAAACCTGTACGGCAAACCTGCAAGAAACTGGGGCACAACGGGGGTGAGTTGCCAACTCGTGAATAGAAAAACATCTACGAAAAGAAATCGCATAAATAACGCACTCCTAGGTCAATGATCATAATATATTCTCAATTATATATAAAACATGCAACCTATAACAAGGCTAGGGTAAATATCTAACCCGAGTGTAATCTCATGTGCCCGTGTCAGTGCCTCAGGTAGCAATATATCATATGAATGAGGTATGAATGCATGAAAACAGAATACATGTAAATGAAGAACTGTTTTCATAATTTAGTAAGATTTCCTTTGTATTTTTAAAATGAGATATCATAATGAAATCAGCATAAAACTGTGCCTAGCATCGGCACAAAACGAAATCCCAATATCTCGATATCTCTGTATCACAGTCTCTGTACCTCAATATCTCGAAATCTCAATGTCTCAATCACAATATCTAGGGCGCCGTCAGTCCAGACCGGCCCCTACCATCCATCTCAAGACCACGACGGTATCCTCCGGATATCCGGCGCGTCGGGTAAACTCACCGGTAGGTAGTGCTCCCCTGCTAGGCTCACATCGTCATCATCACGCGCTTCTTTCCCCGGGGTACCTTACAGGGTCCACCATGTACCCGAAACGGTTCATCCGTCTCCTCGAATCGGGTCTCGAAATCCATCAGCAAACTCATGGTGGACGACTCATACATCATGGGAAAAAACCGCACTTTGTATTTTTAAAAGAGAGAAAAGGTTTATTTATGTTTTTGCGGTTTTCCTCCAAATCCAGAAAATCTCATGGAAATCAGAATCCAAAACCTCAATAACACGTAAAATAGTGAATATATGCATGAGAATCCATGAATGCGGCATATCAATGAATAACGGTATGCATGAAGTGACAAGTAATAACTACAATATCTAAGCTGGCATATAAAGTATGTACACTAATATTATGTCAAACTACTGGCTATCAAGCTAAGTTAAGCAATAATATTTTCTACGGTGTACGTGACATGGCAATTACCGATGAAGAGGTGTGTGAGCCGGCAAGTAAGTGTATGTGGTACATACGCATCATCGGTAATGGTGCTGGTGTCCTAACAGCATAATGTCAACAATGCAATAGGAAAAACAATGTAAGTATGCGATGCGGAGCGAGCAACCAAAATGAGCGGGAGCTAAATATTGAACAATGGTGCCATTTGAAATAACACGAATCGTGGGGTTTTGAAAATAGGGCTACGGTAGTTTTAAGAAGGGATACGTCTTTTGAAATATCCATAGATCCCTTGACCTGTCTTTTAAAATACCAACGATCCGCTAGTTTTGAAATAGGTAGGAGTCTAATCTAACCTAACAACTACACTAAACTATACGGCTGAACTACAGGTAAGGAAACCGCCTATCATCTGAGTCGATACATATACATACCTGTATATGTATAGTCGGCGATCCCGCCTCAATAATATCATATCCGATACCATATCTATAATCAGACATCCCAAGTCAAGAGTGCGGATCAATCATCAATATATAGCTCGTACGTAAATCCGTCGTACTGCATCCCAAATCTGGGTACGGGTCAAAATCATATTCATCACACTATTCATCCGGTATCATCTTTATCAAAGATCATAGTCTAAGGTACGGACCTATATCTAGTACAATACTAATATCATCAATATAGTCATGATCTGACTACTGATCGACAGTCTCATACAAACCGATATCATCAGCACATATCATCATCAAGGGGTATACATCGTCCATTACAGCCTAGGATCAGTATCCTAGCATATCATATCTCATATCACGATCACATGTCGACCACCTATTTATAACACTATTCACCCGTATCGTCGCCCCAAGATCCGCTATAACACTAGGACGTACCTCAAGTACGAATCCTGCCATATCACCGATATCATAATCTCAACACAAATCTCATCGACTCATCTCAATCCTAAGTATCATCCCCAAATCCGTATGAGCATAAAAGAAAGAAGAAAGTATGCAAGTATGGGTGGGTGTGTGCAAGTGTGTGCGACCGCTACTCTAGGGTTTCGCGGCACTCAATCATCCAAGAAAACCAAATATCCATATTTATCATCAATAACTCAAACAATATATAAACAATATATATATGTGTGTATACGTATTCGTATACATCACCACGAACTGCGGGGGTGCTATACGCCATCCACCCGACTTCTCCCCGTAGATATAAATCTACTCACCTGCTCCTCGCTCGCCGGTGCCGACGTCGCCACGCGCTTTCTTGTCATCTCGAAGTCCACATGGGTTACTTACATATCATAACGCACCGTATCGCATTAAAATCCAACTCAAGACCAAAACGACTCACGAATCCCACATAGGTCAAAACCAATGGTTGCTTTCACAAATCAACCCAAAAACTCTCGACGTCGGTGTACAAATGCCAGACCATCGAGAAAAACCCAAATACACTCATTTGCACATTCACGAACACTAATTTTAATATAAAATAGGTTAAAACTCACAAAAACCCCAATTTCACTTAAAAAGTCATTTTTCCGAAAATCTAGCAAGCACAAATCACCGTTTTAGTACAAAACTGTAAGTCCACGTTGCGACCCCCCGGTTCTTACGGGGAGGCGGAAACGGTATAAAAATCAAATTTTTAGCGCATGGGGCAACATGGACTAACTAAGTCGGGATCTTTTTCCTAAACTGAAACTAGCAAACTTGCTAAAAAGAGTTAGCTACTCGGAAAGATGGTTATACCTAAACTTGAACTCCTTCTTCTTGAAACCTTGTAGAGGTTGATGGTTCTCTTCTCGTCGCCTTCTTCCGTCGAAGATGGATCCACCTGAGGGTTCAACCTTCGGGCTCTTTGTCGAACTTTGAGTGAACTAGAATCTCCGGCTTGCTAAAACCTTTGATCCTAGAGTGAGTAGAGAGTGTTTAAGGGGTGCTTTTGTTTTAAGGAGAGGGATTCTCAACACATGAGAAGGATTCTCCTTTGGCTAGAGGAAGAAGAAGATGAAGTGAGGAGAGAGAAGCTAAATGATAGAATGAGCTATCTTTTCCTTTCTTGCAACCATAATGCCAAAAGAAAAAGAATTATCAAAATAATAATAATAATGAAAATGAAATAGTTGATGGAAGGTTTAGGAATGACCATTATCATATCAAACATTAAATGAATTTGCTAGAATCAAAGAGCATCTTTCTTTTGTAATGATGATGGTCAAAACTTCAACCATGGTCAACAAGTCAACCATGGTCAACAAGTCAACAAAAAAACCAACCATGACACAATTTCATTTTATTAATATTATTAATTGATATAACACAAATCCATTAGGGTTTGGAAAAAGACGACTGTCAACTGTGCATATGCACCCGTTCCGAAGCCCTAATGAAAGTCCTCTTCCTCCTCCTCAAATAACTGTGCATACACACCTGCATTCTTGTTCCGAGGAACATGAATACTGAGAGATAAAAGCAACCCCAAAACTTATACCAGCATCTGACTCAAACCAGAGCCAGCCAGTAATATCCGTCCGGACTCCAAACGTGCACAAGTGCGCGGATGAGAACGGACCCTGTCGCAAAACCATGCGACCTCTACTCAGTTTTGCCCAGAGGCGAATACCCTCTGTGTGGGACTCTAAAGACTCGACACTACGCTGGCAGTGGGTTTAACCACAGACCGCAAGCGGCACTAGCTGTGCGTAACGGTCCCCATGTAGATGCCGACAAGAAGGCTGACGAGGTGAAACCCCATCTGAACTCCTACTGAGTCTGAATGTGACATTCTCCGTACAGTCCGGTCTGTTCGTCTGATACATCGCATGTCGGGCCTAGGGGGCGGTAAAACGTCAGTCCCCCAATAGCGGTACAAGTCGTGTCGGAGTGAAGCCCAAAACACCCTGAGATAACACTGGAAGCCTACCAGTATATCTCGCTTGCCCTGGCCAGGGACTACTCGTGTAATGGCTCTCCTAGACACAGCGCGATGTCAACCCCCAATACCGGGAGAGACGAATCCTGTCTAACCGTCACTGCCTCCAAGTGCTTCGGGACTGCACCCAACCACTACCTGTTTGCACGACTCCTTTGAGCCGTGGTAGGGTAGTGATCAAAGTGCAGTGGGAACACACTCGAGGCGAAGTGGCAGTGTCAAGTCAGCGGACTAAGCTGTACTCATGTCACCTGGGAACTGATAACTGACGATAGGTATAATACCAACCTTTCAGTTCCCGACGAGTCCTGTCCAGTGTACTCGTAACCTAACGAGCACCCGTATACTATCTCCAGTACGACGTGCTGATGGCTGTGGGACAGACCATCTCCCACACTGGGATGGGAAGCGCATACGCTAGTCTACTCCGGAGTATCGATGCCCTGTCTCGATAGTCCTGCGACTAGGGACCTGTATAAGGATGTGCTTACAGATTACCCAGCCCCCACTAGTGTGACTGCCATCACAACGCTGGTAATCAAGCAAAGATCCTAAGGGCTCCACTAATGCGTATAGGTGATATCGCAAAATAAACACATGTACACATTGAAGTAGAAACAAACCAAGTAGCATACTACTATATTGAGCAAGATTGTTTATACAAGGTGAATATCCCAAGCCTCCATCAAGTAATATACAAACTAGTATGATACAGTAATGGCCTCTAGGGCATATACACTAACAATCTCCCACTTGCACTAAGGCCATGTACTGGCGTATCGAAGACCTATCATCTCGATCAGCCGCTCGAACTGAGTCTGGGGTAGGGCCTTGGTGAATGGATCTGCAGTGTTTTCTTCTGAAGCAACCCTCCGAACCTCGATCTCCTTGCGATCCACGATCTCCCTGATCAGGTGATACCGCCTCAAGATGTGTCTGGATCTCTGATGGGACCTGGGTTCCTTCGCTAAAGCTATAGCCCCGTTGTTGTCGCAATACAGAGGTATTGGGTCAACAATGGACTGAACCACCTGAAGTTCTTTCAAGAACTTCCTCATCCAGACAGCTTCTTTTGCGGCATCAGATGCAGCGATGTATTCCGCTTCCATAGTCGAGTCTGCAACGGTTTCCTGTTTGGAACTCTTCCAACATACCGCCCCTCCATTGAGGGTAAAGACAAAACCCGACATGGACTTGGAATCATCCTTGTCACTCTGGAAGCTGGAGTCAGCAAAGGCCTCGATCTGGAGGTCTTTTCCGCCATACACCAAGAACATCTCCTTAGTCCTTCTCAGGTACTTGAGAATATTCTTTACCGCTATCCAGTGTTTCTCCCCAGGGTTTGACTGATATCGGCTTACTACACTCAGTGCATAAGCTACATCCGGTCTGGTACACAACATCGCATACATTATAGAGCCTACCGCAGAAGCGTAGGGTATAATAGACATGCGATCCCTCTCCAAATCAGTCTTGGGAGACATCTCTTTAGAGAGGGTGATCCCGTGACAAGCTGGTAGGTTACCGCGCTTGGAATCTTCCATACTGAATCTTTTCAGTATAGTGTCGATGTACCTGGACTGTGAGAGTCCTAATATCCTCTTGGATCTATCACGATGGATCCGGATCCCCAGGATGTAAGAGGCATCACCCAGGTCTTTCATGGAGAACCTGTGTGACAAGAAACCCTTGACAGATTGTAGCATAGGAATGTCATTTCCTATTAAGAGAATGTCATCCACGTATAAAACAAGGAATACTACAGTTCTCGCTACAAATCTACTATAGATGCATGGTTCATCTGGATTTTTGATAAAGTCAAATTCCTTGACCGTCTCATCAAAACAGATGTTCCAACTCCGCGATGCCTGCTTTAGTCCATAGATGGACTTAAGCAACTTGCACACCTTTCCGTTGCTCCCACTCTGAATGAAACCCTCTGGCTGATCCATATAGACACACTCCTCCAAATTTCCATTTAGAAAAGCGGTTTTTACGTCCATCTGCCAAATCTCATAATCGTGGAAGGCAGCAATGGCAAGAAGGATCCGAATGGATTTCAGCATAGCCACTGGAGAAAAGGTTTCGTCATAGTCCAAACCAGGTCTTTGACGGAAACCCTTTGCTACAAGTCTAGCTTTATAGGTCTCAACCTGTCCATCTACACCAATCTTCCTTTTGAAGATCCACTTGCATCCTACGGGTTTTACCCCGTCTGGAGCAATGTCCAACGTCCATACTTTGTTGGTGTACATGGACTCCATTTCGGTCCGCATTGCATCCAGCCATTTTACCGAGTCAACGCTCTGAACGGCCTGCTGGAAGCTAGTAGGCTCATCATAGTCTATGATGCAATCCTCTCTATCCCCGTCTATGAGAAAACCGTAGTATCTCTCGGGCGGATGAGACTGCCTATTACTTCTGCGGAGCGGCATAGGAATGTCCTGTTCTTTTGAACCTTCTGGTTCCACTAAGCTTTCAGTAATAGTCTGAGGTTCTGGAATTTCATCCAGTTCTATTGCGCTCCCACTTATCTGATTTTCTAAAAACTCAGTTTCCAAGAAGTGGGCATGACGAGAAACAAGGACTTTTTGCTCCTCTGCGTAATAGAATAGATACCCCTTGGAGTTCTTTGGATATCCCACAAACTTGCACTGTACTGAGCGTGCCTCGAGCTTGTCCGCATGCTGCTTTTTAACAAAAGCCGGACATCCCCATGTCTTAAAGGATTTAAGACAGGGTTTCTTCCCACTCCACATCTGATATGGTGTGGTAGGCACTGTCTTAGTAGGAACTTGGTTCAAGAGATGTGCAGCTGTTTCTAGTGCATATCCTCGGAAAGATCGCGGTAACTCAGCCTTACTCATCATGGAACGAACCATATCCAATAGGGTTCGATTCCTCCTTTCTGATACACCGTTATGTTGCGGAGTGTATGGAGGAGTACGCTGAGAGAGAATACCATTCTCTTTTAAATAGTCCAGGAACTCGGCACTCAAGTATTCACCACCTCGATCCGATCTTAGGATCTTGATACCTTTGCCTGTTTGTTTTTCAACTTCATTCTTGTAATCTCGAAATTTCTCAAAGGCCTCGGATTTGTGCTTCATTAAGAAGACATGTCCATACCTAGAGAAATCGTCTGTGAAAGTAATGAAGTATGAATAACCGCTTCGTGCATGTGTAGACATTGGACCACACACGTCACTGTGTATGAGTCCCAAGAGCTCGCTCGCTCTTTCTCCGTGTCCAGTGAACGGAGTCTTTGTCATCTTTCCCATGAGACAAGATTCACAAGTGGCATAAGACTGATACTCGAACGGATCCAAGTATCCTTCTTTATGTAACTTAGTCAACCGTGTCTCATTGATGTGACCCAGTCTACAATGCCATAAGAAAGCCTGATTGATATCTGGAGACTTTCTTTTGTGTGTATTCTGGACATTGAAAATCTGTGGTTGGTTTAATACGTATATACCATTGCTCAGTGTACCTGACCCAATCAGAACTTGATTAAGGTGAATGTTTACAACATTACTTACAAACGCAAATTCATAACCTTCTTTAGAAACCAAAGATACAGAAATGATATTACAAGTTGCGTTGGGTACAAAAAAGCAATTACGCAAAACCAAAACATGCCCATCTGACATTCCCAGGTGATAGTCCCCCACGGCTTTAGCATCCATGCTAGCTCCGTTCGCAACTCTGAGGGTCATGTCACCTGTCTTGAAAACCCTACGGTTTCTCAACGCCTGCAAAGAATTACAGATATGAGATCCTGATCCGGTATCCAATACCCAGGAAGTAGAGTTTATAGAAAGACAGTTTTCAATAACATACACACCTGAAGCTGAAGCCGCAACCTGCTTCAGTTCCTGTGTCCTGGCCTTCCAAGCCCTGCAATCTTTCTTCCAGTGTCCACTCTTATGACAATAGAAGCATTCTTCCTTTCCAACAAGCTTCCCCGCAATCTTTGTTGCCTTTTCCTTTCCCTTCGTACCCACTTTACTAACACCGCCTCTTGGTTTGGCGGGGGCTTTCTTCCTCTTTCCCTTGGCTTTCGCCTTGGACCTAGAGGAAGAAGATCCTCCTACAAACAAAGCGGGTGTTTCCCTACCCTTCTGTAGGGTGCCCTCTGCGCTCCTCAACAGGTTGAGGAGTTCTGAATGTTCAACTTCCTTTTCTTGTAAGTTGATGTTCAGTATAAACTGGGCGTAAGTGGATGGAAGGGACTGGAGAATTAAATCCGTATAGAGTTCACTGTCCAACGTGGTCCCAAGTTCTGCGAGCTCCTCAGTGTAGCCAATCATCTTAAGCACGTGGTCCGCTACCGATGATCCGACGGCCAACTTAGTCGAAAATAACTTCTTCGACACTTCGTATCTTGCGATACGAGACTGCTCTCCATACAGTTCTTTTGTATGGAGAAATATGGACTCGAGGTCCATATTCTCATGCGTCCTCTGATGTTCGTTGTCCATAGAGGCAAGCACGAGGCACCTGGCCTTCGCGCAATCAATCTCCCAAGTCTTACGGATTTCCTTATCCGCGACGCTGGAGGTGGGACCTGGGACGGGGGGAGCTTTGGTGGTAAGAAGATACCCCAGCTTGTCGTAAGCGATTGCCAATTTGACATTCCTGAGCCAATCTTTGTAGTTTGGCCCTGTCAGTATGTATTTATCTAGAAATAACTTAAGTCCAGTCATTTCGAATTTGGTCGCTGCAGGGGGGGAGAGAAGAAACACTTTAGCACGATGCTCTTGCAAGTTTAGAATGGTTTTTAATTTGTCTAAACAGGATGGCTCCCACTGTCTCTCGAATCCCTCCTCAAACCACAAAGGAAGAATTAGCCGGGATCAATCCCACCGCATAATACTTGCTTAACCGTTCAGCCAGGCTAGTGTCGGTACTTCGAGGGAGGTTTTCCAACGCTTTCGCGAAGTTCCTTAATTTAAGAACCTCTTTTCCCTGGGGGCGTAGCCCCGCTAACACCTTTCTAGGCACCTACTAGGTTTATAGCATTGATCGTTTAGTGAGAAATTTCACGAGGAGTAGCATATACTCACAGTAGGATCGGGATCCAAATATCATCGCGTGACGAAACTGAAGGAATCCTACCAGAATCATCACACTCCAAATGGTATGCAAATCTAGCAAGTTTCAGTACTTATGAAACTCCCGATGTGGATTTTTGCCCCATGCTCTTATGACCTTGACTAAGGCCAACAAATCATAAGTCACATGTCAAGTTCTTCCCGTCGTTATCCAGGTTAATTTGAACCCACCCGTATATACCCTTGACTATGGCCAACAAGGCAATACGACTGTCCCAAACCAACGCATTCTATCTATGCAACATATGAATACCTACCAGCTACCAAACACTGTGCCTTGACTAAGGCCAACAAACACAGCTTGAATACTGTTGAATATTCATATGAAACGACGGAGGGCTACGGATGGTTTTGGCGAAACCGTGAACGTAGTGAACTTGATATAATCGATGGAAGGAGATAGCTTTTAGAAGGAGTGGCTCAAGCTCCGCATTAAAAGTTAGTTTTGAAAAGAACCGAGTGGTTTTTCGAAAGTGTTCCAACGACTTTAGCTTGGTTTATTATCTTGCATTAGTTCTTTTAATGCGTGATATTCTTGCATTAGTTCTTTTAATGCATCCCATCATTTAATCCTACCATTGCAGAAAACAACCAAAATATGACGTACGCTTATGCCATTCGCATTCGCCACGGGGTCCCGTCGTTACTCGTTAGGTTACTTAACTAACGACAGAGCGGGGGCTGGGCTAGCGCGGCTGTAAAACATAAGCAACGCCTAAATATAAAGCAATGATAGACATTACAGATCACAGATGAATACATTGGATATACTAGCAATCCGCAATCCGTTCGAGCCTGCAACGAAAAGCGGATTACACGGTCGCGGTGAATAGCAAATACCCCACCCAAGACCCCTACGGGTGCGGCAAACTACCCACCAAGTACCCGGTAGTTTGTGCACCCCTCCATGGGTCTATCCTAGGAGCAAAAACAGTAAAAAGAATTATACAATGACGGCTACAACCCCGACCCAGTTGTGCGGCCATACAAATAATATTATTACATCAATTTACATTTACAATGAATGAAAGAAAAACAAAAGCTCATCTCACATCCACCCCGGCTATTCACCCGCGACAGTCCAACACATTCATATACACAATCCAATATCAAACACAGATCATGTATAACCCCGACCAATCGACTTATAGCGATTAGCCGACGTTCAATACATGCAAACATCACAGATATAACCATCATAGTCAAAGTGCAGTGAAGTTCGGAAAAATACGGAATTATAGGACCCCAAAAGTAAATTTCTGTTCTGGAAAATCTGGGCACATATAATATATCTTAAAAATCCCAAAACCAACACAGAGACACACTGCACGAAAAACGATGACGAGAGGACAACAAACGGCGGCGGTTCTGCGGCAAATGCCTACCTCATGCCGCGGAACCGCGGCGGTTTGAATGAATCATGGGATCGTCTTTCTTGGGTGTTCACACAAAACCCTGAGCCGAATTTAGGTGTATAACAAATCTCGTTTTGACCAGAAAATTTTTTAACAGAAACTAGGGTTTTGTAAAAGTTTGGTTTTTGGATTTTTCGGTTCCGAACTTCGTTACACTTCACTACCAAGCTAGTTTAAGTTTAGTTAGGCTCTGATACCACTGTAAGTCCACGTTGCGACCCCCGGTTCTTACGGGGAGGCGGAAACGGTATAAAAATCAAATTTTTAGCGCATGGGGCAACATGGACTAACTAAGTCGGGATCTTTTCCTAAACTGAAACTAGCAAACTTGCTAAAGAGAGTTAGCTACTCGGAAAGATGGTTATACCTAAACTTGAACTCCTTCTTCTAGAAACCTTGTAGAGGTTGATGGTTCTCTTCTCGTCGCCTTCTTCCGTCGAAGATGGATCCACCTGAGGGTTCAACCTTCGGGCTCTTTGTCGAACTTTGAGTGAACTAGAATCTCCGGCTTGCTAAAACCTTTGATCCTAGAGTGAGTAGAGAGTGTCTAAGGGGTGCTTTTGTTTTAAGGAGAGGGATTCTCAACACATGAGAAGAATTCTCCTTTGGCTAGAGGAAGAAGAAGATGAAGTGAGGAGAGAGAAGCTAAATGATAGAATGAGCTATCTTTTCCTTTCTTGCAACCATAATGCCAAAAGAAAAAGAATTATCAAAATAATAATAATAATGAAAATGAAATAGTTGATGGAAGGTTTAGGAATGACCATTATCATATCAAACATTAAATGAATTTGCTAGAATCAAAGAGCATCTTTCTTTTGTAATGATGATGGTCAAAACTTCAACCATGGTCAACAAGTCAACCATGGTCAACAAGTCAACAAAAAAACCAACCATGACACAATTTCATTTTATTAATATTATTAATTGATATAACACAAATCCATTAGGGTTTGGAAAAAGACGACTGTCAACTGTGCATATGCACCTGTTCCGAAACCCTAATGAAAGTCCTCTTCCTCCTCCTCAAATAACTGTGCATACACACCTGCATTCTTGTTCCGAGGAACATGAATACTGAGAGATAAAAGCAACCCCAAAACTTATACCAGCATCTGACTCAAACCAGAGCCAGCCAGTAATATCCGTCCGGACTCCAAACGTGCACAAGTGCGCGGATGAGAACGAACCCTGTCGCAAAACCATGCGACCTCTACTCAGTTTTGCCCAGAGGCGAATACCCTCTGTGTGGCACTCTAAAGACTCGACACTACGCTGGCAGTGGGTTTAACCACAGACCGCAAGCGGCACTAGCTGTGCGTAACGGTCCCCAGGTAGATGCCGACAAGAAGGCTGACGAGGTGAAACCCCATCTGAACTCCTACTGAGTCTGAATGTGACATTCTCCGTACAGTCCGGTCTGTTCGTCTGATACATCGCATGTCGGGCCTAGGGGGCGGTAAAACTTCAGTCCCCCAATAGCGGTACAAGTCGTGTCGGAGTGAAGCCCAAAACACCCTGAGATAACACTGGAAGCCTACCAGTATATCTCGCTTGCCCTGGCCAGGGACTACTCGTGTAATGGCTCTCCTAGACACAGCGCGATGTCAACCCCCAATACCGGGAGAGACAAATCCTGTCTAACCGTCACTGCCTCCAAGTGCTTCGGGACTGCACCCAACCACTACCTGTTTGCACGACTCCTTTGAGCCGTGGTAGGGTAGTGATCAAAGTGCAGTGGGAACACACTCGAGGCGAAGTGGCAGTGTCAAGTCAGCGGACTAAGCTGTACTCATGTCACCTGGGAACTGATAACTGACGATAGGTATAATACCAACCTGTCAGTTCCCGACGAGTCCTGTCCAGTGTACTCGTAACCTAACGAGCACCCGTATACTATCTCCAGTACGACGTACTGATGGCTGTGGGACAGACCATCTCCCACACTGGGATGAGAAGCGCATACGCTAGTCTACTCCGGAGTATCGATGCCCTGTCTCGATAGTCCTGCGACTAGGGACCCGTATAAGGATATGCTTACAGATTACCTAGCCCCCACTAGTGTGACTGCCATCACAACGCTGGTAATCAAGCAAAGATCCTAAGGGCTCCACTAATGCGTATAGGTGATATCGCAAAATAAACACATGTACACATTGAAGTAGAAACAAACCAAGTAGCATACTACTATATTGAGCAAGATTGTTTATACAAGGTGAATATCTCAAGCCTCCATCAAGTAATATACAAACTAGTATGATACAGTAATGGCCTCTAGGGCATATACACTAACAAAAACATGATGTTTTAACAAAACTAATGGCCATAAGGCACACTAACCTTCTTAATTAAGTCATACCAATGTTAATTAGATTTTAAACTTAATTCTTAATATCAATCTCAAAAAATCTAGTTTGCAAACATAACCAATTTTAACAATTTCATAGCAAAAATGCACAAACTACAATCTAGCTTAGATTTGCATGATCTAAAGTATTAAACTACACTTAATAATGTTAATGAAGTCATGAAAAACCTAATTAGATTTTTAGTCTAACATTTGCAATTATTTTACAAAACCAAGTTTGCACTAGAAATCGAAAAATTGCGCAAATATCGCGGATTTGCAACAAAATGGTCACAACATTGCACAATCACCCAATCCACACAACTAGCTAGCTACAACACTCAAATTAACCCACATGAAAGGATTCAATTTTAAATTTCTAACTTTAACCCTTCTCTCGAATTTCATCACACAACCAACAACAACCAAATTAACACTTTAAAAGCCTATTTTAGCATAATCGAACTACAAATTAAACATTAGATTAGAATTATACCTCTCAAGTTTGAAACCCTAGGTTCTCTAGCCTCCAAAGACACCTTCTTTCACCATGCTTTAAACCAATTTGAATGTTAGAAGAGGTAGAATAGGGATTAGCTTTGAATTAGTGAAGGAATTGTGGATTTTTTTGATGTGTTTTGAGATGAAATTGAAACAAAAGAGATGGAAATTTGGGGGGAAAAATGGGGCTGCTGCTGGTCATTTTCGGCCATGGGAGGAAGTGGGGAGTTGTGAGGGAATGGTGTGAAGAAAAAACTAAGTCAAAGCCCCTCCCAATTACCATAATACCCCCACCTACATAAATATATAAAAAAAACCTTTATTTTAACCATTCTTTTCACATAAAAGAAGTAAAAAGGAGAGGGAAAGTGAGTGGGCTGCTGTTGGTGGTGGTGGGGCCGGCCATGAGTGGGTGAGGATGGGTGAGAGAGAGTACAAGAAAATTCCATGCAAAAAGAACCCCTTAAGTTACCAAATTGCAAGTTTTCGCTAATTTCACCAAAAAAGCCTTTTTTTTCTTCAATAATTTCTAACACCGTTTGGCAGATTCATTTTGTTTCAAAAATAACATGTTAAAATTATGTTTAATATGTTATGATGCACAAAATTTGTTTCAACTCATTCCAATTTGTAATTTTCCCTAATTAAATGTATTAGTGACGGCTTAAAATAATAATAAAATAATTTTTTTTTCAGAAAATTTGAAATTTCACCAGTGGCTCAATAAACACCAAATACTAGCAATTACATAGCTAGAATATGTATATTTAATTTTTATAATAAGATATTTGCATTTTGACTTTTTACAGAAAACCCCCTTATTTTACCGATTTTCCGAAATTTCACCGAAACGATTTTCAAAACGCTACAGGATCAATATCAACTTATTGCATCTACTGCAAAAACAACATCTGGTGTGGTACTTGACATCTCATGATTGACTCAATTGCCTAAGCAAGTGATCTGCCAATCATGCACATCCCTCTCCCCTTTAGTCTGTAAGACACCATTAGAGAGGGTGACTCCATCACCTGCAGGTACACCACCGTGCCAGGAGTCGTCCATTCTAAATACTCTTAGAATGCTGTCTAATTACCCTGATTGGGAAACCACCCAAATCTAGATCTAAAACCATACATCTAGTAACCAGTATGTCTGATATAATGTCCAAGTCCTATGTGGAGAAACCACTGTGTGACGACCAAAGTATAACCGATCGTAGTATAGGAATATCACTTCCTACTCTGTGTATGTCATCCAAATACCATGACATCACACCCTACTACCTTCTCAACAGATCCATCCCCTATTCTGATGAAGACAAACCTATAACTGTCACATCAGAAATAGATGATCTATCTCCGCTTTATCTGCTTTAGTCTATAAATAGACATAAGCCCCTTGTCCACCAATGCTTCCGCTGCTCCCACTGACTACGACAACCCTCTGGCAGAGTCATATACACGTACACTTCTAAAGCTAGTTTAGAACGACGCTATACTCATCCTCCTGCCGGGTCTCGTATCCTGGAACAACAGCAATGGCCAGTGTGGGTAAACAAGAACCTCCCTGTCACCGTCCTTGAGGCTACCGGAGTACCCCTCGAGTGCCTGAGGTTACCCACCGTATCTGCGGAGTGGCCAATGGAATGTCAAACCAGATTGAATCTTTAGGTTCCTTATCAAATCATCAGTAATCGTTTGCGGTTCTGGAATCACTTCCAGTTCTACAATACTCCCACTACGGTTTTCTGAAAATATCCATTTTTATTAAAACTGTGGCGAGTCTAGAACAATATCTCTATTGATCTTCCACATGGTAGAATGCCAACCCTCGTCATAGCCTGGGTTAACCCACAAACAGCCATTACAGAAACGTGCCTTGAGTCATCCAGAGTCTGGGTTTAAGCATAAGCCGGACAACTCCCCGTACCTTAACATCGTTAAGATATGAACTTTTCTATATCCAATATAGAACCAGAGGCACTGATTTAATTGAACCAGATTCAAATCATGCAGCTGTCTCCAGTGCATGTCATCTAAATGGAAAGAGGCCGATCAGCATTACTCAACTTAGGAGTGCTTCCAATTATGAGTAATCTGAAAGAGAAGCAAGTTCTCTTAAACATTACTATCAACTGAATACCCTACACAAGTATCTACATCTCCGATCACTTTGAAGAATCCCGATACTTGCAATATCTGGTTCTCTACTTTATTCAAATACCTATAACTTCTCAAAATTCAGACCCTGTGCTTCCACGAAACACCTGTCTAAAACTAGAGAAGTCATAAGTAAACCGAATATAGTACGAGGACCAACCCCTCTGTCCTGATGGACCCTGGACAACATACAATACTCTGTATAAGTCCCTTGAGTCTGATAACTCAATCCCTGTGTATCGTAGGTTGAAAATCGTACTTATGGTTATGAAAAATTACACCACTGTTTAATGCTCCTTACCTAACCATCCACTGATATAGGTAAATGTCGTAGACATAATTTCAAAAAGGTATATCTCACTCTATGAAAATAGACGTATAGATATATCAATTTGAAATTGGTGCATAACAGCGGATATTCAAAACCAAATATTTGCCGTCCGGCAAACTGCCCAGGTGACTTCCTCAAATATCACCGATTACAACGAATCCCGATATAATGAGGATGATCACATAATTCCTAATAACTTACTCCCACTAATCATCTGTAAAACCATACAGATGTGAGAATCATACCTGGTAAATACATACCCTGGAGCAAGTATCTAATCGGGAAATCAGTTTTCCTTTAACAGCACACAGTGAAACTGAAACATTGAAATGTTTCGATGGGGTATCCCGGTATTCCTAGTAATGCCTCTTCCATTATCCAGATTCACAACTGTAACCGTGTAATTCTTTGCCATCTCTCCAAATCCCTTTATATGTCTTTAGTCATTATCTTCTGTACACCCTCTTAGGACAAATGGTTTTCTTCCTTCCCTACCGTTCGGCACCAGCCTATGGTTTGGAAGAAGACTATCCTATAAGCATAATGGGTGTACTGTCCTAATCCTAGGAGCACTCGCAATGCGAGAGAAGGTGAAGATAAAAGACACCTGAATAAAACATTATTCTTATTTCTCCTGAACCAGAATCCATCCCCGAACTGGAACAAGTTCCTTTCGAGTTCTTATATAACCATACGATGGAGTATCCAAAAAAACTGTGGATCTTCGTAGTGATACGGAGTGTTCTGGAGAAATACAAAGGTGATTTAGGATTGGCGAAGAAATACTTGGTTTGGTCGTGAATAGCAGTCGCAGTTTACTTTGCCCTCTTACTAATCCCTTGTTATGTCTTTACTTAATACCTTCTGTACACCATCGTTATGCTAATTGGTTTTCTTCATTCCCTACCGTTCGACACCAGCCTAAGGTTTGAAAGAAGACTATCCAATTTGCGTAATAGGTGTACTATCTCCTAAACCAAGGAGTACTCGCAACCTGAGAGAAGGTAAAAGGAAAAGACAACTGAATAGTCCTATTCGTTTTCTCCAGAACCGGAAACCATCCTCGAATAAATCCCTTCGAGTTCGTATATAACCATACGATGGTTTTGTCCAATGGAAGTGGACGTTCGTAGTAATACGGGGTGTCCTGGAGAAAAGGGTAAAAGTAGGAGTGGCAATGAGGTTTGCAACTCTGACAATCCAAAAGCCAGTGTTTAAGAAAGTTCGGTCAACTTGGTCACTGAGTCATAGTCTTAGGGTCGGGTCAATGGTCGCTGCCAAAGAGAGAGAGAAAAGAAACACTCAGCGTGCACTCTAACCTAGATCAGAATGGTTACCAATTTATCTAATCTGGAAACCTCCCACTGTAATGTCAAATTCTCTTCCAAACCTGAAAGAAGAATTAGTCGGGATCACCCGAGGAGTAAACCAACTCATCAGTGGGAATCAGGATCCAACTATCATCGCATGATAACGTGACGGAATCCGCTCACGTTATCATACTCCAGAAGGTATGCGCATATCTGGCAAGTTTCAGTTTCTTTAGAAACTCCCGAGGTGGATTTTTGCCCCATGCTCTTATGACCTTGGTGTGAGGTCAAAATATCATAAGTCACATGTCAAGTTCTGCCCATCATTATCCAGGTTAATTTGAACCCACCTGTACATACCCTTGACGTAGGCCAAAATAGTAGTACGACTGTCCCAAACCAACGCATCTATCTATGCTACAGATAAATATCCGGCAGCTACCAATCACTATGCCTTGGCGTGAGGTCAAAATACATAGCTTGAATACTACCGAATATTTAACCGAAATGATGGAGGGCTACGAATGGTTTCTGGCGAAAACCTTTAACGTAATGAACTTGATATCGTTGAAGAAACTGGATAGCTTTTATGAAAATATAGTGACAAAAACCTTTGCTAAAGAGGTCACTCCCGGTGAAGGGATCTCGGCTCTTTTTCCGTAGAATGAGGTGCAGGATATTCCAACTGAATACCACGGTGCAAAGCAAAAGTAATCGGCTATAGTGAAGTTATTGCCCTGACGCAAACTTCTGTCCAAGGGGTCACCCCCGGTCAAGGGATCTCAGCCCTTGCCTCGTCGACTGAGGAGCAGGATATTCTAACTGAATACCACGATGCAAAACAAAAGAGAACGTCCTTGCAATAACAGCTTTTTGAAAAGTGTTCCAACAACATCAGAATAGGTTTGTTTTTAACTTGCATTGATCCGAATCAACGCAGTCCCATCAATTGATCACACCAATAAAGAACGAAAATAATGATGTACGTATATGCCATCCGCATTCGCCACTGGGTCCCGTCATTACCCGTTAGGTTACTTAACTAACTACAGAGCGGGGACTGGACTAGCGCGGATGCAAAACATATACAACATCTACTAGTATATATATATCAATATATAATATTTTCGCTCAAGGCGTGATAAAATGCAACATCACAGAAATGTACAACATCACAGAACAATACAGATATCTGGGATCCCCGGGTTTCACAGAGCCGCTACTGAAACCCGACGTTCCCCTGGTCGTGTGGATAGCCTGTGCAATGAAATCCTAGACCCCTACGGGCGTGGCAAGTAACCTGCCAAAACCTGAAGTGAGGCAGCCCCCTTCAGCAACGTGAATGGACCACCCAGCACTTCAAGGAATCCGGTAACTTGGGCACCCCTCCTGGGTCAACCTGTACCCCCTACGAGTGCGGCGAATAGCCCGCCAATTCTAGACTAAAGCCCCATCCGTCTCAATGCCATGAGATGCGGGCTTGTTGCCCTCTAGAACCCGGCTATCCGTGCACCCCACCTTGGGATAATCCTAGTACTAAAAGTAAAATATAAATACAACGGGTACATCGACCTCGACCTGGTCGTTCCCCAAAAGAATAATATACAGACAGGCAGTGACGGCAGTCCACATGTCGGACGCTCGCCCCGCAATATCAAATGTACATAATACAACCAAATCTGTACTACCATTGCATCCAGGCTATCCCCCACGACCAATCCGCAACATCACAGCAATACACAGAACATCAACGTGAATGCCACGTTCGCAAATCCGTCTAACCGGGCTATAGCAGTTAGACAGGATTTACCAATCGAGTAACATTCACGGTCGCAGATATTGTTAATGTATATGCCCTAGAGGCCATTACTGTATCATACTAGTTTGTATATTACATAATGGAAGCTTGGGATATTCACCTTGTATAAACAATCTTTCTCAATATAGTAGTATGCTACTTGGTTTGTTTCTACTTCAATGTGCATAAGTGTTTATTTTAGTATATCACCTATACACATTAGTGGAGCCCTTATGATCTTTGCTTGATTACCAGCGTTGTGATGGCAGTCACACTAGTGGGGGCTGGGTAATCTATAAGCACATCCTTATACAGGTCCATAGTCGCAGGACTATCGAGACAGGGCATCGATACTCCGGAGTAGACTAGCGTATGCGCTTCTCATCCCAGTGTGGGAGATGGTCTGTCGCACAGCCATCAGTACGTCGTACTGGAGATAGTATACGGGTGCTCGTTAGGTTACGAGTACACCGGACAGGACTCGTCGGGAACTGACCGGTTGGTATTATACCTATCGTCAGTTATCAGTTCCCAGGTGACATGAGTACAGCTTAGTCCGCTGACTTGACACTGTCACTTCGCCTCGAGTGTGTTCCCACTGTACTTTGATTACTACCCTACCACGGCTCAAAGGAGTCGTGCAAACAGGAAGTAGTTGGGTACAGTCCCGAAGCACTTGGAGGCAGTGACGGTTAGACAGGATCCGTCTCTCCCGGTATTGGGGGTTGACATCGCGCTGTGTCTAGGAGAGCCATTACACGAGTAGTCCCTGGCCAGGGCAATCGAGATATACTGGTAGGCTTCCAGTGTTATCTCAGGGTGTTTTGGGCTTCACTCCGACACGACTTGTACCGCTATTAGGGGACTGACGTTTACCGCCCCCCTAGGCCCGCCATGCGATGTATCAGACGAACAGACCGGACTGTACGGAGACTGTCACATTCAGGCTCGGTAGGAGTTCAGATGGGTTTCACCTCGTCAGTCTTCTTGTCGGCATCTACCTGGGGACCGTTACGCACAGCTAGTGCTGCTTGCGGTCTGTGGTTAAACCCACTGCCAGCGTAGTGTCGAGTCTTTAGAGTCCCACACAGAAAGCTATTCGCCTTTAGGCAAAAGAGTAGAGGTCGCATGGTTTTGCTGCAGGTCGCATGGTTTTGCCACAGGGTTCGGTCACATCCGTGCACTTGTGCGCGTACAGTGTCCGGACAGTTTACACTAGCGGGCTATGGTTTAAGCCAGATCCTAGTGTACGTATTGGGATTGGTTTTATCCAGTATGTATTCGTGTTCCTCGGAACGCGGATGCGGGTGTGTATGCACAGTTGACGGAGAGACAGAGGCAGAGGATTCTCATTAGGGCTGTTGACCGTTGACTGTTGACTATTGACTTTTTGCTCAACCCTAATGAGAATATGATATATGATTAACAATAATATTAATTAAGTATTGTGGTGAAATGGTTGTTGAGGGGTTGACTTTGTTGACTTGTTGACTTTGTTGACCGGTTGACTAGGTTGGACTAGTTGACCATCATTATGACAATGGCTATCATTTCATGGCAAAGACTTTTCACTTGCTTGTTCTCTTGTGCAATATGAGTGCATGAAATGATATAACCATTTTGACTTAAACCATTTACACAATACTTGATTACTATTTTTGTGATGATGGCTTTGGATTATGAGAGCCAAGAGAGAAAAGTCTTTCTCATTTATTTCTATCATTCTCATTCTCTCTCTTGTTCTTGAGCTCTCATCTTCTTCCTCTTGCTCTCCCTCTCTTTAGTCTATGGTTCACTTGTCTCATGTGTTGAGAACCAAGAACCATAGAGAAAATCCCAACACACTCTTCTCTACTCACTCTAGTTCATATGGTTTAGCAAATCAAGTGAACTAGTTTCTTCAAAGACCGAAGAAGAAGCCAAAGGTAGAAGCTTTCAGGTGGATCGATCTTCGGCGCAAGGAGACGACGGGGCGAAGCCGATCCGGACAACAATCGAGGCTTGAAGACGAAGGAGTTCAAGAAAGAAAGGTATAACCCCCTAACCGAGTAGTTAACAACTCCTAGTTAGGTTGTTAGTTAGATGTTTAACAAAGATCCGGTTTTGAGTCCATGTTACCACCTCTAGAAAAATTGTTTTTCACCAAATTCCGCATGCCCGAAAGTACCGGGAGAGGTAGCATGGACTTACAGTGGTATCAGAGCCTAGTTAAACTCTATCTAACATGTTAGCAAAGTAATTAGAAATTCGATCGGAGAAAAAGTCACGAAACGAACCCGATTTGTCAAGTTTCTGCCGATTTTTGTTCTGTTCAAAAATTGATAAATTTCATCTTAAAAATCGGCTCAGGCTTTTGTTTGAATAACCACAAAATTTGGTCCCACGAACCGTTCAAAGCGCCGTGGAAACGCGGCGGGAGCACGCTCCCGCCGCGGTTCCGCGGTCGAGTTGACTCGGCCGAGGTCCAAATTTAGTGCAGTGTATTTCTGGGGTTGTTTTGGGATTTTTGGAATATGCCTTTTCAGCCCAGATTTTCCAGAACGAAAATTTTGTATTTGGGGCCTAAAAATCCGTATTTTTGATCGAACTTCTAAAGACTTAAGCTGACGGGTTTTTTCTGTGATGTGATATTTGTATTGAACGTCTGCTAATCGCTATATGTCGATTAGTGGGGGTTATAAAAATCTGTGATCTGTAATGTTATTGGTTTGTGTATATGAATTCATTGGATTGTCGCGGGTGAATAGCCGGGGGTTGTGAGAAGAGAGTTTTCTTTTCTTTCAATTCATGTAAATTTGTAAATTGATATAATAATTATTTGTATGGCCGCACAACCGGGTCGGGGTTATAGCCGTCATTGTATAATTTCTTTTTACTGTTTTTGCTCCTAGGATAGACCCATGGAGGGGGTGCACAAACTACCGGGTATGCCAAAGTGCCGAGTGGCCTACTCACGGGGTTGAGGGAGGTTGCTTCGCTTCGGGTACTTGGCGGGTAGTTTGCCGCACCCGTAGGGGTCTTGGGTGGGGTTTTGGCTATTCACCGCGACCGTGTAATCTGCTTTTCGTTACAGGCTCGTACGAATTGCAGGTTCCTAGTATATCCAATGTGTTCATCTGTGATCTGAAATGGCTATCATTGCATATATCTATATATGATATTATTTAGGCGTTGCTTATGTTTTACAGCCGCGCTATCCCAGCCCCCGCTTTGTCGTTAGTTAAGTAACCTAACGGGTAAGGACGGGGCCCCGTGGCGAATGTGAATGGCATAAGCGTACGTCATATTTTGGTTGTTTTCTGCAATGGTAGGATTAAATGATGGGACGCATTAAAAGAACTAATGCAAGAATAACACGCATTAAAAGAACTAATGCAAGAAAATAAACCAAGTAAAAGTTGTTGGAACACTTTCGAAAAACCACACGGTTCTTTTCAAAACCAACTTTTAAAATGCGGAGTTTGAGCCACTCCTTTTAAAAGCTATCTCGTTCCATCGACTATATCAAGTTCACTACGTTCACGGTTTCGCCAAAACCATTCGTAGCCCTCCGTCGTTTCACATAAATAGTCAATAGTATTCAAGCTATGTATGTTGGCCAAAGTCAAGGCATAGTGATTGGTAGCTATTGGGTATTCATGTGTAGCATAGATAGATGTGTTGGTTTGGGACAGTCGTACTGCCATTTTGGCCAAAGTCAAGGGTAGGTACGGGTGGATCCAAATTAACCAGGAGAATGACGGGTAGAACTTGACATGTGACTTATGATATTTTGGCCAAAGTAAAGGTCATAAGAGCATGGGGCAAAAATCCACATCGGGAGTTTCAAAAGAACTGAAACTTGCTAGTGTTGCATACCATTTGGAGTGTGATGATTCTGGTAGGATTCCTTCAGTTTCGTCACGCGATGATATTTGGATCCCGATCCTACTGTGAGTATATGCTACTCCTCGGGAAATTTCTCACTTAACGATCAATGCTATAAACCTAGTAGGTGTCTAGAAAGTTGTTAGCGGGGATACGCCCCTAGGGAAAAGAGGTTCTTAAATTAAGGAACTTCGCGAAAGCGTTGGAAAACCTCCCTCCAAGTACCAACACCAGCCTGGCCGAACGGTTAAGCAAGTATTGTACGGTGAGATTGATCCTGACTAATTCTTCCTTTTTGGTTTCAGGAAGGATTCGAGAAACAGTGGGAGCCATCCTGTTTAGACAAACTAAAAACCACTCTAAACTTGCAAGAGCATCATGCTGAGTGTTTCTTCTTCTCTCTCCTAATTGCAGCGACCAATCGACATGACTGGACTTAAGTTACTTCTAGATAAAAACATACTGACAGGGCCAAACTACAAAGATTGGCTCAGGAATGTCAAAATGGCAATCACTTACGACAAGCTGGGGTATCTTCTTACCACCAAAGCTCCCCCTGTCCCAGGTCCCACCTCCAGCGTCGCGGATAAGGAAATCCGTAAGAGTTGGGAGATTGATAGTGCGAAGGCCAAGTGCCTCGTACTTGCCTCTATGGACAACGAACATCATAGGAGGCACGAGAATATGGACCTCGAATCCATATTTCTCCATACAAAAGAACTGTATGGAGAGCAATCTCGTATCGCAAGATACGAAGTGTCGAAGAAGTTATTTTCGGCAAGGTTGGCCATCGGATCATCGGTAGCGGAACACGTGCTTAAAATGATTGGCTTCATTGAGGAGCTCGCGGAACTTGGGACCACGTTAGAGAACGAGCTATATACGGACTTGATTCTCCAGTCCCTTCCTTCCACTTACGCCCAGTTTACCCTGAACTTCAACTTACAAGAAAAAGAAGTTGAACTTTCAGAACTCCTCAACATGCTGAGGAGTGCAGAGGGCACCCTACAGAAAGGTAGGGAAACATCCACTTTGTTTGTAGGAGGATCTTCCTCTTCTAGGTCCAAGGCGAAAGCCAAGGGAAAGAAGAAGAAAGCCTCCGCCAAACCAAGGGGAGGTGTTAGTAAAGTGGATACGAAGGGAAAAGCAAAAGCAACAAAGAAAGCGGGGCAGCTTGTGGATAAAGAAGAATGCTTCTATTGTCATAAGAAGGGACACTGGAAGAATGATTGCAGGGCTTGGAAAGCCAGGACACATGAATTGAAGCAGGTTGCGGCTTCAGCTTCAGGTGTGTATGTTATTGAAAACTGTCTTTCAATAAACTCTACTTCCTGGGTATTGGATACCGGATCAGGATCTCATATCTGTAATTCTTTGCAGGCGTTGAGAAACCGTAGGGTTTTGATGGTAGGTGACATCACCCTCAAATTTGCAAACGGAGCTAGCATGGATGCTAAGGCCGTGGGGGAATTGTTAGTGTATATGCCCTAGAGGCCATTACTGTATCATACTAGTATGTATATTACTTGATGGAAGCTTGGGATATTCACAGTTGTACAGACAATCTTGCTCAATATAGTAGTATGCTACTTGGTTTGTCTCTGCTTTAATGTGTACATGTGTGTTTATTTATTATATCACCTATACGCATTAGTAGAGCCCTTAGGATCTTTGCTTGATTACCGGCGTTGTGATGGCGATCACACTCGTGGGGGCTGGGTAATCTACAAGCACATCCTTATATACGTCCCTGGTCGTGGGAGTATCGAGATAGGGCATCGATGCTCCGGAGTAGACTAGCGTATGCGCTTCTCATCCCAGCACGGGAGACGGTCTGTCCCACAGCCGTCGGTACGTCGTACTTGAGATAATATGCGGGTGCTCGTTAGGTTACGAGTACACTGGACAGGACTCGTCGGGAACTGATGGTTGGTATTATACCTATCGTCAGTTATCAGTTCCCAGGTGACATGAGTACAGCTTAGTCCGTTGACTTGACACTGTCACTCCGCCTCGAGTGTGTTCCCACTATTCTTTGATTACTACCCTACCACGGCTCTTCCGAGTCGTGCAAACAGGTAGTAGTTGGGAGCAGTCCCGAAACACTTGGAGGCAGTGACGGTTAGACAGGATTCGTCTCTCCCGGTATTGGGGGTTGACATCGCGCTGTGTCTAGGAGAGCCATTACACAAGTAGTCCCTGGCCAGGGCAAGCGAGATATACTGGTAGGTTCCAGTGCTATCTCAGGGTGTTCTGGGCTTCACTCCGACACGACTTGTACCGCTATTAGGGGTCTGACGCTTGCCGCCCCCCTAGGCCCGACATGCGATGTATCAGACGAACAGACCGGACTGTACGGAGAATGTCACATTCAGACTCAGTAGGAGTTCAGATGGGGTTTCACCTCGTCAGCCTTCTTGTCGGCATCTACCTGGGGACCGTTACGCACAGCTAGTGCCGCTTATGGTCTGTGGTTAAACCCACTGCCAGCGTAGTGTCGAGTCTTTAGAGTCCCACACAGAGGGCATTCGCCTCTGGGCAAAACAGAGTAGAGGTCGCATGGTTTTGCGACAGGGTTCGTTCTCATCCGCGCACTTGTGCACGTTTGGAGTCCGGACGGATTATACTGGCAGGCTCTGGTTTGAGCCAGATACTGGTATATATATTTGGGGTTGCTTTTATATCTTGGTATTCTTGTTCCTCGGAACGAGAATGCAGGTGTGTATGCACAGTTGCTTGAGGCGGAGGATGAGGTATTTCATTAGGGTTTCGGAACGGGTGCGTATGCACAGTTGACAGTTATCATTTTCCAAACCCTAATGGATTTATGAATTATCTATTAATAATAGTAATTAAATGAGAATAATGTTATGGTTGATTTTGTTGACTTGTTGACCATGGTTGACTTGTTGACCATGGTTGAATGTTGACCACCATCATGCTTTGAAAAGTCCTCCTTGATTCATGCTTACATTTCATTAAATGAAGCATGGTAGTGGTCATTCCAAATTACCATCAACTATTCTTATTTTGAATTATTATTATTTAGATAATTCTTTTCTTTTGGCATTATGGTTGCAAGAAAGAAAAGATTGCTCATTCTATCATTTAGTTTCTCTCTCCTCACTTCATCTTCTTCTTCCTCAAGCTCAAGGTGATTCCTTCTCATGTGTTGAGAATCCTTCACCTTGAAAAGAAAACAACCCCTAGACACTCTCTACTCTCTCTAGGGTTCAAGGTTTAGCAAGCCGGAAATCCTAGTTCACTCAAAGATCGAGGAAGAGCCCAAAGGATGAAGCCCTCAGGTGGATCTATCTTCGGCAAAGAGGAGGCGAGGAGGGGAAGCCATTCAAGCTACTACAAAGAACAAGAAAGAAGAACAACAACAAGAAGAGAAGGAGTTCAAGTTGAGGTATAACCACTTTGCATAGTAGTTAACTCTTCTTTGCAAATATGCTAGTTTAGTTTAGCAAAGATCCGGCTTTTACGGTCCATGTTACAAAGTTTAGAAAAATTTTGATTTACCGTTTCCGCAACCCCGAAAGTACCGGGAGAGGTAACGTGGACCTAACAGTGGTATCAGAGCCTAACTAAACTTAAACTAGCTTGGTAGCGAAGTGTATGGAAGTTCGAAACCGAAAAATCGCAAAACCGGAAAAACCAAAACCCTAAGTTTCTGTTGATTTTTTTCTGCTCTAAATGAAAAAATTTATACTTGTAAATTCGGCTCAGGGTTTTGTTTGAACATACAAGAAAAACGATGCCCTAATTCATTTAAACGGCCGCGCTTCCGCGGCACGAGGTAGGCATATGCCGCGGAAGCGCCGCAGTTTGTTTTCCTCTCTGCATCGTTTTTCGTGCAGTGTTCTTCTGGTGGGTTTTTGGGATTTTTCAGATATATTATATGTGCCCAGATTTTCCAGAACTGAAATTCACTTTTGGGGTCCTATAATTCCGTATTTTTTCCGAACTTCACTGCACTTTGGCTATGTTGGTTATATCTGTGTTGCTTGCATGTATTGAACGTCGGCTAATCGCTATAAGTCGATTAGTCGGGGTTATACATGATCTGTGTTTGATATTAGAATGTGTATATGAATCTGTTGGACTGTCGCGGGTGAATAGCCGGGTTGGGTGTGAGATGAGCTTTTGTTTTTCTTTCAATCATTGTAAATGTAAATTGATGTAATAATATTATTTGTTTGGCCGCACAACCGGGTCGGGGTTGTAGCCGTCATTGTATAATTCTTTTTACTGTTTTTGCTCCTAGGATCGACCCATGGAGGGGTGCACAAACTGCCAAGTACTTGGCGGGTAGTTTGCCGCACCCGTAGGGGTCTTGGGTGGGGTATTTGGCTATTCACCGCGACCGTGTAATCCGCTTTTCGTTGCAGGCTCGAAAAGATTGCGGATTGCTAGTATATCCAATGTATTCATCTGTGATCTGTAATGTCTATCATTGCTTTACCATTTAGGCGTTGCTTATGTTTTACAGCCGCGCTAGCCCAGCCCCCGCTCTGTCGTTAGTTAAGTAACCTAACGAGTGATGACGGGACCCCGTGGCGAATGCGAATGGCATAAGCGTACGTCATATTTTGGTTGTTTTCTGCAATGGTAGGATTAAATGATGGGACGCATTAAAAGAACTAATGCAAGAATATCACGCATTAAAAGAACTAATGCAAGAAAATAAACCTAAAAGACGTTGTTGGAACAAGTTTTTCAAAAAGCTGTTATTACAAGGACGTTCATCTTTTTGTTTTGCATCGAGGTATTCGGTTATGAATGCCCAGCACCTCAATCGACGAGGCAAGGGCCGAGATCCCCTCATAGGGAGTGACCCCTTGGACAAAAGGTTTGCGTCAGGGTAATAACTTCACCATAGTCGATTATTCTTGCTTTGCATCGAGGTATTCATCTTATGAATGCCCAGCACCTCACTCGATGAGGAAAGAGCCGAGATCCCTTCGCAGGGAGTGACCTCTTTAGCAAAAGTTTTCGCCACTATGATTTTCAAAAAGGGTGCAATCAGGTTCCTTCAACGATATCAAGTTCATTACGTTAACGGGTTTTTCGCCCAAAAAAAAAAAAACCCAGCCGTAGCCCTCCGTCATTTCGGATTAATATTATTCAGTATTCGTGCTGCGTTTGTTGACCTAGTCAAGGCGTAGTGAACGGTAGCTAAATAATATTTTTCTGTGGATTGCAAATGTGATTGGTTAGGACAGTCGTGCGGCCTTGTTGACCTAGTCAAGGGCACGTACGGGTGGGTCTAATGCAATCAGGATTATGACGGGTAGAACTTGTCTAACAGTTTGTGGCTTGTTGACCTAGTCAAGGTCATGAACAGTTAGGGGCAAAAACCACATCGGGAGTTTCAAAAGAACTGAAACTTGCAGATTTAGCATACCTTCTGGAGTGCGGTGACTAGAGTGGATTCCATCTAGGTTATCGCACAATGACAGTTGGATCCCGATCCCACTGATGAGTTGGTTTACTCTCGGGAGATTATTTCACTTAACGATCAATGCTATAAACCTAGTAGGTGTCTAGAAAGGTGTTAGCGGGGTTACGCCCCCAGGGAAAAAGAGGTTCTTTAATTAAGGAACTTCGCGAAAGCGTTGGAAAACCTCCCTCGAAGTACCGACACTAGCCTGGCTGAAAGGTTAAGCAAGTATTGTGACGTGAATTAAAACCCGGCTAGTTCTTCTTTTAAAAAGGTTTTAAGAAGAATTTGAGTAAACAGTGGGAGACATCCTGGTTAGATAAATTAATAAACCAATCTAATCTTGCAAGAGCATACGCTGAGTGTTTCTTTTCTCTCTCCAGGCAGCAACCTTTTCACGCCCTAATCAAGATAATAAAATGTATCGCTTGACCGATCCGAATTCTTATTCGGGACTGGGGAAAGTTGGTTCAGCTCTAACTTGTGACAACAGTCATGAGTATGAGAATGGGAAAGGGGATTGTATGGATTTCCATGATACCCAGTCGAAGAAGAAGCATGGTTTTGCATCTACTTCAGGTGTTCTTGTAATTGAGAACTGTTTTACGGTCAGCCCTACCTCCTGGGTACTTGATACCGGATCAGGATCTCATATCTGTAATTTATTGCAGGGACTGAGAAAAAGTAGGAAAGTTGCACCGGGTGATATGTCGCTCAGAGTAGCGAACGGAGCACAAGTTAATGCGGCAGCCGTCGGTGAATATCACCTAGTATTGCCAAATGGCAAGACTATGATTTTGAACGATTGCTACTATGTACCCTCCATGGTTTGCAACATCATATCAGTTTCTTTACTCGATAAAGATGGATATAACTTTGTTCTTGAAAAGAATATCATGAACATTTACCTTGATAAGGTACTGGTTGCAGAGGGTACACTTTTTAATGGTATCTACGTTCTAAATCAGAATACAGTTCTCAACATACAAAACACACGCAAGAGGAAGAATTCAGATACGAATGAATCCTACTTGTGGCATTGTAGACTTGGTCATATCGGAGAGAAAAGACTGAGTAAGTTGCATAAAGATGGACTCTTGAATGCGTTCGAGTTTTCATCTTATGGAACTTGTCAGTCGTGTCTCAAAGGAAAGATGACCAAATCTCCGTTCACCGGACATGGAGAAAGAGCAGCAGAGCTCTTGGGACTCGTACATAGTGATGTATGTGGTCCGATGTCTATACATGCAAGGGGTGGGTTCTCGTACTTCATCACATTCACTGACGATCTCTCTAGGTTCGGATATGTGTATCTGATGAAACACAAATCTGAAGCTTTTGAGAAATTCAAGGAATTCAGAAACGAAGTAGAGAACCAGACAGGCAAAAGTATCAAGATCCTCCGGTCTGACAGGGGAGGGGAGTACTTAAGCACGAAATTCCTAGATTACTTAAAAGAGAATGGTATTCTCTCTCAGCTTACTCCTCCTTATACACCACAGCACAACGGTGTTTCGGAGCGGAGGAATCGTACCCTACTGGATATGGTTCGCTCCATGATGAGTAATGCCGAGTTGCCTCTTTCATTTTGGGGACATGCGCTATTGACAGCCGCATACCTATCGAATGATGTTCCGTCTAAATCTGTGCCTAAGACTCCGTTCGAGATATGGAATGGAAAGAGGCCATATCTTAAAAGATCTAAGATATGGGGTTGTCCGGCTTATGTTAAAAAGCATAAACCGGATAAACTAGAGGCACGGTCAGTTTTATGTAAGTTTGTGGGATATCCAAAGAATAGTTATGAATATCTATTCTACCACACCGAGGAACAGAAGGTGTTTGTTGCTCAGCATGCCGTTTTCTTGGAAACGGAGTTTCTTGCAAAAGAAATTAGTGGGAGCACGGTAGAATTGGAAGAAATTCAGCGACCACAAACTGAAACTGAAAGTTTGACAGAACCTCAGGATTCAATAACCCCAGACGAACCTCAGCCACTCCGCAGATCTGGTAGGATTTCTCATCCGCCCGAGAGATACTACGGTTTTCTCATTGACGGGGATCGAGAGGATTGCATCTTGGAAGGAGATGACCCTACCAGTTTCAGGCAGGCCATTATCAGTAGGGACTCTGATAAGTGGCAGGAAGCAATGCAATCTGAAATGGAGTCCATGTACGCCAATAAAGTGTGGACCATGGATATTGCTCCACCTGGGGTAAAACCCGTTGGATGCAAATGGATCTACAAAAGGAAACTTGGTGTAGATGGGCAGGTGGAAACCTATAAAGCTAGACTCGTTGCAAAAGGTTTTCGTCAAAGACCTGGTTTGGACTATGATGAAACTTTTTCTCCGGTAGCTATGCTCAAATCCATTTGGATCCTACTTGCCATTGCTGCCTTCCATGACTATGAAATCTGGCAGATGGATGTTAAAACGGCTTTCCTAAACGGTTGTTTGGAAGAGTGCGTTTACATGGATCAACCAGAAGGTTTCGTAGACAGTGGGAGCAGCGGAAGGGTGTGCAAGTTGCTTAAATCCATTTATGGATTAAAGCAGGCATCGCGGAGCTGGAACATCTGTTTTGATGAGGCAATCAAGGAATTTGATTTCATCAAGAACGAAGATGAACCCTGTGTATATAAGAAGATTGTAGGACGAACTGTCGTATTCCTAGTCTTGTACGTGGACGACATTCTTTTGATAGGAAATGATATTCCTATGCTACAATCGGTCAAGCTATTTTTGTCACAAAGGTTCTCCATGAAGGACCTGGGTGATGCCTCGTACATTCTGGGGATCAAGATCTATAGAGATAGATCCAAGAAACTGTTGGGACTTTCGCAGTCCAGGTACATAGAGACCGTACTAAAGAGATTTAGTATGGAGGATTCCAAGCGCGGTAACATACCCGCATTGCACGGAATTACCCTCTCCAAGAAGATGTCTCCTAAGACTGACGAGGAGAGGGTTCGCATGAGCACTATACCCTACGCTTCGGCGGTAGGATCTATAATGTATGCGATGCTATGTACAAGACCAGATGTAGCTTACGCGTTGAGCACGGTAAGCCGGTATCAGTCAGACCCAGGGGAGGACCACTGGACAGCAGTGAAGAACATTCTCAAGTACCTGAGAAGGACTAAGGAGATGTTCCTGGTTTACGGTAATGGAGACCTCAGGGTCGAGTCCTTTACCGATTCAAGCTTCCAGAGTGACAAAGATGACAGCAAGTCTGTCTCGGGTTTTGTGTTTACCCTCAACGGAGGGGCGGTATGTTGGAGGAGTTCCAAGCAGGATACCGTCGCAGACTCGACGATGGAGGCTGAATACATTGCTGCAAGCGATGCCGCAAAAGAGGCGGTCTGGATGAAGAAGTTCATTAGTGAACTTCAGGTGGTTCCGTCCATTGTTGACCCAATACCTTTGTATTGCGATAACAATGGGGCTATAACTTTAGCGACGGAACCAAGGTCCCATCAGAAATCCAGGCACATCTTAAGGCGGTATCACCTGATCAGGGAGATCATTGATCGACAGGAGATCGAGGTGCGGAGAGTAGACACAAAGGACAACACTGCGGACCCATTCACGAAGGCTTTACCCCAGACTCAGTTCGAGCGGCTGATCGAGATGATAGGTCTTCGATACGCCAGCACATGGTCTTAGTGCAAGTGGGAGATTGTTAGTGTATATGCCCTAGAGGCCATTACTGTATCATACTAGTATGTATATTACTTGATGGAAGCTTGGGATATTCACAGTTGTACAGACAATCTTGCTCAATATAGTAGTATGCTACTTGGTTTGTCTCTGCTTTAATGTGTACATGTGTGTTTATTTATTATATCACCTATACGCATTAGTAGAGCCCTTAGGATCTTTGCTTGATTACCGGCGTTGTGATGGCGATCACACTCGTGGGGGCTGGGTAATCTACAAGCACATCCTTATATACGTCCCTGGTCGTGGGAGTATCGAGATAGGGCATCGATGCTCCGGAGTAGACTAGCGTATGCGCTTCTCATCCCAGCACGGGAGACGGTCTGTCCCACAGCCGTCGGTACGTCGTACTTGAGATAGTATGCGGGTGCTCGTTAGGTTACGAGTACACTGGACAGGACTCGTCGGGAACTGATGGTTGGTATTATACCTATCGTCAGTTATCAGTTCCCAGGTGACATGAGTACAGCTTAGTCCGTTGACTTGACACTGTCACTCCGCCTCGAGTGTGTTCCCACTGTTCTTTGATTACTACCCTACCACGGCTCTTCCGAGTCGTGCAAACAGGTAGTAGTTGGGAGCAGTCCCGAAACACTTGGAGGCAGTGACGGTTAGACAGGATTCGTCTCTCCCGGTATTGGGGGTTGACATCGCGCTGTGTCTAGGAGAGCCATTACACAAGTAGTCCCTGGCCAGGGCAAGCGAGATATACTGGTAGGTTCCAGTGCTATCTCAGGGTGTTCTGGGCTTCACTCCGACACGACTTGTACCGCTATTAGGGGTCTGACGCTTGCCGCCCCCCTAGGCCCGACATGCGATGTATCAGACGAACAGACCGGACTGTACGGAGAATGTCACATTCAGACTCAGTAGGAGTTCAGATGGGGTTTCACCTCGTCAGCCTTCTTGTCGGCATCTACCTGGGGACCGTTACGCACAGCTAGTGCCGCTTATGGTCTGTGGTTAAACCCACTGCCAGCGTAGTGTCGAGTCTTTAGAGTCCCACACAGAGGGCATTCGCCTCTGGGCAAAACAGAGTAGAGGTCGCATGGTTTTGCGACAGGGTTCGTTCTCATCCGCGCACTTGTGCACGTTTGGAGTCCGGACGGATTATACTGGCAGGCTCTGGTTTGAGCCAGATACTGGTATATATATTTGGGGTTGCTTTTATATCTTGGTATTCTTGTTCCTCGGAACGAGAATGCAGGTGTGTATGCACAGTTGCTTAAGGCGGAGGATGAGGTATTTCATTAGGGTTTCGGAACGGGTGCGTATGCACAGTTGACAGTTATCATTTTCCAAACCCTAATGGATTTATGAATTATCTATTAATAATAGTAATTAAATGAGAATAATGTTATGGTTGATTTTGTTGACTTGTTGACCATGGTTGACTTGTTGACCATGGTTGAATGTTGACCACCATCATGCTTTGAAAAGTCCTCCTTGATTCATGCTTACATTTCATTAAATGAAGCATGGTAGTGGTCATTCCAAATTACCATCAACTATTCTTATTTTGAATTATTATTATTTAGATAATTCTTTTCTTTTGGCATTATGGTTGCAAGAAAGAAAAGATTGCTCATTCTATCATTTAGTTTCTCTCTCCTCACTTCATCTTCTTCTTCCTCAAGCTCAAGGTGATTCCTTCTCATGTGTTGAGAATCCTTCACCTTGAAAAGAAAACAACCCCTAGACACTCTCTACTCTCTCTAGGGTTCAAGGTTTAGCAAGCCGGAAATCCTAGTTCACTCAAAGATCGAGGAAGAGCCCAAAGGATGAAGCCCTCAGGTGGATCTATCTTCGGCAAAGAGGAGGCGAGGAGGGGAAGCCATTCAAGCTACTACAAAGAACAAGAAAGAAGAACAACAACAAGAAGAGAAGGAGTTCAAGTTGAGGTATAACCACTTTGCATAGTAGTTAACTCTTCTTTGCAAATATGCTAGTTTAGTTTAGCAAAGATCCGGCTTTTACGGTCCATGTTACAAAGTTTAGAAAAAATTTGATTTACCGTTTCCGCAACCCCGAAAGTACCGGGAGAGGTAACGTAGACCTAACAGGACTATCACCTGGGAATGTCAGATGGACATGTTTTGGTTTTGTGTAATTGCTTTTTTGTACCCAACGCAACTTGTAATATCATTTCTGTATCTTTAGTTTCTAAAGAAGGTTATGAATTTGCGTTTGTAAGTAATGTTGTAAACATTCACCTTAATCAATTTCTGATTGGGTCAGGTACATTGAGCAATGGTATATACGTATTAAACCAACCACAGATTTTCAATGTCCAGAATACACACAAATGAAAGTCTCCGGAAATAAATCAGACTTTCTTATGGCATTGTAGACTAGGTCACATCAATGAGAGAAGGTTGACTAAGTTACATACAGAAGGATATTTGAATCCGTTAGAATATCAATCGTATGCCACTTGTCAATCCTGTCTCAAAGGAAAGATGACAAAGACTCCATTCACTCGACACGGAGTAAGAGCGAGCGAGCTCTTGGGACTCGTACACAGTGACGTGTGCGGTCCAATGTCTACACATGCGCGAAGCGGTTATTCTTACTTCATTACTTTTACGGATGACTTTTCAAGGTACGGTTATGTCTTCTTAATGAAACATAAGTCCGAAGCCTTTGGAAAATTCCAGGAATATAAGAATGAAGTAGAAAAACAAACCGGCAAAAGTATCAAGATTCTAAGATCGGATCGAGGTGGAGAATACTTAAGTGCCGCGTTCCTGGATTATTTAAAAGAGAACGGAATTCTCTCTCAGCTTACTCCTCCATACACTCCGCAACATAATGGTGTATCGGAGAGATGGAACCGAACCCTATTGGATATGGTACGGTCCATGATGAGTAACGCTGAGTTACCGCGATCATTCTGAGGGTATGCGCTAGAATCAGCTGCATACCTTTTGAACCGAGTTCCTACTAAGACTGTGCCTACTACACCATATGAGATGTGGTGTGGGAAGAGACCTATCTTAATCACATTAAGACAAGGGGAAGTCCAGCTTTTGTTAAAAAGCAGCATGCGTACAAGCTCGAGGCACGCTCAGTACAGTGCAAGTTTGTGGGATATCCAAAGAATTCCAAGGGATATTTCTTCTACTGCGAAGAGGAACAAAATGTTTTTGTTTCTCGTCATGCCCACATTCTAGAACACCAGTTCTTAGAAAAGGAAATTAGTGGGAGCACAGTAGAACTGGAAGAAATTCCAGAACCACAGACTATTACTGAAAGCTTAGTGGAACCAGAGGGTTCAAAAGAACAGGACATTCCTACGCCGCTCCGCAGGAGTAGTAGGCAGTCTCATCCGCCCGAGAGATACTACTGTTTTCTCATAGACGAGGATAGATAGGATTGCATCATAGATTATGATGAGCCTACTAGCTTCCAGCAAGCCATTCAGAGCGTCGACTCGGTAAAATGGCTGGATGCAATGCGGACCGAAATGGAGTCCATGTACACCAACAAAGTATGGACGTTGGACGTTGCTCCAGACGGGGTAAAACCCGTAGGATGCAAGTGGATCTTCAAAAGGAAGATTGGTTTAGATGGACAGGTTGAGACCAATAAAGCTAGACTGGTTGCAAAGGGTTTTCGTCAAAGACCTGGTTTGGACTATGACGAGACCTTTTCTCCAGTAGCTATGCTGAAATCCATTCGGATCCTTCTTGCCATTGCTGCCTTCCACGATTATGAGATTTGGCAGATGGACGTGAAGACCGCTTTTCTAAATGGAAATTTAGAGGAGTGTGTCTATATGGACCAGCCAGAGGGTTTCATTCAGAGTGGGAGCAGCGGAAAGGTGTGCAAGTTGCTTAAGTCCATTTACGGACTAAAACAGGCATCGCGGAGTTGGAACATCTGTTTTGATGAGACGGTCAAGGAATTTGGCTTTATCAAAAATCCAGATGAACCATGCATCTATAGTAGATTTGTAGTGAGAACTGTAGTATTCCTCGTTTTATACATGGATGACATTCTCTTAATAGGAAATGACATTCATATGCTACAATCTGTCAAGGGGTTCTTGTCACACAGGTTCTCCATGAAAGACCTGGGTGATGCCTTATACATCCTGGGGATCCGGATCCATCGTGATAGATCCAAGAGGATATTAGGACTTTCTCAGTCCAGGTACATCGACACCATACTGAAAATATTCAGTATGGAAGATTCCAAGCGCGGTAACCTACCGGCTTGTCACGGGATCACCCTCTCTAAAGAGATGTCTCCCAAGACTGATTTGGAGAGGGATCGCATGTGTATTATACCCTACGCTCTGCGGTAGGCTCTATAATCTATGCGATGTTGTGTACCAGACCGGATGTAGCTTATGCACTGAGTGTGGTAAGCCGGTATCAGTCAAACCCTGGGGAGAAACACTGGATAGCGGTAAAGAACATTCTCAAGTACCTGAGAAGGACTAAGGAGATGTTCTTGGTGTATGGCGGAAAAGACCTCCAGATCGAGGCCTTTGGTGACTCCAGCTTCCAGAGTGACAAGAATGATTCCACGTCCATGTCGGGTTTTGTCTTTACCCTCAATGGAGGGGCGGTGTGTTGGAAGAGTTCCAAACAGGAAACCGTTGCAGACTCGACGATGGAAGCGGAATACATCGCTGCATCTGACGCCGCAAAACAGGCTGTCTGGATGAGGAAGTTCTTGAAAGAACTTCAGGTGGTTCCGTCCATTGTTGATCCAATACCTCTGTATTGCGACACCAACGGGGCTATAGCTTTAGCGAAGGAACCCAGGTCCCATCAGAGATCCAGACACATCTTGAGGCGGTATCACCTGATCAGGGAGATCGTGGATCGCCAGGAGATCGAGGTTCGGAGGGTCGCTTCAGAAGATAACACTGCAGATCCATTCACCAAGGCCTTGCCCCAGACTCAGTTCGAGCGGCTGATCGAGATGATAGGTCTTCGAAACGCCAGTACATGGCCTTAATGCAAGTGGGAGATTGTTAATGTATATGCCCGAGAGGCCATTACTGTATCATACTAGTTTGTATATTACTTAATGGAAGCTTGGAATATTCACCTTGTATAAACAATCTTTCTCAATATAGTAGTATGCTACTTGGTTTGTTTCTACTTCAATGTGTACATGTATTTATTTTAGTATATCACCTATACACATTAGTGGAGCCCTTAGGATCTTTGCTTGATTACCAGCGTTGTGATGGCAGTCACACTAGTGGGGGCTGGGTAATCTATAAGCACATCCTTATACAGGTCCTAGTCGCAGGACTATCGAGATAGGGCATCGATACTCCGGAGTAGACTAGCGTATGCGCTTCTCATCCCAGTGTGGGAGATGGTCTGTCCCACAGCCATCAGTACGTCGTACTGGAGATAGTATACGGGTGCTCGTTAGGTTACGAGTACACTGGACAGGACTCGTCGGGAAGTGACCAGTTGGTATTATACCTATCGTCAGTTATCAGTTCCCAGGTGACATGAGTACAGCTTAGTCCGCTGACTTGACACTGCCACTTCGCCTCGAGTGTGTTCCCACTGCACTTTGATCACTACCCTACCACGGCTCAAAGGAGTCGTGCAAACAGGTAGTGGTTGGGTGCAGTCCCGAAGCACTTGGAGGCAGTGACGGTTAGACAGGATTCTTCTCTCCCGGTATTGGGGGTTGACATCGCGCTGTGTCTAGGAGAGCCATTACACGAGTAGTCCCTGGCCAGGGCAAGCGAGATATACTGGTAGGCTTCCAGTGTTATCTCAGGGTGTTTTGGGCTTCACTCCGACACGACTTGTACCGCTATTAGGGGACTGACGTTTACCGCCCCCCTAGGCCCGCCATGCGATGTATCAGACGAACAGGCCGGACTGTACGGAGACTGTCACATTCAGGCTCAGTAGGAGTTCAGATGGGTTTCACCTCGTCAGTCTTCTTGTCGGCATCTACATGGGGACCGTTACGCACACCTAGTGCCGCTTGCGGTCTGTGGTTAAACCCACTGCCAGCGTAGTGTCGAGTCTTTAGAGTCCCATACAGAAAGCTATTCGCCTTTAGGCAAAAGAGTAGAGGTCGCATGGTTTTGCGACAGGTCGCATGGTTTTGCGACAGGGTTCGGTCACATCCGTGCACTTGTGCGCGTACAGTGTCCGGACAGTTTATACTAGCGGGCTTTGGTTTAAGCCAGATCCTAGTGTACGTATTTGGATTGGTTTTATCCAGTATGTATTCGTGTTCCTCGGAACGCGGATGCGGGTGTGTATGCACAGTTGACGGAGAAACAGAGGCCGAGGATTCTCATTAGGGTTGTTGACCGTTGACTGTTGACTATTGACTTTTTGCTCAACCCTAATGAGAATATGATATATGATTAACAATAATATTAATTAAGTATTGTGGTGACATGGTTGTTGAGGGGTTGACTTTGTTGACTTGTTGACTTTGTTGACCGGTTGACTAGGTTGGACTAGTTGACCATCATGATGACAATGGCTATCATTTCATGGCAAAGACTTTTCACTTGCTTGTTCTCTTGTGCAATATGAGTGCATGAAATGTATAGCCATTTTGACTTAAACCATTTACACAATACTTGATTACTATTTTTGTGATGATGGCTTTGGATTATGAGAGCCAAGAGAGAAAAGTCTTTCTCATTTATTTCTATCATTCTCATTCTCTCTCTTGTTCTTGAGCTCTCATTTTCTTCCTTTTGCTCTCCCTCTCTTTAGTGTATGGTTCACTTGTCTCATGTGTTGAGAACCAAGAACCATAGAGAAAATCCCAACACACTCTTCTCTACTCACTCTAGTTCATAAGGTTTAGCAAACCAAGTGAACTAGTTTCTTCAAAGACCGAAGAAGAAGCCAAAGGTAGAAGCTTTCAGGTGGATCGATCTTCGGCGCAAGGAGACGACGGGGTGAAGCCGATCCGGACAACCATCAAGGCTTGAAGAAGAAGGAGTTCAAGAAAGAAAGGTATAACCCCCTAACCGAGTAGTTAACAACTCCTAGTTAGGTTGTTAGTTAGATGTTTAACAAAGATCCGGTTTTGAGTCCATGTTACAACCTCTAGAAAAATTGTTTTTCACCAAATTCCGCATGCCCGAAAGTACCGGGAGAGGTAGCATGGACTTACAGATATAATGTAAATACTGTGAACTAATGTGTTTAAAATATTCGATCGATCAAATTTACCCAAGTGGGCCCCAAGCACTACTGTAGCACTCACAGAAAATCTGGGCCCAAAAAGAATATTCCAAAACCCCTATTTTCAAGTCTAAAGAGCTCTGTACAAAATTGGTTCAGTGAGGGCACTGTACGGCGGCGGAACCACGGCCCAAAGGGGGGTTTGGCCGCTGTTCCGCGGCGGTCCTACAGTATCACTTTACCAATTTTTCACAGAAGTCTTAACTTTTCCTGCACATGCTTCTGCAACACACTGAAAAAAATTTCAAGCCAAAAAAAATTCGACAGAAACCTGATGCCTTGAAAACGCGGATTTTGGAATTTTTGTTCGATCGGAAATGTAAAAAAATTAGACAAAGCTAGACTAGGTTAATGGCGAGGCTCTGATACCACTGTAAGTGCACGGCGGCGCCCCGGTCGTCAATCCGACGCCGGAATGCGGAAGCGATGATTTACTTTAACTTTTTTAAACCGGCACCACCGCGCACTATAAACCCGGATCGTGCCATTAATCTAGTCCTAGCTAACAAGAGAAAGGATAGAGAGATATACCGAGCGATCTGTGTCCTTCGGTCTTCTCGTCGTCGTCCCGATCTACCCACGGAATCTCCGGTCTCCACCACGTCGCCGGAAGGGCACCACATCGCCGGCTTCTTTTACGGGCTCCCACCTCTGGACCGAGGCAACTCGGGCACGAAGCTGGCGAGTCGACGTGCCCAAGATTTGCTGTAGAATACGTGTAGTGCTCTATCTCATTTGGGGTTGTAGGAAGTTGCCTTTTGAGATGGTGGAGGAATGAAGTTTTGGAGATGGAGCTAAATGGATTTTGTGCGATACAAATGAACAAAAATCCCCACCCAAATTTTTAGGACAGCCCCTATACATGGCCGGCCTTGGCTTGGGGATGGAATGAGAGGAGAGTGAGAGAGTAACAAAGGAATGAGTGTTAGCCAATAATCAAGGAGAGAGAAAAAGGTTATCATGAGAAATAATCATCACATAACAAACCCTCACTCCAAAACAACCATCATCACATCCAAAGTCAAGCAATCATGAAGTCAAGAAAGTCAAGAGATGGTGCAACCATCATGACACTACAATGTGCAAAGACAACCCTCCAAAATGCTTATTTGCACAAATGCAAATAAGCCCTCCTCCACCAATCTTCAGCCAATGAAAGATACAAAGAAATATGGCTGAACGGAAAACAAACTGGCAACTCCAAAAAACTGATCCCGTAATAAATTACAGAAAAACCCCGCTACTGTATATACATACCCGTATTTGTATTCCGACCGAAATACAAATGCAATGAGACAAAATCTATACTATACAATACTAGCATCCGGCTTAAAACTAATCCTGCTAGTATTATCCGTCCGATCCTGATCCGTGCAATACCGCACGTATCTGATCGAACCCTGCCATATCTCCATACGGCCTCTAGTACTAACCGTCCGATCCTGATCCGTGCAATACCGCACGCATCTGATCGAACCTTGCCATATCTCCATACGGCCTCTACAGCGTTTCGCCCGAAAACTTGAGCAACTGATCTGTGGGGGACTCTAAAGACTCGTCAATACTATGACTGTGGATTTAACCACTAGCACGTCAGAGGTATTAGCCATACGTGACGGGTTACCATCTATTGACCAAAAGGGACGTCAATGAGCGAACTCATCCTGACACCCTACTGAGCCTGTCAGTGACAATATCCATACAGTCCGGTCCGTTCGTCTATGAGCATCGCATGGCTGGCCTAGGGGTTTGGTAAAAGTCAGACCCCCAAAAGCGGTACTAGTTGTGTCGGAGTATAGCCCAGAACACCATGAGATACTACTGGAATACCTACCAGTAAATCTCCTGCCTTGGCCAAGGACTTCGTGTAATGGCTCTCCTAGACACAGCGCGACCTCACCCCCAATACCGGGAGAGACGAACCCCTGCAGATCCGCTCACTGCCTCCATGTGGCTCGGGACTGTACCCAACTAAAACCTGTTTGCACGTCTCCTTTGAGCGTGGTAGGGTAGTAATCAAAGCACATTGGAAACTCACACGAGACAAATGACGATCCTCAGGTCGATGAACTAACCTGTACACATGTCACCAGGGAACTGCTATCTGACGCCAGGTATAAAACCAACTAGCATGTTCCCGGCGAGTCCTGTTCGGTGTACTCATAACCCAATGAGCACCTGTATACATCTTAGGTGAATCAACTGACACCAGTGGCTTGTGAGACCGGCCACCGCCCCTCGTCGGGATCTCGACTGTATACACTAGTCTACTCTGGAGTATCGATGCCCTGTCTCGAAACTCCCACGACTAGGGACCTTTTAAGGATGTGCTTATAGACCCTAGCTCCCACGTATATGATCGCCCTCATACTGCTGGTAGTCAAGCAAGAATCCTAGGGGCTCTATCAACGTGCAATAGTGACCTGTAAGGTCACCTAAAGCAGTACATGATGATAAAGGTAAACCCGATAGCATACTATCATCTTGAGTAAGACTGTCCTACCGGGATAGGTCCTCCCCCAATCATTGCAATCATGTGCCTGTGATCCAATAATTGACTCTGAGGGCACTATCTCCAACAGCTGCTTGTTACCTTTCTGCTGCATAGATAGATTCGTTGGTTTGGGACAGTCGTATAGCCTTGTTGACCTTCGTCAAGGGCTTGTACGGGTGGGTTCAAATTGACCTGGACAATGACGGGTAGAACTTGACATGTGACTTATGATTTGTTGGCCTTCGTCAAGGTCATAAGAGCATGGGGCAGAAATCACATCGGGAGTTTCTAAAGAAACTGAAACTTGCCAGATATGCGCATACCTTCTGGAGTGTGATGACGTGAGCGGATTCTGTCATGTTATCATGCGATGATAGTTGGATCCCGATTCCCACTGATGAGTTAGTTTACTCCTTGGGTAACCCCGACTAATTCTTCTTTCAGGTTTGGAGGAGAATTTGAGGTTACAGTGGGAGGTTTCCAGATTAGATAAAGTGATAACCATTCTGATCTAGGTTAGAGTGCACGCTGAGTGTTTCTTTTCTCTCTCTCTTTGGCAGCGACCATTGACCCGACCCTAAGACTATGACTCAGTGACCAAGTTGACCGAACCTTCTTAAACACTGGCTTTTGGATTGTCAGAGTTGCAAACCTCATTGCCACTCCTACTTTTACCCTTTTCTCCACGACACCCCGTATTACTACGAACGTCCACTTCCATTGAATAAAACCATCGTATGGTTATATACGAACTCGAAGGGATTTATTCGAGGATGGTTTCCGGTTCTGGAGAAAACGAATAAGACTATTCAGTTGTCTTTTCCTTTTACCTTCTCTCAGGTTGCGAGTACTCCTTGGTTTAGGAGATAGTACACCTATTACGCAAATTGGATAGTCTTCTTCCAAACCTTAGGCTGGTGCCGAACGGTGGGGAATGAAGAAAACCAATTAGCATAACGATGGTGTACAGAAGGTATTAAGTAAAGACATAACAAGGGATTAGTAAGAGGGCAAAGTAAATTGCGACTGCTATTCACGACCATACTAAGTATTTATTCGTCAATCCTAAACCACCTTTGTATTTCACCAGAACACTCCGTATCACTACGAAGATCCATAGTTTATTAGATACTCCATCGTATGGTTATATACGAACTCGAAAGGAACTTGTTCCAGTTCGGGGATGGATTCCGGTTCAGGAGAAATAGGAATAAGGTTTATTCGGTTGTCTTTTATATTCACCTTCTCTTGCATTGCGAGTGCTCCTAGGATTAGGACAGTACACCCATTATGCTTATTGGATAGTCTTCTTCCAAACCATAGGCTGGTGCCGAACGGTAGGGAAGGAAGAAAACCATTTGGCCTAAAGGGGTGTACAGAAGGTAATGACTAAAGACATATAAAGGGATTTGGAAAGATGGCAAAGAATTACACGGTTACAGTTGTGAATCTGGATAATGGAAGAGGCATTACTAGGAATACCGAGATACCCCATCGAAACATTTCAATGTTTCAGTTTCATTGTGTACTATTAAAGGAAAACTGATTTCCCGATTAGATACTTACTCCAGGGTATGTATTTACTAGGTATGATTCTCACATCTGTATGGTTTTACAGATGATGAGTGGGAGTAAGTTATTGGGAATTAGGTGATCATCTTCATTATATCGGGATTCGTTATAATCGGTAATATTTGAGGAAGTCACCTGGGTTAGTTGCCGGACGGCAAATATTTGGTTTTGAATATCCGCTGTTATGCACCAATTTCAAAGTGATATATCTGTATGTCTATTTTTATAGAGTGAGATATACCTTTTTGAAATTATGTCTGTGACATTTACCTATATCAGTGGGTGGTTAGGTAAGGAGCATTAAACAGCGGTGTAATTCTTCTTAACCATAAGTACAGTTTTCAACCTGCGACACACAAGGAGTGAGTTATTAGACTCAAGGGACTTATACAGAGTATTGTATGTTGTCCAGTGTCCATTAGGACAAAGGGGATGGTCCTCATACTATATTCAGTTTACTTATGACTTCTCTAGTTTTTAGACAGGTGTTTCGTGGAAACACAGGGTCCGAATTTTGAGAAGTTATAGGTATATGAATAAAGTAGAGAACCAGGTATTGCAAGTATCGGGATTCTTCAAGGTGATCGAAGATGTAGATACTTGTGTATGGTATTCAGCTGATAGTTATGATTAAGAGAACTTGCTTCTCTTTCAGATTACTCATAATTGGAAGCACTCATAAGTTGAGCAATGCTGATCGGCCTCTCTCCATTTAGTTGACATGCACTGGAGACTGCTGCATGATTTGAATCTGGTTCAATTAAATCAGTGCCTCTGGTTCTATATGTAAGTCCACGTTGCCCACCCCGGTACTTACGGGGAGGCGGAAAACGGAATAAAAATCGGATTTTTATGAACTTAGGCAACATGGACTAGACTTTGGAGGATCTTTGCTAAGCAAAAACAAGCTAAAGCTAACTAGAAACTAGCTAAGTGCTAGAAAGGTTATACCTTGGGCTTTAAGTCCTTCTCTCCTTGCTCCTTGGAGTGGTGGAAGGAGGTCACCTTGGTCGTCTTCTCACGTCGAAGAAAGATCCACCCGAAAGCCTCAACCTTTGGCTTCAACTCCAAGCTAGAAGTAACTAGGGTGCAAGAAGTGGTAATCCTTGAACCCTAGAGGAGAGGAGAGATGCTCAAGAGAGGGTTTTTCTCAAGCTCAAGTGTTTCTCAACACATGAGAGGGAGAGAGCGTGAGGGAGAGGAGGAACAAAAGAGAGAAAAGAAAATGATAGAATGAGAATAATGTGAACCATTCTCACTAATATGTGTATATTATTTTAATTAGATAATTAGCTAGATAATTGTCATGGTTAATCAAGACATGACCATTATCATTTCATTTTTAATGCAAATTGCAAGGATCAAAGAGCATCTTCCAAATGAAATGATGATGGTCAAAGTGTCAACCAAGGTCAACAAGTCAATAAGGTCAAATGGTCAACAACCATAACCAGGTACAATTATTAAACTAATATCAATTAACTATAATACACACATAAGCATTAGGGTTAATAAAATGACAATAGCCATTAACCCTAATCAAGGTCCTCTCCCTCTGTCTCAAGCAACTGTGCATACGCACCCGCATTCGTGATCCGAGGAACACGAATACAATGAGAAAAACCAATCCCAAATCATATACTAGGATTCGGCTTAAACCAAAGCCCGCTAGTATAAACTGTCCAGACAGCAAACGTGCACAAGTGCGCGGATGTGAATGAACCCTGTCGCAAAACCATGCGACCTCTACTCATTTTGCCTAAAGACGAATAGCTCTCTGTGTGGGATTCTAAAGACTCGACACTACGCTGGCAGTGGGTTTAACCACAGACCGCAAGTGGCACTAGCTGTACGTAACGGTCCCCAGGTAGATGTCGAAAAGAAGACTGACGAGGTGAACCCCATCTGAACTCCTACTGAGCCTGTATGTGACAATCTCCGTACAGTCCGGTCTGTTCGTCTGATACATCGCATGGCGGGCCTAGGGGGCGGTGAACGTCAGTCCCCTAATAGCGGTACAAGTCGTGTCGGAGAGTAGCCTAGAACACCCTGAGATAACACTGGAAACCTACCAGTATATCTCGCTTGCCCTGGCCAGGGACTACTCGTGTAATGGCTCTCCTGGACACAGCGCGATGTCAACCCCCAATACCAGGAGAGACGAATCCTGTCTAACCGTCACTGCCTCCAAGTGCTTCGGGACTGCACCAAAAAACTACCTGTTTGCACGACTCCTTTGAGCCGTGGTAGGGTAGTAATCAAAGTGCAGTGGGAACACACTCGAAGCGAAGTGACAGTGTCAAGTCAGCGGACTAAGCTGTACTCATGTCACCTGGGAACTGATAACTGACGATAGGTATAATACCAACCAACAGTTCCCGACGAGTCCTGTCCAGTGTACTCGTAACCTAACGAGCACCCGCCTACTATCTCAAGTACGACGTACTGACGGCTGTGGGACAGACCGTCTCCCACACTGGGATGAGAAGCGCATACGCTAGTCTACTCCGGAGTATCGATGCCCTGTCTCGATAGTCCAATGACTAGGGACCTGTATAAGGATGTGCTTGTAGATCACCCAGCCCCCACGAGTGTGAGCGCCATCACAACGCTGGTAATCAAGCAAAGATCCTAAGGGCTCTACTAATATATATATCAGCAATATGCTAAAAGAAACACATGCACATATTAAAGCAGAGACAAACCAAGTAGCATACTACCATTTCGAGCAAGATTGTATATACAACTGTGAATATCCCAAGCTTCCATTAAGTAATATACAAACTAGTATGATACAGTAATGGCCTCTAGGGCATATACACTAACAATCTCCCACTTGCACTAAGGCCATGTACCGGCGTATCGAAGACCTATCATCTCGATCAGCCGCTCGAACTGAGTCTGGGGCAAGGCCTTGGTGAATGGATCTGCTGTGTTATCTTCTGATGCAACTCTCCGGACCTCGATCTCCTGGCGATCCACGATCTCCCTGATCAGGTGATACCGCCTCAAGATGTGTCTGGATTTCTGATGGGACCTGGGATCCTTCGCTAAAGCTATAGCCCCGTTGTTGTCGCAATACAGAGGTATTGGGTCAACAATGGACGGAACCACCTGAAGTGTTAGTGTTTATGCCCTAGAAGGCCATTACTGTATCATACTAGCTTGTATATTACTTAATGGAAGCTTGGGATATTCACATGTATATAACAGTCTTACTAAACATGGTAGTATGCTACTTGGTTTTTCTATCTTAATATGTGAGTGTACGTATTGATAGAGCTCTTAGGATCTTGCTTGTCTACCAGCGTTGTGATGGCAGTCACACTAGTGGGGGCTGGGTAGTCTACAAGCACATCCTTATTCAGGTCCCTGGTCGTTGGATTATCGAGACAGAGCATCGATACTCCGGAGTAGACTGGTGTGTACGCTTCTCATCCCAGTTGGGGAGATGGTCTGTCCCACAGCCGTCAGTACGTCGTACTGGAGATAGTATGCAGGTGCTCGTTAGGTTACGGGTACACCGGACAGGACTCATAGGGAACTGTTGGTTGGTTTGATACCAGTCGTCAGTGAACAGTTCCCAGGTGACATGAGTACAGCGTAGTCCGCAGACTTGACACTGCTACTTCGCCTCGAGTGTGTCCCACTGTTCTTAGATTGCTACCCTACCACGGCTCAAAGGAGTCGTGCAAACAGGTAGCAGTTGGGTGCAGTCCCGAGCACTTGGAGACAGTGGCGGTTAGACAGGATTCGTCCCTCCCGGTATTGGGAGTAGATATCGTGCTGTGTCAGAGAGCCATTACGCAAAGTCCCTGGCCAGGGCAAGCGAGATTTGCTGGTAGGTTCCAGTAGTTTCTCAGGGTGTAATGGGCTTCACTCCGACACGACTTATACCGCTATTAGGGGACTGACGCTTGCCGCCCCCCTAGGCCCGATATGCGATAGTCTTGGACGAACGGACCGGACTGTATGGAGATTGTCACATCAGACTCAGTAGGAGTTCGGATGGGTTTTCTCATCGGCCTTCTTATCGACAACTACCTGGGGACCGTTACGTACAGCTAGTGCCGCTTGCGGTCTGTGGTTAAACCCACTGCCAGCGTAGTAGTCGAGTCTCTAGAGTCCCACACAGAGAGTTTCCTACTCCAGGCGAAACGATATAGAGGTTGCATGGTTTTGCGACAAAGGGTTCGGACGCATACGTGCGTTTACGCACGTATGACTTTCGGACAGTTTTTACCAGTCGGCTTTGGTTTAAGCCAGTTGCTGGTATCCGGTTATTGGATTTTTACAGTCTAAAGTTTTTCCGTATTTTTACGGATTGGAGGGGCGTTCTCGTAATTGTACGAGAAGCTTCTAGAAGATGTGACTAAGGAGGTTTCTTTTGGATAAGAAAGTGAGTCATGGTGGTGATTCATTCATTTCATTAATGCACATTTATTGCTTAATGACTCATGCTAATGAATCACCACTAGATATTTCATGAAGCATGCTTATTCATTTCCTTTATTCATTTTTCTTAAAAAGAAATGCTTCATGATATATTATGATACACTCTCTCTCTTCTCTCATTATCTCATTCACATTCTCTCTCCTCAAGCTCTCATCTTAAAACCCTAATCCTTACACCTCATGAGTTGAGATCAAAGGATTAGTTAGACTAAACAATCCATAACCATCACTCTTTATCATCCTTTCATCTTTGATTAGCAATCAAAGTTGATTAGTTACCTCAAGTGAGAGGTTTAGCTTGGAGTTTTGCTCTCGGGTGGATCGTCTACTACCTAGAGAAGGCCGAGGAGAACAAGGAGATCGTAAAGACGAAGGACTAGTATCGATAGGTATAATCCCTTAACACTTTAGTTTAGTATAACTATGTGTTTGGTTATTAGTTGTTTAGCTTCGATTTAAGCGGTTAGTCGATGTTCGTTCTTTAAACTTGATCGTTTTTGAAAATTCCGCCTCCCCACAAGTACTGGGGTGTACTACATCGACTTACAGTGGTATCAGAGCCTCGCTAAACACTAAATAACTCAATTGCAAATTTGTACGAATTTCGAACGGAAAAACAAAGCCGGAAAACCCTAATTCTGTTCAGTTTCTGTCGAACTTAAAATGAAGTCCTAAAATTTTTCAGGTAAGCTCAGAAAGCTAGAAAAGAGTACAGGAGAACACCCAAAAAATTTGGGCTTCTGATTCGTCTACAGTGCCGCGGAAGCGCGGCGGATCGCACCGATCCGCCGCGCAACCGCGGCCGAGTTGACGAATCAGGAACTCGTTTGTTTTGGGTGGGTCCCCTGTGGTGTTTAGGGTTTTCTGGAATGTTTAATTATTGCTCAGGTTACTGTTTAACAGAGCAGATTTTGGAGCAATATTGATGTTGTTTATTCGATCGAAATTGTACAGTATTTGCATATGGATTATATCTGTGATTGTTTAATGTGTTCGTAAACCTCCCCTAACTGCTAGTATGTCGGTTGGCAGGGGGTTGCACATTTCTGAAATGGTTATATCTGTTTGTGCATATAAACTGTATTGGACTGTTGTGGTGTATAGCCGGGGTTTGCAATGGGTTATTGTTTAATTCATTTGTTGTAAATGTAATTTGTTGTAATATTATTTTTGCGGGGCACTTCCAGGTTGCGGTCGTAGCCACCGTTGTATTATTTCATTTTACTGTTTTTTGCTCCTAGGACTGACCCAAGATGGGGTACACAGACTGCCGGGCGGGTAGTTTGCCGTACCCGTAGGGGTCGAGGGTGGGGTAACGGCTATTCATCACAACTGTGTAATCTGTCTTTTCTTGCAGGCTCAAAAGAAATACAGATTGCTTGCATATCCAATATTGTTTATCTGTGTTCTGGAATGAATATCATTGCGTCAGACGAATGTAAAATATCTATATTTATTGTAGCTATTTAGACGTCACTTATGTTTTACACCCGCGCTAGCCCAGCCCCCGCTCTGTCGTTAGTTAAGTAACCTAACGGGTGATGACGGGACCCCGTGGCGAATGCGGATGGCATAAGAGGACGTTGTATTTTCGTTGTTTTCTGCAATGATAGGTTAATGATGGGACGCATTATCTGTAATGCAAAGAAAATAAACCAAAGTTTAAATCGTTGGAACAATTTAAAAGAAACCATTCGGTTATTTTTAAAACAGATATTTTTAAATGCGGAGCTTTAACCACTCCTTTTAAAAGCTATCAGGTTCCTTCGGTTATATCAAGTTCACTACGTTCACGGTTTCGCCAAAACCATTCGTAGCCCTCCGTCATTTCATTTGGGTATTCAGTAGTATTCAAGCTATGCATTTTGGCCAAAGTCAAGGCATAGTGTTTGGTAGCTGCTGGGTTTTCATTTGTTGCATAAGATAGATGAGTCGGTTTGGGACAGTCGTATTACCATTTGACCAAAGTCAGGGGTATATACGAATGGGTTCAAATTGACAAGATAATGACGGGTAGAACTTGACATGTGACTTATGACATTTTGACCAAAGCCAAGGTCATAAGAGCATGGGGCAAAAACTTATATCGGGAATTTCAAAAGAAACTGAAATTTGCAAAGAGATGCATACCATTTTGAGTTTGATGAATGTTGGTAGCATTCCTACAACATTATCAGACGATGATATTTGGATCCCGATCCTACTGTGAGTATATGCTACTTATCAGGATATTCGTCACTTAACGATCAATGCTATAAACCTAGTAGGTGTCCAGAAAAGTGTCAGCGGGGTTACGCCCCCAGAGAAAAGAGGTTATTTAATTAAGGAACTTCGCGAAAGCGTTGGAAAACCTCCCTCGAAGTATCGACACCGGCCTGGCTGAACGGTTAAAGCAAGTATTGTACGGTGAGAATAGTCTTGGCTAATTCTTCTTTTATGGTTTGAGGAAGGATTCGAGAAACAGTGGGAGCCATCCAGTTTAGATAAACTAAAAACCACTCTAAACTTGCAAGAGCATCATGCTAAAGAGTTTTCTTCTCTCTCTCCTAATTGCAGCGACCCTGAAAATGACTGGACTTAAGTTACTTTTAGAAAAGAATATACTGACGGGGCCAAACTATAAAGATTGGCTGCGGAATGTCAAGATGGCCTTGACCTATGACAAATTGGGGTACGTCCTCACCGCTACGGCACCTGCTGTCCCTGGTCCCAAATCCAGCAATGCGGATAAGGAAATCCGCAAAACCTGGGATTTAGATTGCGCGAGAGCCAAGTGCATCGTGCTTGCCTCGATGAACAATGAACATCAGAGGAGGCACGAGGATATGTCCCTAGATGGCATATTTCTCCATACAAAGGAACTTTATGGAGAGCAATCTCGTATTGCAAGATACGAGACCTCGAAGAAATTATTTCGAGCGAGGTTGGCTGTCGGGTCATCGGTAGGTGAACATGTCCTACAGATGATCGGCTATATTGAGGAGCTCGCAGACCTTGGGACGACTTTGGATAATGAGCTCTATACAGACCTTATTCTCCAGTCCCTTCCTCCCACCTACGCCCAGTTTATCCTCAACTTCAACCTTCAAGGAAAAGAAGTTGAACTTGCGGAACTCCTGAACATGTTAAGGAGTGCAGAGGGCACCTTACAGAAGGTAAGGGAAACACCCGCTATGTTTGTTGGCGGTTCATCTTCTTCAGGGTCCAAGGCTAGGCCAAAGGAAGGAAGAAGAAGGCCGCACCCAAACCTAGAGGAGGTGTTAGTAAGGTGAGAGGGAAGGGAAAGAAAAAGACTGCAGTACCGATAGTTGGCCAGGATGAGTGCTTCCATTGTCACAGGAAAGGGCACTGGAAGAAGGATTGCAAGGCGTGGAACGCCAAGAACCAGGAACCGAAGCAAGCTGTGGCTTCGACTTCAGGTGTGTTTGTAATTGAGAATTGTCTGTCAATCAACTCTACTTCCTGGGTATTGGATACCGGATCAGGATCTCATATTTGCAATTCATTGCAGGCACTGAGAAACCGTAGGGTGCTGAAGGAAGGTGATATGATCCTCAGGGTTGCTAACGGAGCTAGCGTGGGAGCTGCGTCCGTCGGGGATTATCACCTAGGATTGACAAGTGGACATATTTTGGTTTTGCATAACTGTTATTTTGTACCCAGCTTAACGTGTAATATCATATCAGTTTCCTTGTTATCAAATAAAGGTTATGATTTCACGTTTATAAGAGATGTTGTCAACATCCACCTTAATCATGGTTTGATTGGGTCCGGTACTCTAAATAACGGCATATATGTGTTAAACCAACTCCAAATTTTCAATGTCCAGAACACACTAAAAAGAAAGTCTCCAGATTTAAATAAAGCTTTCTTATGGCATTGTAGACTGGGTCACATCAATGAGAGAAGGTTAACTAAGTTGCATAGAGAAGGATATTTAGACACGTTCGAATATCAATCCTATGACACTTGTCAATCTTGTCTCAAAGGAAAGATGACAAAGACTCCATTTACTGGACAAGGAGTAAGAGCGAGCGAGCTCTTAGGACTCATACACAGTGATGTATGTGGTCCAATGTCTACACATGCGAGAGGTGGTTTTTCCTATTTCATTACTTTCACGGATGATTACTCAAGATACGGATTCATTTATCTGATGAAACATAAATCCGAGGCTTTTGAGAAATTCCAAGAGTATAAGAATGAAGTAGAAAACCAAACCGGCAAAAGTATTAAGACACTTAGATCTGATCGAGGAGGAGAATACTTAAGTGCCGAGTTCCTAGGTTACCTAAAAGAGAAAGGAATTCTCTCTCAGCTTACTCCTCCATACACTCCACAGCATAACGGTGTATCGGAGAGACGGAATCGAACCCTATTGGATATGGTACGATCCATGATGAGTAATGCTGAGTTACCGCGATCTTTCTGGGGTTATGCGCTAGAATCAGCGGCATATCTTCTGAACAGGGCTCCTACCAAGACTGTGCCTACCACTCCATATCAGATGTGGACTGGGAAGAAACCCCATCTTCAACATATGAAGATTTGGGGATGTCCAGCTTTTGTTAAAAAGCAGCATGTGGACAAGCTCGAGGCACGATCAGTAAAATGTATGTTTGTGGGATATCCAAAGAACTCCAAGGGATATTATTTCTATTACGCAGAGGAACAAAAGGTTTTTGTTTCTCGTAATGCCCATTTTCTGGAAAATCAGTTTTTAGAAAAGGAAATAAGTGGGAGCGAAATAGAACTGGAAGAAATTCCAGAACCACAAACTGCTACTGAAAGTTTGGTAGAACCAGAGGTTCAAGAAGAACAGATCATTCCCGCACCCCTCCGCAGGAGTAGTAGGCCGTCTCATCCGCCTGAGAGATACTACGGTTTTCTCATAGACGGGGATAGAGAGGATTGCATCATAGATGATGATGAACCTACTGACTTCCAGCAGGCCATCCAGAGCGGCGACTCGGTACGATGGCTAGATGCAATGCGGACCGAAATGGAGTCCATGTACACCAACAAAGTATGGACTTTGGACTTTGCTCCAAATGGGGTAAAACCCATAGGATGCAAATGGATCTTCAAGAAAAAGATTGGTGTAGATGGACAGGTGGAAACCTATAAGGCTAGACTTGTTGCAAAGGGTTTTCGTCAAAGACCTGGTTTGGACTATGACGAAACTTTTTCTCCAGTGGCTATGCTCAAATCCATTCGGGTCCTTCTTGCTATTGCTGCCTTCCATGATTATGAAATCTGGCAGATGGACGTAAAGACGGCTTTTCTGAATGGAAATTTAGAAGAGAGCGTCTATATGGATCAGCCAGAGGGTTTCAATCAGAGTGGGAGCAGCGGGAAAGTATGCAAGCTGCTTAAGTCTATTTATGGACTAAAGCAGGCATCGCGGAGTTGGAACATCTGTTTTGATGAGACAGTCAAAGAATATGACTTTATCAAAAATCCAGATGAACCGTGCATATATAGTAAAGTTGTGGCCAGAAGTGTCGCATTCCTCGTCTTGTACGTGGATGACATTCTATTGATAGGAAATGACATTCCTATGCTACAATCTGTCAAAGGATTCTTGTCACACAGGTTCTCCATGAAAGACCTGGGTGATGCCTCTTACATTCTGGGGATCCGGATCTATCGTGATAGATCCAAGAGGATGTTGGGACTTTCGCAGTCCAGGTATATCGACACTGTACTGAAAAGATTCAGTATGGAAGATTCTAAGCGCGGTAATCTACCGGCTTGTCACGGAATCACCCTCTCCAAAGAGATGTCTCCCAAGACTGATTTGGAAAGGGAACGCATGTCTATTATACCCTACGCTTCTGCGGTAGGCTCTATAATGTATGCGATGTTGTGTACCAGACCAGATGTAGCTTACGCACTGAGCGTGGTAAGCCGGTATCAGTCAGACCCAGGGGAGAGACACTGGATAGCAGTAAAGAACATTCTCAAGTACCTGAGGAGGACTAAGGAGATGTTCTTGGTTTACGGCGCTAAAGACCTCAGGTTGGAGGCCTTTGCTGATTCCGGCTTCCAGAGTGATAAGGACGATTCCAAGTCCATGTCGGGTTATGTCTTTACCCTCAATGGAGGGGCGGTGTGCTGGAGGAGCTCCAAGCAGGACACCGTTGCTGACTCGACGATGGAAGCGGAGTATATAGCTGCTTGCGATGCCGCTAAAGAAGCAGTCTGGATGAAGAAGTTCCTAACAGAACTTCAGGTTGTTCCTACCATAGTTGATCCAATACCTCTGTATTGCGACAACAACGGAGCTATAGCTTTAGCGAAGGAACCAAGGTCCCATCAGAAGTCCAGACACATCTTGAGGCGGTATCACCTGATCAGGGAGATCATTGATCGTCAGGAGATCGAGGTTCGGAGAGTTGCTTCAGAAGAGAACATTGCTGATCCATTCACGAAGGCCCTTCCTCAGATTCAGTTCGAGAGGCTGCTCGAGATCATTGGTCTACGATATGCCAGTACATGGCCCTAGTGCAAGTGGGAGATTGTTAGTGTTTATGCCCTAGAAGGCCATTACTGTATCATACTAGCTTGTATATTACTTAATGGAAGCTTGGGATATTCACATGTATATAACAGTCTTACTAAACATGGTAGTATGCTACTTGGTTTTTCTATCTTAATATGTGAGTGTACGTATTGATAGAGCTCTTAGGATCTTGCTTGTCTACCAGCGTTGTGATGGCAGTCACACTAGTGGGGGCTGGGTAGTCTACAAGCACATCCTTATTCAGGTCCCTGGTCGTTGGATTATCGAGACAGAGCATCGATACTCCGGAGTAGACTGGTGTGTACGCTTCTCATCCCAGTTGGGGAGATGGTCTGTCCCACAGCCGTCAGTACGTCGTACTGGAGATAGTATGCAGGTGCTCGTTAGGTTACGGGTACACCGGACAGGACTCACAGGGAACTGTTGGTTGGTTTGATACCAGTCGTCAGTGAACAGTTCCCAGGTGACATGAGTACAGCGTAGTCCGCAGACTTGACACTGCTACTTCGCCTCGAGTGTGTCCCACTGTTCTTAGATTGCTACCCTACCACGGCTCAAAGGAGTCGTGCAAACAGGTAGCAGTTGGGTGCAGTCCCGAGCACTTGGAGACAGTGGCGGTTAGACAGGATTCGTCCCTCCCGGTATTGGGAGTAGATATCGTGCTGTGTCAGAGAGCCATTACGCAAAGTCCCTGGCCAGGGCAAGCGAGATTTGCTGGTAGGTTCCAGTAGTTTCTCAGGGTGTAATGGGCTTCACTCCGACACGACTTATACCGCTATTAGGGGACTGACGCTTGCCGCCCCCCTAGGCCCGATATGCGATAGTCTTGGACGAACGGACCGGACTGTATGGAGATTGTCACATCAGACTCAGTAGGAGTTCGGATGGGTTTTCTCATCGGCCTTCTTATCGACAACTACCTGGGGACCGTTACGTACAGCTAGTGCCGCTTGCGGTCTGTGGTTAAACCCACTGCCAGCGTAGTAGTCGAGTCTCTAGAGTCCCACACAGAGAGTTTCCTACTCCAGGCGAAACGATATAGAGGTTGCATGGTTTTGCGACAAAGGGTTCGGACGCATACGTGCGTTTACGCACGTATGACTTTCGGACAGTTTTTACCAGTCGGCTTTGGTTTAAGCCAGTTGCTGGTATCCGGTTATTGGATTTTTACAGTCTAAAGTTTTTCCGTATTTTTACGGATTGGAGGGGCGTTCTCGTAATTGTACGAGAAGCTTCTAGAAGATGTGACTAAGGAGGTTTCTTTTGGATAAGAAAGTGAGTCATGGTGGTGATTCATTCATTTCATTAATGCACATTTATTGCTTAATGACTCATGCTAATGAATCACCACTAGATATTTCATGAAGCATGCTTATTCATTTCCTTTATTCATTTTTCTTAAAAAGAAATGCTTCATGATATATTATGATACACTCTCTCTCTTCTCTCATTATCTCATTCACATTCTCTCTCCTCAAGCTCTCATCTTAAAACCCTAATCCTTACACCTCATGAGTTGAGATCAAAGGATTAGTTAGACTAAACAATCCATAACCATCACTCTTTATCATCCTTTCATCTTTGATTAGCAATCAAAGTTGATTAGTTACCTCAAGTGAGAGGTTTAGCTTGGAGTTTTGCTCTCGGGTGGATCGTCTACTACCTAGAGAAGGCCGAGGAGAACAAGGAGATCGTAAAGACGAAGGACTAGTATCGATAGGTATAATCCCTTAACACTTTAGTTTAGTATAACTATGTGTTTGGTTATTAGTTGTTTAGCTTCGATTTAAGCGGTTAGTCGATGTTCGTTCTTTAAACTTGATCGTTTTTGAAAATTCCGCCTCCCCACAAGTACTGGGGTGTACTACATCGACTTACATGAAGTTCTCTCAAGAACTTCCTCATCCAGACAGCATCTTTTGCGGCATCAGATGCAGCGATGTATTCTGCTTCCATAGTCGAGTCAGCAATGGTTTCCTGTTTGGAGCTCTTCCAACACACCGCCCCTCCATTGAGGGTAAAGACAAAACCCGACATGGACTTGGAATCATCCTTGTCACTCTGGAAGCTGGAGTCAGCAAAGGCCTCAATCTGGAGGTCTTTTCCGCCATACACCAAGAACATCTCCTTAGTCCTTCTCAGGTACTTGAGAATGTTCTTTACTGCTATCCAATGTTTCTCCCCAGGGTTTGACTGATACCTGCTTACCACACTCAGTGTATAAGCCACATCCGGTCTGGTACACAACATCGCATACATTATAGAGCCTACCGCAGAAGCGTAGGGTATAATCGACATGCGATCCCTCTCCAAATCAGTCTTGGGAGACATCTCTTTGGAGAGGGTGATCCCGTGACAAGCCGGTAGATTACCGCGGTTGGATTCTTCCATACTGAATCTCTTCAGTATGGCGTCAATGTACCTGGACTGCGAAAGTCCTAATATCCTCTTGGATCTGTCACGGTAGATCCGGATACCCAGAATGTATGAGGCATCACCCAGGTCTTTCATGGAGAACCTGTGTGACAAGAACCCCTTGACAGATTGTAGCATAGGAATGTCATTTCCTATTAAGAGAATGTCATCCACGTAAAAAACGAGGAATACTACAGTTCTCGCTGCAAATCTACAATAGATGCATGGTTCATCTGGATTTTTGATAAAGCCAAATTCCTTGACCGTCTCATCAAAACAGATGTTCCAACTCCGCGATGCCTGCTTTAGTCAATAAATGGACTTAAGCAACTTGCACACCTTTCCGCTGCTCCCACTCTGAATGAAACCCTCTGGCTGATCCATATAGACACACTCCTCTAAATGTCCATTTAGAAAAGCTGTCTTTACGTCCATCTGCCAAATCTCATAATCGTGGAAGGCAGCAATGGCAAGAAGGATCCGAATGGATTTCAGCATAGCTACTGGAGAAAAAGTTTCTTCATAGTCCAAACCAGGTCGCTGACGAAAACCATTTGCAACCAGTCTAGCTTTTTAGGTCTCAACCTGTCCATCTACACCAATCTTCCTTTTGAAGATCCACTTGCATCCTACGGGTTTTACCCCGTCTGGAGCAATGTCCAACGTCCATACTTTGTTGGTGTACATGGACTCCATTTCGGTCCGCATTGCATCCAGCCATTTTACCGAGTCGACGCTCTGAATGGCTTGCTGGAAGCTAGTAGGCTCATCACAATCTATGATGCAATCCTCTCTATCCCCGTCAATGAGAAAACCGTAGTATCTCTCGGGCGGATGAGACTGCCTACTACTCCTGCGGAGTGGCGTGGGAATGTCCTGATCTTTCGAACCCTCTGGTTCTACTAAGCTTTCAGTAATAGCTTGTGGTTCTGGAATTTCTTCCAGTTCTATTGCGCTCCCACTTATTTCTTTTTCTAAGAACTGATGTTCCAGAAAATGGGCATTACGAGAAACAAGGACTTTTTGTTCCTCTGCGTAATAGAAAAGATACCCCCTGGTGTTCTTTGGGTATCCCACAAACTTGCAAAGTACTGAGCGTGCCTCGAGCTTGTCCGTATGCTGCTTTTTGACATAAGCTGGACATCCCCAAATCTTCAGGTATTGAAGATAGGGTTTCTTCCCACTTCATAATTCATATGGTGTGGTAGGCACAGTCTTAGTGGGAACTCGGTTCAAAATGTATGCAGCTGATTCTAGCGCATATCTCCAGAACGATCGCGGCAACTCAGCGTTACTCATCATGGACCGTACCATATCCAATAGGGTTCGGTTCCGTCTCTCCGATACACCGTTATGTTGTGGAGTGTATGGAGGAGTAAGCTGAGAGAGAATTCCATTCTCTTTTAAGTAACCCAGGAACTCGGCACTCAAGTATTCACCACCTCGATCAGATCTCAGTGCCTTGATACTTTTGCCTGTTTGTTTTTCTACTTCATTCTTTTATTCCTAGAACTTATCAAAAGCTTCGGATTTGTGCTTCATTAAGAAGACATGTCCGAACCTTGAGAAATCATCCGTAAAAGTAATGAAGTAAGAATAACCGCTTCGCGCATGTGTAGACATTGGACCGCACACGTCGCTGTGTACGAGTCCCAAGAGCTCGCTCGCTCTTACTCCGTATCTAGTGAACGGAGTCTTTGTCATCTTTCCCTTGAGACAGGATTGACAAGTTGCATACGATTGATATTCGAACGAATCCAAATATCCTTCTGTGTGTAACTTAGTCAACCTTCTCTCATTGATGTGACCCAGTCTCCAATGCCATAAGAAAGTTTTATTGATTTCTGGAGACTTTCTTTTGTGTGTATTCTGGACATTGAAAATCTGTGGTTGGTTTAATACGTATATACCGTTGTTCAATGTACCTGACCCAATCAAAGCTTGATTAAGGTGAATGTTCACAACATTACTTACAAATGCAAATTCATAAGCTTCTTTAGATAATAAAGATACAGAAATGATATTACAGGTTGCATTTGGTACATAATAACAACTACGCAAAACCAAAAAATGTCCATCCGACAATCCCAGGTGATAGTCCCCCACGGCCTCAGCATCCATGCTAGCACCGTTTGCAACTCTGAGGGTCATGTCACCTGCCTTCAAAACTCTACGCTTTCTCAACGCCTGCAAAGAATTACAGATATGAGATCCTGATCCGGTATCCAATACCCAGGAAGTAGAGTTTATTGATAGACAGTTTTCAATAACATACACACCTGAAGCTCAAGCTGCAACTCGCTTCAAATCCTGTGTTCTGGCTTTCCAAGCCTTGCAATCCTGTTTCCAGTGACCACTTTTGTGACAATAGAAGCATTCTTCCTTCCCCACCAGCTTGAAAGGTTCCTAGGCACTCTAGTAAGGTCTCACAAGGCATCGAACATGCCAATTTAAAATTTTTAGTGCCGAGAAACCCTAGACTACGGATCTTAAACTAGATGTTTAGGCGAAATAGAAAGCTAGTTAACACTTAACTACTAGGATACGGAAATTACAACCTTTGTAGATCCGGATATCCACCTCCACGGCTCCGCAATGAAGTCTTCTCGCTGTACATCATGAATCCTAGACTCCTCCGTCGGCTTCATCGGGAAAACAAGCGGAATAGGTCGTCGGCTTTGTGTCAAAGACGATCTACGTCGAGGTTGCACAAACTCAAGCTCCGACTTCACAAACTTGTGAAACTTGTGAAGTAAACACCCAAAACAACTTGGCAAGAGGTAGAGGGTGAAGAAATAGGAGGTGGGTTCACTTTAGAATTGGATTTATCTCACTTTAACTCAAGTTGCCATTGATGGACCTTGAGCTTGAAGAAGAAGAAGAAGATGAAGATGAAGAAAGAAAGATAAGTCTTCATATTTTAAAATAAAACTAATATGAATACTTATCATATCTTGACCATGGTCAAGTGTAGAGATTAAACCAAGGTTAGTAAGTGTGGTTGGGGTTAAGGATGAGATAAGGATGGTGGACTTTGTCAAAGCTTCATGAAGCTTCAACATAGCTCCAAAATAAGCCACCATTCTTAACTTAATCTTTTCAAATAGATAAACAAATAAATAAATGAAAAACCAAAACCCTAATCATCACTTAACCATGGTTTAACCCTTTACACTTAATCATATTATCAAGTATCATCAAACATGATACAAAGTAGTGCACTAAAGCATATCACATATACAATGTGCATCAAGTGAGAAAAATCCGTTTAAAGTGAACCAATACTAGTTAATGCAAAGTAATATATCAAATATATAATTATACATTAAATCATTAAATCAACACTTGATTCAATGATCCGGTCATGTCGCACATAACCGACTAGTATTCAATGCATCGATTTATCGAATCAATGATTCGATAACTAGGTCATATCGAATATAACCATTCGAAACATATATCGCGAGAATGAAATGCGGTATCACATACACGCATTATTCTCGGTCCTGCACATATCTCATATGCGCTCCTATTTCGTTTCGCTTGAGCCAGGAAACCTCTGTGTAGGACTCTAAAGACTCGTCAATACGCCGGTAGCAGATGATGATCATATCAAGCACCCACAAGCCGCAAGCGGTCTGCTAAACGTAACGGCCACCCGGGTATTGAGCGATCAGAAGATCGACGAGCTAGCCCGCTCACACTCCTGCGAATCCGACCAGTAACACTTACCATACAGTCCAGTCTCTTCGTCTGATATGTCGCATATCAAGTCTAGGGGTGGTAAACGTCAGACCCCAATAACCCGATAAGTCGTGCTGATGTGAGGCTCGTAACGGGTCGAGAAACTACTGGTAACACTTACCAGCAAATCTCTGATCAGCCCTGGCCAGGGACTTCCCTATTACGGCCAATCGAGCACAGCGCAACATCAACTCCCAATACCGGGAGAGACGAAACCCCTCCTATCGCTCATTGCCTCCATGTGACTCGGGACTGTACCCAAAGACCACCGTTTTGCACGCCCTCATGGACGTGGTAAGGTGGAGATCAAAGCACAGTGGGAATCACACAAGACTCTATGACGATCTCGGGTCTACAGACTAACCTGTACAAGTGTCACCTGAGAACTGCCATCTGACGTGAGGTATAATACCATCTGGGAGTTCTCGGCGAGTCCGTCCAGTGTACCCAGTCTCCACTGAGCACCCGTATACCATCTCTGATGTCAAACACCAATGGATATGGGATCATCCATCGCCCATCACATGGGTCGAGAAGCGTATACGCTAGTCTACTCTGGTGTATCGATGCCCCGTCTCGATACACCCACGACTAGGAACCTTGAAGGATGTACTTATGGACTACCATGTCCCCACTAGTATGATCTGCATCATAGTCCAGGTAGTCAAGTACAAATCCTAAGGGCTTTACCAACATGTAACTATAAGACAGTATAAAGAGACTAGTGTACATGTTAAGATAAATAGCAACCAGATAGCATACTATCATGTCGAGCAAGAAAGTCATCTCTATATATGTCCAAGCATCCAATATAATATACATAATCTGTACAATACTGGCCTCTAGGGCATACATACAACTAACAATCTCCCACTTGCACTAGGGCCAGCTGCTGTAGTATCTCATACCGAGCATCCCGAAGAGTCTCTCAAACTGTATCTGGGGAATGGCCTTCGTGAGTGGATCCGCCGTGTTGTTCTTCGTGTCAACTCTCCTGACCTCGATCTCCCGGCGATCAACTATCTCCCGGATCAGGTGATACCGCCTCAGAATATGCCTGGATCGCTGATGGGACCTGGGTTCCTTGGCCAAAGCCACCGCTCCATTGTTATCGCAATACAAAGGTATTGGATGCTCAATGGATGGAACCACTCCAAGTTCTGTAATGAACTTCTTGATCCAGACAGCCTCTTTGGCAGCATCGTTGGCAGCGATGTATTCAGCCTCCATCGTCGAGTCTGCCACGGTTTCCTGCTTGGAACTCTTCCAGCTAACCGCCCCTCCGTAAAGGGTAAAGACAAAGCCCGACTGCGACTTAGAGTCGTCCTTATCACTCTGGAAGCTCGAATCGGTAAAGGACTCCACTTGGAGTTCTCCGTTACCATACACCAAGAACATATCTCTAGTCCTTCGCAAGTACTTGAGAATGCTCTTCACAGCTGTCCAGTGACTCTCTCCAGGATCAGCTTGATACCTGCTCACTACACTTAGTGAGTATGCTACATCGGGTCTGGTACATAGCATCGCATACATGATAGAGCCTACTGCCGAAGCATAGGGTATCCCTTGCATGCGAGCTCTCTCCAAATCAGTCTTGGGAGACATCTCTTTGGAGAGAGTGACTCCAGAGATCGTGGGCATATTCCCACGCTTGGACTCTTCCATACTAAACTTCTTTAGTATGGTGTCAATGTACCTGGATTGGGACAATCCCAAAATCCGTTTGGATCTATCTCTATAGATCCTAATTCCCAATATGCAGGAGGCATCACCAAGATCTTTCATTGAGAATCTTTGTGATAAGAAGAGCTTGACCGATTGCAGCATAGGAATATCATTTCCTATCAAGAGTATGTCGTCTACGTACAATACGAGGAAGACAACCTTACTCTCTGCCACCTTCTTGTAGACACAAGGTTCATCTGGATTTTTGACGAAATCAAACTCTTTGATAACGACGTCAAAGCAGATGTTCCAACTCCACGATGCTTGCTTTAATCCATAAATGGATTTAAGCAGCTTGCACGCCTTCCCGCTGCTCCCACTGTCTACGAAGCCCTCTGGCTGAGTCATGTACACGCACTCTTCTAAATCACCATTTAGAAAGGCGGTCTTAACATCCATTTGCCAGATTTCGTAGTCATGAAAGGCAGCAATGGCAAGCATGATTCGGATGGATTTAAGCATAGCCACTGGAGAAAAGGTTTCGTCATAGTCCACACCTGGTCTTTGACGAAAACCCTTTGCTACAAGTCTAGCTTTGAAAGTCTCCACTTTCCCATCTACACCAAGTTTCTTCATAAAGATCCACTTGCTCCCAATGGGTTTTACCCCTTCAGGAGCAACTTCCAAAGTCCATACTTTGTTGGTGTACATGGAATCCATCTCGGACCGCATAGCATCCAGCCATTTCACTGAGTCCCCACTCGTAATGGCCTGCTCGAAGCTAGTTGGGTCATCATCCTCCATGATGCAATCCTCGCTCCCACCGTCCATGAGAAAACCGTAGTATCTCTCAGGTTGGCGAGGAACCCTACTAGATCGGCGGAGAGGCTGAGGTTCATTGGGAGCTACTGAATCTTCTGGTTCCACTAAATCTTCAGTTACTGTTTGTGTATCTGGAACCTCTTCCAGCTCTACCACTTTGCCACTAATTTCTTTTTCAAGAAATTCCTTTTCTAAAAAGGTGGCATATTGAGAAACAAACACTTTTTGTTCTTCAGCATGGTAGAATAAATATCCTTGGGAATTCTTAGGATATCCCACAAACTTGCAAAGAACTGACCGTGCCTCGAGTTTGTCTGGATTTTGTCTTTTGACATAGGCCGGACAACCCCATATTTTAACTCGTTTAAAATATGGTCTCTTCCCACTCCATATCTCATATGGTGTGGTAGGTACAGATTTAGATGGAACTTGATTCAATAGGTATGCTGCTGTCTCCAGCGCATGACCCCAGAAGGAAATAGGTAACTCAGCTGTACTCATCATAGAGCGCACCATATCTAATAGGGTGCGGTTCCTCCGTTCAGATACACCGTTGTGCTGTGGTGTATATGGAGGAGTTAGCTGAGAGAGAATCCCATTCTCTTTTAGGAAGTCCAGGAATTCATTGCTTAAGTATTCTCCTCCTCGATCAGATCGTAGGATTTTAATACTTTTTCCGGTTTGGTTCTCAACTTCTTGTTTATATTCCCTAAATTTCTCAAAAGCTTCTGATTTGTGTTTCATCAGGAACACATACCCGAACCTAGAGAGATCGTCAGTGAATGTAATGAAGTATGAAGAACCATCCCTGGCATGTGTAGACATGGGACCGCATACATCACTATGTATTAGTCCTAAGAGTTCGGTAACTCTTTCTCCGTGTCCCGTAAACGGAGTCTTGGTCATCTTGCCTTTGAGACATGACTGGCAAGTGTCATAGGATGAAAATTCAAACGGATTTAAATATCCATCCTTATGCAACTTAGCTAGTCGTGTCGCATTGATGTGACCCAGTCTAAAATGCCACAAGAAGGATTCGTTGAGTTCAGAACTCTTCCTCTTGTGTGTGTTTGTTATGCTCAGAACTGTTGATTGATTTAGAACATAAATGCCATTGCACAACGTGCCTGATCCAACCAACTTTTGGTCACGGAAAATGTTCATAACATTGTCCTGCAATACAAAATTATATCCCTCTTTACTCAATAAAGAAACCGATATAATGTTGCATATCAGGTTCGGCATGTAATAGCATTCGTTCAGAACCAATGTATTACCAGTTGGTAATTCAAGGTGATATTCCCCGACAGTCTTAGCTGCAACAATTGCACCATTTCCAACTCTAATGTCTTTATCACCTTCTCCAAGTTCTCTACCTCTCCTTAGCCCATGTAACTGATTACATATATGGGACCTGACCTGGTATCCAATACCCAGGACGTAGAGCAAATGGAGAAACAGTTCTCAGTAACGAACACACCCGAAGAAAATGCATCAACATGTACTTTCTTCATTCGGGTGGCATGGGAATCCTGGTATTCCCCTATATCCTGTTCATTCCTATAACTCTTATAAGAATGAACGGAACCAACGTTCCCCAGCACAGTATAACATGCGGGTTCGGTCAATACATCCATATTATTATCTTTATTAAGGCATGAAATGGTCGCTACCTGGAGAGAGAGAGAAGAAAACACTTTAGCGTATGCTCGTGCAAGATCAGATTAGTTATTATCTTATCTAATCAGGATGGCTCCCACTGCTTTTTATCAAATCTTCCTCCAAACCCTAAAAGGAAAGACTAGCCGGGATTAATTACACACTACAAGTTCGCCAATCTTTCAGCCAGGCCAGTGTCGGTACTTTGAGGGAGGTCCCCCGTGCTTTCGCACGAACCTAATTACTGTAAACCTCGTTTTCCCAGAGGCGTAACCTCGTAAACACCTTTCTAGACACCTACTTGATCGGCTAATTGCACTGTGTAAAACTCTCCCAGGAGTAACTCTTACTCGCAGCGGGTATCGGGATCCAACTATCTCATAGAAGGTATGCAATCTCATTGCAAATTTCAACACTTGAAATTCCCGATAATCTTTTGCCCCTAGCAGCTATATGACCTTAACATAGTCAACAAATCATAAGTGCTAGTCAAGTTCAACCCGTCATTTCCCGATTGAATTAAACCCACCCGCACGACCCTTAACATAGTCAACAAAGTCGCACGACTACCCTAATCCAATCGCATCATATGCTTATACAGATAAGCACTAATTAGCTACCGCACACTACGCCTTAACATAGTCAACAAACGCAGCACGAATACTAACTAGTACTTATCTGAAATGACGGAGGGCTACGACAGGTTTTTCTGAAAACCTATTGCGTAATGAACTTGATATCGTTGTAGAATCAAATGAAGTTTTAAAATGGAGTGATTTTGAGGCTTTTCTGGTTTTGCTAAAGGAGTCACTCCCGGTGAAGGGATCTCGGTCCTTTCCTCGTCGAATGAGGTGAGGGATATATCATATATATCGCTGTGCAAAGCAAAAACCCAAAAGCAGTCAAAAGCAAACCGAGTCTGTAGCATCTGCCAGTTATTGCTAAAGGAGTCACTCCCGGTGAAGGGATCTCGGTCCTTTCCTCATCGAATAAGGTGCAGGGTATATCATATATACCGCTATGCAAAGCAAGAACTGTAGCTACCTGTTTTATTTTAAAATTCGATTCTACAACATCTTAGGTTTCTTATCTTTCATTAATCACATTAATGAAGTCCCATCATTTAAATACCTAAACATCACAGATAGATATAACGTACACTTATGCCATCCGCATTCGCCTCGTTGTCCCCTCGTGCACCGTTAGGTTAGGTAACTAACGACAGAGCAGGGCAGGGCTAGCGCGGGTGTAAAACATAAGTAACGTCTATATAATATATCATATATACTATATACTATATCCATCACAGAATCACATCACAGATATCGCAGCAGAATAAACATATGAAATATTGGATATACTAGGATGTCCGTGTTTTCAATACGAGCCAGTATAAAACACGGATTCCACGGTCGTGATGAATAGCCAATCCCACACCCCTAGACCCCTACGAGAGCGGCAAGCAACCCTGCCAATTCTAGGGTTAGGAGACCCGGACTCGACTCCTCGAGTTGGTCTCCCACTGGACCCCAGAACCCGGTTACTTGTGCTCCCCTCCTTGGGTCTATCCTAATGCGGAAAAGTAAATAATATACAAAGGGTGACAGCTTCCGCTACCTGGAAGTGCCCCAAATAAAAGAATATTACATACAAGTTTTTACATGAATGAAAATGAAAAACACTCATCTCACATAAAAACCCCCGGCTATTCGAACACGACGATCCAATATAACATATCCAGCAACACATAACATCACATGTCATCAACGTAAGTAAGTATACATACCCCAATTGTCGTTGACGTATAGCAACGAAACCGGCGATATGAACATACTACACTTACGGTCACAGAAAAAAAAGTGTAAAACTACAACAATTGGAATCCGCAACGGCTTTAGACATCACATGCCTAATCAGATATAAATCCCGCATTTTAGTCTCATTATCGAAAACTCTTTTCAATATCATATGGGACTAAATTGCTAGATTTATAACATTCATTCAGTTATCTCATAACTACTTGTGAATTCCAATTATTGTATCACATTCCAGATAAACAGAAAATGTTAAACTTTCCGATCGAACATTCGAACACCCAAGTTTTCCCAATACAGATCAACACATGAAATAAGTCTAACAACATTCAGTTCGTACCTCAGTACCAACGGTCCAGCCGTAGAAGGGTCAAGCCAACGCCTCACATGTGGCACGCCGTACTGCCCCAAACCCGAAGGTTCAAAGGGCAGTTCAAGACGGTCACATAATCGAGTTAAGGTTTGTTGTCTTCTAGAGGGACCATCGAGTTACTTGCACTACTTAGAACGTCGTTAAACTACGGAAAAATCCAACACTTGGAAATTTCCCGACAGGGGAAAAATTGGGTATTTATATCCGGTCGAACTTTTTAACATATTCTAAAATTTATCCGGAAAGCCAAATAGACAAAATTTGATACCCCGATCGAAACACCGAATCCCCAAAACAATTGCAGAAAATTCAACTCTTGAATCAATATTAAAAATTCCCAGAAAACTCAGCAGAATAAATCAGGTATTACTGTGCAAATAAGTGGGGATGACGTCATCAATTAGGCGCGGAAGCGCCACAGAACTGAGGGATATGCCGCGGATCCGCGCCTTGATACACTGTTCATAGGAAACGATTTGCACAGTAATTCTTAGATTTTATTGCTGATTTTTTTAGGCATTTTTAATTGACAAAAAACCACGAATTACAGAAATGTCCAGAGAGCATGGTAATGGTTTGGGTTTCGGGTCGATCGGACTTCAAATCGCGTCTAGACTTCGCCTAAGGCTCTAGCTAGGCTCTGATACCAGTGAAAGGTTCCTAGGCACTCTAGTAAGGTCTCACAAGGCATCGAACATGCCAATTTAAAATTTTTAGTGCCGAGAAACCCTAGACTACGGATCTTAAACTAGATGTTTAGGCGAAATAGAAAGCTAGTTAACACTTAACTACTAGGATACGGAAATTACAACCTTTGTAGATCCGGATATCCACCTCCACGGCTCCGTAACGAAGTCTTCTCGCTGTACATCATGAATCCTAGACTCCTCCGTCGGCTTCATCGGGAAAACAAGCGGAATAGGTCGTCGGCTTTGTGTCAAAGACGATCTACGTCGAGGTTGCACAAACTCAAGCTCCGACTTCACAAACTTGTGAAACTTGTGAAGTAAACACCCAAAACAACTTGGCAAGAGGTAGAGGGTGAAGAAATAGGAGGTGGGTTCACTTTAGAATTGGATTTATCTCACTTTAACTCAAGTTGCCATTGATGGACCTTGAGCTTGAAGAAGAAGAAGAAGATGAAGATGAAGAAAGAAAGATAAGTCTTCATATTTTAAAATAAAACTAATATGAATACTTATCATATCTTGACCATGGTCAAGTGTAGAGATTAAACCAAGGTTAGTAAGTGTGGTTGGGGTTAAGGATGAGATAAGGATGGTGGACTTTGTCAAAGCTTCATGAAGCTTCAACATAGCTCCAAAATAAGCCACCATTCTTAACTTAATCCTTTCAAATAAATAAACAAATAAATAAATGAAAAACCAAAACCCTAATCATCACTTAACCATGGTTTAACCCTTTACACTTAATCATATTATCAAGTATCATCAAACATGATACAAAGTAGTGCACTAAAGCATATCACATATACAATGTGCATCAAGTGAGAAAAATCCGTTTAAAGTGAACCAATACTAGTTAATGCAAAGTAATATATCAAATATATAATTATACATTAAATCATTAAATCAACACTTGATTCAATGATCCGGTCATGTCGCACATAACCGACTAGTATTCAATGCATCGATTTATCGAATCAATGATTCGATAACTAGGTCATATCGAATATAACCATTCGAAACATATATCGCGAGAATGAAATGCGGTATCACATACACGCATTATTCTCGGTCCTGCACATATCTCATATGCGCTCCTATTTCGTTTCGCTTGAGCCAGGAAACCTCTGTGTAGGACTCTAAAGACTCGTCAATACGCCGGTAGCAGATGATGATCATATCAAGCACCCACAAGCCGCAAGCGGTCTGCTAAACGTAACGGCCACCCGGGTATTGAGCGATCAGAAGATCGACGAGCTAGCCCGCTCACACTCCTGCGAATCCGACCAGTAACACTTACCATACAGTCCAGTCTCTTCGTCTGATATGTCGCATATCAAGTCTAGGGGTGGTAAACGTCAGACCCAAATAACCCGATAAGTCGTGCTGATGTGAGGCTCGTAACGGGTCGAGAAACTACTGGTAACACTTACCAGCAAATCTCTGATCAGCCCTGGCCAGGGACTTCCCTGTTACGGCCAATCGAGCATAGCGCAACATCAACTCCCAATACCGGGAGAGACGAAACCCCTCCTATCGCTCATTGCCTCCATATGACTCGGGACTGTACCCAAAGACCACCGTTTTGCATGCCCTCATGGACGTGGTAAGGTGGAGATCAAAGCACAGTGGGAATCACACAAGACTCTATGACGATCTCGGGTCTACAGACTAACCTGTACAAGTGTCACCTGAGAACTGCCATCTGACGTGAGGTATAATACCATCTGGGAGTTCTCGGCGAGTCCGTCCAGTGTACCCAGTCTCCACTGAGCACCCGTATACCATCTCTAATGTCAAACACCAATGGATATGGGATCATCCATCGCCCATCACATGGGTCGAGAAGCGTATACGCTAGTCTACTCTGGTGTATCGATGCCCCGTCTCGATACACCCACGACTAGGGACCTTGAAGGATGTACTTATGGACTACCATGTCCCCACTAGTATGATCTGCATCATAGTCCAGGTAGTCAAGTACAAATCCTAAGGGCTTTACCAACATGTAACTATAAGACAGTATAAAGAGACTAGTGTACATGTTAAGATAAATAGCAACCAGATAGCATACTATCATGTCGAGCAAGAAAGTCATCTCTATATATGTCCAAGCATCCAATATAATATACATAATCTGTACAATACTGGTCTCTAGGGCATACATACAACTAACACAGCTTTCCCGCTATCTTTGTTGCTTTTCCTTTTCCCTTCATATCCACTTTACTGACACCGCCTCTTGGTTTGGCGGGTGCTTTCTTCTTCTTACCCTTGGCTTTCGCCCTGGATCTAGAAGAGGAAGATCCTCCTACAAACAAAGTGGATGTCTCCCTACCTTTCTGTAGGGTGCCCTCAGCACTCCTCAACATGTTCAGAAGTTCGGAAAGTTCTACCTCCTTTCCTTGCATGTTGAAGTTAAGAATAAACTGGGCGTAAGTGGAAGGAAGGGACTGGAGAATCAAATCAGTATAGAGTTCATTCTCCAACGTGGTCCCAAGGTCCACGAGCTCCTCAATGTAGCCAATCATCTTAAGCACGTGTTCCGCTACCGATGATCCGACGGCCAACCTTGCCGAAAACAACTTCTTCGACACTTCGTATCTTGCGATACGAGACTGCTCTCCATACAGTTCTTTTGTATGAAGAAATATGGACTCTAGGTCCATATTCTCGTGCCTCCTCTGATGTTCGTTGTCCATCGAGGCTAGTACGAGGTATTTGGCCTTCGCGCAATCTATCTCCCATGTCTTACGGATTTCCCTATCCGCGACGCTGGAGGTAGGACCTGGGACAGGGGGAGCTTTGGTGGTAAGGACATACCCTAAGTTGTCATAAGTGATTGCCATCTTGACATTCCTGAGCCAATCTTTGTAGTTTGGCCCTGTCAATATGTTTTTATCTAGTAATAACTTAAGTCCGGTCATGTTGAATGGTCGCTGCAATTAGGAGAGAGAAAAGAAACACTTTAGCATGATGCTCTTGCAAGTTTAGAGTAGTTTTTAATTTGTCTAAACTGGATGGCTCCCACTGTCTCTCGAATCCCCTCTCAAACCGTAAAGAAAGGATTAGTCAGGATCAATCCCACCGTACAATACTTGCTTAACCGTTCAGCCAGGCCAGTGTCAGTACTTCGAGGGAGGTTTTCCAACGCTTTCGCGAAGTTCCTTAATTAAGTAACCTCTTTTCCCTGTGGGCGTAGCTCCGCTAACACCTTTCTAGACACCTACTAAGTTTATAGCATTGATCGTTAAGTGAGAGTTTTCCCGAGGAGTAGCATATACTCACAGTAGGATCGGGATCCAAATATCATCGCGTGATAAAACCGAAGGAATCCTACCAGAATTATCACACTCCAAATGGTATGCAGCGCTAGCAAGTTTCAGTACTTATGAAACTCCCGATGTGGATTTTTGCCCCATGCTCTTATGACCTTGGCGTGAGGTCAAAATGTCATAAGTCACATGTCAAGTTCTTCCCATCATTATCCCGGTTAATTTGAACCCACCCGTACCTACCCTTGATGCAGGCCAAAATGGCAGTACGACTGTCTCAAACCAACGCATTCTATCTATGCAACAGATAAATATCCGGCAGCTACCAATCACTATGCCTTGGCGTGAGGTCAAAATACATAGCTTGAATACTACCGTATATTTAACTGAAATGATGGAGGGCTACGGATGGTTTTGGCGAAACCGTGAACGTATTGAACTTGATATAATCGATGGAACGAGATAGCTTTTAAAAGGAGTGGTTCAAGCTCCGAATTTAAAAGTTTAGTTTTGAAAAGAACCGAGTGGTTTTCAAAGTGTTCCAATCGACTTTTACTTGGTTTATTTTCTTGCATTAGTTCTTTTAATGCGTCCCATCATTTAATCCTACCATTGCAGAAAACAACCAAAATATGACGTACGCTTATGCCATTCGCATTCGCCATGGGGCCCCGTCATCACCCGTTAGGTTACTTAACTAACGACAGAGCGGGGGCTGGGCTAGCGCGACTGTAAAACATAAGCAACGCCTAAATAGTTATCATATATAAATATATAGCAATGATAGACATTACAGATCACAGATGAATACATTGGATATACTGGGAATCCGCAATCCGTTCGAGCCTGCAACGAAAAGCGGATTACACGGTCGCGGTGAATAGCCAAAACCCCACCCAAGACCCCTACGGGTGCGGCAAACTACCCGTCAACTACCCGAAGCGAAGCAACCTCCCTCAACACCGTGAGTAGGCCACTCGGCACTTCGAGATACCCGGTAGTTTGTGCACCCCCTCCATGGGTCTATCCTAGGAGCAAAAACAGTAAAAAGAATTATACAATGACGGCTACAACCCCGACCCGGTTGTGCGGCCATACAAATAATAATATTACATCAATTTACATATTACAATGAATGAAAGAAAAGCAACACTCATCTCACATCCACCCCGGCTATTCACCCGCGACAATCCAACCCATTCATATACACATACCAGTATCAATCACAGATCACAGATATATATAACCCCGACTAATCGACATATAGCGATTAGCCGACGTTCAATACATATAAACATCACAGATATAACCTTTTAGTCAAAGTGTATTGAAGTTCGGAAAAAAAATACGGATTTATAGGCCCCCAAAAACAAATTTCTATTCTGGAAAACCTGAGCACATATAAACCATTTTAAAAATCCTAAAACCAAGCCAGAGATACACTGCACCAAACTCGACCCAGTGAAGAGCCAACTTGGCCGCGGTTGCGCGGCAATAGCTTGCTATTGCCGCGGAACCGCGGCTCCTTGGTCAATTCACTGGACTGGGTTTGGTGGTTTTCTTCAAAAAACCCTGAGACGATTTTTGGAGTATAACAAATATTGTTTTGACCAGAAAAAATTTTAACAGAAACATAGGGTTTCGAAAACTTGGTTTTTCGATTTTTCCGATTCGAACTTCGACACACTCTACTACCTAGCTAGTTTATGTTTAGTTAGGCTCTGATACCACTGTAAGTCCACGTTGCCCACCCCGGTACTTACGGGGAGGCGGAAAACGGAATAAAATTCGGATTTTTATGAACTTAGGAAACATGGACTAGACTTTGGAGGATCTTTGCTAAACAAAAACAAGCTAAAGCTAACTAGAAACTAGCTAAGTGCTAGAAAGGTTATACCTTGGGCTTTAAGTCCTTCTCTCCTTGCTCCTTGGATTGGTGGAAGGAGGTCACCTTGGTCGTCTTCTCACGTCGAAGAAAGATCCACCCGAAAGCCTCAACCTTTGGCTTCAACTCCAAGCTAGAAGTAACTAGGGTGCAAGAAGTGCTAATCCTTGAACCCTAGATGAGAGTAGAGATGATCAAGAGAGGGTTTTTCTCAAGCTCAAGTGTTTCTCAACACATGAGAGGGAGAGAGCTTGAGGGAGAGGAGGAACAAGATAGAGAAAAGAAAATGATAGAATGAGAATAATGTGAACCATTCTCACTAATATGTGTATATTATTTTAATTAGATAATTAGCTAGATAATTGTCATGGTTAATCAAGACATGACCATTATCATTTCATTTTTAATGCAAATTGCAAGGATCAAAGAGCATCTTCCAAATGAAATGATGATGGTCAAAGTGTCAACCAAGGTCAACAAGTCAATAAGGTCAAATGGTCAACAACCATAACCATGTACAATTATTAAACTAATATTAATTAACTATAATACACACATAAGCATTAGGGTTAATAAAATGACAATAGCCATTAACCCTAATCAAGGTCCTCTCCCTCTGTCTCAAGCAACTGTGCATACGCACCCGCATTCGTGATCCGAAGAACACGAATACAATGAGAAAAACCAATCCCAATTCATATACTAGGATCCGGCTTAAACCAAAGCCCGCTAGTATAAACTGTCCGGACAGCAAACGTGCACAAGTGCGCGGATGTGAACGAACCCTGTCGCAAAACCATGCGACCTCTACTCATTTTGCCTAAAGGCGAATAGCTCTCTGTGTGGGACTCTAAAGACTCGACACTACGCTGGCAGTGGGTTTAACCAGAGACCGCAAGCGGCACTAGCTGTACGTAACGGTCCCCAGGTAGATGTCGAAAAGAAGACTGACGAGGTGAACCCCATCTGAACTCCTACTGAGCCTGTATGTGACAATCTCCGTACAGTCCGGTCTGTTCGTCTGATACATCGCATGGTGGGCCTAGGGGGGCGGTGAACGTCAGTCCCCTAATAGCGGTACAAGTCGTGTCGGAGTGTAGCCCAGAACACCCTGAGATAACACTGGAAACCTACCAGTATATCTCGCTTGCCCTGGCCGGGGACTACTCGTGTAATGGCTCTCCTGGACACAGCGCGATGTCAACCCCCAATACCGGGAGAGACGAATCCTGTCTAACCGTCACTGCCTCCAAGTGCTTCGGGACTGCACCAAAAAACTACCTGTTTGCACGACTCCTTTGAGCCGTGGTAGGGTAGTAATCAAAGTGCAGTGGTAACACACTCGAGGCGAAGTGACAGTGTCAAGTCAGCGGACTAAGCTGTACTCATGTCACCTGGGAACTGATAACTGACGATAGGTATAATACCAACCAACAGTTCCCGACGAGTCCTGTCCAGTGTACTCGTAACCTAACGAGCACCCGCATACTATCTCAAGTACGACGTACTGACGGCTATGGGACAGACCGTCTCCCACACTGGGATGAAAAGCGCATACGCTAGTCTACTCCGGAGTTTCGATGCCCTGTCTCGATAGTCCAACGACTAGGGACCTGTATAAGGATGTGCTTGTAGATCACCCAGCTCCCACGAGTGTGAGCGCCATCACAACGCTGGTAATCAAGCAAAGATCCTAAGGGCTCTACTAATATGTATATCAGCAATATGCTAAAAGAAACAGATGCACATATTAAAGCAGAGACAAACCAAGTAGCATACTAACATTTCGAGCAAGATTGTATATACAACTGTGAATATCCTAAGCTTCCAATAAGTAATATACAAACTAGTATGATACGGTAATGGCCTCTAGGGCATATACACTAACACTATATTGGATATAGAACAGTTCATATCTTAACGATGTTAAGGTATGGGGAGTTGTCCGGCTTATGCTTAAAACCAGACTCTGGATAACTCAAGGCACGTTTCTGTAATGGCTGTTTGTGGGTTGACCCAGGCTATGACGAGGGTTGGCATTCTACCATCTGGAAGATCAATAGAGATATTATTCTAGACTCGCCACAGTTTTAATAAAAATCGTTTTTTCAGAAAAATGTAGTGGGAGTATGGTAGAACTGGAAGTGATTCCAGAACCACAAACGATTACCGAAGATTTGATAAGAACCTAAAGATTCAATCTGGCTTGACATTCCATTGGCCACTCCGCAGATAGGTGGGTAACCTCAGGCACCCGAGGGGTACTCCGGTAGCCTCAAGGACGGTGACAGGGAGGTTCTTGTTTACCCAGACTTTCCATTGCTGTTGTTCCAGACCATGAGACCTGGCAGGAGGATGAGTATAGCGTCGTTCTAAACTAGCTTTAGAAGTGTACGTGTATATGACTCTGCCAGAGGGTTGTCGTAGTCAGTGGGAGCAGTGGAAGCATTGGTGGAAAAGTGGCTTATGTCTATTTATAGACTAAAGAAGATATAGCGGAGATAAATCATCTATTTCTGATGTGACAGTCATAGGTTTGACTTCATCAGAATAGGGGATGGATCTGTTAAGAAGGTAGTAAAGTGTAATGTCCTGGTATATGGATGACGTACACAGAGTAGGAAAAGAAACTCCTACACTACGATCGGTTATACTTTGGTCGTCACACAGTGGTTTCTCCATATAGGAATTGGATATTATATCAAACATTCTGGTTACTAAATCTATGGTTTTAGATCTAGATTTGGGTGGTTTCCCAATCTGGGTACTTTTACAGCATTCTGAGAGTATTTAGAATGGACGACTCCGGGCATGGTGGTGTACCTGCAGGTGATGGAGTCACCCTCTCTAAAGGTGTCTTACAACTAAAGGGGAGAGGGATGTGCATGATTGGCAGATCACTTGTTCAGGAAATTGAGTCAATCATGAGATGTCAAGTACCACACCAGATGTTGTTTTTGCAGTAGATGCAATAAGTTGATATTGTTCCAATCCTAGAGAAGCAGTCGGAAGCAGTTTTAGAACATAAGTGGATGTTCTAGGGATATGATAACGACAGCCTCATTCGGGAGACAGTTATCATTCCAGGCTTCCAAGGTGACCTGGACGACAGGGAGGTTGTCAGAGTTATAGTTTTCCCTCTGACGAGGGGCGGTATTATGGACAGGTGGTCCAGAAGGATACTGAGGGAGGCATGGCGCATGATACTGATTAAGTTCAGTTGACGATACAGTCTAAGAAGTTTGGATTTGGAGTTCATTTATGAGCTAGGTCCCATCAGACATCCAGACACATTCTAAGACAAGTATTGCTCATTTCGGGAGATGGCTTTCTCCGCGAACTTAAGATATAGAGAGATATAGAAAAAAACATCAAAGCGGATCCACTCGCTGAGGCTATTCCTCAAACGCAATAGTTTCGTAAACGAGCTTTGTGAGACTGACTAGTAGAGGAATTGGGTGTTCGGTATCACACGGGCTGTGTGTATGCGACATCGCAATAATTAGCCTTGAGTGCTAATGGGAGATTGTTGGAGATAGTCCCCTCAGAGTCAATTATTGGATCACAGGCACGTGATTGCAATGATTGAGGGAGGACTTATCCCGGTAGGACAGTCTTACTCAAGATGATAGTATGCTATCTGGTTTACCTTTATCATCGTGTACTGCTTTAGGTGACCTTACAGGTCACTATTGCACGTTGATAGAGCCCCTAGGATTCTTGCTTGATTTCCAGCAGTATGAGGGCGATCATATACGTGGGAGCTGGTAGTCTATAAGCACATTCTTAAAAGGTCCCTAGTCGTGGGAGTTTCGACACAGGGTATCGATACTCCAGAGTAGACTAGTGTATACAGTCGAGACCCCGACAAGGTGCGGTGGCCGGTCTCACAAGCCACAGGTGTCAGTTGGTTCACCTAAGATGTATACAGGTGCTCATTGGGTTATGAGTACACCGGACAGGACTCGCCGGGAACATGCTAGTTGGTCTTATACCTGAATTCAGATAGCAGTTTCCTGGTGACATGTGTACAGGTTAGTTCATCGACCTGAGGATCATCATTTGTCTCGTGTGAGTTCCCACTGTACTTTGATTACTACCCTACCACGCTCAAAGGAGACGTGCAAACAGGTTTTAGTTGGGTACAGTCCCGAGCCACATGGAGGCAGTGAGCGGATCTTCAGGGGTTCGTCTCTCCCGGTATTGGGGGTGAGGTCGTGCTGTGTCTAGGAGAGCCATTACACGAAGCACTCGGCCGAGGCAGGAGATTTACTGGTAGGTATTCCAGTAGTATCTCAGGGTGTTCTGGGCTACACTCCGACACGACTTGTACCGTTTTGGGGGGTCTGACTTTTACCAACCCCCTAGGCCCGCCATGCGATTCTCATAGTCGAACGGACCGGACTGTACAGGTATTTTCACTGACAGGCTCAGTAGGGTGTCAGGATGAGTTCGCTCATCGACGTCCCTTTTGGTCAATACCTGGTAGCCCGTCACGTATAGGCTAATACCTATGACGTGCTAGTGGTTAAATTCACAACCAAAGTATTGACGAGTCTTTAGAGTCCCCCACAGACCAGTTTCTTAAGTTTCGGGTGAAACGCTGTAGATGCCGTATGGAGATATGGCAGGGTTCGATCAGATACGTGCGGCATTGCACGGACCAGGATCGGACGGTATATACTAGCAGGCTTTGGTTGAAGCCGGATCCTAGTATTGTACAGTGTAGATTTTGTCTCATTGCATTTGTATTCGGTCGGAATACAAATTCGGGTATGTATATACAGTAGCAGGGTTTTCCTGTAATTTATTACGGGATCAGTTTTATGAAGTTGCCAGTTTGTTTTCCGTTTCGGCAATATTTCTTTGTATCATTCTTTGGCTGAAGATTGGTGGAGGAGGGCTTATTTGCATTTGTGCAAATAAGCATTTTGGAGGGTTGTCTTTGCATTTTATTGCATCATGATGGTGCACTTTCATTGACTCCGTGACTTCATGATTGCTTGACTTTGGGTATGATGATTAGTTGATGGAGTATTGGTTTTGGTTGATGATCATTGCTTATCATCATCACCTTTTCTCTCTCTTGCATTATGTTGTGGCTCCCTCATTCTTTTCTTCTCCTCCCCTTTTTGATTTCCTCATGAGCATGGTTGGCCAAGGGAGAGGTGTAAGTCTACGTTAGCGCCCCGGCAGTCTACAGACGCCAATTGCGGAATAAAACTTTTTAACTTGGCGCTATCGTATACTTTAACCCGGATCTACCATTATTGCTAAACTAACAAACAGTAAAGAGTGTAGAAATGTTGTACCGACTGATCCGAGTCCTCCGGTCTTCATCTCCACTCCGATCTCCTCGCGGGATCTCCGTCCGTCTCCTCCCCGGAAAGGGCACCACATCGCCTTCGTCTTTTACGGGCTCCCACCTCAATGCCGAGGCAACTCGGGCACGAAGCCGGCTCCTCGACGTGCCCAAGATATGCTGTAGGAAGTGTAGTGTAGAGGCTACTTGTCTCTTTGGGGTTTGTTGCCTTTGGATGGAGGAATGAGGATTGAACTTTGGAGGGAAATGAAGCTACCAATTTTGCAAAAGAAAATGAGATGAAGAATGAAGCACACAAAATGAATCTCTCATTTTTCCTTCTCCTCAATTAGTGGCCGGCCAATTTCATCAATCCATTTGGTGGAGGAAAGAATGGATATATATGATGAAGGGAGGTGAGTGTAGGAATGAAGAAGGGGTGACCACAACCAAGACAAGAAAACATGCAAGCATGCTTCAACTCACATCAAACCCATACCCACTCAAATCACAAGTCAAAGCAAGCATGGTGCAAAGAAAAGAAAGCCATCATAATCAATATATATGCAATAAAACCCCTCCACAAAAGTAATTTGCAAAACTGCAAATTACCCCCTCCATCGGAAAAGTCCGGCCGGGAAAGAACAAAGGAAAACCGGCCGGAACGGAATGCAAACTGGCAACTCCAGAAAACTGGTCCCGTAATAAATTACAGGAAAACCCCGATATTGTGCATACACACCCGCATCTGTATTCCGCCCGGATACAAATGCAAAGAGACAAAATCTACACTGTACTAAACTAGGACCGGCTTAAACCAAAACCGGCTAGTAAAATCCGTTCGATCCTGATCCGTGCAATACCGCACGTATCAGATCAAACCCTGCCATATAACTATACGGCCACTAGTACAAAACTGTCCGATCCTGACACGTGCAATACCGCACGTATCTGATCGGACCCTGCCATATCTCCATACGGCCTCTACAGCGTTTCGCCCGAAAGCTTGAGTAACTGAAAGTGTGGTGGACTCTAAAGACTCGTCAATACTATGGCTGTGGATTTAACCACTAGCACGTCAGAGGTATAAGCCAATACGTGACGGGCCACCAGCTATTGACCAAAAGGGACGTCGATGAGGAAGCTCACCCCGACACCCTACTGAGCCTGACAGTGACAATATCCGTACAGTCCGGTCCGTTCGTCTATGAGTATCGCATGGCGGGCCTAGGGGGTTGGTAAAAGTCAGACCCCCAAAAGCGGTACAAGTCGTGTCGGAGCGTAGCCCAGAACGCCCTGAGATACTACTGGAATACCTACCAGTAAATCTCCTGCCTCGGCCGAGGGCTTTGCGTAATGGCTCTCCTAGACACAGCGCGACCTCACCCCCAATACCGGGAGAGACGAACCCCTGAAGATACGCTCACTGCCTCCATGTGGCTCGGGACTGTACCCAACTAAAACCTGTTTGCACGACTCCTTTGAGCCGTGGTAGGGTGGTAATCAAAGTACAGTGGGAACTCACACGAGACAAATGACGATCCCCAGGTCGATGAACTAACCTGCACACATGTCACCAGGGAACTGCCATCTGACGTCTGGTATATGACCAACTAGCATGTTCCCGGCGAGTCCTGTCCGGTGTACTCATAACCCAATGAGCACCTGTATACATCTTAGGTGATCCAACTGACACCAGTGGCTTGTGAGACCGGCCACCGCCCCTCGTCGGGGTCTCGACTGTATACACTAGTCTACTAATGGAGTATCGATGCCCGGTCTCGAAACTCCCACGACTAGGGACCTTTTAAGGATATGCTTGTAGACCCCCAGCTCCCACTTATATGATCGCCCTCATACTGCTGGTGGTCAAGCAAGAATCCTATGGGCTCTATCAACGTGTAATAGCGACGTGTCATGTCACCTAAAGCAGTACACGATGATAAAGGTAAACCAGATAGCATACTATCATCTCGAGTAAGACTGTCCTACCGGGATAGGTCCTCCCTCAATCATTACAATCACGTACCTGTGACCTAATAATTGACTCTGAGGGCACTATCTCCAACAATCTCCCACTTGCACTCAAGGCTAATTATTGCGATGTCGCATACTCACAGCCCGTGTGATACCGAACACCCAACTCCTCTACTAGTCAGTCTCACAAAACCCGTTTGCGAAACTATTGCGTTCGAGGAATAGCCTCAGTGAGTGGATCCGCTATGAAGTTTCTTTCTATGTCTCTCTATATCTCAAGTTCGCGGAGAAAGCCATCTCCCGAAATGAGCAATACCTGTCTTAGAATGTCTGGATGTCTGATGGGACCTAGTTCATAAATGAACACCAAATCCAAACTTCTTAGACTGTATCATCAACTGAACTTAATCAGTCTCCTGCGCCATGCCACCCTCAGTATTGCCTTGGACCATCTGTCCAAAATACTGTCCCTCGTCAGAGGGAGAACTAAAACTCTGACAACCTCCTTGCCGTCCATGTCACCTTGGAAGCCTGGAATGATAACTGTCTCCTAAATGAGGCTGTCGTTATCATCTCCCTAGAACATTTGCTTATGTTCTAAAACTGCTTCCGACTGTTTCTCCAGGATTGGATTAATGTCAACTTATTGCATCTAGTGCAAGAACAACATCTGGTGTGGTGCTTGACATCTCATGATTGACTCAATTGCCTAAGCAAGTGATCTGCCAATCATGCACGTCCCTCTCCCCTTTAGTCTGTAAGACACCTTTGGAGAGGGTGACTCCATTACCTGCAGGTACACTACCGTGCCAGGAGTCGTCCATCCTAAATACTCTTAGGATGCTGTCAAGTACCCTGATTGGGAAACCACCCAAATCTAGAACTAAAACCATAGATCTAGTTAACCAGTATGTCTGATATAAAATCCATTTCCTTTGTGGAGAAACAACTGTGTGACGACCAAAGTATAACCGATCGTAGTATAGGAGTTTCTTTTCCTACTTTGTGTATGTCATCCAAATACCATGACATCACACCCTACTACCTTCTCAACAGATCCATCCCCTATTCTGATGAAGTCAAACCCATGACTGTCACGTCAGAAATAGATGATCTATCTCCGCTACATCTGCTCTAGTCTATAAATAGACATAAGCAACCTGTCCACCAATGCTTCCGCTGCTCCCACTGACTACGACAACCCTCGGGCAGAGTCATATACACGTACACTTCTGAAGCGAGTTCAGAACGACGCTATACTCATCCTCCCGCCGGGTCTCGCAGCCTGGAACAACAGCAATGGTAACTGTGGGTAAACAAGAACTTTCCCGTCACCGTCCTTGAGGCTACCGTAGTACCTCTCGGGTGCCTGAAGTTACCCACCATATCTGCGGAGTGGCCAATGGAATGTCAATCCAGATTGAATCTTTAGGTTCCTTATCAAATCTTCAGTAATCGTTTGTGGTTCTGGAATCACTTCCAGTTCTACCATACTCCCACTACTGTTTTCTGAAAAAAAAAAATCCATTTTTAATAAAACTGTGGCGAGTCTAGAACAATATCGCTATTGTTCATCCAGATGGTAGAAAGTCAACCCTCGTCATAGCTTGGGTCAACCCACAAACAGCCATTACAGAAACGTGCCTTGAGTTGTCCAGTGTCTGGTTTTAATCATAAACCGGACAACTCCCCGTACCTTAACATCGTTAAGATATGAACTGTTCTATATCCAATATAGAAACAGAGGCACTGATTTAATTGAACCAGATTCAAATCATGCAGCTGACCCCAGCGCATGTTTACTAAATGGAAGGAGGCCGATCAGCGTTACTCAACTTAGGAATACTTCCAATTATGAGTAACCTGAAAGAGAAGCAAGATCTCTTTATCATTACTATCAACTGAATACCATACACAAGTATCTACATCTTCGATCTCTTTGAAGAATCCCGATACTTGCTATACCTGGTTCTCTACTCTATTCAAATACCTATAACTTCTCCAAATTCGGACCCTGCGTTTCCACGAAACACCTGTCTAAAAACTAGAGAAGTCATAAGTAAACTGAATGTAGTACGAGGACCAACCCCTCTGTCCTGATGGACCCTGGACAACATACAATACTCTGTATAAGTCCCTTGAGTCTGATAACTCATTCCCTGTGTGTCGTAGGTTGAAAACTGTACTTATGGTTAAGAAGAATTACACCGCTGTTTAATGCTCCTTACCTAACCATCCACTGATATAGGTAAATGTCGTAGACATAATTTCAGAAAGGTATATCTCACTCTATGAAAATAGACGTACAGATATATCAATTTGAAATTGGTGCATAACTGCGGATATTCAAAACCAAATATTTGCCGACCGGCAAACAGCCCAGGTGATTTCCTCAAATATCACCGATTACAACGAATCCCGATATAATGAGGATGATCACCCAATTCCCAATAACTTACTCCCACTCATCATCTGTAAAAACCATACAGATGTGAGAATCGTACCTGGTAAATACATACCCTGGAGTAAGTATCTAATTGGGAAATCAGTTTCCCTTTAACAGTACATAGTGAGACTGAAACATTGAAATGTTCCGATGGGGTATTCTGGTATTCCTAGTAATGCCTCTTCCAGATTCACGACTGTAACCGTATAGTTCTTTGCCACCTCTCCAAATCCCTTCATATGTCTTTAGTCTTTACCTTCTGCACACCCCTTTAGGCCAAATGGTTTTCTTCCTTCCCTACCGTTCGGCACCAGCCTATGGTTTGGAAGAAGACTATCCAATGAGCATAATGGGTGTACTGTCCCAATCCTAGGATCACTCGCAACACGAGAGAAGGTGAAGATAAAAGATACCTGAATGTACTTTATTCCTATTTCTCCTGAACCAGGATCCATCCCCGAACTGGAACAAGTTCCTTTCGAGTTCGTATATAACCATACGATGGAATATCCAATAAACTGTGGATCTTCGTAGTGATACGGAGTGTCCTGGAGAAATACAAAGGTGACGTGGGAGTGGTAACGAAATATTTGGTTTGGTCGTGAATATCTGTTGCAATTTACTTTGCCCTCTTACTAATCCCTTGCTTTGTCTGAACTTAATACCTTCTGCACACCATCGTTATGCTAATTGGTTTTCTTCATTCCCTACCGGTCGGCACCAGCCTAAGGTTTGGAAGAAGACAATCCAATTTGCGTAATAGGTGTACTACCCCTAAACCAAGGAGTACTCGTAACCTGAGAGAGGGTAAAAGGAAAAGACAACTGAATAATCCTATCCGTTTTCTCCAGAACCTGAAACCATCCTCGAATAAATTCTTTCGAGTTCGTATATAACCATACGATGGTTTTGTCCAATGGAAGTGGACGTTCGTAGTAATACGGGGTGTCCTGGAGAAAAGGGTAAAAGTAGGAGTGGCAATGAGGTCTGCAACTCTGACAATCCAAAAGCCAGTGTTAAGAAGGTTCGGTCAACTTGGTCACTGAGTCAAAGTCTTAGGGTCGGGTCAAATGGTCGCTGCCAAGAGAGAGAGAAAAGAAACACTCAGCGTGCACTCTAACCTAGATCAGAATGGTTACCAATTTATCTAATCTGGAATCCTCCCACTGTACCTCAAATTCTCCTCCAAACCTGAAAGAAGAATTAGTCGGGGTCACCCGAGGAGTATACTAACTCATCAGTGGGAATCGGGATCCAACTCTCATCGCATGACAACGTGACGGAATCCGCTCACGGTATCACACTCCAGAAGGTATGCGCATATCTGGCAAGTTTCAGTACTTTTGAAACTCCCGATGTGATTTCTGCCCCATGCTCTTATGACCTTGACTAAGGCCAACAAATCATAAGTCACATGTCAAGTTCTACCCGTCATTGTCCAGGTTGATTTGAACCCACCCGTACAAGCCCTTGACTAAGGCCAACAAGGCTATACGACTGTCCCAAACCAACGCATCTATCTATGCAGCATATGAATACCCAACAGCTACCAAACACTGTGCCTTGACTAAGGCCAACAAACACAGCTTGAATACTATTGACTACCTATATGAAACGACGGAGGGCTACGAATGGTTTCTGGCGAAAACCTTTAACGTAATGAACTTGATATCGTTGAAGGAACGGATAGCTTTTGAAAATATAGTGACGAAAACCGTTGCTAAAGAGGTCACTCCCGGTGAAGGGATCTCGGCTCTTTCCCCGTAGAATGGGGTGCAGGATATTCCAACTGAATACCACGGTGCAAAGCAAAAGTAATCGGCTATAGTGAAGTTAATGCCCTGACGCAAACTTCTGTCCAAGGGGTCACTCCCGGTGAAGGGATCTCGGCCCTTGCCTCGTCGACTGAGGAGCAGGATATTCCAAATGAATACCACGATGCAAAACAAAAGTGAACGTCCTTGCAATAACAGCTTTTTGAAAAAGTGTTCCAACAACATCAGATTAGGTTTGTTTTTAACTTGCATTGATCCGAATCAATGCAGTCCCATCAATTGATCACACCAAAAAGAACGAAAATATACTGACGTACGTATATGCCATCAGCATTCGCCACTGGGTCCCGTCATCACCCGTTAGGTTAGCTAACTAACGGCAGAGCGGGGACTGGACTAGCGCGGATGAAAAACATATACAACATCTACTAATATATATACCAATATATAGTATTTCGCTCAAGGCGTGAATAAAATGCAACATCACAGACAATGAACAGCATCACAGAAACAATACAGATATCTGGGATCCCCGGGTTTCACAGAGCCGCTGAAACCCGACGTTCCCCTGGTCGTGTGGATAGCCTGTGCAATGAAATCCTAGACCCCTACGGGCGCGGCAAGTCACCCGCCAAAACCTGAAGCGAGGCAGCCCCCTTCAGCGCCGTGAATGGACCACCCAGCACTTCACGGAATCCGGCAACTTGGGCACCCCTCCTGGGTCAAACCTGTACCCCCTACGAGTGCGGCGAATAGCCTGCCAATCCTAGAGTGAAGCCCCCTCCGTCCCAATGCCATGAGATGCGGGCTTGCTGCCCTCTAGAACCCGGCTATCCGTGCACCCCTCCGCGGGGTAATCCTAGTACAAAAAGTAAAATATACATACACCGGGTACATCGACCGCAACCAGGTCGTGCCCCAAAAGAATAATACAATCAGGCAGTGACGGCAGTCCACATGTCGGACGCTCGCCCCGCAATATCAAATGTACATAATACAACAACACTGTACTAGCATTGCATCCAGGCTATCCCCCACGACCGATCCGCAACAACACAGCAAATACATAGAACAACAACGTGAAAGTCACGTTCGCAAATCCGTCTAACCGGGCTATAGCAGTTAGACCGGATTTACCGATCGAGTGACATTCACGGTCGCAGATATAATGTAAATACTGTGAAAAACTAACGTGTTTAAATTTCGATCGACAAAATATCAAGAAGTGGGCCCCACGACTTACTGGTGAACAGTAACAAAATCTGGGCAAAAATGATATATATCAAAAACCCCAAAATCCCACATAGAACAATCTGACAAAATTTGGGAGCACGTGCTCCCCACTTGGCCGCGGTTGCGCGGCCTAAACAAGGGTTTGGCCGCGCTTCCGCGGCGGATTCTAGGGATCACGACCCCAAATTTTGTCGTCATTCTTAGAAGTTCCTGCTCAGATTTTTAAGACATCCAGAAATAAATTTTGAGACCGTTTAAAAACAACAGAAACTGTCGGCTTGGATTTTTGTAGTTTTCGATTTCCGGTCGGATCGAAGTTTTAAACGCGTTAGCACAAGTTAGCATAGCAAAATGGTGAGGCTCTGATACCACTGTAAGTCTACGTTAGCGCCCCGGCAGTCTACAGACGCCAATTGCGGAATAAAACTTTTTAACTTGGCGCTATCGTATACTTTAACCCGGATCTACCATTATTGCTAAACTAACAAACAGTAAAGAGTGTAGAAATGTTGTACCGACTGATCCGAGTCCTCCGGTCTTCATCTCCACTCCGATCTCCTCGCGGGATCTCCGTCCGTCTCCTCCCCGGAAAGGGCACCACATCGCCTTCGTCTTTTACGGGCTCCCACCTCAATGCCGAGGCAACTCGGGCACGAAGCCGGCTCCTCGACGTGCCCAAGATATGCTGTAGGAAGTGTAGTGTAGAGGCTACTTGTCTCTTTGGGGTTTGTTGCCTTTGGATGGAGGAATGAGGATTGAACTTTGGAGGGAAATGAAGCTACCAATTTTGCAAAAGAAAATGAGATGAAGAATGAAGCACACAAAATGAATCTCTCATTTTTCCTTCTCCTCAATTAGTGGCCGGCCAATTTCATCAATCCATTTGGTGGAGGAAAGAATGGATATATATGATGAAGGGAGGTGAGTGTAGGAATGAAGAAGGGGTGACCACAACCAAGACAAGAAAACATGCAAGCATGCTTCAACTCACATCAAACCCATACCCACTCAAATCACAAGTCAAAGCAAGCATGGTGCAAAGAAAAGAAAGCCATCATAATCAATATATATGCAATAAAACCCCTCCACAAAAGTAATTTGCAAAACTGCAAATTACCCCCTCCATCGGAAAAGTCCGGCCGGGAAAGAACAAAGGAAAACCGGCCGGAACGGAATGCAAACTGGCAACTCCAGAAAACTGGTCCCGTAATAAATTACAGGAAAACCCCGATATTGTGCATACACACCCGCATCTGTATTCCGCCCGGATACAAATGCAAAGAGACAAAATCTACACTGTACTAAACTAGGACCGGCTTAAACCAAAACCGGCTAGTAAAATCCGTTCGATCCTGATCCGTGCAATACCGCACGTATCAGATCAAACCCTGCCATATAACTATACGGCCACTAGTACAAAACTGTCCGATCCTGACACGTGCAATACCGCACGTATCTGATCGGACCCTGCCATATCTCCATACGGCCTCTACAGCGTTTCGCCCGAAAGCTTGAGTAACTGAAAGTGTGGTGGACTCTAAAGACTCGTCAATACTATGGCTGTGGATTTAACCACTAGCACGTCAGAGGTATAAGCCAATACGTGACGGGCCACCAGCTATTGACCAAAAGGGACGTCGATGAGGAAGCTCACCCCGACACCCTACTGAGCCTGACAGTGACAATATCCGTACAGTCCGGTCCGTTCGTCTATGAGTATCGCATGGCGGGCCTAGGGGGTTGGTAAAAGTCAGACCCCCAAAAGCGGTACAAGTCGTGTCGGAGCGTAGCCCAGAACGCCCTGAGATACTACTGGAATACCTACCAGTAAATCTCCTGCCTCGGCCGAGGGCTTTGCGTAATGGCTCTCCTAGACACAGCGCGACCTCACCCCCAATACCGGGAGAGACGAACCCCTGAAGATACGCTCACTGCCTCCATGTGGCTCGGGACTGTACCCAACTAAAACCTGTTTGCACGACTCCTTTGAGCCGTGGTAGGGTGGTAATCAAAGTACAGTGGGAACTCACACGAGACAAATGACGATCCCCAGGTCGATGAACTAACCTGCACACATGTCACCAGGGAACTGCCATCTGACGTCTGGTATATGACCAACTAGCATGTTCCCGGCGAGTCCTGTCCGGTGTACTCATAACCCAATGAGCACCTGTATACATCTTAGGTGATCCAACTGACACCAGTGGCTTGTGAGACCGGCCACCGCCCCTCGTCGGGGTCTCGACTGTATACACTAGTCTACTAATGGAGTATCGATGCCCGGTCTCGAAACTCCCACGACTAGGGACCTTTTAAGGATATGCTTGTAGACCCCCAGCTCCCACTTATATGATCGCCCTCATACTGCTGGTGGTCAAGCAAGAATCCTATGGGCTCTATCAACGTGTAATAGCGACGTGTCATGTCACCTAAAGCAGTACACGATGATAAAGGTAAACCAGATAGCATACTATCATCTCGAGTAAGACTGTCCTACCGGGATAGGTCCTCCCTCAATCATTACAATCACGTACCTGTGACCTAATAATTGACTCTGAGGGCACTATCTCCAACAAGAGGGAGGGGGCTGCCCAATTTTTGTGGGGGGATTTTTGGCTTTCTTGTGCTTGTAAAATCCCCAAGTTCACCACAAAAATTCCACATATCATTTCATCCACCAAAGGCAACTTCCTCAAACCCCAAAATGAGACATAGAGCACTACACGTATTTTACAGCAATCCTTGGGAACGTCGGCTCGCCAACTTCGTGCCCGAGTTGCCTCGGTCCAGAGGTGGGAGCCCGCAAAAGAAGCCGGCGACGTGGTGCCCTTCCGGTGACATGGCGGAGACCGGAGATTCCGCGGGAAGATCGGAACGACGACGAGAAGACCGAAGGACACGGATCGCTCAGTATATCTCTCTACCCCTTCTCTTGTTAGCTAGGACTAGATTAATGGCACGATCCGGGATTTTTGTGCGTGGTGGTGCCGGTTTACAAGTGCGTAAAAAGATTCTTTTCCGCATTCCGGCGTCGGATTGACGGCCGGGGCGTCGCCGTGCACTTACACCCAGGTCCCATCAGAAGTCCAGACACATCTTGAGGCGGTATCTCCTGATCAGGGAGATCATGGGTCGCCAGGAGATCGAGGTTCGGAGAGTTGCTACGGAAGATAACACTGCTGATCCATTCACGAAATCCTTACCCCAGACTCAGTTCGAGCGGCTGATCGAGATGATAGGTCTTCGATACGCCAGTACATGGCCTTAGTGCAAGTGGGAGATTGTTAGTGTATATGCCCTAGAGGCCATTACTGTATCATACTAGTTTGTATATTACTTAATGGAAGCTTGGGATATTCACCTTGTATAGACAATCTTGCTCAATATAGTTGTATGCTACTTGGTTTGTTTCTGCTTTAATGTGTACATGTGTTTATTTTAGTATATCACCTATACACATTAGTGGAGCCCTTAGAATCTTTGCTTGATTACCGGCGTTGTGATGGCAGTCACACTAGTGGGGGCTGGGTAATCCACAAGCACATCCTTATACAGGTCCCTAGTCGTAGGACTATCGAGACAGGGCATCGATACTCCAGAGTAGACTAGCGTATGCGCTTCTCATCCCAGTGTGGGAGACGGTCTGTCCAACAGCCGTCAGTACGTCGTACTTGAGATAGTATGCGGGTGCTCGTTAGGTTACGAGTACACTGGACAACTCGTCGGGAACTGTTGGTTGGTACTATACCTATCGTCAGTTATCAGTTCCCAGGTGACATGAGTACAACTTATTCCGCTGACTTGACACTGTCACTTCGCCTCGAGTGTGTTCCCACTGTACTTAGATTACTACCCTACCACGGCTCAAAGGAGTCATGCAAACAGGTAGTAGTTGGGTGCAGTCCCGAAGCACTTGGAGGCAGTGACGGTTAGACAGGATTCGTCTCTCCCCGTATTGGGGGTTGACATCGCGCTGTGTCTAGGAGAGCCATTACACAAGTCGTCCCTGGCCAGGGCAAGCGAGATATACTGGTAGGTTTCCAGTGTTATCTCAGGGTGTTCTGGGCTACACTCCGACCGACTTATACCGCTATTAGGGGACTGACGTTTACCGCCCCCTAGGCCCGCCATGCGATGTTATCAGACGAACAGACCGGACTGTACGGTAATTGTCACATTCAGGCTCAGCAGGAGTTCAGATGGGTTTCACCTTGTCCGTCTTCTTATCGACATCTACCTGGGGACCGTTACGCACAACTAGTGCTGCTTGTGGTCTGTGGTTAAACCCACTGCCAGCGTAGTGTCGATTCTTTAGAGTCCTACACAGAAAGCTATTCGCCTTTAGGCAAAAGAGTAGAGGTCGCATGGTTTTGCGACAGGGTTCGGTCACATCCGTGCACTTGTGCATGTTTAGTGTCCGGACAGTTAACACTAGCGGGCTTTGGTTTAAGCCAGATCCTAGTGTACGTTTTGGGATTGGTTTTATCTCGTATGTATCCGTGTTCCTCGGAACGCGGATGCGGGTGTGTATGCACAATTGACAGAGAGATAGAGGCAGAGGATTCTCATTGGGGTTGTTGACTTTTGCTAAACCCTAATGAGAATAAGAAATATGATTAATGATAATATTAATTAAGTATTATTGTGTCATGGTTGAGATGAAGGGTTGACTTTGTTGACTTGTTGACTTTGTTGACCGGTTGACTAGGTTGGACTAGTTGACCACCTTCATTACAATAGCTATCATTTCATGGAAAAGACTTTTGCTAGCTTGTTTCTTTTTGCAAAATGAGTGCATGAAATGATATGGCCATTTTGACTTGAACCATCTCATAATACTCAATTACTATTATGAGTTATCATGATTTTGGATTATGAGAGCTTGGATGGCAAAAGAGTTGCTCATTCTCTCATTTCCTTTCTCTCTCTTGCTTGAGCTCTCTCTAGTCTATGGTTCACTTGTCTCATGAGTTGAGAAGCAAGAACCATAGAGATAAAACCAACACACTCCTCTACTCATCCTAGTTCACAAGGTTTAGCAAACCAAGTGTTCTAGTTTCTTCTAGTTTGAAGTGAAGCCAAAGGTAGAAGCTTTCAGGTGGATCCATCTTCGGCGCAAGGAGACGACGAGATGAGGCCGATCCGACCACCGTAAGGAGTTGAAGACGAAGGAGATCAAGTTAAGGTATAACCACCTAACCGAGTAGGTAAAACTCTTGTTAGGATTGTTAGATAGTTGTTTAACAAAGATCCGTATTTTGAGTCCATGTTACCACCTCTAGAAAAATTGTTTTTCATCATTTCCGCAAGCCCGTAAGTACCGGGAGAGGTAACGTGGACTTACAGTTCAAACAAACAATATTGAGAATGCGAACGCCGTCACCGTCCTCAGATCAGGACGAACGTTTGATAACAAGGTTGTCAACCCCAGCGACTCATCCAAGCGTGTGGTTGTCAGTTTACCAGCACGTAGTTCATCTTCTGCCCCGCATTGTGATCCATCGTCATCTTCATCACCTCCTTCTTCTTCTCCTCATCCTGCTTCTTCTTCGTCTTCTGCCACACATCCTTCAAAGCAATTTGAGAATTCGCCACACGACCACACTGATGATCCAGCAAAAAAATTCCCGTCTTCTGCACCTATTCCATCTGCAGCTTCTCCAAACTCAGCGTTTGGACCTAAGGCTCCCTATCCTAATAGGTTGAAATCAAAAAAGCCTTCTGCAAACATGGAAAAGGTGTTAGAGGTTTTTAAATGCTGTGAGGTCAACATTCCTTTGCTGGACGTCGTCCAATAAGTTCCGGCATACGCAAAATTTCTGAAGGACTTATGCACCCAGAAACGACGCACAAACGTCCCCAAAACCGTCTTCTTGGCTTCCACTCTTAGCGATATTTTGTCCAAGTCCATTCCTGTGAAATATAAGGACCCAGGCTGTCCTACTATCTCTTGCACCATTGGGGACAAACAAATTAACCGGGCCTTGTTAGACTTAGGGGCAAGTGTGAACATCCTTCCCTACTCAGTTTACAAAAAACTGGGATTGGGAGAACTCAAGCCGACCAGAGTGACTCTGCAACTGGCAGATCGTTCAACAAAAGTACCGAGGGGAGAAATTGATGATGTTCTAATCAAGGTCGGGGAATTCATATTCCCCGTAGACTTCATTGTTTTGGAGACTGAACCCGTCACCAATCCCAGCGGTCAAATTCCATTCATACTGGGACGGCCTTTCCTAGCCACATCCAACACGTTGATAAACTGTCATAATAGGTCCATGAAACTTTCTTTTGGGAACATGACAGTGGACCTCAACATTTTCACGCTAGGAAACCAAGCGAGCGAGAAACACGATGATACTTTTGAAGTCAACGCTGTATACGATATGTCTGAGGAGGGGATATTTGACTTCAAAAATGAGTGTCTGGACGAGACTTTTGAAGAACTGTTTTCTGAGGAGCTTCTTTTCCTTGAGAAGCTAAATCCTGAACAGGCATCCTATGCACATTGGGGGCCCCAATTTGAACCTCTTCGCAATGAACCAGCCCCTGAAGTGCGACCATCTGTGGAGGAGCCACCTAAACTTGACCTCAAAGTTCTTCCTGACCACCTCAAGTATGCGTACTTGGGAAATGATGAAACGCTTCCAGTAATAATTACAACCGACCTTGCGCATGAGCAAGAGTCGGTCCTCATGGATGTTCTGAGAAAGAACATGAAAGCGATTGGATGGTCAATGGCTGATATCAAAGGAATCAGCCCTGCGATCTGCCAGCATAGAATCCATATGACTGATGATTCCAAACCCTTCAAAGATCCTCAACGCCGGCTTAACCCGGTAATGAAAGAAGCGGTAAGGAATGAAATGCTGAAGTGTCTGGACAATGGGATCATTTATCCCATATCTGATAGAAAATGGGTAAGCCCCATTCACGTGGTACCAAAGAAATCGGGAATCACCGTTGTCACGAATGAAGCAAATGAGCTAATCCCAACCCGAACACAAACGGGATGGAGAGTCTGTATTGATTACAGAAAGCTCAACGTAGCAACTCACAAGGATCATTTCCCGCTGCCCTTCATTGATCAAATGCTTGAACGCCTAGCCGGACACGCCTACTATTGCTTCTTAGATGGGTATTCCGGCTATAATCAGATCCCGATTGATCCAGAAGATCAGGACAAAATAACCTTCACTTGTCCTTTTGGTACCTTCGCCTACCGCCGCATGCCTTTTGGGCTATGCAATAAACCCGCAACCTTTCAACGGTGCATGATAAGCATCTTCTCTGATATGGTAGAGCGATTTTTAGAGGTTTCAATGGATGATTTCTCCGTCTTTGGAGATTCATTTTCTGAGTGTTTGAGGCATCTAGAGCTAGTAATGCTACGATGTAGAGAAAAGCACCTCACACTCAACTGGGAGAAGTGGCATTTCATGGTCAAACACGGTATCGTGTTAGGCCATATCATTTCTGAAAAAGGAATTGAAGTCGATAGGGCAAAAATCGACATTATCTCAAGCCTCCCACCTCCACGGACTGTCCGTGACTTTTGGGCATTCGTAGGCCACGCCGGGTTTTACAGGCGTTTTATCAAGGATTTTAGCAAACTGGCTAGACCCTTGACTTCTTTGCTGGCCAAAGAAACACCCTTTGATTTCAACTCTGAGTGCCTTCACGCGTTCTAGCTTCTGAAGTCGGAACTCACTTCCGCTCCGATTTTAAGCGTACCAGACTGGAGCGAACCTTTTGAACTATTGTGCGACGCTTCTGACTTTGCAATAGGAGCTGTCTTAGGACAGCGATTTGAAAAGAAGCCGCATGTTATCCATTATGCGAGCAGGACGTTGAATGACGCACAGCTAAATTACACCACGACTGAAAAAGAACTCTTAGCTGTTGTGTTCGCACTTGAGAAATTCCGTCCCTATTTGATCGGAACCCACGTCACTATTTACACTGATCATTCTGCGCTTAAGCGCCTCTTTGCAAAAAAGGATGCCAAGGCCAGATTGATACGTTGGATCCTCCTTCTTTAGGAATTTGACTTAACCATCAAAGATAAAAAGGGGACGGACAATGTTGTAGCTGATCATCTGTCTCGCATACCAAATGCACCAAATGAGGAAATTCCAATCAATGAGCATTTTCCGGATGAACAACTTCTCTCCGTGTCAAGCGAACCATGGTTCGCTGATATCATGAACTTTTTAGTCACCGGAGAAACACCATCTTTTTGGTCAAACCAGGAAAAGTATAAATTTCTCTCCCAGGTCAAATTCTTCTACTGGGATGAACCATACCTGTTCAAATACTGTCCTGATCAAATCATTAGACGGTGCATCTCTGACTATGAGACAAGAAGTGTTTTGTCCTTCTGCCATGACCAAGCCTGCGGGGGCCATTTCGGGCCCAGAAAAACAGCTGAAAAGGTTTTGCGGAGCGGCTTCTACTGGACGACACTTTTTAAAGATGCTTTCGAATACTGCAAAACCTGCAACCGATGCCAACACATGGGTAAGAGTGGAAAACGGAATCAAATGCCCCTACAGTCCATTTTGATTGTAGAAATTTTGATGTCTGGGGCATTGATTTCATGGGTGTTGGAGATAGTGCCCTCAGAGTCAATTATTAGGTCACAGGTACGTGATTGTAATGATTGATGGAGGACCTATCCCGGTAGGACAGTCTTACTCGAGATGATAGTATGCTATCTGGTTTATCTTTATTATCGTGTACTGTTTTAAGTGACCTGACACGTCGCTATTACACGTTGGTAGAGCCCCTAGGATTCTTGCTTGACCACCAGCAGTATGAGGGCGATCATATAAGTGGGAGCTGGGGGTCTATAAGCATATCCTTAAAAGGTCCCTAGTCGTGAGAGTTTCGAGACAGGGCATCGATTCTCCATAGTAGACTAGTGTATACAGTCGAGACCCCGACGAGGGGCGGTGGCCGGTCTCACAAGCCACTGGTGTCAGTTGGATCACCTAAGATGTATACAGGTGCTCATTGGGTTATGAGTACACCGGACAGGACTCGCCGGGAACATGCTAGTTGGTCATATACCAGACGTCAGATGGCAGTTCCCTGGTGACATGTGTGCAGGTTAGTTCATCGACCTGGGGATCGTCATTTGTCTCGTGTGAGTTCCCACTGTACTTTGATTACTACCCTACCACGGCTCAAAGGAGTCGTGCAAACAGGTTTTAGTTGGGTACAGTCCCGAGCCACATGGAGGCAGTGAGCGTATCTTCAGGGGTTCGTCTCTCCCGGTATTGGGGGTGAGGTCGTGCTGTGTCTAGGAGAGCCATTACACGAAGCCCTCGGCCGAGGCAAGGAGATTTACTGGTAGGTATTCCAGTAGTATCTCAGGGTGTTCTGGGCTACACTCCGACACGACTTGTACCGCTTTTGGGGGTCTGACTTTTACCAACCCCCTAGGCCCGCCATGCGATGCTCATAGACGAACGGACCGGACTGTACGGATATTGTCACTGACAGGCTCAGTAGGGAGTCAGGCTGAGTTCGCTCACAGACGTCCCTTTTGGTCAATACCTGGTGGCCCGTTATGTATTGGCTTATACCTCTAACGTGCTAGTGGTTAAACCCACAACCAAGGTGTTGATGAGTCTTTAGAGTCCCCCACATTTCAGTTACTCAGCTTTCGGGCGAAAGGTTGTAGAGGCCGTATGGAGATATGGCAAGGTCCGATCAGATACGTGCGGTATTGCACGGATCAGGATCGGACAGTCTGTACTATAGGCCGTATGGTTATATGGCAGGGTTTGATCAGATACGTGCGGTATTGCACGGATCAGGATCGAACGGATATTACTAGCCGGCTTTGGTTTAAGCCGGATCCTAGTATAGTACAGTGTAGATTTTGTCTCATTGCATTTGTATTTCGGTCGAAATACAGATGCAGGTGTGTATGCACAGTATCGGGGTTTTCCTGTAATTTATTACGGGACCTGTTTTCTGGAGTTGCCAGTTTGCTTTCCGTTTCGGCCAATTTCCATTGTTCCGTTCATTGGCCGAAGATTGGTGGAGGAGGGCTTATTTGCATTGTTGCAAATAAGTATTTGTGGAGGGGGCTTTTGCTTTTTGTTGCATCATGATAGCCATTCTTTGACCTTGACTTCTTGTCTTCATCATGACTTGACTTTTGTTTTCATGATGGATGTTGATGATGGTAGTTTTGAGTGTTGGACTTTGTGAGGTAATGATGGTGGAGTTGTGTGTGGTTTTGCTTATGATCATATTCTTTCATGATTCCCTTTTTGCATTATTGTTATGGTTGCACCACTCATTCCTTGACTCTCTATCTCATTCTCTCCCTCCCTCATAAGAGATGGCCGGCCATGTATAGGAGGGGCTGTCCAAAATTGAAGGGGGGGAAATGTTGTTCATTTCATGCACCAAAATTCTCCAAGCTCCTCCATATACTTCTTGTATCATCGCTCTACCAAAATGGCAACTCCACAAACCCCAAATGAGACATATAGATCCACACTACATTCTACAGCAAATCTTGGGCACGTCGAGTAGCCGGCTTCGTGCCCGAGTTGCCTCGGCATTGAGGTGGGAGCCCGTAAAAGAAGTAGGCGATGTGGTGCACTTCCGGCGACGAGGAGGAGACGGGACATTCCGCAAGAGATCGGGACGATGACGAGAAGACCGGAGGACTTGGATCGTCGGTATATCTCTTTCCCATCTTATTGGTAGCTAGGACTAGTTAGTGGTTCGATCCGGGTATTAGTGCGCGGCGGTTTGCCAGTTCAAGAAAAATTAAAGTTTATCACCGCTTCCGCTTTTGGCCGTCGGATTGACGGCCGGGGCGCCGCCGTGCACTTACAGTGGTATCAGAGCCTCGCCATTAACTTAGTCTAGCTTGGTTTAATGTGTTTGCAATTCGGATCGATCAAAAATCCCAAAACCCGCATTTCCTTCAGCATCAGTTTCTGTTGAAGTTTTTCAGTCTCGAAAATTTTTTCAGGTTGTATAAAAGTACTGTACAGGAAGATATAAGGCCACTGGAAAAGTTCGGCAAAGTGATCTCTTAAGTGGAGCGCGGAACCGCGGCCAAACCCTACCTTGGGCCGCGGTTCCGCGGCAGTTCAGAGAGATCAATGGGCCAAAGTTCTCCAGTGGGCTTTTGGGGTTAAATTGGGGTTTTTGGAATATTAATATTGGGCCCATAATTTCTTTAACTGCTACAGTATTGTTTTGGGGCCCACTTGTTAAAATTTGATCGGTCGGATATTTTAAACACATTATTTCACAGTATTTACATTATATCTGCGACCGTGAATGTCACTTGATCGGTAAATCCGGTCTAACTGCTATAGCCCGGTTAGACGGATTTGCGAACGTGACTTTCACGTTGATGTTCTGTTTTTGCTGTGATGTTGCGGATCGGTCGTGGGGGATAGCCTGGATGCAATGCTAGTACAGTTTTTTGTTGTATTATGTACATTTGATATTGCGGGGCGAGCGTCCGACATGTGGACTGCCGTCACTGCCTGTTTGTATTATTTTTTTGGGGCACGGCCAGGTTGCGATCGTTGCACCCGTTGTATGTATATTTTACTTTCTGTACTAGGATTGCCCCGCGGAGGGGTGCACGGATAGCCGGGTTCTAGAGGGCAACAAGCCCGCATCTCATGGCATTGAGACGGAGGGGGCTTCACTCTAGGATTGGCGGGCTATTCGCCGCACTCGTAGGGGGTACAGGTTGACCCAGGAGGGGTGCCCAGGTTACCGGATTCCGTGAAGTGCTGGGTGGTCCATTCACGGAGCTGAAAGGGGCTGCCTCGCTTCAGGTTTTGGCGGGTAACTTGCCGCGCCCGTAGGGGTCTAGGATTTCATTGCACAGGCTATCCACACGACCAGGGGAACGTCGGGTTTCAGCGGCTCTGTGAAACCCGGGGATCCCAGATATCTGTATTTTTTCTGTGATGCTGTACATTTTCTGTGATGTTGCATTTCTTTTCACGCCTTGAGCGAAATATAATATATTGGTATATATATTAGTAGATGTTGTATATGTTTTACATCCGCGCTAGTCCAGTCCCCGCTCTGTCGTTAGTTAGCTAACCTAACGGGTAATGACGGGACCCAGTGGCGAATGCGGATGGCATATACGTACATCAGTATATTTTCGTTCTTTTTGGTGTGATCAATTGATGGGACTGCATTGATTCGGATCAATGCAAGTTAAAAACAAACCTAATCTGATGTTGTTGGAACACTTTTTCAAAAAGCTGTTATTGCAAGGACGTTCACTTTTGTTTTGCATCGTGGTATTCATTTGGAATATCCTGCTCCTCAGTCGACGAGGCAAGGGCCGAGATCCCTTCACCGGGAGTGACCCCTTGGACAAAAAGTTTGCGTCAGGGCATTAACTTCACTATAGCCGATTACTTTTGCTTTGCACCGTGGTATTCAGTTGGAATATCCTGCACCCCATTCTACGGGGAAAGAGCCGAGATCCCTTCACCGGGAGTGACCTCTTTAGCGAAGGTTTTCGTCACTATATTTTTAAAAGCTATCAGTTCCTTCAACGATATCAAGTTCTTTACGTTAAAGGTTTTCGCCAGAAACCATTCGTAGCCCTCCGTCGTTTCATATGGGTGGTCAATAGTATTCAAGCTGTGTATGTTGGCCAAAGTCAAGGCACAGTGATTGGTAGCTATTGGGTATTCATATGCAGCATAGATAGATGCGTTGGTTTGGAACAGTCGTACTGCCATGTTGGCCAAAGTCAAAGGTATGTACGGGTGGATTCAAATTAACCTGGAGAATGACGGGTAGAACTTGACATGTGACTTATGATATGTTGGCCAAAGTCAAGGTCATAAGAGCATGGGGCAGAAATCACATCGGGAGTTTCAAAAGAACTGAAACTTGCCAGATATGCGCATACCTTCTGGAGTGTGATGATGTGAGCGGATTCCGTCACGTTATCATGCGATGAGAGTTGGATCCCGATTCCCACTGATGAGTTAGTTTACTCCTCGGGTGACCCCGACTAATTCTTCTTTCAGGTTTGGAGGAGAATTTGAGGTACAGTGGGAGGATTCCAGATTAGATAAATTGGTAACCATTCTGATCTAGGTTAGAGTGCACGCTGAGTGTTTCTTTTCTCTCTCTCTTTGGCAGCGACCATTGACCCGACCCTAAGACTATGACTCAGAGACCAAATTAACCGAACCTTCTTAACACTGGCTTTTGGATTGTCAGAGTTGCAAACCTCATTGCCACTCCTACTTTTACCCTTTTCTCCAGGACACCCTGTATTACTACGAACGTCCACTTCCATTGGACAAAACCATCGTATGGTTAGATACGAACTCGAAAGAATTTATTCGAGGATGGTTTCAGGTTCTGGAGAAAACGGATAGGATTATTCAGTTGTCTTTTCCTTTTGCCTCCTCTCCAGTTGCGAGTGCTCCTTGGTTTAGGAGTAGTACACCTGTTACGCAAATTGGATAGTCTTCTTCCAAACCTTAGGCTGGTGCCGACCGGTAGGGAATGAAGAAAACAATTAGCCTAACGATGGTGTACAGAAGGTATTAAGTTCAGACAAAGCAAGGGATTAGTAAGAGGGCAAAGTAAATTGCAACAGATATTCACGACCAAACCAAATATTTCGTTACCACTCCCACATCACCTTTGTATTTCTCAAGGACACTCCGTATCACTACGAAGATCCACAGTTTATTTGGATACTCCATCGTATGGTTATATACGAACTCGAAAGGAACTTGTTCCAGTTCGGGGATGGATTCTGGTCCAGGAGAAATAGGAATAAGGTTTATTCGGTTGTCTTTTATCTTCACCTTCTCTCATTGCGAGTGTTCCTAGGATTGGGACAGTACACCCATTATGCTTATTGGATAGTCTTCTTCCAAACCATAGGCTGGTGCCGAACGGTAGGGAAGGAAGAAAACCATTTGGCCTAAAGGGGTGTGCAGAAGGTAAAGACTAAAGACATATGAAGGGATTTGGAGAGGTGGCAAAGAATTATACGGTTACAATCGTGAATATGGAAGAGGCATTACTAGGAATACCAGGATACCCCATCGAAACATTTCAATGTTTCAGTTTCACTGTGTACTGTTAAAAGAAAACTGATTTCCCGATTAGATACTTACTCCAGGGTATGTATTTACCAGGTACGATTCTCACATCTGTATGGTTTTACAGATGATGAGTGGGAGTAAGTTATTGGGAATTGGGTGATTATCCTCATTATATCGGGATTCGTTGTAATCGGTGATATTTGAGGAAATCACCTGGGCTGTTTGCCGGTTGGCAAATATTTGGTTTTGAATATCCGCAGTTATGCACCAATTTCAAATTGATATATCTGTACGTCTATTTTCATAGAGTGAGATATACCTTTTTGAAATTATGTCTACGACATTTACCTATATCAGTGGATGGTTAGGTAAGGAGCATTAAACAGCGGTGTAATTCTTCTTAACCATAAGTACAGTTTTCAACCTGCGACACACAGTGAATGAGTTATTAGACTCAAGGGACTTATACAGAGTATTGTATGTTGTCCAGGGTCCATTAGGACAGAGGGGTAGGTCCTCTTACTATATTCGGTTTACTTATGACTTCTCTAGTTTTTAGACAGGTGTTTCGTGGAAACACAGGGTCCGAATTTTGAGAAGTTACAGGTATTTGAATAGAGTAGAGAACCAGGTATAGCAAGTATCGGGATTCTTCAAAGAGATCGAAGATGTAGATACTTGTGGTATTCAGTTGATAGTAATGGTAAAGAGAAATTGCTTCTCTTTCAGGTTACTCATAATTGAAAGCATTCCTAAGTTGAGTAACGCTGATCCGCCTCCTTCCATTTAGTTGACATGCACTGGAGACAGTTGCATGATTTGGATCTGGTTCAATTAAATCAGTGCCTCTGGTCCTATATGGGATATAGAACAGTTCGTATCTTAACGATGTTAAGGTACGGGGAGTTGTCCGGCTTATGCTTAAAACCAGACACTGGACAACTCAAGGCACGTTTCTGTAATGGCTGTTTGTGGGTTGACCCAGGCTATGACGCGGGTTGACTTTCTACCATCTGGATGAACAATAGCAATATTGTTCTAGACTCGCCACAGTTTTAATAAAAATGGATATTTTCAGAAAACAGTAGTGGGAGTATGGTAGAACTGGAAGTGATTCCAGAACCACAAACGATTACTGAAAATTTGATAAGGAACCTAAAGATTCAATCTGGATTGACATTCCATTGGCCACTCCGCAGATACGGTGGGTAACTTCAGGCACCCATGGGGTACTCCGGTAGCCTCAAGGACGGTGACAGGGAAGTTCTTGTTTACCCACAATTACCATTGCTGTTGTTCCAGGCTGCGAGACCCGGCGGGAGGATGAGTATAGCGTCGTTCTAAACTAGTTTTAGAAGTGTACGTGTATATGACTCTGCCAGAGGGTTGTCGTAGTCAGTGGGAGCAGCGGAAGCATTGGTGGACAGGTAGCTTATGTCTATTTATAGACTGAAGCACCAGTAGCGGAGATAGATCATCTATTTCTGACGTGACAGTCATAGGTTTGACTTCATCAGAATAGGGGATGGATCTGTTGAGAAGGTAGTAGGGTGTGATGTCATGGTATTTGGATGACATACACAGAGTAGGAAAAGAAACTCCTATACTACAATCGGTTATACTTTGGTCGTCACACAGTGGTTTCTCCACACAGGACTTGGACATTATATCAGACATACTGGTTACTGGATCTATGGTATTAGATCTAGATTTGGGTGGTTTCCCAATCAGGGTACTTAGACAACATTCTAAGGGTATTTAGAATGGTTGACTCCTGGCACGGTAGTGTACCTGCAGGTAATGGAGTCACCCTCTCTAAAGGTGTCTTACAGACTAAAGGGGAGAGGGATGTGCATGATTGGCAGATCACTTGCTTAGGCAATTGAGTCAATCATGAGATGTCAAGTACCACACCAGATATTGTTCTTGCACTAGATGCAATAAGTTGATATTGATCCAATCCTGGAGAAGCAGTCGGAAGCAGTTTTAGAACATAAGTGGATGTTCTAGGGATATGATAACGACAGCCTCATTCGGGAAACAGTTATCATTCCAGGCTTCCAAGGTGACATGGACGACAAGGAGGTTGTCAGAGTTATAGTTTTTCCTTCTGACGAGGGGCAGTATTTTGGACAGGTGATCCAAGGCAATACTGAGGGAGGCATGGCGCAGGATACTAATTAAGTTCAGTTGACTATACAGTCTAAGAAGTTTGGATTTGGAGTTCATTTATGAGCTATGTCCCATCAGATATCCAGACACATTCTAAGACAGGTATTGCTCATTTCGGGAGATGGGTTTCTCCGCGAACTTGAGATATAGAGAGACATTGAAAGAGACAACAAAGCGGATCCACTCACTGAGGCTATTCCTCGAACGCAATAGTTTCGCAAACGAGCTTTGTGAGACTGACTAGTAAAGGAGTTGGGTGTTCGGTATCACACGGGCTGTGAGTATGCAACATCGCAATAATTAGCCTTGAGTGCAAGTGGGAGATTGTTGGAGATAGTGCCCTCAGAGTCAATTATTAGGTCACAGGTACGTGATTGTAATGATTGATGGAGGACCTATCCCGGTAGGACAGTCTTACTCGAGATGATAGTATGCTATCTGGTTTATCTTTATTATCGTGTACTGTTTTAAGTGACCTGACACGTCGCTATTACACGTTGGTAGAGCCCCTAGGATTCTTGCTTGACCACCAGCAGTATGAGGGCGATCATATAAGTGGGACCTGGGGGTCTATAAGCATATCCTTAAAAGGTCCCTAGTCGTGAGAGTTTCGAGACAGGGCATCGATTCTCCATAGTAGACTAGTGTATACAGTCGAGACCCCGACGAGGGGCGGTGGCCGGTCTCACAAGCCACTGGTGTCAGTTGGATCACCTAAGATGTATACAGGTGCTCATTGGGTTATGAGTACACCGGACAGGACTCGCCGGGAACATGCTAGTTGGTCATATACCAGACGTCAGATGGCAGTTCCCTGGTGACATGTGTGCAGGTTAGTTCATCGACCTGGGGATCGTCATTTGTCTCGTGTGAGTTCCCACTGTACTTTGATTACTACCCTACCACGGCTCAAAGGAGTCGTGCAAACAGGTTTTAGTTGGGTACAGTCCCGAGCCACATGGAGGCAGTGAGCGTATCTTCAGGGGTTCGTCTCTCCCGGTATTGGGGGTGAGGTCGTGCTGTGTCTAGGAGAGCCATTACACGAAGCCCTCGGCCGAGGCAAGGAGATTTACTGGTAGGTATTCCAGTAGTATCTCAGGGTGTTCTGGGCTACACTCCGACACGACTTGTACCGCTTTTGGGGGTCTGACTTTTACCAACCCCCTAGGCCCGCCATGCGATGCTCATAGACGAACGGACCGGACTGTACGGATATTGTCACTGACAGGCTCAGTAGGGAGTCAGGCTGAGTTCGCTCACAGACGTCCCTTTTGGTCAATACCTGGTGGCCCGTTATGTATTGGCTTATACCTCTAACGTGCTAGTGGTTAAACCCACAACCAAGGTGTTGATGAGTCTTTAGAGTCCCCCACATTTCAGTTACTCAGCTTTCGGGCGAAAGGTTGTAGAGGCCGTATGGAGATATGGCAAGGTCCGATCAGATACGTGCGGTATTGCACGGATCAGGATCGGACAGTCTGTACTATAGGCCGTATGGTTATATGGCAGGGTTTGATCAGATACGTGCGGTATTGCACGGATCAGGATCGAACGGATATTACTAGCCGGCTTTGGTTTAAGCCGGATCCTAGTATAGTACAGTGTAGATTTTGTCTCATTGCATTTGTATTTCGGTCGAAATACAGATGCAGGTGTGTATGCACAGTATCGGGGTTTTCCTGTAATTTATTACGGGACCTGTTTTCTGGAGTTGCCAGTTTGCTTTCCGTTTCGGCCAATTTCCATTGTTCCGTTCATTGGCCGAAGATTGGTGGAGGAGGGCTTATTTGCATTGTTGCAAATAAGTATTTGTGGAGGGGGCTTTTGCTTTTTGTTGCATCATGATAGCCATTCTTTGACCTTGACTTCTTGTCTTCATCATGACTTGACTTTTGTTTTCATGATGGATGTTGATGATGGTAGTTTTGAGTGTTGGACTTTGTGAGGTAATGATGGTGGAGTTGTGTGTGGTTTTGCTTATGATCATATTCTTTCATGATTCCCTTTTTGCATTATTGTTATGGTTGCACCACTCATTCCTTGACTCTCTATCTCATTCTCTCCCTCCCTCATAAGAGATGGCCGGCCATGTATAGGAGGGGCTGTCCAAAATTGAAGGGGGGGAAATGTTGTTCATTTCATGCACCAAAATTCTCCAAGCTCCTCCATATACTTCTTGTATCATCCCTCTACCAAAATGGCAACTCCACAAACCCCAAATGAGACATATAGATCCACACTACATTCTACAGCAAATCTTGGGCACGTCGAGTAGCCGGCTTCGTGCCCGAGTTGCCTCGGCATTGAGGTGGGAGCCCGTAAAAGAAGTAGGCGATGTGGTGCACTTCCGGCGACGAGGAGGAGAAGGGACATTCCGCAAGAGATCGGGACGATGACGAGAAGACCGGAGGACTTGGATCGTCGGTATATCTCTTTCCCATCTTATTGGTAGCTAGGACTAGTTAGTGGTTCGATCCGGGTATTAGTGCGCGGCGGTTTGCCAGTTCAAGAAAAATTAAAGTTTATCACCGCTTCCGCTTTTGGCCGTCGGATTGACGGCCGGGGCGCCGCCGTGCACTTACAATGGGGCCCCAAACTCTTTTGTGAATTTGTATATTTTGCTGGCTGTGGACTATGTGTCCAAATGGGTGGAGGCCATCCCTTGTCGAACCAATGACAACAAGGTTGTCATAAAATTCTTAAAAGAAAACATTTTTTCTCGGTTCGGTACGCCTCGTACCATCATTAGCGATAATTGAACGCATTTCTGCAACCGATCTTTTGAATCGCTAATGAAAAAGTATTCCATCAGCCACAAATTGTCAACACCCTATCATCCTCAAACTTGCGGTCAGGTTGAAGTCTCCAACAGACAAATTAAACAAATTTTGGAAAAGACTGTCAACAATAACCGCAAGGATTGGTTGTTGAAGTTAAGTGACGCGCTCTGGGCATTCCGCACAGCCTTCAAAACGAACCTAGGTATGTCCCCATACCGACTCATCTTTGGAAAGGCATGTCACTTGCCTGTTGAATTAGAGCACTGCGCTTTTTGGGCAATCAAACAGCTCAATATCGACTTAGAAAAAGCCGGCGAAGCGCGAAAACTTCAATTAAATGAACTTGACGAGATACGCAATGATGCGTACGAGAATGCCAAACTGTACAAGGAAAAGACGAAAGTCTTTCATGACAAGGCAATTCTCAGGAAAACGTTCACCGTAGGGCAAAAGGTTCTGCTCTATGACTCCCGACTACATTTATTTCCTGGGAAGTTGAAATCACGATGGACAGGTCCATTTCTTGTGCGCACTGTTATTCCGCGCGGTGCTGTCGAAATTGAAGATCAGCATTCAGGCAACATGTTCAAAGTCAATGGCCCACGGCTAAAACCATTTTTAGAATTGCCCGCGGAAACGGGGAAGCTCTTGTTTTTACATGAGCCGCATTATATCGATTAAAACACACCCCCATGTTGTTTTCCTGTATATACTCTTTTTGAGCCTTTTTGTAAATTTTTTAGTTTTCATTTACCAATTCTTTTTATAAAGGGGTGTCTTTGTAAATAACCCTTTATAACCTGTCCCAACCCCAACCCGAGACTTCAATTCTTATTTTGCCCAAACCCTAAAGCTCTCTCCTCATCAGAAACCCGATCTCAAAGCATCAGCCCCGGATCTCAGTCTCAGGCCGCCGGAATATCCCTAGAAGCCGCAATTTGCGGCCTGATCTACTCCGATAGCCCTGATCTCCTTTCTCCTCTGTAAGATTTCCTCTCTTCTTGTTCAATTTCCACGCAGAATTTCAGATCTACAAAGGTAGCTTTTGATTGTGAGAAAAAATTCTTTGAGATTTTCTCCGACGCAACCTATGGACAGTATTTCTACAATGAAATCTGTCAAAGAGGGTGGGATTATTTAATCTACAGAGGCAATGATTTGTTTGCTGTGAGGGAATTGGTAGAGGATTTTTACGAAGCGTTAAGACATGGCAAATTGGAATCAAGCTTCATAGAATTTTTCTTCCAGGACCGACGTAGGATTTTTTAGGCCAAAACCATTTCTAGGATTACAGGTATCCCCATGAGAGCCGGAAATCAACAACCGCGAGAATTGGCGGTTTATAGATCAGTATTGGGGGACTTTGTGGAATTGAAAGATAAGGGGCTGAATCCAGCCCAGATGTACAGAAACGTGCTTGCGGTTTGCCGACATCAGGGGAAAGAGCCGTGTTTCTTCCTTTCCGACTGGGGTGGGGCATATTGTGCATTGCTTGATGGAGGAGGACCAGTATTTCTGTGTGGTAACACAACTGTTCGACACAATCATGGAGGGGTGGCCCAGAACAAACCCCTGCTGCCAGTGCTAGTAACCCAGCTTGCAAGGTACTACATGGATGTGATTGAGTTTGAGGGATATGCGACTGTTTATGCACATTGGCCGATCGAAATATAGAGAATATCACAAGGATACACCGGCAGCCACTATGAGCAGAAAAATTGGACAAGAGAAGACCCAAGAGAACATCCGGGTCCCGAAAGCTCGACAGAGGCACTTTTGAATGAGCCAGAACCAGATAACGAGAAGGACCTGCAGCGCCTGACATTTAGGAGTATTCGCCACATACTCAAGAAACAACAGAAAATGCAGGAGCAGCTAGACAGGATTGAAGCGGCTCAACAGGCATCGCATGACGACGCTAGTGGATGCAAAAAGGGCAAGGGAAGAGCTGCCAGACATTAGGACAATGAATGTTTCAAGTTGGGGGTGGTAGCATATAGTTTGCATTTGCATATTTCCTGCATTTCAGCATTTACTTATTGTATTTTGTCTTTTCTTTTGCATGTAGTTGCATTTCATATCTGCTTTTGTACTGCATTGTATAAAAATTGAAAAAAATTGAAAAATTGAAAAAAATCCTGAAAATTAGAAAAACTTGGTCAGGTTGGCTAGCAGGGGAATGTTGATTCAAAATCTGACGGTTAAATTGATACGGTAGAAATATCTAAATTCAAGAATTGAGATTGACAACCTGAAAAATAACCCGCCTGTGCGTTTGACCTTAGCTGATACACGTCTTTTATATCATTTACACGTGCCGTATGTTTTTGAGAATTTAATGAATGTCTGACATGTCTGTAAAAACTTTTAAATTGTTAAACATCCTTAGGATCAAGCAGGTTTGGCTGAGTTGAGTAATATCAAAGATAATTCATATAGTGAAGTAGATACGAAGAATTTTATAGAGGCTTTTACAGAAGCTATAAGTCCGTAATATTACCCATCTAGAACCTTGTGGAGTAATTACACACCTTATCACATGTAACGTCTTCTAGTTTTAAAAGAAAGAGCTGGTTATATCTCCGTTTTACTAAAAATTGCTAAAAATTTAAAATAAATTGAGTCTTCTGTTTTGTGGTCCTGGTAACTTGGGTAATTAAGTCCTTGTGGTGTCTCCACACCTAATGCCCTAAAACCATCTGGTTTGGGAGTCATTGACCCAAAACTCGTTAAGTTTCTAATCGCCAGATAAAACAAGCTAAGCAAGTGTTCTCTCCGAGTTAAAAGTCCTTATGGTTCTTTGTGGGAGAATAATCTTGGCGGTGACAAATTTACTAGTAAAACAGTTTTTTCGCGGAGATATGAAGGTTTGAATTTATTAAGGCATTTTGCACGATATTGAAAGGTGTGTATGAACTAAAACAGGTAAAGGATAGGAGTGAGCATTACGACTATGGTTCTCTGTTAAAATCGATATATATTCTGACTTGAAGCCTAACTGGAGAATAAAACTTGAGAAAATCTTAATTCTTTTCGAACTTGTGTGATCCTTTTGATGTTTACCTTGGCCTGTAACTTTTGACATGATGACCCTAATCAAGTTCTTAAAAACATGACGACACTACCGCACTATCACGAGAAGACGCATATTAGCTTGTTAAACAAATTGCGAGGAGTGAAGAATAGGGTTTAATGTTTCTAACTTGGGTGATAGATGTTCTAGCTTTGATACTTAACCTCATGTTTTGAATCAACTGTTTTCTAGCAAAACTAACTTGACTGGATTTTGTGGGTGCAATCCGTTGAAAACCCTCAGGAGACAACACTCCTCCTACTAGGGACACTTAGAGGTTTAACGGCTTGTTGCATGTGCTCAGTGCAATCGCGTTCCCTGCGAAAGTGAGGCTAGGAATTTCTGTTTTGATCGGGACGAGCAAAAGATAAGTTTGGGGGTATTTGTTCGGCACAATTTATTACATTTTAATACCGCCCATTTTTTTATCATTTTTTCAATAAACAGTACTATTTAATCCATGTCTGCTCATTTATACAGAGTACAGGTACGCAAACGGATACATGGGTTTTTGTACGCGACATGCACAAAATGGCGGATTTTTAGCTGTACTGCAAACAAGACGGAATACAGATCCAGAAGTGAAATGAGTTTGCAACATAAACATGTGTGTGTACAAAGTTTTTTGTGTGAAATGGTCCAACGCATACTTGTGTGAACCTTTGTGAAGATGCATGAACCTTGGGAGCTGGTTTGGTACAATAATGATGAGTGCTGCAAGTGGTAAAAAGGTGATTGACATATGATTTGAAGTGTGAACACACACTCACCCACTTCACCCCTTCTCTGTGATTTAGCTCCAGAATTCACACATGTGCTGCATATAAAAAATTGAAAATACCATGAGATACCCATTTGACCAGAAGACTACTGAAGCTTGGTGGGCCCCAGACTCAACTTCCAGGCCGCAAATATATTCAGTTTGGCCGAAAATTGCGGCCAAGTGGGCTCCATTTTAGCTCGTTCAAATTGTGTGGGTCCCTGGTGGTCACTTTAGTCTATTGTCATCTGCAATATTTGCTTTTGATTTCTCTATAAATAGCAGATCCAGACATGAGACCAAGGGGGGAACTTTTTTGCATACTTATAAACTCTTGTTAAAATTCTTGTAGCTCTTTGAATTGAATTGAGTTCTTTGCCTTCCTCTGGTCTTGCAACCTCTCTTTTTGAGCTTGCAAGATTAGATTTTTGTAGTTGAACTCATTTACATGTATTTTGATCCATTGCAATAAATCTCCATTTTATTCAAGTTTGATTCTTGTATCTCTTTTTCTTATTTTGTCATTCTTTTCATTAGTCAGCTGTGTATTGATATGATGATGTGTGAGTTGTTACTCTTGGGCTATGATGAGGTAAGATGTGGAATGACTTCACTTCCAACCCCTCCCTTTTGATTCTTGCATTTTTTTCACTTCTTTTCTTAACATCGCAAGTTTATTATGTTTTGCTTGATAGGATATATCGTTTTGAATGGTTGCAAATCAACCTTTAACACATATCCTATCCTTTCTTTACATTTTATCGTTGCTGTGTTACGATTTGAATTAGGTGTGAATACGGAATTACGTTATGTGTCGCAACTAGCTAGATAGGATATATAACATTCTTGCATATATTCTATACTTGCTACTTCACTTACCTAAATCCATATCCACTCCATTCTCAATCTCATTCTTGTTAGTTTCTGTTTTTCTAACCTTGATATCGTATTTCATCCCGATACATTTTCCGGATAAATACGGCATGCTTTCGCTATTCTAATGGAAACTAAAAAGAAATGAATCCTGAATCAAACTGGAGAGTTGGGGGTAAATGTCATATTTCACTCTTACTGAACCTTAGCCTAAGTTTTCGTATCCCAAAACCTTGTTTCTTTTAGATATTACACTAAAACGTGACAAAACAACATTTTCCAACTTATTGATCCATAACTCAATTTGATGTCGTGATATCCTCTCCTTGTGGTTCGACCCGTGCTTGCCGGCTTGCTTCAACGCACCGTGCACTTGCGGTATTTTTAAACTCGATACTCACATCGTGCACTATTTTTCCGACAAAAACCGACATATCCGATATTGACCTTATTCATCAAAAAGCACGTCACCGTGGGTTTCGAACACCCTTCTTCGCAGCGTCCGAAGTCCCCGCCTGCGAACCTAAAACATAACACAACAAAGCAAGTATATATTAGCAATAGACCCAAAACACGAACAAACTACGCTGACCGGCACGACAATACAAAACTTACTCTCAAGTGTTCGTATTGTGGCTAACGTGCATAGCGACACAACGAAACCAACTCAGAGCAAAAGCAACACAGAACACAACGACACGAACCGTATCAGATAACGTAACGCGTGAAAACGAAACACAAGAAATACGCATAGTGGTCCCAGATTTTGCTATACTAACAATCTGTAAAAGTTGCAAGTACCATGAGACCACATACAACCCCAGAGACCCCTACACCAAAACCCAACCCACAACTCACCAGTCTGGCCGCAATTTGCGGCCAGAAGCAATATATTCGCGGCCTGTTCATGAAGAAATGGGTTCGTATTTTGAGGGTAGGTTCTAGGTCACTACACTAGGTCATTGTGATGAGAACTTTTGCAACAAATACCTGGTTTGATAGCAGATCATCCGAGACCCAAAACTACACTAAAAATACGATATTTACCCGAAACGATACAAAACGCGATCTAAACTGAAACTAAAAGCTACTCTACACAATAAACACTTAACTAACAGAAAGAGATCATTACCTAACCAAAAGAACTCAAAGATCCTAGCTTTCCAAGCTCCAAGGCATCCAAGAGGCAAAAGAAGTGATTTTGGTGAAATTTTGTGAAGATTAGAGATGGATTAGTGAAGGAATAGGTTAAGTGTTCAGTTTGAGTGAAGGAAGTGAAGAAATAATGTGAAGAGATGATGTGAGAGAGAATTAGAGAAAGAAATGATAAGGAGAGAGAGGGGTGAGTGTAAGAGGTAAGAGCACATTGCATTAACTCCACATAAATGCATCCACACTACACACCATGCCACCTCTCCCTAAAACAAAAACCAAAGAAAAATATCTCTCTCAAAATATGAAGGATTAGGGTTAAGGTAAAGCAAAGAAATAGGAATGGATAAAAGCAAAGGATTAGATTAGGTTAAGTGTCATGGTCACTAATCTAGATAACACAAACATACCCTCACATAAACATGCACATGTGTGTGCATGCCATAACAATTAATAATAAATTATTAATTAAATGTTATAAAATGTAAGGAACCCAAATTGCTAAACTTTTTACCAAAATCCCGCACTAACGTCAAAACTAACACTAATCGAAATCTAAGACGTTACAGGCCGCCATTTGGGCCCGGAGGGTCCCCAGAGGGATTCTGCCGCCGGCCGAAATTTCTATCTCCGAGAGCAGGCTGTTGGCGATGGAAAGCCCCGAGGGCACCTCGAAGCGAAGCTCCCCTTCATCCACGATGATCGGGAAAGCCGGAGAACGGGGCACCGACCTGTGGTACCTCTTGAGGAGAGACGCAGGAGAACCAGTCTCGCCTCCCACCTCCATAGCCCGGTGCTCCTGCTCCCGAGTGCGTTTTCATCTCGGCGCATGGCTAAACTCCGGGGCCCGGGGCGCGCTCGAGCGCTTGGCTGGGGCGGCCGCCGGTGGAGCCGGAGCTAACAACGGGCGAGAGAGGACGGCACCTTCGGCCTTCTTCGCCTTCTTTTGTTCGACCAGGGCTGCCCGAAATTTACCTAGGTCCATGGGTCCTACAAAAGACGAAAGTGCAAAGAAAGAGTTAGCAATACCATAAAAAGTGGAAGAACACACAAGTCTAAACAGGTCGCCTAAAAACTCCCAACTTACCCGCAGGTTGAGCGGGGCTGAGCCCAGCCCAAATAAGGGCCTGCTCAGACAGCAGCACATCGGCCCAGGGGAGGGGCTCCCACTCCGCCGCTGCCACCTCTTCGGGATCATTCGCCTTCCTCAGCCGCGGGCAGTCGGCCTTGTGCCACTGGATGGGCACAGGCTAATCCTCACCCTCGGGTGGCCCGACAAACAGAAACTTCTTCTTCCATTCATTGATGGAAGAAGGTACTACGACGACCCCCGACTCGGCAGCACCTCCCTGACGCTTTCTAAAAGAAATGTATACCCATCTCGGCTCGTCCTTGCGAGTGCCGGGGTAGTTCTTATAGCAGAGAGAGGAAAGTAGAAGGCTCAAACTGAAAGAGATCGCCCGCAATTTCAACCGGACCAGGAACCCGAGGAGAATCCTCCAAGAGTTCGGTACTAACTGGCCCGGGGCTAACTCAAAACAATTCAACGCCGTGCTCTCCTCGGGGGAGAAGGGCAGGCGCATCTCGGCCCAAAAGGCTTCCAGGTACAAGGCGATCTCCTTGCTCCGTACCTGGTCTGCCCTCTCCCCCTCCCCGGCCAGATGAAGCGAGTAGCCGGGAGGGATATGGAAGCGAGCCCGAATGGTGGCAAGCTCGTCCGCATGACTCAGTATGGAAGCCGCGTCACGGACGCCCCTGGCCTGCACTCTGGGGACCACCCCCGTCGCACGACCCCGGGGAGTATGACTAACCCTGACATCCCGCGGGGACTCCGACTCAGAAGAGGAAGAGGAAGAAGCAGAAGAGGAAGCTGCAGAAGACTCCCTAGACTCTACCCGGACTATTTCTACAGACTCCTCGGTAGAAGACATCTAACCTGATGAAAATGATGAGTCCTCGGAAGAGAAAACGCAAGGATCCCGACCTAAATAGAAGAGTGTCGAGCTAACACGTGAAGGGACGAGGAAATTATGGTGAGGTATGGATCCTGAAGAGGATCCCACCTCTATTTATAGCAGCCGTCGTACACATCCTACGGCGCCGATCATCTCCCGCCAAAACAACACTTCGCATTCAACGGCCATCGGCGCTCCACCTGTCGCACGCGCATTGGGCGCGTCCCATAGGGCGCTAGAACACCAGCGGCCCGTCGCGTCAACCAACCAGCACCAGATACGTGGGCTGGCGCTTCGACGGACGTACGCACGAATCAGCACCTCCTCTTTAATGCGAGATATTTCCCCTGATCCGCTGACGTCATCAAGAAAATACACCTAATTGCCCGTGAATTGTAGGGTTCCTAGGCACCCCAAGGAGGTCTCACAAGGCATCAACCATGCCAATTTCAAAAATTACGGTGCCGAGAAACCCTAGTGTACGGATCGTTGGCTAGAAAACTAGGCGAAAAGATAACTAGTTAACACTTAACTAAGAGAATACGGAAATACAACCTTTGTAGATCCGGTCCTCCACCTCCATAGCTCCGTAACGAAGTCCCCTCGCTGTCCAAGTCGAACCCCGGGCTCTAGCGTCGGCTTCATCGGAGAATGGACGGGCTAGGTCATCGACGACGTGCCGAAGATGATCTACGTCGAAGCATCACTAGATCAAGCTCCACCTTCACCAAGCCATGAAAACTTGTGAAGGAAACACACTCTACTACTTGGCAAGAGGTAGAGGATGAAGAAATAGGAAGTGGGTTCATTTTAGAATTTGATTTCTCACTCCTTTTCATCACTTGCCATTGATGGAGGCAAGCTTTCTTCACTTGAAGAAATGAAGAAGAAGAAGAATATTATGATAAGATTAATTAGAAAAGAAAAGAATAATCATTCTTATCATAAAGGTAACCATGGTAAAGTGTAGAGAGTGAACAAGGGTTAGTGGAGTGGTTAGGGTTAAGCATGAGACAAAAATGGTGACATAGTCAAAGTGTTCATGAAGCTTCATGAAAGATTAAAAGAATGCCACCATTTTTCTCACCCTTTTTCTTTTTCCAAATGAATAACTAAATAATAAATAAATGAAAAAGCAAATAAAACCTTAACCATTCACAACCATGGTTTAATCTTTACACTTAACCAATATAGCATGCATCATCAAACATGATACAAACATGTGCACAAAATCATATCGCATATACAATACGCACATCCGAGTGAGAAAATCCATTCAAAGTGAACCGATACTAGTTAATGCAAAGTAATATATCAAATATATAATTATACATTAAATCATTAAATCAACACTTGATTCAATGATCCGGTCATGTCGCACATAACCGACTGGTATCAATGTATCGGCTTATCGAATCAATACTTGATTCGATAACTAGGTTATATCGCATACAACCATTCGATACATTCATCGCGAGAATAGAATACGGTATCACATACACGCATTATTCTCGGTCCAGTACATATCTCATATGCGCTCCTATTTCGTTTCGCTTGAGCCAGGAAACCTCTGTGTAGGACTCTAAAGACTCGTCAATACGCCGGCAGCAGGTGATGATCATATCAAGCACCCACAAGCCGCAAGCGGTCTGCTAAACGTAACGGCCACCCGGGTATTGAGCGATCTGAAGATCGACGAGCAAGCCCGCTCACACTCCAGTGAATCCAACCAGTAACACTACCGTACAGTCCGGTCTGATCGTCTGATATGTCGCATATCTTGCCTAGGGGTGGTAAACGTCAGACCCTAATAGCTCGATAAGTCGTGTCGATATGGGGTCTATAACAGTTCGAGAAACTTCGGGTAACACTTACCAGTAAATCTCAGCAATCCTGGCCAGGGATTTCCGGTTATAGCCAATCGAACACAGCGCAACATCAACCCCCTATACCGGGAGAGACGAATCCCCTCCTATCGCTCATTGCCTCCATGTGACTCGGGACTGTACCCAAAAACCACCGTTTTGCACGCCCTCTTGGACGTGGTAAGATGGAAATCAAAGCATAGTGGGAACCACATGAGACTCTATGACGATCTCGGGTCAACAGACTACTCTGTACCAGTGTCACCAGAGAACTGCCATCTGACGTAAGGTATAATACCATCTGGGAGTTCTCGGCGAGTCCGTCCAGTGTACCCAGTCTCCACTGAGCACCCGTATATGATCTCTGATGTCAAACACCAATGGATATGGGATCATCCATCGCCCATCTGTATGGGTCGAGAAGGTATACGCTAGTCTACTCTGGTATATCGATGCCCCGTCTCGATACACCCACGACTAGGGACTTTGAAGGATGTACTTATAGACTATCTGTCCCCACTAGTATGATCTGCATCATAGTCCAGGTAGTCAAGTACACATCCTAAGGGCTTTACCAACATGTAACAGAGAGACAATCAGTGTACACGTTAAGGTAAAGAGCAACCAGATAGCATACTATCATGTCGAGCAAGAAAGTTCTCCCTATATATGTCCAAGCATCCACTACAATATACATCCTATGTATAGTAATGGCCTCTAGGGCATACATATAACTAATAATCTCCCACTTGCACTAGGGCCATCTGATAGCAGTGGTTGTAGTATCTCATACTCAACCATCCCATAAAAATCTCTCTCTGGGAACAGGCCTTTGTGAGTGGATCCGCTGTGTTGTCCTCTGAGTCTACTCTCCAAACCTCGATCACTCTGGAGATCATCCATCTCCATGATCAGGTGACACTGCCTTAGAATATGTCTGGATCACTGATGGGACCGGCGTTCCTTGGCATAAGCCACAACTCCATTGTCACACAATGGGAGGAACAAAGTTCATCTTATGAACCAATATACACCCAAACAGCCTCTTTGGTAGCATCTTAAGTAGCGATGTATCCTGCCTTTATCGTCTAGTTTGTCACGGTATCTAGCTTGGAACTCTTCCAACATACCGTCCCTTTACTGAGGGTAAAGACAATGCCTGTGACTGACACTCAGTCGTCTTTATCACCCTGGAACCCTTCCAGTGATTCTCCCCAGGATCGATTGATACCATCTCACTACTACTAGTGAGTGTCTTAACATCCAATTAGATCTATCTCATAGATCCAAAATCCAGGATTTAGTAGGTATCACTTTGATCCTATACGGAGAATCTTTGTGATAAACGGAGATTGATCGAGCGTAGCATAAGAAACTCCTTTCTTATCAAGAGTATGTCATCCACGTACTCTACGAGGATCACCACCATACTCCCTACTACCTTTTTGTTTATACAAGGTTCATCTACCATTTTGATGATGTCAAACTGTTTGACTACTCCATCAAAACAGATGTTCCAACTCCGCGATGCCTGCTTTATCTTATAAAACATCTTGCACACGTTTCCGCTGCTCCCACTGTTTACGAAGCCCTCTGGCTGTGTACTTATAGACGCACTCTTCTAAATCATCATTTAGAAAAGCAGTCATGGCACCCAACCGCCAGATATCGTAGTCATGGTATGTAGCCGTGGCAAGTAGGATCTGGATGGACTTAAGCATAGCTACTGGATAAAGGTTTCATCATTATCCACACCTGGTCAATGATGCAAACTTTTAACAAGTCTAGCTTTGAAAGTCTCAACTTTTCCATGTACACCAAGTAATCTTCTCAAGATATACTTGCTCCTGATGGGGATTTAACCCTTCAGATAAAGCAACTAAAGTCCATACTTTGTTGGTGTACATGGATTCCATCTCAGATCGATAAGCATCCAGCCATTCTTACAGAGTCTCACTCCTGATGGCCAGCTCGAAACTAGTTGGGTCATCATCTTATGATGCAATCCTCGCTCCTACTGTCATAGAGGAACCGAAGTTTCTCTCAGGTGGGTGAGGAACCCTACTAGATCGGCGGAGAGGCTGAGGTTCGTTGGTTACTATTGAATCTTTTGGTTCTTTCAAATCATCAGCTGCAGTTTGTATAGCTGGAACCTTTCCAGTTCTACATTACAGACCTTGCCTCGAGCTTGTCCGGATTTTGCTTTCAGACATAGGCCGGACAACTCCAAATCTTAACTAACTTAAGACATGGGTTCTTCCCATTCCATATCACATATGAAGCGGTAGGCAACTGATTTGATTAGAACCCTATTCAATAGGTATGCAGCTTCTCAAGTGCATAACACCCAAAAGGAAATAGGTAGCTCAGTATTACTCATCATAGAGCACACCTTATCACATAGGGTGTAATTGCTCTACCCCGATATACCATCGTGCTATGGTGTATGCGGAGGAGTAATGCTGAGAGAGAATCTCATTCTCCTTTAGAAAAGTCCAGGATTTCCGTGCTCAAGTATTCTCCTCCTCGATCACATCAAAGGACATAATACTTATACCCTTATTGGTTCTCTACTTCTAAATTATATTCTGTGAATATCTCAAAAGGTTCGGACTTGTGTTTCAACAAGAACATAGGTCTGAAACTCGAAAGATCATCAGAGAACGTAATGAAGTATAAAGAACCAGTCTTGGCATGTGTAGACAGGGGACCTTTCATACATCAACATGTATCATCCCAAGAGTTTACTAACTCTTTCTCTGTTTCCAATAAACAGGGCTATGGTCATCTTATCTTTGTGACATGACTGGCAAGTTTCACAAGATGTAAATTCAAACTAATTTAAATTTGCATCTATATGTAACTTTAGCTAGTCGGGTCGCATTGATATGACCTAGTCTACAATACCTCAAGAAGGATTCGTTCATTTCTGAACTCTTCCTCTTGTGTGTGTTCAGTATACTAAGAACTGTAGTTTGATTTAGAACATCAATGCTTTTAGATAACGTGCCTGAACCGATCAACTTTTGATATAGGAAATGTTCAAAACATTATCCATCTATACAAAATTTTATCATTTCTTTACTAATAAAGAGATAGATATGATTTTGTATATCAGGTTCGGTATCTAATAACATTCGTTCAGAATCAATGTATTGGTAATACAGGGTGACAGTGACCAACAGACTTGGCTGCAACACTTGCCCCGTTTTCTGCCTCATGAAACTTATCACCCGTTCTCAGTTCTCTACCTTTCTGTAGCCCTATGTAACAGATTACATATCTGGGATCCTGATCTGGTATCACATACCCAGGACGTAGAGGATACAGAGAAACAGTTCTTTGTAACGAACACACCCGAAGATGATGCATCATATGCACTTTCTTCGTTTGGGTGGCACGGGAATTCTGGTAATCCCCAATTTCCTGCTCTGTCTTATAACAATTATAAGTTGGAGCGGGACCAACGTTCCCCAGCTCAGTATAACAAGCGGGTTCGGTCAAATATCCGTTTTATTATCTTGATTAAGGCGTGATATGGTCGCTACCTGGAGAGAGAGAGAAGAAAACACTCAGCATGCGCTCTTGCAAGAATAGATTGGTTATTATTTTATCTAATCAAGATGGCTCCCACTGCTTTTTATCAAATCTTCCTTCAAACCCTAAAAGGAAAGACTAGCCGGGATTAATTACACACTACAAGTTTGCCAATCTTTCAGCCAGGCCAGTGTCGGTACTTTGAGGGAGGTCCCCCGTGCTTTCGCACGAACCTAATTAATGTAAACCTCGTTTTCCCAGAGGCGTAACCTCGTTAACACCTTTCTAGACACCTACTTGATCGGCTAATTGTAATGTATAAAACTCTCCCAGGAGTAACTCTTACTCGCAGCGGGTATCGGGATCGAACTATCTCATAGAAGGTATGCAATCTCATTGCAAATTTCAACACTTGAAATTCCCGATAATATTTTGCCCCTAGCGTCCTATGACCTTGACGCAGGCCAACAAACCATAGTCCGCTAGTCAAGTTCAACCCGTCATTTCCTGATTGAATTAAACCCACCCGCACGACCCTTGACGCAGGCCAACAAAGTCGCACGACTATCCTAATCCAATCACATCATATGCTTATGCAGATAAGCACCAGTTAGCTACCGCACACTACGCCTTGACGCAGGCCAACAAACGTAGCATGAATACTAACTACTACTTATCTGAAATGACGGAGGGCTACGACAGGTTTTTCTGAAAACCTATTGCATAATGAACTTGATATCGTTGTAGAATCAAATGAATTTTGAAATGGAGTGTTTTTTAGGCTTTTCTAGTTTTGCTAAAGGAGTCACTCCCGGTGAAGGGATCGTCGGTCCTTTCCTCGTCGAATGAGGTGCGGGATATATCATATATATCACTGTGCAAAGCAGAACTCTTAAAAGCAATCAAAAGACAAACCGAGTGTGTAGCATCTGCCAGTTATTGCTAAAGCAGTCACTCCCGGTGAAGGGATCTCGGTCCTTTCCTTATCGAATAAGGTGCAGGATATATCATATATACCGCTGTGCAAAGCAAGAACTGTAGCTACCTGTTTTATTTTTGAAATTCGATTCTACAACATCTTAGGTTTCTTTTATTTCATTAATCTCATTAATGAAGTCCCATCATTTAAATACCTAAACATCACAGATAAATACGACGTACACTTATGCCATCCGCATTCGCCTCGATGTCCCCTCGTGCACCGTTAGGTTAGGTAACTAACGGCAGAGCGGGACAGGGCTAGCACGGGTATAAAACATAAGTAACGTCTATATAATATATCATATATACTATATAAAGTATCCATCACAGAACATATCACATGATCACATCACAGATATCGCAGCAGAAGAAACATATGAAACATTGGATATACTAGGACGTCCGTGTTTTCAATACGAGCCAGTATAAAACACGGATTCCACGGTCGTGATGAATAGCCAAACCCACACCCCTAGACCCCTACGAGAGCGGCAAGCAACCCTACCAATTCTAGGGTTAGGAGACCCGGACTCGACTCCTCGAGTTGGTCTCCCACTGGACCCCAGAACCCGGTTACTTGTGCTCCCTTCCTTGGGTCTATTCTAGTGCGGAAAAGTAAATAATATACAAAGGGTGACAACTTCCGCAACCTGGAAGTGCCCCAATAAAAGAATATTACATACAAGTTTTTACATGAATGAAAATGAAAAACACCCATCTCACATAAAAAACCCCGGCTATTCAAACACGACAATCCAATATAACATATCCAGCAACACATAACATCACATGTCATCAACGTAAGTAAATATGTCCATCCCAATTGTCGTTGACATATAGCAACGAAACCGGCGATATCACATATTACACTTACGGTCAAAGAAAAGAAAGTGTAAAACTACAACAGTTGGAATCCGCAACCTCCTCAGACATCGCATGCCTGACCAAATGAATTACTTAGACATCGTATGCCTAACAATTATAAACCCCGCATTTTAGTCTCATCATTGAAAACACTTTTCAATACCAAGTCGGGCAATTCAACAGGATTCCCGACATCCTGATCGAATGCTCGTCGCAAACTTCAGTAGACGGCCGCACCCCCGTTACCGTCGACGAAGTGCACCAAGGCGGAACACCGCTGCCGCGAGCACCCGAACGGATGCTTTCGGCGACGGGGTTCTCCTACAGTCACTTGGTCGGGGCTATGGAGCGAGGCTGTCTATTAAGTTTATCGGCGAGTATCCGCGTACGCTACGTGATTGCGACGGACTTTTGATCACATCAAAATTCCGTGGCAACCGATCAAGTGAGACTAAACTGCTATGTTTATAACATTCATTCAGTTATCTCATAACTTATTGTGAATTCCAATTATTGTATCCCATTCCAGATAATTAGAAAATGTTAAACTTTCCGATCGAACAATCGAACACCCAAGTTTTCCCGGTACAGCTCAACACATGAAATAAGTCTAACAACATTCAGTTCGTGCCTCAGTACCAACGGTCCAGCCGTAGAAGGGTCAAGCCAACGCCTCATGTTGGAGTTAGTGCCCTCAGAGTCAATTATTGGATCACAGGCACGTGATTGCAATGATTGAGGGAGGACCTATCCCGGTAGGACAGTCTTACTCGAGATGATAGTATGCTATCTGGTTTATCTTTATCATCGTGTACTGCTTTAGGTGACCTGACATGTCGCTATTACACGTTGATAGAGCCCCTAGGATTCTTGCTTAACTGCCAGCAGTATGATGGCGATCATATACGTGGGAGCTGGTGGTCTATAAGCACATCCTTAAAAGGTCCCTAGTCGTAGGAGTTTCGAGACAGGGCATCGATACTCCGTTAGTAGACTAGTGTGTACAGTCGAGACCCCGGCGAGGGGCGGTGGCCGGTCTCACAAGCCACTGGTGTCAGTTGGTTCACCTAAGATGTATACAGGTGCTCATTGGGTTATGAGTACACCGGACAGGACTCGCCGGGAACCTGCTAGTTGGTCTTATACCAGATGTCAGATAGCAGTTCCCTGGTGACATGTGTACAGGTTAGTTCATCGACCTGAGATCGTCATTTGTCTCGTGTGAGTTCCCACTGTGCTTTGATTACTACCCTACCACGGCTCAAAGGAGTCGTGCAAACAGGTTTTGGTTGGGTACAGTCCCGAGCCACATGGAGGCAGTGAGCGGATCTGCAGGGGTTCGTCTCTCCCGGTATTGGGGGTGAGGTCGCGCTGTGTCTAGGAGAGCCATTACGCAAAGCCCTCGGCCGAGGCAGGAGATTTACTGGTAGGTATTCCAGTAGTACCTCAGGGCGTTCTGGGCTACGCTCCGACACGACTTGTACCGCTTTTGGGGGTCTGACTTTCACCAACCCCCTAGGCCCGCCATGCGATACTCATAGACGAACGGACCGGACTGTACGGATATTGTCACTGACAGGCTCAGTTGGGTGTCGGGGTGAGCTTCCTCATCGACGTCCCATTTGGTCAATAGCTGGTGGCCCGTCACGTATTGGCTTATACCTCTGACGTGCTAGTGGTTAAATCCACAGCCAAGGTATTGACGAGTCTTTAGAGTCCACCACACTCAGTTACAGTTACTCAAGTTTCGGGCGAAACGCTGTAGAGGCCGTATGGAGATATGGCAGGGTTCGATCAGATACGTGCGGTATTGCACGGATCGTGATCGGACAGTTTTTACTAGCCGGCTTTGGCTTAAGCCGGATTCTAGTATTTGATAGTGTAGTTTTGTCTCTTTGCATTTGTGTTCAGTCGGAATACAGATGCGGGTGTGTATGCACAGTATTTGGGTTTTTCCTGTAATTTATTACGGGACCAGTTTTCTGGAGTTGCCAGTTTGCATTCCGTCCCGGCCGGTTTTCCTTTGTTCTTTCCCGGCCGGACTTTTCCGATGGAGGGTGTTATTTGCAAGTTTGCAAATAACATTTTGTGGAGGTTTTTCTTGCAAAAGGATTTGTTATGATAACATCTTTAGATTCCATTCTTTTCCATCATCTTTATATTCTTTTTCCATCACCTTTTCTTGGATTGATTGTGATTAGAATTGGATGTTAAGTTGATGTAAGATTGTTATCATGAAGCTTTGGATATGGTCACCTTTCTTTTGCTCCTACACTCACCTCCCTTTGCATTATGTTTTCTTTGCTCCACCATTCTCATTTTCTCACTTGATAATATGATAAGTTTTCATGAGAGAAAAAGGAGAGAAAAAAAGAAAATGAGAGCTTCATCTTGAGAGTTTCTTCTTGATCTCATTTTCTTGCTAGAAAAATGCAAGCACCATTTTTCTATTCTTTGATTCCTCCATCATGGCAACTTCAAGAACCCTAAAGAGACAAGTTCACTACACTATTCTATAGCAAGCCTTGGACGCGTCGGCTAGCCAACTTCGCGCCCGAGTTGCCTCGGTCAAGAGGCGGGAGCCCGTAAAAGATTCCGGCTACGTGGTGCCCCTTTCCGACGAGCGAGGAGGTGACGGAGATTCCGCAAGAGATCGGAGTGGAGATGAAGACCGAAGGACACGGATCGCTTGGTATAATTTCTCACCCTATCTCTTTAGTTAGCTAGTATAGGTTAATGGTTTACGATCCGGGTTTTCATTGTCCGCGGTAGCGCCGGTTTCCGAGTAAGGAAAATTTTTTTGATTCCGCATTTTGGCCTCGAGTACGAGGCCGGGGCGCTGCCGTGGCGCAACATGGTATCAGAGACACGCCATTAACCTTACCTAGCTTGTTCTAATGCGTTTTACTTATCCGATCGACCAAAATCTCAAAAAACCGTATTTTGTTCACATCAGTTTTCTGTTGGAATTTTTTGGTGTCTAAAAATTTTTCAGGTTACAGAAAAATAATGTGCACGAAATTCTAAGACCACTGTAAAAATTCGACAGTGTCAGTCGTACAGTTGACCGCGGAAGCGCGGCCAAACCCCTCTTTGGGCCGCGCTTCCGCCGCAGTCTACTGTGCTCACACTGTGGATATTTTACAGTGGGCTTTTGGGCTAATTTTGAGGGTTTTGGGATATTAAATTTGGGCCCAGGTTTTCTGTAACTGCTACAGTATTGGTTTGGGGCCCGCTTGTTAATTGTTTGATCGATCGGATATTTGAAACACATTATTTCACAGTATTTACATTATATCTGCGACCGTGAATGTCACTCGATCGGTAAATCCGGTCTAACTGCTATAGCCCGGTTAGACGGATTTGCGAACGTGACTTTCACGTTGATGTTCTATGTTTATGCTGTGTTGTTGCGGATCGGTCGTGGGGATAGCCTGGTTGCAGTGGTAGTACAGTTTGTTGTATTATGTACATTTGATATTGCGGGGCGAGCGTCCGACATGTGGACTGCCGTCACTGCCTGTTTGTATTATTCTTTTGGGGCACGACCTGGTTGCGGTCGATGTACCCGGTGTATGTATATTTTACTTTCTGTACTAGGGTTGCCCCGCGGTGGGGTGCACGGATAGCCGGATTCTGGAGGGCAACGGGCCCGCATCTCAGGGCATTGAGACGGAGGGGGCTTCAGTCCAGGATTGGCGGGCTATTCGCCGCACTCGTAGGGGGTATAGGTTGACCCAGGAGGGGTGCCCAAGTTGCCGGATTCCGTGGAGTGCTGGGTGGTCCATTCACGGAGCTGAAAGGGGCTGCCTCGCTTCAGGTTTTGGCGGGTGACTTGCCGCGCCCGTAGGGGTCTAGGATTTCATTGCACAGGCTATCCACACGACCAGGGGAACGTCGGGTTTCAGCAGCGGCTCTGTGAAACCCGGGGCTTCCAGATATCTGTATTGTTCTGTGATGTTGCATTTTATTCACGCCTTGAGCGAAATACTATATATATTGGTATATATATTAGTAGATGTTGTATATGTTTTTCATCCGCGCTAGTCCAGTCCCCGCTCTGCCGTTAGTTAGCTAACCTAACGGGTGATGACGGGACCCAGTGGCGAATGCGGATGGCATATACGTACGTCAGTATATTTTCGTTCTTTGTGGTGTGATCAATTGATGGGACTGCATTGATTCGGATCAATGCAAGTTTAAACAAACCTATTCTGATGTTGTTGGAACATTTTTCAAAAAAAAAAGAAGCTGTTATTGCAAGGACGTTCACTTTTGTTTTGCATCGTGGTATTCATTTGGAATATCCTGCTCCTCAGTCGACGAGGCAAGGGCCGAGATCCCTTCACCGGGAGTGACCCCTTGGACAGAAGTTTGCGTCAGGGCATTAACTTCACTGTAGCCGATTACTTTTGCTTTGCATCGTGGTATTCAGTTGGAATATCCTGCACCTCATTCTACGGGAAAAGAGCCGAGATCCCTTCACCGGGAGTGACCTCTTTAGTAAAGGTTTTCGTCACTATATTTTATAAAAGGCTATGCAGTTCCTTCAACGATATCAAGTTCATTACGTTAAAGGTTTTTCGCCAAAAACCATTCGTAGCCCTCCGTCATTTCTTATGGGTATTATTTAGTATTCGTGCTGCGTTTGTTGACTCCGTCAAGGCGTAGTGTACGGTAGCTAAGTGGTGCTTGTTTGTTGCATAAGTGGGATTGGTTAGGACAGTCGTGCGGCCTTGTTGACTCCGTCAAGGGCACGTACGGGTGGGTTTAATGCAATCCAGATAATGACGGGTTGAACTTGACTAGGACTCTTTGATTTGTTGACTCCGTCAAGGTCACTTGAGTCCTAGGGGTAAAAATCACATCGGGAGTTTCAAAAGAACTGAAACTTGCCAGGCATGCGCATACCTTCTGGAGTGTGGTGACGTGAGTGGATTCCGTCACGTTATCATGCGATGATAGTTGGATCCCGATTCCCACTGATGAGTTGGTTTACTCCTCGGGTGATCCCGACTAATTCTTCTTTTAGGTTTGGAGGAGAATTTGAGGTACAGTGGGAGGTTTCCAGATTAGATAAAGTGATAACCATTCTGATCTAGGTTAGAGTGCACGCTGAGTGTTTCTTTTCTCTCTCTCTTTGGCAGCGACCATTGACCCGACCCTGGACTTTGACTCAGTGACCAAGTTGACCGAACCTTCTTAACACTGGCTTTTGGATTGTCTGAGTTGCAGACCTCATTGCCACTCCTACTTTTACCCTTTTCTCCAGGACACCCCGTATTACTACGAATGTCCACTTCCATTGGACAAAACCATCGTATGGTTATATACGAACTCGAAGGAATTCGAGGATGGTTTCTGGTTCTGGAGAAAACGGATAGGATTATTCAGTTGTCTTTTCTTTTCACCTTCTCTCAGGTTGCGAGTACTCCTTGATTTAGGAGTAGTACACCTATTACGCAAATTGGATAGTCTTCTTCCAAACCATAGGCTGGTGCCGACCGGTAGGGAATGAAGAAAACCAGTTAGCCTAAAACGGTGTACAGAAGGTATTAAGTTAAGACAAAGCAAGGGATTAGTAAGAGGGCAAAGTAAGTTGCGACTGCCATTCACGACCAAACCAAGTATTTCTTCGCCAATCCTAAATCACCTTTGTATTTCTCCAGGACACTCCGTATCACTACGAAGATCCCATTTTATTGGATAATCCATCGTATGGTTATATACGAACTCGAAAGGAACTTGTTCCAGTTCGGGGATGGATCCTGGTTCAGGAGAAATAGGAATAAAGTACATTCAGGTGTCTTTTATCTTCACCTTCTCTCGCATTGCGAGTGCTCCTAGGATTAGGACAGTACACCCTTTATGCTTTTTGGATAGTCTTCTTCCAAACCATAGGCTGGTGCCGAACGGTAGGGAAGGAAGAAAACCATTTGGCCTAAAGGGGTGTACAGAAGGTAATGACTAAAGACACATAAAGGGATTTGGAGAGGTGGCGAAGAATTATACGGTTATAGTTGTGAATCTGGATAATGGAAGAGGCATTACTAGGAATACCAGGATACCCCGACGAGATATTTCAATGTTTCAGTTTCACTGTGTACTGTTAATGGAAAACTGATTTCCCAGTTAGACACTTGCTCCAGGGTATGTATTTACAAGGTTGGATTCTCACATCTGTATGGTTTTACAGATGCTGAGTGGGAGTAAGTTATTGGGAATTGGGTGATCATCCTCATTATATCGGGATTCGTTGTAATCGGTGATATTTGAGGAAGTCACCTGGGTTGTTTGCCGGTCGGCAAATATTTGGTTTTGAATATCCGCTGTTGTGCACCAATTTCAAATTGATATATCTGTACGTCTATTTTCATAGAGTGAGATATACCTTTTGATATTATGTCGATGACATTTACCTATATCAGTGGATGGTTAGGTAAGGAGCATTAAACAGCGGTGTAATTCTTCTTAACCATAAGTACAGTTTTCAACCTACGACACACAGTGAAAGAGTTGTTAGACTCAGCGGACTTATACAGAGTATTGTATGTTGTCCAGTGTCCATTAGGACAGAGGGGTTGGTCCTCGTACTATATTCTGTTTACTTTTAACTTCTCTAGTTCTTAGACATGTGTTTCGTGGAAACACAGGGTCTAAGTTTTGAGGAGTTATAGGTATTTGAATAGAGTAGAGAACCAGGTATAGCAAGTATCGGGATTCTTCAAAGTGATCGAAGATGTAGATACTTGTGTATGGTATTCAGTTGATAGTAATGTTTAAGAGAACTAGCTTCTCTTTCAGGTTACTCATAATTGGAAGCATTCCTAAGTTGAGTAACGCTGATCGGCCTCCTTCCATTTAGTTTACATGCACTGGAGATAGCTGCATGATTTGAATCTGGTTCAATTGAATCAGTGCCTCTGGTTCTATATTGGATATAGAACAGTTCATATCTTAACGATGTTAAGGTACGGGGAGTTGTCCGGCTTATGCTTAAAACCAGACACTGGACAACTCAAGGCACGTTTCTGTAATGGCTGTTTGTGGGTTGACCCAGGCTATGACGAGGGTTGATTTTCTACCATCTGGATGAACAATAGCAATATTGTTCTAGACTCGCCACAGTTTTAATAAAAATGGATTTTTCAGAAAAAGTAGTGGGAGTATGGTAGAACTGGAAGTGATTCCAGAACCACAAACGATTACTGAAGATTTGATAAGGAACCTAAAGATTCAATCTGGTTTGACATTCCATTGGCCACTCCACAGATACGGTGGGTAACTTCAGGCACCCGAGAGGTACTCCGGTAGCCTCAAGGACGGTGACAGGGAAGTTCTTGTTTACCCACACTTGCCATTGCTGATTGTTCCAGACTGCGAGACCCGGCAGGAGAATGAGTATAGCGTCGTTCTAAACTAGCTTTGGAAGTGCACGTCTATATGACTCTGCCAGAGGGTTGTCGTAGTCAGTGGGAGCAGCGGAAGCATTGGTGGACATCAGGCTTATGTCTATTTATAGACTAAAGCAGATGTAGCGGAGATAGATCATCTATTTCTGATGTGACAGTCATAGGTTTGACGTCATCAGAATAGGGGATGGATCTGTTGAGAAGGTAGTGGGAAGTGATATTCCTATACTACGATCGGTTATACTTTGGTCGTCACACAGTGGTTTCTCCACAAAGGACTTGGATATTATATCAAACATACTGGTTACTAGATCTATGGTTTTAGATCTAGATTTGGGTGGTTTCCCAATCAGGGTACCTTGACAGCATTCTATGAGTATTTAGAATGGACGACTCCTGGCATGGTAGTGTACCTGCAGGTAATGGAGTCACCCTCTCTAAAGGTGTCTTATAGACTAAAGGGGAGAGGGATACTCATGATTGACAGATCACTTGCTTAGGCAATTGAGTCAATCATGAGATGTCAAGTACCACACCAGATGTTGTTCTTGCAGTAGATGCAATAAGTTGATATTGATCCAATCCTGGAGAAACAGTCGGAAGCAGTTTTAGAACATAAGTTGATATTCTAGGGATATGATAACGACAGCCTCATTTGGGAGACAGTTATCATTCCAGGCTTCCAAGGTGACATGGACGACAAGGAGGTTGTCAGAGTTATAGTTTTCCTTCTGACGAGGGGCAGTATTTTGGACAAGTGGTCCAAGGCAATACTGAGGGTGGCATGGCGCAGGATACTGATTAAGTTCAGTTGACGATACAGTCTAAGAAGTTTGGATTTGGAGTTCATTTATGAGCTAGGTCCCATCAAACATCCAGACATTCTAAGACAGGTATTGCTCGTTTCGGGAGATGGCTTTCTCCGCGAACATGAGATATAGAGAGACATAGAAAGAAACATCACTGCGGATCCACTCACTGAGGCTATTCCCCGAACGCAATAGTTTCGCAAACAGGTTTTGTGAGACTGACTAGTAGAGGAGTTGGGTGTTCGGTATCACACGGGCTGTGAGTATGCGACATCGCAATAATTAGCCTTGAGTGCAAGTGGGAGATTGTTGGAGTTAGTGCCCTCAGAGTCAATTATTGGATCACAGGCACGTGATTGCAATGATTGAGGGAGGACCTATCCCGGTAGGACAGTCTTACTCGAGATGATAGTATGCTATCTGGTTTATCTTTATCATCGTGTACTGCTTTAGGTGACCTGACATGTCGCTATTACACGTTGATAGAGCCCCTAGGATTCTTGCTTAACTGCCAGCAGTATGATGGCGATCATATACGTGGGAGCTGGTGGTCTATAAGCACATCCTTAAAAGGTCCCTAGTCGTAGGAGTTTCGAGACAGGGCATCGATACTCCGTTAGTAGACTAGTGTGTACAGTCGAGACCCCGGCGAGGGGCGGTGGCCGGTCTCACAAGCCACTGGTGTCAGTTGGTTCACCTAAGATGTATACAGGTGCTCATTGGGTTATGAGTACACCGGACAGGACTCGCCGGGAACCTGCTAGTTGGTCTTATACCAGATGTCAGATAGCAGTTCCCTGGTGACATGTGTACAGGTTAGTTCATCGACCTGAGATCGTCATTTGTCTCGTGTGAGTTCCCACTGTGCTTTGATTACTACCCTACCACGGCTCAAAGGAGTCGTGCAAACAGGTTTTGGTTGGGTACAGTCCCGAGCCACATGGAGGCAGTGAGCGGATCTGCAGGGGTTCGTCTCTCCCGGTATTGGGGGTGAGGTCGCGCTGTGTCTAGGAGAGCCATTACGCAAAGCCCTCGGCCGAGGCAGGAGATTTACTGGTAGGTATTCCAGTAGTACCTCAGGGCGTTCTGGGCTACGCTCCGACACGACTTGTACCGCTTTTGGGGGTCTGACTTTCACCAACCCCCTAGGCCCGCCATGCGATACTCATAGACGAACGGACCGGACTGTACGGATATTGTCACTGACAGGCTCAGTTGGGTGTCGGGGTGAGCTTCCTCATCGACGTCCCATTTGGTCAATAGCTGGTGGCCCGTCACGTATTGGCTTATACCTCTGACGTGCTAGTGGTTAAATCCACAGCCAAGGTATTGACGAGTCTTTAGAGTCCACCACACTCAGTTACAGTTACTCAAGTTTCGGGCGAAACGCTGTAGAGGCCGTATGGAGATATGGCAGGGTTCGATCAGATACGTGCGGTATTGCACGGATCGTGATCGGACAGTTTTTACTAGCCGGCTTTGGCTTAAGCCGGATTCTAGTATTTGATAGTGTAGTTTTGTCTCTTTGCATTTGTGTTCAGTCGGAATACAGATGCGGGTGTTTATGCACAGTATTTGGGTTTTTCCTGTAATTTATTACGGGACCAGTTTTCTGGAGTTGCCAGTTTGCATTCCGTCCCGGCCGGTTTTCCTTTGTTCTTTCCCGGCCGGACTTTTCCGATGGAGGGTGTTATTTGCAAGTTTGCAAATAACATTTTGTGGAGGTTTTTCTTGCAAAAGGATTTGTTATGATAACATCTTTAGATTCCATTCTTTTCCATCATCTTTATATTCTTTTTCCATCACCTTTTCTTGGATTGATTGTGATTAGAATTGGATGTTAAGTTGATGTAAGATTGTTATCATGAAGCTTTGGATATGGTCACCTTTCTTTTGCTCCTACACTCACCTCCCTTTGCATTATGTTTTCTTTGCTCCACCATTCTCATTTTCTCACTTGATAATATGATAAGTTTTCATGAGAGAAAAAGGAGAGAAAAAAAGAAAATGAGAGCTTCATCTTGAGAGTTTCTTCTTGATCTCATTTTCTTGCTAGAAAAATGCAAGCACCATTTTTCTATTCTTTGATTCCTCCATCATGGCAACTTCAAGAACCCTAAAGAGACAAGTTCACTACACTATTCTATAGCAAGCCTTGGACGCGTCGGCTAGCCAACTTCGCGCCCGAGTTGCCTCGGTCAAGAGGCGGGAGCCCGTAAAAGATTCCGGCTACGTGGTGCCCCTTTCCGACGAGCGAGGAGGTGACGGAGATTCCGCAAGAGATCGGAGTGGAGATGAAGACCGAAGGACACGGATCGCTTGGTATAATTTCTCACCCTATCTCTTTAGTTAGCTAGTATAGGTTAATGGTTTACGATCCGGGTTTTCATTGTCCGCGGTAGCGCCGGTTTCCGAGTAAGGAAAATTTTTTTGATTCCGCATTTTGGCCTCGAGTACGAGGCCGGGGCGCTGCCGTGGCGCAACACCTCACATGTGGCACGCCGTACTGCCCCAAACCCGAAGGTTCAAAGGGCAGTTCAAGACGGTCACATAATCGAGTTAAGGTTTGTTGTCTTCTAGAGGGTCCATCGAGTTACTTGCACTACTTAGAACGTCGTTAAACTACGGAAAAATCCAACACTTGGAAATTTCCCGACAGGGGAAAAATTGGGTATTTATATCCGGTCGAACTTTTTAACATATTCTAAAAATTATCCGGAAAGCCACATAGACAAAATCTGATAATCCGATCGAACATTCGAATCCCCAAAACAACCCAGAAAATTCAACTCATGAATAAATTTTAAAAATTCCCAGAAAACTCAGCATAATTTATCAGGAATTACTGTGCAAACTATGAGGGCTGACGTCATGTCACGACCCGAAAGTACGGAACGTGACTGGCACTTAGATTACGAGACGTCTAAAGGCGTACCGTAACCTAAGTCAGCCAAAGCCCAGAAATCTAACCCAAAAGCAAAAGAGAGTGAAGGAAAACCTTAAATGAAAACGGTTTTGAAATCAATTAAGTTGCATAGAATCCAAAAAAAGAACATCAAAAATTTCTGAAAATTTCGGCAGAGTCTCCTGATTGAAACAATTTCATGATTGTGTAGTATAGAATTGTAAAGAAATCACAATCAAAAATTATTTGACCGCAATCAACTACGGTGTCGGATTGTAGATTGTAAGTGAGTACGGATCGTCCACAGGGAAAGTGTAATCGTTCGTCTTTTGAATTAGGTGAGTCGAAACTTTAAAGAAAAGAAAACAAGACAATTCAAGATTTATATTTGAAGTTCAAGAATTAGAAAAACATTGATCTAAGAAAAAGATAGAATCAAGAATTGATAGTTTGTTGATTTTTCCAAACCAAATCTCAAGAATCGAAATGAGGCTCGTAGGAATCGATCGGATCTATAGATGTGATGTAATCTTACAATTACGTATTCTTATCCTTCGATGAATTGATACTAGATCGATGATAATCGATGAGAATTAGAGACTTCTTGTGAAACTAGGGTTTCATCTTATCTCTTGTTCTTTCATTGATATCATTCATATTCTAGCCTCTAGTAAATTCAAGAAACGATCGTAGATCCCTAATTTCGAGCGACCACAATCAAGAAAGCATCGCTACGAAACTAGGTCATCGATTCTTGAACTTGCTAGGGTTTACAAAACACGTAGGACTTAAAAATAGTATTAAGATTTGTTACATCATCATTCTACAATCGTCTCGACTCCTTTACGAGCGGAGTTTTACTCAAACATCACAACAAGAACAACAATTACAAATTGAGATCTAATCATGATGCAAGAATTAAAAGAAAGCAAGATTAAAGAATTTCACCTTTTATTTATATCAACAATTTCATTACATTCGCTCAAGAACTACAAGAGGAAGAATTCGATCGTCGACTTGGCTTCGCTCGTCTCCGTGGAACGCGGATCGGCTTGGATCACTTGCCCGATTGAAGATCGGCTCGGCTCCTAAAAGGTTGAAGGCTTCTCGCTTGATTTGGTACTCAAGATCTTGAAGTTGGAGTGGAATTAGGGTTAGGGTTTCGCACAAGCCTTGTCACGAGACTTGTGGAAGAAGATGATGTAGAATGAACCAATGGTTATCGATTAGCCTTTAACCCTAGATCTAGGTTCCTATTTATAGATAACTAACCCTAGATCTAGGATTTCAAATTCCAAGTTTCCCTCCAAAAGTTTGTTGAGGGAATTCAAATTTCCCTCCAAAAGTTAGTTAGGGGAGAAGCTTCTAGATGTGATTAGTTAGGAGGGAGCTTCTAGAAGAGGATTAATTAGGGGCTTAATTTAGGATTAGCCTTCTTAATCTTCTTTGCTGATCTGGCAGTAGGTTCGAGAGAATTATGGGATTTGAAGTATCACAATGAGGTGTGGGTCCCGAGCTGAGAATTATGACCAAAAAGTGAACGGCTGACGTGGCAGAACCGCCGCGTTTCCGCGGCTAAAGCCATCTTATGCCGCGGAAGCGCGGCGCTCTTGGAGCCTTGGGGCCTGTGCTTTCTGTGGTAGTCTTGGGCTCATTTTTGGGCCTTCATTTGATATATAGAATTATCTAATTCCTTCTGCACTGCTACCAGATCTGAAAGTATGGAGTTGGTGTAATGTTGATCAGCTCTTTGGTTTTTCTTCCGTATTTTCCTGCATAGACTCAAGACAAGTGTTGCGCAAATACAGAAATGATGCGATGCCATGAAATGCGGTTAATTTCCCTTAAAGTGTCGGTTTAAAAGTCTAACACATGCAATCTCATATTTTGTGACAGATTTGCTAATATGTAGAATATGAATGCCGAACACTTCTAAATGTATGCAAATGTTAAGGAAATTGCCGGCTAAAATATACAATATTTTCGACTGATCATCTCCCCTGTATTTTCTATCCCCCAAAATGGGTACAACAAGATAATAAACCTGTAATCATAAAAATGGCATCCCCAAGCGGGAGCTAGCTCTTCGCCCAAGGCGGATCACAACCACATGCAATATAATAGTAATATCAAGAAAAGAACATAAAGAAACGCAAAATACCAGAAAACACACGTCGGCTCAAGTGAGCTCGACCCAAAAGAACCACAAATATACAAGTCTCTCAGTCTCATCACTAGGTCGCATATACAATACAAGTGGTAGATGGAGAATACTAGATACAATGATAAAGCAAAAAGAAATAAAGTATACTCGCAACCCACCTACGGGCGATGTCGCGAGTCTGAGCAAAAGGAACTGATGACAAGATAGCCCGCCGCTACAAGACTGACGGGTCCGACCTGCAAGACACTGTGGCACAACGGGGGTGAGTTGCCAGCTCGTGAGTAAATATAATATCTAATAAGGCAATCGTAAGAATGCACGCAATGCGGAACAACATGTATGTCCATATGTGATATAATAACTCTAGTATGCATGCACAGGTATGCAATATCTTTTCTAACTCTTTAAGTGTTTAGAATGTTAAAGTTACTGCATTCTTAACTTTTAGAAAATGAATGTCTGTATAATAGCTAAATATCATCAAGAAATCATCTGAAAACCCGTGTCAAGCATCGACACCAAATAGGAATCATATCTGTCTCAATATCGGGCTCCGTCAGTCCGGATCGTCCCATATCATAAATCTCACGACAACGGTCGGTATCCTCCGGATATCCGCCGCGCCAGACATCACCGATAGGTAGTCTTCCCCTGCCAGGCTCATCGTCTACAACTCGATCTTCTTGCCCCGGGGTACCATACCGGGCCCACCATGTACCCGAGACGGTTTATCCACTCCTCGAATCGGGTCTCGAAATCCAACAGAAAACATGAAAACTCATGGTGGACGACACATACATCACGAGAAAACCGCAACTTTTGTTTTGAAAAGGATAAATATAAGGTTTTGTTAAATTCTTGCGGTTTTCCCCAAAAATCCAGAAATCGCAGCAAAACTGAAATCCTCAAGAAAATCATACTGTCCACATGTTATATATAAGACAAATGTCTATGATATCAATGTGTATGATGTAAATTTTGGCTAGAGTTCTATGTAAATATGATGATGATGCGAGATATGTGCATGCGATGCAGTTTCATATATCAAGTATGAATGCAGGTGATGATATTAAGATAAACAGGTTCTATCGTGCACGTGGCATGTCAATTACCAAAGGCGTGTGTGTCACATGAAAGTGCACGTGCAACATATGCCAATGGTAAGGTGCTCGTGTCCTACGAAATGATATCGCATAGGTAGAGATGAATGTCCATGCAATTTAACATACTGTTCGCTATAAGGGTATGCAGTGTACATGAATGGATAAGCTAACTAACAATATAATCTTGCAAAAAGTAGGGTAATCCTAACTAGGGGGGGCGCCTCGCGCCATCCAGACGATTCCCCCATAGATGAATATATCTACTCACCAGAAATCCCCGCTAATCTGATCCGGCCACCGCTTTGCCTTTTCGCGCCGTATCCGAAGTTTCCCCGACCGATCCTATATTCGCACAATATCAAGCATAAGATTACAAAACCTAACACAATGCAAGTCACAACATACAATTATCCACGCTCTCAAATTAATCGTAGCATGCACTCAGTGCGCGGAAAAACGCACGAAAATCGCAATCCTTTAACAAAAATCGTCATTTCGGGGAAATCGACAAACTACCACCCGACTAGACGAAACCCCGCGTTCGCTCATTCTAATAATCCTATACGAAGCTAAAAATATTGCTAACCTAACGCAAATTGAACGCGTTCTATTTTCTACAAAAATCTAGTAAGCGATTTTCTTACCGATTCGTTACAAACATCGAAATTTATCGATTTAGCAAGCATACCATTACACCATTAACCATTCTAAGCAATTAGATAACCATCCCTAACATAATCCAACCATTATGCTACAAACCCTAATTTATTAAAAATCAAAACCTTCTCTTGATTTTTCATGAACAAGGATTTACACTAAATTAATACTTAGAATTTCAATTCTAGCATAATTAAACCACAAGTTAACAAAAGGATTAAAATTTTCACCTCTCAAGCTTGAACCCTAGCTTGATCAAGTCTCCAAGAAGCCTCCTTTCATCATGTTTTTGAACAAATTTGGGTTGAAGAGAGAAGGGATTAGGGTTTTGCTTTGAATGGAGATGGAAAAATGTGAATTTTTATTGATTTTTAGCAAGAAAAAGAAGCAAGAATGAAGTGGGAAGTGGGGAAATTCTGCAAGTGAGGGGTCGGCTGCAGCAAGAGGAGGAGGTGGGGAAATTTTGGGGAAGTTTCTAGCTAATTACAACATCATATGATATCATATCATGCTTTCATATCAACCTTTTTCCAAAAAAACCCCTTTTTAAGCCATTTTTTTCATAATTTTCCCACCAAAAATCTAAAAGTTTGCAAGACATGATATAATTTTATTAACACCATATTTTAGCTTATAAAGACTCCTAATTAAGAAATTTACCTAATTAAATTTGTATTTATCCCTAATTAAATGTATTTAAAAAGGCTTAAAATAATTAAAAAAATAATTAATTACGAAATTTTTTTTATTTAACTAGATAATTATAGGTGACATTTTAGTGACAAAATTATAGTAATATCTTATCTAAATTTTGTATAATTAGGTCTACAATGAAAAATATCAATTTTGACTTTTTACGGAAAAAGCCGAAAAATTTGCCGATTACCGAAAAACTGCCTAAACGATTTTCGAAGGGTTACAATCTTCCCCCCTTAAAGAAATTCGGTCCCCGAATTTAGAATTTAACTACGCGTACCTTCAAAAAGATGGGGATATCTCTTCCTCATCTCGACCTCGGTCTCCCAGGTGACCTCCTCGCTGTTTGGCCCACGCCAAAGGACCTTGACAGACGGTATGACCTTCGACCTCAATTTCTTCACCTGCCGATCCAAGATGACAACCGGCTGCTCGGTGAAAGAAAGATCACGCTCTAACTGGATCGTCTGGTGCTGAATCGCCTGGGAAGGATCATGAAGGTACTTGCGGAGCATCGAGACATGGAATACGGGGTGAACATCAGGGAAGCTGGGCGGAAGAGCTAACCGATAAGCGACTGGACCAACACGCTCTAGGATCTCGAAAGGACCAACATATCTAGGACTCAGTTTCCCTTTCCGCCCAAATCTCATCACACCCTTCATCGGAGAGACCTTCAGGAAAACATGATTGCCAACAGCGAACTCGAGTCGGCGACGGCGCCTGTCAGCATATGATTTCTGCCTGCTCTGTGCCGCTCTCATCCTGTCCCGAATCAGCTGTATCTTCTCGGTCGTCTCCTGTACGATCTGCGGCCCCAAAATACTGCTCTCCCTGAGCTCTGTCCAACATACCGGCGATCGACATCTCCTCCCATATAAAGCCTCGAAAGGTGCCATCTGAATCGTCTCCTGGAAGCTATTATTGTAGGAAAACTCGATCAAAGGCAAATGACGATCCCAGCTACCACCGAAATCCAAAACACAAGCTCTGAGCATGTCCTCAAGAGTCTGAATCGTACGCTCCGACTGACCGTCAGTCTGAGGATGAAAGGCTGTGCTAAAACTCAATCGGGTGCCCAAAACTTCCTGGAGTTTCTGCCACAATCGGCTGGTAAACTGGGTGCCACGGTCGGACACGATGCAAGTCGGAACACCATGCAGTCGCACAATCTCATCAATATAAACCTGGGCATACTGAGAAAATCCAAAAGTGGTCTTCACTGGTAGAAAGTGAGCCGCTTTCGTCAGTCGATCCACAATCACCCAAATAGAGTCATACCCTCGACTGGTCCTGGGTAGACCCACAACGAAGTCCATGGAGACCTGCTCCCACATCCACTCAGGGATAGGCAAAGGCTGTAACTCGCCGGCTGGCCTCTGGTGCTCAGCCTTGACTTGCTGACAAGTCAGGCATCTCGACACAAAGTCTGTAATATCCTTCTTCATCCCGTCCCACCAGTAAACCTCTCTCAAATCACGATACATCTTGGTGGAACCTGGATGCACACTGTATACGGATCTATGTGCCTCCTCGAGAATATCACGCCTCAGTCCCTCTGAATCTGGCACACACAGTCGAGTCCCAAATCGAAGTATCCCCTGATCATCAATCACGAACTCAGAAACTCTGCCCTGTCGAATCTGCACAATGATCTCTAATGTACGGGCATCGCCGGACTGTGCCTCGTGGATACGGTCAAGTAACTGTGGGCGTGCTCTGAAATGGGCCAGCTGTCCCCCTGTAGGAGTAAACTCGAACTGCACTCTGCTATCACATAAAACCTGCCAATCCGCCGTCGACTGCATCTGTACTGCGCTCAAACAAGATAAACTACCTCCGGGCCTCCTACTCAAAGCATCTGCCACCACATTCGCCTTGCCCGGATGATATAGAATCTCGCAGTCATAATCTTTCACCAACTCCATCCAACGGCGCTGTCTCAGGTTCAGGTCTCGCTGCTGGAAGATATACTTCAAACTCTTGTGGTCAGTGAATATCTGGCACGACTCACCGTATAGGTAATGTCTCCAGATCTTAAGTGCAAATACCACTGCAGCCATCTCTAAATCATGGGTGGGGTAGTTCTGCTCATGTTTCCTCAGCTGCCGAGAAGCATACGCGATAACTCTATCGTGCTGCATCAATACAAAGCCCAGCCCCACTCTAGAAGCATCACAATATACCACGAACCCGCCTGATCCTGAAGGCAATGCTAACACTGGAGCAGTAGTCAGACGAGTCTTCAACTGCTGAAAGCTATCCTCACATGCCTGTGTCCAATCAAAAGGAACCCCCTTCTGGGTCAACCCGGTCAACGGTGCAGCAATGCGGGAGAAATCCTGGACAAAACGTCGATAATAGCCGGCCAGACCTAGAAAACTGCGAACCTCTGTGACTGATACCGGTCTAGGCCAACGCTGAACTGCCTCGATCTTCTTCGGGTCCACGCAAATACCATCTCTCGTCACCACATGACCCAAGAAGTCGACACTGTCTAGCCAGAATGCACACTTGGAGAATTTGGCGAACAGCTGATGCTCCCTCAAAGTCTGCAATGTGATACGTAAGTGCTGCTCATGCTCCTCCCGGCTCCGAGAATAAACCAAGATGTCGTTAATGAACACAATGATGAACTGATCGAAATACGGCCTGAATACGCGGTTCATCAAATCCATAAAAGCTGCTGGGGCATTGGTGAGCCCGAACGACATCACCAAGAACTCGTAGTGACCATAACGAGTACGGAAGGCGGTCTTCGGAATATCCTCCTTCCGAACCCGCAACTGGTGATAACCTGACCGTAAATCAACCTTCGAGAAAAACCCTGCACCCTGGAGCTGATCAAATAAGTCATCAATGCGGGGTAGGGGATACCTGTTCCGCACAGTAACCCGGTTCAGCTGACGATAATCAATGCATAAGCGCATACTTCCGTCCTTCTTCTTAACAAACAGGACGGGAGCACCCCAAGGTGACACACTCGGTCGGATAAGCCCTTTGTCCAGCAAGTCCTGTAACTGATCCTTTAGCTCTCTCAGCTCCGCCGGGACCATCCGATAAGGAGGTATAGAAATAGGCCCCGTGCCAGGGATCAAGTCAATACAGAACTCAATCTCGCGCTCTGGTGGCAGACCAGGCAGCTCGTCAGGAAATACATCAGGAAACTCTCACACAACAGGGACCTGGTCCAACGGAACCTCTGTGGAGCTAGTATCACAAACATAGGCTAAGAATCCCTGACACCCTTTCCTTAAGAGCTGACCAGCGCGAAGAGAAGAAATCAAGCTGGGAAGGATAGCACTACGATCTCCCTGAATAATAAGAACCGGCTCACCAGGAAAACTGAATCTGACTGCCTTTTCACGGCAGTCCACGGATGCATAACAGGTGGCTAGCCAGTCCATACCAAGAAGAACGTCAAAGTCTAGCATATCGAGGAGAATCAAATCTACTGAAGAATCTCTCTCCCCGATACGAACGGAACAAGATCGGTACACAAAACGGGCAACAAAAGACTCGCCTACCGGGGTAATAACGACAAGCGGCTGATCTAACGGAGATGACTCTCGGCCCAACCTCGGTACAAAATACGTGGAAACATAGGAATGTGTGGAGCCTGGATCAAATAATACCCGTGCATCAAAAGAACATACTGGCAGAGTACCTGTCACGACGGCATTGGATGCCTGTGCATCCTGAGGAGTCAATGCGAACACTCGGGCCTGTCCACCACTAATAGCTGGCTGTGCTCTGCCTCTACCTCGGCCTCTGCCTCTGCCTCTGCCTCTGTCGCCTCGTCCTCTCTGAACCGGACCGCCACGCCCACGGCCTCTAGAAGCATCTGGCTGGCGTGAAGCATCATCAATAGTAGGAAGTAAAGCTCTCTGCGATGGTGGTGAAGGTGGTAAAGTCACATGCGGGACTGTCGCCGCGCCCGGACGTCCCATGGTACAGTCTCTGACACGGTGATACTGACTCCCGCACCGAAAACATCCTGGAGACGACTGCTGGGTCTGTGGATATGAACCAAATAACGGACCTCGTCTCAATCCTCTGCCTCCGCCATCTCCCGGAAATAATCTATCACGATGTCTGCCCATCTGCCGCTGAGCTGGCGTATCAGTACGGATCCTCTTCGGCCCAGAAGCGACCGGAGTCTCAGAAATACGCTCCTCCAAAAGTAAGGCTGCATCCATCGCGGCTGCGTATGTATCAAAGTGTTGGGTGCCGATGGCAAGGAATAGCTGTGTATCAAGCCCTCGTACAAACCTCTTTATTCTCTTCTCTTCTGTGTCGACTAGGTACGGAGCATATCGAGACAACTGGGTAAACTGTATATCATACTCCGACACTGTCATCCCAGGAGTCTTGCGCAGAGACTCAAAACTGCGGGCTCGAGCATCTCGGACACTCTCCGGAAGAAAACGGGCAAGAAATGCAGCTGTAAACTCATCCCAGGTCATAGAAGGCAGACCTGCAGCTCGGCCTCTCTCTACTGAGTCGTACCATGTCTGGGAAAGACCCTCCAGACGAAAACTCGCAAACTCCACCAATCTATCATCAGAACACCTCAACGAACGGCAAATCCGAGCCATCCTATCAAGAAATGCCTGTGGGTCCTCTGTCGCATCTGTACCGGAAAAAGCTGGAGGTCTCAATCTCATGAACTCCTGTAGTGAAACAGGGATAGTCTCCGTAGTAGCAGCAGGAGTGACCATCTGTGCAGCAGGTACGATCGTGGTCTGTGCGGTGGAAGGAACGTCCTCGGATCTCTGTGCCCGGCTGGACTCAACTAAAGATCCCATCATCTGCCGCAACTCTTGCATGCCGGCCTCTAGTCTGGCAATACGGTCAGGATAAGGCGGATCAGTAGGACCCTGAGGGGTAGGCGTATCCTCCCGCTCGATCCTCGCCTCAGACAGGCCCGCCCGAATCTCATCCCTAGCGGCAGCCCTCTGAGCTCTCGTAGTCTTTGGCGGCATCGAAGCTGGAATAAGAAACAGGACTGATAAGGACATTGCAATTGAATCAAGGAATCAAGAAGGGAAATACAAGCAATTATGTCCTAAGGTCACTTAGGCGGAGTACCGTATCGTAAGTATGCCGCGGATCATACCCACGGTACGCCACTCTGCTTAAGTCACCTACTCCATCTACCAAGGTCGTCCTACACTCAGAAAGGTAAAACCTACGCTCTGATACCAACTTTGTCACGACCCGAAAGTACGGAACGTGACTGGCACTTAGATTACGAGACGTCTAAAGGCGTACCGTAACCTAAGTCAGCCAAAGCCCAGAAATCGAACCCAAAAGCAAAAGAGAGTGAAGGAAAACCTTAAATGAAAACGGTTTTGAAATCAATTAAGTTGCATAGAATCCAAAAAAAGAACATCAAAAATTTCTGAAAATTTCGGCAGAGTCTCCCCTGTATTTTCTATCCCCCAAAATGGGTACAACAAGATAATAAACCTGTAATCATAAAAATGGCATCCCCAAGCGGGAGCTAGCTCTTCGCCCAAGGCGGATCACAACCACATGCAATATAATAGTAATATCAAGAGAAGAACATAAAGAAACGCAAAATACCAGAAAACACACGTCGGCTCAAGTGAGCTCGACCTAAAAGAACCACAAATATACAAGTCTCTCAGTCTCATCACTAGGTCGCATATACAATACAAGTGGTAGATGGAGAATACTAGATACAATGATAAAGCAAAAAGAAATAAAGTATACTCGCAACCCACCTACGGGCGATGTCGCGAGTCTGAGCAAAAGGAACTGATGACAAGATAGCCCGCCGCTACAAGACTGACGGGTCCGACCTGCAAGACACTGTGGCACAACGGGGGTGAGTTGCCAGCTCGTGAGTAAATATAATATCTAATAAGGCAATCGTAAGAATGCACGCAATGCGGAACAACATGTATGTCCATATGTGATATAATAACTCTAGTATGCATGCACAGGTATGCAATATCTTTTCTAACTCTTTAAGTGTTTAGAATGTTAAAGTTATTGCATTCTTAACTTTTAGAAAATGAATGTCTGTATAATAGCTAAATATCATCAAGAAATCATCTGAAAACCCGTGTCAAGCATCGACACCAAATAGGAATCATATCTGTCTCAATATCGGGCTCCGTCAGTCCGGATCGGCCCATATCATAAATCTCACGACAACGGTCGGTATCCTCCGGATATCCGCCGCGCCAGACATCACCGGTAGGTAGTCTTCCCCTGCCAGGCTCATCGTCTACAACTCGATCTTCTTGCCCCGGGGTACCATACCGGGCCCACCATGTACCCGAGACGGTTCATCCACTCCTCGAATCGGGTCTCGAAATCCAACAGAAAACATGAAAACTCATGGTGGACGACACATACATCACGAGAAAACCGCAACTTTTGTTTTGAAAAGGATAAATATAAGGTTTTGTTAAATTCTTGCGGTTTTCCCCAAAAATCCAGAAATCGCAGCAAAACTGAAATCCTCAAGAAAATCATAATGTCCACATGTTATATATAAGACAAATGTCTATGATATCAATGTGTATGATGTAAATTTTGGCTAGAGTTCTATGTAAATATGATGATGATGCGAGATATGTGCATGCGATGCAGTTTCATATATCAAGTATGAATGCAGGTGATGATATTAAGATAAACAGGTTCTATCGTGCACGTGGCATGTCAATTACCAAAGGCGTGTGTGTCACATGAATAGTGCGCGTGCAACATATGCCAATGGTAAGGTGCTCGTGTCCTACGAAATGATATCGCATAGGTAGAGATGAATGTCCATGCAATTTAACATACTGTTCGCTATAAGGGTATGCAGTGTACATGAATGGATAAGCTAACTAACAATATAATCTTGCAAAAAATAGGGTAATCCTAACTAGGGGGGGCGCCTCGCGCCATCCAGACGATTCCCCCATAGATGAATATATCTACTCACCAGAAATCCCCGCTAATCTGATCCGGCCACCGCTTTGCCTTTTCGCGCCATATCCGAAGTTTCCCCGACCGATCCTATATTCGCACAATATCAAGCATAAGATTACAAAACCTAACACAATGCAAGTCACAACATACAATTATCCACGCTCTCAAATTAATCGTAGCATGCACTCAGTGCGCGGAAAAACGCACGAAAATCGCAATCCTTTAACAAAAATCGTCATTTCGGGGAAATCGACAAACTACCACCCGACTAGACGAAACCCCGCATTCGCGCATTCTAATAATCCTATACGAAGCTAAAAATATTGCTAACCTAACGCAAATTGAACGCATTCTATTTTCTACAAAAATCTAGTAAGCGATTTTCTTACCGATTCGTTACAAACATCGAAATTTATCGATTTAGCAAGCATACCATTACACCATTAACCATTCTAAGCAATTAGATAACCATCCCTAACATAATCCAACCATTATGCTACAAACCCTAATTTTTTAAAAATCAAAACCTTCTCTTGATTTTTCATGAACAAGGATTTACACTAAATTAATACTTAGAATTTCAATTCTAGCATAATTAAACCACAAGTTAACAAAAGGATTAAAATTTTCACCTCTCAAGCTTGAACCCTAGCTTGATCAAGTCTCCAAGAAGCCTCCTTTCATTATGTTTTTGAACAAATTTGGGTTGAAGAGAGAAGGGATTAGGGTTTTGCTTTGAATGGAGATGGAAAAATATGAATTTTTATTGATTTTTAGCAAGAAAAAGAAGCAAGAATGAAGTGGGAAGTGGGGAAATTCTGCAGGTGAGGGGTCGGCTGCAGCAAGAGGAGGAGGTGGGGAAATTTTGGGGAAGTTTCTAGCTAATTACAATATCATATGATATCATATCATGCTTTCATATCAACCTTTTTCCAAAAAAAACCCCTTTTTAAGCCATTTTTTTCATAATTTTCCCACCAAAAATCTAAAAGTTTGCAAGACATGATATAATTTTATTAACACCATATTTTAGCTTATAAAGACTCCTAATTAAGAAATTTACCTAATTAAATTTGTATTTATCCCTAATTAAATGTATTTAAAAAGGCTTAAAATAATAAAAAAAATAATTAATTACGAATTTTTTTTTATTTAACTAGATAATTATAAGTGACATTTTAGTGACAAAATTATAGTAATATCTTATCTAAATTTTGTATAATTAGGTCTACAATGAAAAATATCAATTTTGACTTTTTACGGAAAAAGCCGAAAAATTTGCCGATTACCGAAAAACTGCCTAAACGATTTTCGAAGGGTTACACGTCACCAGATAGCCGCGGAACCGCCGCAGAAGCTAGGCTTCTGTCGCGGTTCCGCCGCAATAAATACTGTTCATCGAAAATTTTTTGCATCGTAATTCTTATTTTTCCCTGCTGAATTTTTTAGCAATTTTTAATTTTGAAAAATCCACGTTTTTGAAAAAAGGACAGAGAGCATGTAAAGGTTTGGATTTTCGGGTCGTTCGGACTTCAAATTGCGTCTAGACTTCGCCTACGGCTCTAGCTAGGCTCTGATACCACTGTAGGGTTCCTAGGCACCCCAAGGAGGTCTCACAAGGCATCAACCATGCCAATTTCAAAAATTACGGTGCCGAGAAACCCTAGTGTACGGATCGTTGGCTAGAAAACTAGGCGAAAAGATAACTAGTTAACACTTAACTAAGAGAATACGGAAATACAACCTTTGTAGATCCGGTCCTCCACCTCCATAGCTCCGTAACGAAGTCCCCTCGCTGTCCAAGTCGAACCCCGGGCTCTAGCGTCGGCTTCATCGGAGAATGGACAGGCTAGGTCATCGACGACGTGCCGAAGATGATCTACGTCGAAGCATCACTAGATCAAGCTCCACCTTCACCAAGCCATGAAAACTTGTGAAGGAAACATACTCTACTACTTGCCAAGAGGTAGAGGATGAAGAAATAGGAAGTGGGTTCATTTTAGAATTGGATTTCTCACTCCTTTTCATCACTTGCCATTGATGGAGGCAAGCTTTCTTCACTTGAAGAAATGAAGAAGAAGAAGAATATTATGATAAGATTAATTAGAAAAGAAAAGAATAATCATTCTTATCATAAAGGTAACCATGGTAAAGTGTAGAGAGTGAACAAGGGTTAGTGGAGTGGTTAGGGTTAAGCATGAGACAAAAATGGTGACATAGTCAAAGTGTTCATGAAGCTTCATGAAAGATTAAAAGAATGCCACCATTTTTCTCACCCTTTTTCTTTTTCCAAATGAATAACTAAATAATAAATAAATGAAAAAGAAAATAAAACCCTAACCATTCACAACCATGGTTTAATCTTTACACTTAACCAATATAGCATGCATCATCAAACATGATACAAACATGTGCACAAAATCATATCGCATATACAATGCGCACATCCGAGTGAGAAAATCCATTCAAAGTGAACCGATACTAGTTAATGCAAAGTAATATATCAAATATATAATTATACATTAAATCATTAAATCAACACTTGATTCAATGATCCGGTCATGTCGCACATAACCGACTGGTATCAATGTATCGGCTTATCGAATCAATACTTGATTCGATAACTAGGTTATATCGCATACAACCATTCGATACATTCATCGCGAGAATAGAATACGGTATCACATACACGCATTATTCTCGGTCCCGTACATATCTCATATGCGCTCCTATTTCGTTTCGCTTGAGCCAGGAAACCTCTGTGTAGGACTCTAAAGACTCGTCAATACGCCAGCAGCAGGTGATGATCATATCAAGCACCTACAAGCCGCAAGCGGTCTGCTAAACGTAACGGCCACCCGGGTATTGAGCGATCTGAAGATCGACGAGCAAGCCCGCTCACACTCCAGTGAATCCAACCAGTAACACTACCGTACAGTCTGGTCTGATCGTCTGATATGTCGCATATCTTGCCTAGGGGTGGTAAACGTCAGACCCCAATAGCTCGATAAGTCGTGTCGATATGAGGTCTATAACAGTTCGAGAAACTACAGGTAACACTTACCAGTAAATCTCAGCAACCCTGGCCAGGGATTTCCGGTTATAGCCAATCGAACACAGCGCAACATCAACCCCCTATACCGGGAGAGACGAATCCCCTCCTATCGCTCATTGCCTCCATGTGACTCGGGACTGTACCCAAAAACCACCGTTTTGCACGGCCTCTTGGAAATGGTAAGATGGAAATCAAAGCACAGTGGGAACCACACGAGACTCTATGACGATCTCGGGTCAACAGACTACTCTGTACCAGTGTCACCAGAGAACTGCCATCTGACGTAAGGTATAATACCATCTGGGAGTTCTCGGCGAGTCCGTCCAGTGTACCCAGTCTCCACTGAGCACCCGTATATGATCTCTGATGTCAAACACCAATGGATATGGGATCATCCATCGCCCATCTGTATGGGTCGAGAAGGATACGCTAGTCTACTCTGGTATATCGATGCCCCGTCTCGATACACCCACGACTAGGGACTTTGAAGGATGTACTTATAGACTATCTGTCCCCACTAGTATGATCTGCATCATAGTCCAGGTAGTCAAGTACACATCTTAAGGGCTTTACCAACATGTAACAGAGAGACAATCAGTGTACACGTTAAGGTAAAGAGCAACCAGATAGCATACTATCATGTCGAGCAAGAAAGTCCTCCCTATATATGTCCAAGCATCCACTACAATATACATCCTATGTATAGTAATGGCCTCTAGGGCATACATATAACTAACATGAATACGCACCGACGATATCCTCAAATAAGAGCTTACCCCCGGGTGATCGGTCATACCACTCTTGACCCGACCCATGAATGGGTCGAGATGAGAGTGGGGGGCTAATGATGATACTCGATACTGGGGTTCCCAAGATCATGACGCGTGGCAAGTGACGTGTCCCGAAGCTCACGAGAAAGAACCAAGAAAGGCATGGTGGAAGCATACCTCGGGCCTTCGACCCGAGGATGGTCCCGACCTTCGGTGGCCTCCCAGACCACTCCTGTGCTCGCCTTACAAACACCCATTGGCTTGCCTCCAAGCCCTCCCGCACGCTGAGTTCCCTCAGCCCTCCTAGCTCGCCTCCGAGCTATCGCTGAAACAAGCTTGCTCGGCCTCCCGCTCATTCCCGATCCTTCCGCCGAGCCTAGCTTCTTCGGTCTCATCGACCGACCCACAACACTGATCACAAGTGTCTCCGCCACGGCTCCGCGAATCTCGCCAGACGTGAGATATCCGCCGCCCATGATCCCTCGTTCCACGCCATCGCGTTCCCCCATTAACGAGCATATCTCGCCATTAATAGGGTATCCCGCCTTTCACGCGGGCATAACGACCGACGTGAATCTCGCACCCGTCTGCCCATGGCTGCCTCTATATAAACCCCTCTCTCAGACGACACAGGTAAGCCAATTTTACCCGAATAGGCCGTTACTCTGCCCATTTAGCCCGTCTAACTTGATCGTCGGAGGGTCCTCGGTAGCACAACCATCCCGGGACTTCTTTGTAGGTAGCTCGGCCTCAACCACATAAAGCTCATTGAGATCCACACGCTCCAGGAGGCTACCTCCTAACCCAATCTCAGCCGCTCGCTCTCCACTCGCTGCAGATCAACGGAATGTAACATCTGAAAAAGATCCAGAGATCCATCATATACTTTGAGTCCTATTGCTTCCAATCCTTGGCTCTGTCACATTTTAATCTTCTTTTATTAGTCTACTTTTATTTCTTGTTTCTTCTGAGATTTTTTTCTCACAAGGATTGATAGTGCTAAAGGATTTAATTGGAATTTTGTCTCACTGCAGGTTTTGTTATACTGGTTGCTGTTAATGGGACTTGCAATCATATATGGGTTTTTATTGTAGTTTCAAAGGATGTGGTTGATCCTAAACCTGATGGATTGTCTTTGGGTTTTTGCTTACCTAAAATCACATTTTGTTTTTTCATCGTTACTCAGGATGTGGTTTTGTATAAGTTGCTACCTTTTTCTCCTTTTACTTTCTTGGTTTTGTATTTCTTTGTTGAGTTTGTATTGTGTTCTGTACAGTTAGAGGTTTTTTAATAAGGCTTGTATGGGATGGGCTCTTTTTGAACTCGGCTGTTCTTTTAAAAAAAAAAGAAGAACAAAAATTGCTTGCTGTGACGGTTGTACGAACTATCCAACTTATTTCTAAAATTTAAATACAACAGAAAGGAAGAAAGAATATCAATTTGCATGTTTGGTGACTCTTTATGTCCAAATAAAATGATCAATTCGCATGTTGTAGCGTGTGGTTGCTTGGTTGTGCTATGACAACTATTATTTGTGTTAAATTGTGTATGGTTGACCTTAAAAAGTCTCTGTCAAAAATTGATCTTTAGTTATTATAATGAGAAAAGAAGGCTGTAAAAAAAGTGAGCTTTAGTTTAATTTGATTTAATTAAAGTTAGATAAATGATCAAACAGGAAACGAAAATTAAGAGTTCAATTTTTTTTCTGATGAAAAAAATTAAAAGAATATGATGTATTCATGTTGATGATTTCAAACCACGAAAGAAGACTGATTAATGATAAATTTATTTGTTAATTGTACAATAATGTTGGGACTTTTTTTTTCCCCTTTTCTTGATTGTCAGCTAGCAACGCAAAAGTTTGAATGTTGGTCATATCCATATACCTATGTTAAGAATTTATGTTCCTTTTATGTGAGCTTAGGAGACTTTTCCCTCTTTTCTTTAGCTTTCATTTTCTTTGTTTTTGTTACTAAATAGGTTCAACTTTGTTGTACCTTGTTTCTTCTTCTCACTAGATGGTTATAATTATTTTCTTTGAAAAATTAAAATCAAAATAATTAGAAAATTAGATAAACACTACCTAGTATCTTATCCAGAAATAGAACCCATGTCATACACCCTTCTTCCCATAATTGCCTAAAATAATGGGAAAAGGCTCAAAGAAAATGGAGGTGAAAACTCTCATGGCTAGTAGACTAAAAAATCAATAATTTATCGACCTTTTTAATGACTGGGATCAATCAGCTTGATCTAACTAATTTTAAGGTATGTTGTTTCGATACTTTTAGAATAATTTGAATTGAAAGTCGCAAATAGCCAATAATAAAATATTTTTGATAATCCAATCAAGGAAAAAAAAATATCAAATGTCTTGTAGAAATTGGTGTGTAAATGCTTTAGGACATCAAGATATAGATGGACAACTGTCATCATCAAAACTAGTCGTGGAAATTTGACTTTATGGCTAATGTAAGTAGCCTTTGACAATCACATTTCTCCAAAATAATATAGGCAGTCTAGTCATGTTTCCCTTTTGAAAATAAGCATTATTGCCTCTACTTGCTTGTGTTGACCCATTTGAAAATTAGCATTATTGAATCTATTTGCGTGTGTGACGTAAAGAGAGAAAGAGTCATTCAACTCACAACTATCCTAAAAATAAAAATAAAATAAGAAAAAAGAAAGGAAAATAGGCAAGTGTTTGCAATGCAAACATTAATTGAAGACAAACGGTGGTATTCAACAATTTATCTCTTGAGACAGTACCTTAGAAGAAATAAAGAATATTAGAATTATTAGCACACAATGTTCTTAGCTGCTATATACTAATTGGAATTCCTTGTTCGCCATTAAATTCAACTATTGGATCGCAATTTGCGGCAGGATACCAAGTAAAACTATATTTATACATATCTTGATTAATTAGACAGAGTCAACTTGTATCATTGCCAATTCTTGATACATATATCCACAAAAACTCAACTCGTTTGCTTAGCCAAGTAATCTCAGTTGACATCCCTCTGCATGTGTTGTATATTAAAACTTATCTGCAACACATCATTCATCATGTTCGGCGTGCTAGACTTTTTAATTTTATTATTTCTTTCAGGGTTCAGCTAAAGATATTAGAAAAAAATAGGTCATGGTATTTGCAGCAACATTTATTTATGCGGTTAATATGTTTGTAACATGTCTTTATATGTAATCTTATAGTTTCTAATAATATTGGTGTTATTATTGGGGAAGCATGCTTAATTTTTTTCCTGATATCGGGGAAGGATATGGATAATTCGAATATATAGTGAGCCGAGTCAAATTAAATATTCAATTAAATGTATGAAATAAAAATAAAAATTGCTAAAATTTTACAAAAATGGTTCCTTTCATCTTTGATGGAGCTCCTTTTCGGGCCTCCGTCAGATGTTGTCTTCCGTAGATTTCGCGGTGAACTTAGCTGATTGTCCTTCGTTGCGTGTGGATCTCAATGGGTTTTTGGAGGAAGATGTGAGGTGAGGAAGCAGTTGCCGAATACCTGCAAAGAAGTCCCGGGGTGGTTTGGTACCACCAAGGACCCTCCGACGCTCAAGTTAGTGATGAGATCTGAGCAGAGTAACGGCATAAAGGTGTAAAAAATGGCTTACTTGACCCCTCTGTGATGAGAGTTTATATAGCGGTGGAGCATGCAGCAGCGGCGCGAGAATCTCGCTGGCACTTACGCTCCCGACGTCACGCCCGCGTAGAGAGATGATCGCCCATCAATGGGGATCGTGATGGCGTGGAACGTGGGACGTTGCTGGCGTAAAATTCGCGCATGGCGAGATTCGCGGAGCGGCGGTTACGCCTGGGAGTAGGTCGGAGGGCCGAGGAAGACGTCCTCAGCGGAAGCTCGGGGACGAGCAAGGAGGCCGAGGAGTCTTGGTCCTGTGGTAGCTCGGGGGCGAGCTGAGAGGCCGAGGAGGCCAATTTGCAGGGGCCCCGAGGGGGGCCAGCTTGTGCTTGCTGGTCGGGCACGGGGTGGCCTGATCGGCTCCTGCGGGCCCTTTCTTCTGAGTTCTGCGACACATCGCCTGCCACGTGTAATGATCTTGGGGATCGCCAATATCGAGCACTATCATTAGCCCCCCACTCTTGTCCCGACTAGCTAGTGGTCGGGTCAGGAGTGGACTGCCGGGCCTCTTGAGGTGAGATCCCTTCTATGGTTTCGTCGGGGTGAGCCCTCGGGCCGTCGGTTTTCTTTTCCGCTAGCGAATCAAGGCGAGATCTTTGCATTTAAAGGAGGTGTGCCGGTTCGTGCACTCTGCAGTCGAAGCGACGGTCCACGTGTCGAGCGTCGATTAGCCGATGCGACATGCACAGGTTTGCGGCGTCTGATAGGACGCGGTCCAGCGCTGGGCTGCCACGTGGAACGATCGGAGCCGCTGGGCGTGAGGAGCCGTTTTGGCGGGAGATGATGGGCGCCATTGGATGAGGCCGTATGCGGTAATAAATATGGGTGGGGTCCGCCCTAGGGCCCCTACTCTTTCATATTTTCCTCTCTCAAGCCTCAGCTGCTCGGCGCTCGTCTCCCACCTTTCGTTTCCAACCTTTGGAGAATTTCTTTCCCAGGTTTGATGTCTTTCCCTGTAGAATCAGTAGACGTTGTAGGAGTAGATGCTAGGGTCCCTTTAGATGTGTCTGAGTCTTCTCGGGGAGCAGGGGCTGGGCCCTTTTCCCGGGGTCGTGAGGCGGGGGCCGCCTCCTGGGGGAGGCGGCAGATGTGGTCCCCAGCACCTCGTGCTGGGTGAAGCATGAGGACGAGGTCGCCAACGCTCGGGATCGTTTCCACATTCCCCCGCGCTACACGCTCCGTCTGGCCGAGGAGGGAGAGAGGGCAGACCAGGTACGTGGTAGGGAGATTGCCCTGTATTTGGAAGCTTTTTGGGGCGGAATGCGCCTGCCCTTCTCTCCTGAGGTCATCGCCGCTCTGAATTTCTTCGGTTTGGCCCCCGGCCAGTTATTGCCGAATGTGTGGAGGGTTCTCCTTGGGTTCTTGATCCTCCTGAGGCCGCAGGAGGTTCCTTTCAGTCTTTCCCTTCTCAAGTCCTCCCTCTTTTTCAAGAGTCACCCTGGCGGTCGAGCTGGCGACCCGAGATGGGTTTACTTTACTTTTAGGAAGCGGCCCGGGGTCGTGGCCTTGCCCTCCTCTATTCATGATTGGAAAAAGAAATTTTTCTTCGTTTCCCCTCCCGAGGGCGAGGACTGGCCAGTGTCCACCAAATGGTCGAGGGATAAGTGTCTGCCAGGGAACCTGTCCGATGACCCCGCGGCGTTGAGAGTGGAGTCATGGGAGCCCGTCCCTCGACATGACGTGCTGCTGTCCGAGTGGGTTTTGAGCTGGGCCGGGCATAGCCCCGTCGAGTTCGTCGGTAAGTTAGGCTTTCTTTTGGGGTTTACATTTTACTCATGTTGCTGATCTGTTGGGTGTTCGTTTCATGCAGGATCCATGGACTTCGGCTCTCTCCGAGATGCTATGCGCCAGCCGAGGCAGCCTACTATGGCTGGGGCGCCAGCTCTTCTCAGGCGCAGCCCACTCCGGCCCCTGCTGCCCCGGAGGCGGCGCCTCGAGGACGCTCGGTGGCGGATCCCGCCTGGGGACCCAGCAGAGCATCGAGTCGGAAGCGGACCCTGATTCTGGAGGACACGGCTTCGGAAGAGGAGATCGGCTCTCCCTCGGAGCCACTCAAGAAGAGTTCCCGGAGACCCTCCCGGGGCCGGTCCTCGCCGACCGTAGTGGAGGAAGGGGGCTCCGGTTCGCGGTGCCGTCGCGGCTGTCGGTCACGGACAGCCTCCTGCACTAAATAGAGACCTCGGCCGGGGTCGAGTTCCCGGAGGGACCCTCAGGGCCCAGCTGGCGTCGATCGTCCAGGAGTCCGTGCTGGTAAGCCCCCGGTTCATCATGAGATTTGTTGCCCTCTGCTTTTTCTGATCCTTTTTATGTCTTCCCAGGTCCTCCAGCACGTGGCCCTCGCCCTTCGCATGGAGACCGAGGTGGTAGCCCCGGCGGTGGAGGCCGTGGGCCAGCTCGCCGCGCTGCAAGAGAGCTCCAGGCGAGAGCAGGAGGCGATGTCGGCGAAGATCGCCGCCCTGGAGGGTGAGGTGGATGCCGGGAAGAGGGAGGTCACCCGGCGTCGCGAGGCCACCGTGATCGCCGAGGGCAAGCTCGAGGACTCCCAGGTGCTCGCCGGGAACCTGAAGAGGACGGTGAAGGCCCTCCGAAAGGAGCTGGGGGCGGCGGGCGAGGCGTTTAAATCGGCCGAATCGAGGGCCGTGGCGAGCTATAAGGGGTCGAAGGATTTTTATAATGACCCGGCCATAGCCACGACCCGCATTTGGCACGATGCCCTCGATGCCGTTAAGTCTCGGATGCCATGGTTCGACGACGCGGACCTCCGGGCTGAGTTCGCCCTCGTGGGCGCCGACGAGGAAGGGTAAGAAGGTCCCGACGAGGAGGTGGCCGAGGACCCAGCGCCCCAAGTGGTGGAGGTTGAGGACCTCGAGGTCGCGTCCGGCCCCGAGGTGTAGAGCCCCCGTTCTCCTCTCTTCATTTTGTTTTCCTCTTGAATTTTGTAAGGTTGAAGAGCCAAAAAATACCCTTTGTAAAAAAAAATTTGTCTTTGGCAGTAGTAATAAAGTTTTTTTTTCCTCAGCTCCATAGAATTGTGTTCTGCCATCTGTTTTTGAAGAATTCTCGTGGAATATTTTTGCCTGCATCGTTGTGCTTTACGTCAGGTTGGCCATCTGTCTAGTGATTGTCTATCGAGTTGTCTGCAATCACTGGCCGACGAGCGCTTCTGAGGAGGTATATCCCTGGGCCCCGGAGTCGAGGGAAGATCGTTTAGACTTGGATAGACTTGACGCCCCTTACTGGGGACTCGGGTCCACGGCCACAGAGCATCTCTGATTCCGAGCATTGGTCGCCATCCGGGGTTGACTGGGCAGGGTAGCTGCTCATTTGCCCCTTGCGAGGGCTTGGCTCTCTAGCGCTTGAGGGGCTATACGAAGCCCACTAAGGATGTCTGGGCAGTGGAGCTGCGCGGCGGCCTCTGGGCGAGGGCTTTGACCTCTGGCGTCATGGGTTGGCAACTACCAGCCTGGGATGAACGAGCGGGGCAACCGCTTCTATCCTGGCATCGCGGGTAAGGAGCTACCAGCCGGAGTTCTTACCGAGCAGGGTAGCTGCTTGCGAGGGCTTTGATCCTTCAAGACGGGGACCGGTCCGGGTTACTGCTCAGTGCCTCTTGGCGAGGACTTTGATCCCTGTCGGTTGTGGTAAGAAGCTACCAGCCGGGGATAGCCGAGCGAGGGCCCGACTGCCTCCGGGGGGACTTTGGTCCTGGGCGCGGGAAGAGCTATGAGGCTGTAAGAAGCCTACCAAGGACCCTTGGCCGGGCAGGGTTACTGCCCGGTGCCTCTTGGCGAGGGCTTTTGTCCTGAAAGATAGCCAAGCGAGGGAACCTCGGGCTCGACTGCCTCTGAGAGGGCTTTTCGATCCCCGGCATTGCGGCAGGGAGGCTGCCTGCTGGGGATAGCCGAGCAAGGGGACCTCGGGCTCGACTGCCTCTGAGAGGGCTTTTTGATCCCCGGCGTTGCGGCAGGGAAGCTACCCGCTGGGGATAGCCGAGCGAGGGGACCTCGGGCTCGACTGCCTTGGGAGGGCTTTTTGATCCCGGCGTTGCGGCAGGGATGCTGCCCGCTGGGGGTAGCCAAGCGAGGGAACCTCGGGCTTGACTGCCCCTGAGAGGGCTTTTTGATCCCCGGCGTTGCGTCAAGGAAGCTGCCCGCTGGGTATAGCCGAGCGAGGGGGCCTCGGGCTCGACTGCCTCTGGGATGGCTTTTTGATCCCGGCGTTGCGGCAGGGAAGTTGCCCGCTGGGGACGACCGAGCAGGGAAGCTGCTTGGCTAAATCTTGTTGTGGTGTATCCTGACCGTTCAGCTAAGGGTAGGGAATGGGAACGGTCGGGGCAACGGCCCGCGTAACTAGCCTATTGAAGGAGAATCGCTAGGGGGGCGCCGCTTCAATTCCACCGGAGAAGGCTCGATGGCCGCCGCGTGGCAGCGACTCCCTGAGCGAAAGCGTGCGACGGTTGGGCTGCGCAATGGGCTATATAAGGCTGAAGGAGTACTGGTCCTTTCATCCTTCATAAATAGGCCGCCGAGAATGCAGGACTTCCCGTTCACCATCCCCGACATCGTTCACTTTGAAGACGTGTAGCTCTATGACCTGTACTGCACCGAGGACACGGTGCAGCTGATCTGCGGGAGCATTGAGGACCATTTTGGCCGGCTGCTACCTCGACGCTCCTCCCTGCTGCAGCTGCTGATGTACTCCATCTGGAGGGCATCGCCGGGGCTTTACAACCCCCTGTCTGAGCTGCTCTTTGATGAGGCCGTGGGCAAGCTGCGGTCTTTGAGGTGCTTCGGCTTAATCTCCGCGAACCGGCTGGCCCGCTCAGAGGCGTTCGTCCGCGAATGCTACGAGCTGAGGCTTGTGGTCGATGCCCGCGGGGGGAACCGGGGACAGAGGCTAGAACTAGTGAGGCCTCGGTTGGCGGAGATTTTTACCGAGTACCACGAGCAGTGCTCGCTGCACCCCCTTCCCCCACTATTGTAATTTTCTTTTCTTTTTGCATGTATGGCTGAGGAGCCTATAATACACTTTGAATAAACAAAGCTTTCCTTTCTTTTTCTCAATGCTCCATTTATATTTAGTAAATTAACAATAGATACTAGGAAGAATGTACATTGCTTTGAAAGAAGGGTACAGGCTAGAAGATGACTTTATTGGCTTGGGCTGAGCTCCCCGAAGGGCTGTCGGCCCCCGCGCTTGGTATAAGACATGGGGCTCCCTGAGCTCTGGGCCGGCCGTCCGCTGAAACAAGCATGATCTGGCCGATGGTCAGGTCGGTGGGAGGGTGATGCTGCTCCTGCTCACGGTCGGTCTGTCATTTGTCCCTCAGGTAGGCGGCGAGGTGCCCAGACCGGATGAGCTCTTCGATGTAGTCCCTCAGTTGTTTGCAGTCCTCCATGGCGTGGCTCGGTACCCGGTGGAAGCGCAGTAGGGGCCCCGGGTTTGCTTTGCGGCATGACGCGGGACTGGGGGAACTTGAAGAACCCCTCGTTTTGGGCCTCCTCCAGCAACACCATGAGGGAGACGTTGACGGGGGTATACTCCTGGAACTTCAGGTGGTAGGGCTGCTGACGCTCCGGCCTCTCCTCCCGAGCCCACTTCTTCTGGTCGGGACGTTCTGAAAGGGGAAGATTAGCATTCACCTCGGATTCCAGCTGGACCTCGCGCTCGGTCCACGCCTTGACCTCGGCCATGGTCTTAGGTTGCTCCAGCGCGAAGGAGCGTAACCATTCCTTGTGCCTCAGACCAGATCTGACTGCCGTTATGACGGTTTCATTTCGGTGCTCGGGCACCTCAAGAAGGGCGTTGTAGAAACGGGTAATGTAGGCCTTAAACGTTTCCTTGTCCCCACTCTTAACCGTGAAAAGGTAGTCGACCGTGCGCTTCTGTCGTCGGTTCCCCACGAAATGGCTGAGGAATTGAGTAGCCAGCTTGTCGAAGGTCAAAATTGAGCGGGGCTTGAGCCCCCAGAAGCAGTTCCGACCTGCGCGGATGAGGGTGGCCGGGAAGGCTCTGCACTGGGCGGCGTCGGAGTGATCTTGGAAGCTCATCCCTGCGATTAAAGCATCCAAGTAGTCCTTCGGGTCGGTTTTCCCGTCGAACAGAGAGACCTTTGGGGGCTTGTTATGCGAGGAGACATGGACGGCGAGCATTTCCTCAGTGAACGGCTTCGTGAGCGAGTCGGAGGCGTACTTAGCTCCGTCACTCGAGAGGTGAGCTTCTCGGCGCAAGCCCACGATCTTCTTCTCGAGGGCGTCGAGCCGACCGTGGTACCCCAAGGAATCGACGCCTCGGTATCCCAGGCCACCGCTGCTGGTGACCTGCGTCTGTGAGCGGCCCCGATTCTTCTCAACGAGGTGCCTCAGGTCCCCTGGTGAGGTAGCTCTTGAGCCGCTTGGGCGGACCTCTTCTGTGCGGCCCCGCCGATGGTGGTGGGGTCGACCACGCTCGTGGATATGCGAGGTGACCGACATCTCCTCTGGGGGATAGGGGTCGCGAGGAGGCTCGAGGCGAGGTGCTCCGGCGGCCGATCTCGGTGTAGAGCCCTGGGGCGCCCAACGGGCCTCAGGGAGCACCGGTTCGAGAGACTGGCGGCCGGGGGACGCGGCATGTTGGTGGTCGGCCGTCCAGACAGGGACAGAGCCTTCTGGAGGCGGTGGAGCGGCGATCTAGGGCCTGGGCGCGGTCGTCTGGACGCGGACGAGGGCCTCCACGAGGGATTGCAGGCGATCTATCCGGCCTGCGAGGGCGTTGATGACTGTCAGGGGAGGAGGTTCATCCCCGCCTTCAGTGAGTAGAGGACGGTGGCTGGTACCGGGATCCCTAGGATGGTCGTCTGCCATGAGGGTGGAGATAGGAAGGCCAACTTTGTATTTTGTGGAGTTATTTCCCACAGACGGCGCCAACTGATGGAGCTCCTTTTCGGGCCTCCGTCAAATGTTGTCTTCCGTAGATCACGCGGTGAACTTAGCTGATTGTCCTTCGTTGCGTGTGGGTCTCAATGGATTTTTGGAGGAAGAGGTGAGGTGAGGAAGCTGTTGCCGAGTACCTACAAAGAAGTCCCGGGGTGGTTTGGTACCACCAAGGACCCTCCGACGCTCAAGTTTGTGATGGGATCTGAGCAGAGTAACGGCATAAAAGTGTAAAAATGGCTTACTGACCCCTCTGTGATGGGGCTTTATATAGCGGTGGAGCACGCAGCAGCGGGCGCGAGAATCTCGCCGGCAGTTATGCTCCCGACGTCACGCCCGCGTAGAGAGCGGATCGCCCATCAATGGGGATCGTGATGGCGTGGAACATGGGACGTTGCTGGCGTAAAATCCGCGCATGGCGAGATTCACGGAGCGACGGTTACGCCTGGGAGTAGGTCGGAGGGCCGAGGAAGACTTCCTCAGCGGATGCTCGGGGACGAGCAAAGAGGCCGAGGAGTCTTTGTCCTGTGGTAGCTCAGGGGCGAGCTGAGAGGCCAATTTGCAGGTGGCCCGATGGGGGCCAGCTTGTGCTTGCTGGTCGGGCATGGGGTGGCCTGATCGGCCCCTGCGGGCCCTTTCTTCTGAGTTCTGGGACACGTCGCCTGCCACGTGTCATGATCTTGGGGATCGCCAATATCGAGCACTATCAATCCTCTTGTGAAGGTGCATCGTATTTGTTCAAGACTGCACAGCCAAAAAAGGGCCAGACGTTTGAAACAACAGACGTCTGGTATTTAAGAACCAGAATCCAGAACAGAAAACAGACGTCTGGTATTTAAGAACCAGAATCCAAAACAGAAACTAGACATCTGCCATTGTAGACAGTAGACGTCTGGCCATGCTCTGGCCAGAAGTGTTTGAAAGAAACAGACGCCTGGCCTCATAGGCTCAGACGTCTGGCAAGCGCTCTGTCTCTTAGCAGAGAAAATGCAGACGTCTTCCATCAAAGGATAAGATGTCTGCCTACAGAAAAGCACGAATTTCAGAATGAGAATTATCTGGAAAATTCAGTTATTTGGTGATAGTTTTATAAATTGTAGGATCTTATTGTAACTCAAATTGCATGGGCTATGTATAGGATTTTAGGGTTAAAATTTAAAGTGTCGGAGATTTTGATCATAAGGTTTAAGGGTTCAAGACGAAAGACATTAAAGTGGACATTTTTTATCATAAAGTTTAAAGGGAGAGGACAACGCCTCCATAAGGGATCGAAGAATATCTACTTAGGAGAACTTGTAGAGAAAGAGCAAGGTGATCTCGTTGGAGATTTAGGAGAGGGTTACTTGTAATCGTCTTATAAGGTTTCATTCTTTCTCTTAAGTTTTAATAAAGATTCTTCTCGTTTCCCCCCATTAATCTTTTGTGTTATTTATTATCGCAGTTTGCATCAGGTTTTGTTATTCGTCTATAAATGGATCTAGGTTTATAGATCCATAAGGTTTTCCGCTGCACCGATTCATCTGTGGTCTAAACAATTGGTATCAGAACTACGTTCTGTAATTTTGCGATTTAAATTTACGTCAGGTGACGACGCTTGTGTCTGCTCCCTATCTTCTTAGATCGTGATTATATTGATAATGGTTCGTAAGGATCCGAGGGAAAGATATTTTCTTTGGAATTATGGATAACTGATAATAAGGTAAATAGCAAAAACTTTGAGGTGGAGAAATTTAACGGGAAACAAAACATCTCGACATGGTAAAGAAAGGTAAAATCACTTGTGGTAAAGAAAGAGTTGTTTAAAGCACTTAGGGGTAGTAAACCTACCACCATGACATATGACGCATAAGAAGAGATGGATCTGGAAGTATAATGCACGATAGAACTTTATTTGGAAAATAACGTGATGTATAACGTTATTGTCACGACCCAAAATATAAATTCGTGACCTGCACTTAAATCACGCAATGTCTACAGGCATAACGTAACTTAAGTAAGCCGAAGGCCAGCAAATCTAAACCTTTCAAAAGAAGTAAGTAATAAAAACATTGATACAACATTGGAAACCTTAAGTAAAAGTCTGTAAATATCCCTTTTTTTTTTTGAAATTTCAGCAGCACCTCCTTTGTAAAAACTGGCCCCGAAACGGGTACAACATAGAATATAAAGAAAGAATCCCCAAACGGGAGCAAAACATGCCCAACGGCGGAAACAACCACCACAAGCATATAAAAGTATACGGCGAAGATCAACACAAAGTAAAATGAAAAGCAAGACATCAAACCTACCAAGCGAACATATAATCTATCGCTCTAAGTCTCGCAACTACATGTCTTGCTAAGTCTTCACTTATACAAATACTAGTTTCTGATTGATGGAGTTGACTAGATACAACAGGAATAATAATAATGCAAGAGGGGCACGATCCAACATGTACCACCTACCAAAGCAAATCACCTGAATGCAAGCTGTGTGCCAGCAATGCCGCTACTGATCCATGCGGTCAACCTGCAAGAACTGTGGCACAACGGGGATGAGTTGCCAACTCGTGAGTAAAAAACATCATCAGGTAGAAATTGAAATAAAAAACAATTCCTAGGTCAACTATATCATAAAGGTAATACTATGATATCTAGGGTGACCGTAACTGCATATGTGCCAACAATATAATCATTGCCTATCAGCATGTGGATAACATCCTACGTGTCTATCAATGACACAATAACATCATGCATGTAAATGTCAGGAAATCATATGCATGAAAATATGAGGATATAAATCAATGTGTGTCCCTCGCGACACATCAAAATCACGGAACTTAAGCGTCCAACATCGACACCCGAAACATCATGAAAACCCGTGTCCAGTATCGACACGTAAATACTCATCTCTCAAGCGCCGTCACCAGGACTGGCCCTCATATCCATACATCTCACAGAACCTGAGTGTCCAACATCGACACTCGCAATCCACGGAACCTGAGTGTCCATCCTCCACACTCGCAATCCATATATCCATACATCTCACGGAACCTGAGTGTCCAACATCAACACTCGCAATCCATGGAACCTGAGTGTCCAACCTCGACACTCGCAATCCACATATCCATATCGGGTTTCTAACCCAAATCTCAGAACCGAGAAAACTCATGGTGGACGCATCGAAATATCATATTAAGAGAAACCGGGTTTTCAAACAATACATAAATTCTTGAAATACCCCCACAGTTCTCAAATCCATAAATCACATCAAATCCATATCTTAATGCGTAAATCCATGAAACATGATATATGCAACATAGAATAGTAATATGAGCATATCAAGGGAAAACCGTTATTTAAATTCATCAAGTTATTAAATATAGCATGCGGTTCCCAATTCCTCCGAAATCAAGTGCAACATCATACGAGGTGTACATGTAGCCATCGAAAGATATGTGGGTGTACATGTAAGTATGTATGCATGATGTACATGTTGCTATAGCAAGGTATGTCATGCAACATAGCATAATGATGTGAGCATAGTAATATATCATAGTATGATGTTGCAATTCTAGTTGGATGTAGTGCCCTCAAAGTCAATTATTAGATCGCAGGTACGTGATTGCAATAATTTAGGGAGGACCTATACCGGTAGGACAGTCTTACTCGAGATGATAGTATGCTATCTGGTTTGCCTTTATCAGTCGTGTATAGGTTCAGGTGACTGATCACTATTACACGTTGATAGAGCCCTTAGGATCTTGCTTGACTACCAACAGTATGATGGCGATCATATATGTGAGAGTTGGGTAGTCTATAAGCACATCCTTAATAGTGGTCCCTAGTCGTGGGAGTTTCGAGAAAGGGCATCGATACTCCGGAGTAGACTAGTGTATACAGTCGAGACCCCGACGAGGGGCGGTGGCCGGTCTCACAAGCCACTGGTGTCAGTTGGATCATATAAGATGTATACAGGTGCTCATTGGGTTATAAGTACACCGGACAAGACTCGCCGGGAACCTGCTAGTTGGTATTTATACCTAGCGTCAGATAGCAGTTTCCTGGTGACATGTGTACAGGTTAGTTCATCGACCTGAGGTCGTCATTTGTCTCGTGTGAGTTCCCACTGTGCTTTGATTTCTACCCTACCACGGCTCAAAGGAGTCGTGCAAACAGGTCTTTTTTGGGTACAGTCCCGAGCCACATGGAGGCAAGCGAGCGGAACGGCAGGGGATTCGTCTCTCCTGGTATTGGGGGTGAGATCGCGCTGTGCCTAGGAGAGCCATTACACAAAGCCCTCGGCCGAGGCAGGAGATTTACTGGTAGGTACTCCAGTAGTATCTCAGAGTGTTCTGGGCTACACTCCAACAAGACTTATACTGCTATTGGGGGTCTGACGTTACCAGCCCCCTAGGCCCGATATGCGATACTCATAGACGAACGGACCGGAATGTATGTATATTGTCACTGATAGGCTCAGTAGGGTTCCAGGATGAGTTCGCTCATCGGCTTCTTTTGAGGTCAGTACATGGGCAGCCATTACGCACAGCTAGTGCCGCTGACGTGCTTGTGTTAAACCCACTGCTAGGGTACTGACGAGTTTTTAGAGTCCCCCACAGATAGTTTCCCAAGTTCGGGCGAAACGTTGTAGAGGCCGTATGGTTTTATGGCAGGGTTCGGAAAATGCACGTGCATTTATGCACGTGTCATATTTCGGGCAGATAATACTGGTGGGCTTTGGTTTAAGCCGGATCCATGTATTATATTGAGTCGGAATATTTTAGTCTCTCGTATTCGTATTCGTTCGGAATACGGATACAGGTATGTATATACAGGTGGGGTATTTTCGTAATCCGTTACGAGAATATTTTAGAAGATGCATTACTTTTGGTTAATCATTTAGGTTTAAATGGTTAAAAGGATTTTGGAAAGGGTGACTCATTATGGATGACACATTAACTCTAGAATGTTCACTAATGACTCATGTAGTGAGTCATCTAGTGAGTCATTAAGGAGTTAATGAGTTTTGTTTTGTGAAGAGATATTTGAGGAGATATTTTCATTAGATATTTCTCTTTGGTTTTTGAAAAAAGAGTAGAACCTCATTCATCTATTCACATGAGAAGAAAATAAGAGAGAGGTGATTATGCTTGAGTTCTTTTTGCTTCCTTGATTTCTTGAGTTCACCATTAACAAACCCTAGCATCTTCTTCAACCTCCACCCTAACCCTCTCATGTGATGAGAACCCTAGGGTGTTTGAGACAAAGTATTCTACTCGTTCTCTACTTATCTTGGTTATCTCTTTTAGCAGACTTGATGACCGAGTTGCCTAGGTATAGTGGCGGGAGCCCGTTCAAAGATCCATAGATGTGGTGCCACCTCGACGAGGAGACAGGAGATCGGAGTTGCCGCTAGGGAGCATGGGATGATGGCTAAAGACCGAAGGACTCGGATCGTTCGGTATAGCCTTTCTACCTCTTTACAGTTTGTTAGTTTAGCGTTAATGGCAAGATCCGGCTTATAGTATGCGATAGCGCTAGTTATAAAAGTTTTTGTTCCGCGTTTGGCGTCAGATTGACGGCCGGGGCGCTACCGTATACTTACATGGTATGAGAGCCACGCCACTAACCTTTACTAACTTGTTCTAACGTGTTTAAAACAACGATCGAACGAAATTTCCGAAACCGCGATTTTCAGGCCAAAGTTTCTGTCGATTTTTAAAACAGGTCTAAAAATCATTTTGAGCATCTCAGAAAATCGTGCAGGCTTTTTTAAGAACACAGTAGAAATTTGGGCCACTGATTCGACCGTACGGCCGCGGAACCGCCGCACATGCCAAGGTTTGGCCGCGGTTCCGCCGCAGTCTTGGTGCTTCAGTGTGCCAAATTTCTTCTGGGGCTTCTGCATAGAAAATTGTGGTTTCTGGAATATTTCTTTTGGGCCTAGATTTTGTTTGTGTACTACAGATGTACGTGGGGCCCACTTCGGGAAGTTTTGTCGATCGAAATTTTAAACTTGTTAGTTTACAGTACTTACATTATATCTCCGACCGTGAATGTCATTCGAGCGGTAAATTGCGTCTAATTGCTATAGTTCTTTTAGACGGGTTTGCAAACGTGACATTCGCGTCGATGTTTTGTGTTGTGCTGTGATGTTGCGGATTTGTCGTGGTGGATAGCAGTGTGCAATGGTAGTGCAGTTTGGATTTATTTATACTTTTGATATTGCGGGGCGAGCGTCCAACATGTGGACTGCCGTCACTGCCTGTTTGTATAATATTCTTTTGGGGCATGACCGGGCCGAGGTCGATGTACCCGTTGTACATATTTTTCATTTCTGTACTAGGTTTTACCCCACGACGGAGTGCACGGATAGCTGGGTTCTGGAGGGCAACGGGTCCGCATCTCATGGCTTTGAGTGGCAGAGGGGCCTCACTCTAGAATTGGCAGACTATTCGCCGCACTTGTAGGGGGTACAGGTTGACGCAAGGAGAGGTGCTCAAGTTACCGGATTCCGTGAAGTGCAGGGTGGTCCATTCACTTTGCTGTAGGGGGCTACCTCACTTCAGGTTTTGGCGGGTAACTTGCCGCACCCGTAGGGGTCTAGGTTTCATTGCACAGGCTATCCACACGACCAGGGGAACGTCGGGTTTCAGCAGCGGCTCTGTGAAACCCGGGGATCCCAGATTATCTGTATTGTTCTGTGATGCTTATTACTTTTCTGTAATGTTGCATATTATCACGCCTGGAGCGATTATTGTATATTGGTATATATACTAGTAGATGTTGTATATGTTTTTCACCCACGCTAGTCCAGTCCCCGATCTGTCGTTAGTTAAGTAACCTAACGAGTAATGACGGGACCCAGTGACGAATGCAGATGGCATATACGTACATTTTATTTTCGTTCTTTTCTGGTGTGATTAATTGATGGGACTGCGTTGATTCTAATCAATACAAAGGAAAACAAACCTGTTTGGATGTTGTTGAAACAGTTTCAAAAAGTGTTATTACAAAGACGTTTTCTTTTGTTTTGCACAGTGGTATTCAGTTGGAATATCCTGCACCTCATTCGACGAGGCAAGGGCCGAGATCCCTTCACCGGGAGTGACCCCTTGGGCAGAAGTTTGCGTCAGAGTAATAACTTCACTATAGTCGATTACATGTTGCTTTGCATCGCGGTATTCACTTGGAATATCCTGCACCTCATTCCACGAGGAAAAAGCCGAGATCCCTTCACCGGGAGTGACCTCTTTAGCAAAGGTTTTCGCCACGATATTTTTATAAAAAGCTATCAGGTTCCTTCAATGAGATCAAGTTCATTACGTTAAAGGTTTTTTGCCAAAAACCAGCCGTAGCCCTCCGTCGTTTCAGACGGTAGCACGTAGAATTCATGCTATGTTTGTTGGCCTTCGTCAAGGCATAGTGGATGGTAGCTGCTTGTTACTGTTAGTGTATATGCCCTAGAGGCCATTACTGTATCATACTAGTTTGTATATTACTTAATGGAAGCTTGGGATATTCACCTTGTATATACAATCTTGCTCAAAATAGTAGTATGCTACTTGGTTTGTTTCTACTTCAATGTGTACATGTGTTTATTTTAGTATATCGCCTATACACATTAGTGGAGCCCTTAGGATCTTTGCTTGATTACCAGCGTTGTGATGGCAGTCACACTAGTGGGGCTGGGTAATCTATAAGCACATCCTTATGCAGGTCCCTGGTCGCAGGACTATCGAGACAGGGCATCGATACTCCGGAGTAGACTAGCGCATGCGCTTCTCATCCCAGTGTGGGAGACGGTCTGTCCCACAGCCGTCGGTACGTCGTACTTGAGATAGTATGCGGGTGCTCGTTGGGTTACGAGTACACTGGACAGGATCGTCGGGAACCGACTAGTTGGTATTATGCCTATCGTCAGTTATCAGTTCCCAGGTGACATGAGTACAGCTTAGTCCGCTGACTTGACACTGTCACTTCGCCTCGAGTGTGTTCCCACTGTACTTTGATTACTACCCTACCACGGCTCAAAGGAGTCGTGCAAACAGGTGTGAGTTGGGTGCAGTCCCGAAGCACTTGGAGGCAGTGACGGTTAGACAGGATTCGTCTCTCCCGGTATTGGGGGTTGATATCGCGCTGTGTCTAGGAGAGCCATTACACGAGTAGTCCCTGGCCGGGGCAAACGAGATATACTAGTAGGCTTCCAATGTTATCTTAGGGTGTTTTGGGCTTCACTCCGACACGACTTGTACCGCTATTGGGGGACTGACGTTTACCGCCCCCTAGGCCCGCCATGCGATGTATCAGACGAACAGACCGGACTGTACGGAGAATGTCACATTCAGGCTCAGTAGGAGTTCCGATGGGTTTCGCCTCGTCAGTCTTCTTGTCGGCATCTACCTGGGGACCGTTACGCACAGCTAGTGCCGCTTGCGGTCTGTGGTTAAACCCACTGCGAGCGTAGTGTCGAGTCTTTAGAGTCCCACATAGAAAGCTATTCGCCTTTAGGAAAAAGAGTAGAGGTCGCATGGTTTTGCGACGGGTCGGTTCGGTCACATCCGTGCACTTGTGCACGTACAGTGTCCGGACAGTTCACACTAGCGGGCTTTGGTTTAAGCCAGATCCTAGTGTACCTTTTGGGATTGGTTTTATCCAGTATGCATTCGTGTTCCTCGGAACGCGGATGCGGGTGTGTATGCACAGTTGACGGAGAGACAGAGGCAGAGGATTCTCATTAGGGTTGTTGACCGTTGACAGTTGACTATTGACTTTTTGTTCAACCCTAATGAGAATTTGATATATATTTAGCAATAATATTAATTAAGTATTATAGTGACATGGTTGTTAGAGGGTTGACTTTGTTGACTTGTTGATTTTGTTGACCGGTTGACTAGGTTGGACTAGTTGACCATAATCATCACAATGGTTGTCATTTTCATGCAAAGACTTTTGCTTGCTTGTTGTAGTTTGCAAAATGAGTGCATGGAAATGATATTGCCTTTGTCATGATATGAACCATCACATAATACTTGGTTGACATTATGGCTAATGATGTTTTTGGATTATGAGAGGGTGAAAGACAAAAGAGAGGCTCATTCTTGCTTGACTTTTTTTCTCTCTCTTGTTTTTGAGCTCTCATGCTCTTGCTCTCACCCTCTTCCTCTTGCTCTCTCTTTTTTAGTCTATGGTTCACTTGTTTCATGGCTTGAGAAGCAAGAACCATAGAGCAAAATCCCAACATACTCTTCTCTACTCATTCTAGCTCACAAGGCCTAGCAAGCCAAGTGATCTAGTTTCTTCAAAGTCCGAAGAACAAGCCAAAGGTAGAAGCTTTCAGGTGGATCCATCTTCGACGCAAGGAGACGACGAGGTGAGGCCGATCCGAACTCCGGGACGAGTTGAAGACGAAGGAGTTCAAGAAAGGTATAGCCCCCTAACCGAGTAGGTAAACTCTTGTTAGGTTGTTAGTTAGCAGTTTAACAAAGATCCGGGTTTTGAGTCCATGTTACCACCTCTAAGAAAATCGTTTTTCACCAAATTCCGCAAGCCCGTAAGTACCGGGAGAGGTAGCATGTGTTAGTGTATATGCCCTAGGGACCATTATTGTATCATACTAGCATGTATATTACTTAATGGAAGCTTGGGATATTCACAGTTGTATATAACAGTCTTGCTAAACATGGTAGTATGCTACTTGGTTTGAGTCTACTTTAATATGTGCATATGTTTCTTGTAACGTATCACTTATACATATTAGTAGAGCCCATAGGATCTTTGCTTGATTTCCAGCGTCGTGATGGCAGTCACACTAGTGGGGGCTGGGTAGTCTGTAAGCAACATCCTATACAGGTCCCTGGTCGTTGGATTATCGAGATAGGGCATCGATATTCCAGAGTAGACTAAGTGTATACGCTTCTCATCCCAGTTGGGGAAATGGTCTGTCCCACAGCCATCAGTACGCCGTACTGGAGATAGTATACAGGTGCTCGTTAGGTTACGGGTACACCGGACAGGACTCGCCGAGGAACTGATTGGTTGGTATTATACCCATCGTCAGTTGTCAGTTTCCAGGTGACATGAGTACAGCATAGTCCGCAGACTTGACACTGCTGCTTCGCCTCGAGTGTGTCCCACTGTTCTTAGATTGCTACCCTACCACGGCTCAAAGGAGTCGTGCAAACAGGTAGCAGTTGGGTGCAGTCCCGAGCACTTGGAGGCAGTGGCGGTTAGATAGGATTCTTCTCTCCCGGTATTGGGAGATGATATCGCGATGTGTCAGAGAGCCATTACACAAAGTCCCTGGCCAGGGCAAATGAGATATACTGGTAGGTTCCAGTAGCTTCTCAGGGTGTAATGGGCTTCGCTCCAACACGACTTTTACAACTATTAGGGGACTGACGCTTGCCGCCCCCTAGGCTTGATATGCGATAGTCTTAGACGAACAGACCGGACTGTATGGAGATTGTCACAGCAGGCTCAGTAGGAGTTCGAATGGGTTTCCTCATTGGCCTTCTTATCGACAACTACCTGGGGACCGTTACGTACAGCTAGTGCCGCTTGCGGTCTGTGGTTAAACCCACTGCCAGCATAGTAGTCGAGTCTCTAGAGTCCCACACAGAGAGTTTCCTACTCCAGGCGAAACGATATAGAGGTCGTATGGTTTTACGACAAAGGGTTCGGACGTGTGTGTGTGTTTACACACTTACGTCGTCTGGATAGTTTTTACCAGTCGGCTTTGGTTTAAGCCAGTTACTGGTATCCGGTTATTGGATTTATACAGTCTAAAGTTTTTCCGTATTTTTACGGATCGGAGGGGCGTTCTCGTAATTACGCGAGATGCTTCTAGAAGATGGTGACAAAGGAGGTTTAGGTGGCATATACATTGAATGAGATTAGTGAGTCATGAGAGTGATTCATCATGGTCATTAATGCATCATAAATGCTTAATGACTCATGATAATGAATCACCACTTGATATTTGTGAAGCATGATTATTCATCACTTATTTTCTTTTCTTGATAAAAGTAAATGCTTTATATATATTATGATAACTTACTATTCTCACTTCATAATATCATTCACATTCTCTCTCCTCAAGCTCACTCTCTTCAAACCCTAATCCTCACCTCTCATGTGTTGAGAACAAGGATTAGTTAGACTAAACAATCCATAACCCTCACTCTATCTCATCTATCTTCTTTGATTAGCAATCCAAGAAGGTTAGTTGCCTCAAGTTTAGAGGCTAAGCTTAGAGTTTTGCTCTCGGGTGGATCGTCTACTACAAAGAAAAGGCCGAGGAGGACAAGGAGATCGTAAAGACGAAGGAGCTGGTTCATTAGGTATAATCCCTAAACACGGTTGTTTAGAAACACTTTGTGTTTGGTTATTTATAGTTTAGCTTCGATTCAAGCGGTTAGTCGATGTTCGTTCACTAAACAAGTTCGTTTTTGAAAATTCCGCCTCCCCACAAGTATTGGGGTGTAGTACATCGACTTACTGTGGTATCAGAGCTTCGCTAAACAATAAATAACTTTTTTGCAAATTTGTACGAATTTCGAACGGAAAAAACGAAACCGGAAAACCCCAAAATATCATGTTTCTGTCGATTTATAAATGAAGTCCAAAATTTTTTCAGGGATGTTCAGAAGGCTTAAAATGATAGTACTAGAACACACAAAAAATTTGGTGCCCTGAATCGTCTACGGAGCCGCGGATCCGCGGCGGATAGCACTGATCCCGCCGCGGATCCGCCGCCGTTTTGACGATTCAGGGAGCCATTTTTCTTGTGGTGGTTCTCTGTGATATTTGGGATTTTCTGGAATATTTAATTATTGCTCAGGTTTCAGATTTGCAGAGCAGTTTTGGAGCAAAATTAAAAGTGTTTAATCGATCGAAATTATACAGTATTTGCTTGTTGGATTATATCTGTGTTTGTATAATGTGTTCGTAAACCTCCCCTAACTGCTAGTATGTCGGTTGGTAGGGGGTTGCACATTTCTGTAATGGTTTTATCTGTTTGTGCATATGAACTGTATTGGACTGTTGTGGTGTATAGCCGGGGTTTAGCAATGGGTTATTATTTAATTCATTTGTTGTAAATGTAATTTGTTGTAATATTATTTTTGCGGGGCACATCCAGGTTGCGGTTGTAGCCACCGTTGTATTATTTCATTTTACTGTTTCTGCTCCTAGGACTGACCCAAGGTGGGGTGCACAAACTGCCAGGGGGATAGTTTGCCGTACCCGTAGGGGTCGAGGGTAGGGTAATGGCTATTCATCACAACTGTGTTATCCGTCTTTTCTTGCAGGCTCAAAAGAAATACGGATTGCTTGCAAATCCAATTAAGTTCATCTGTGTTCTGGAATGTATATCATTGCGTCAGACGAATGTAAAATATCTATATATATGATAGCTATTTAGACGTCACTTATGTTTTACACCCGCGCTAGCCCAGCCCCCGCTCTGTCGTTAGTTAAGTAACCTAACGGGTGATGACGGGACCCCGTGGCGAATGCGGATGGCATAAGAGGACGTTGTATTTTCGTTGTTTTCTGCAATGATAGGTTAATGATGGGACGCATTATTATAATGCAAAGAAAATAAACCAAAGTTGAATCGTTGGAACAAATTTAAAAGAAACCGATCGGTTATTTTAAAAGATCAGAATTTTTAATTGCGGAGCTTTAACCACTCCTTTTAAAAAGTATCAGGTTCCTTCGATTATATCAAGTTCACTACGTTCACGGTTTTGCCAAAACCATTCGTAACCCTCCGTCATTTCATATAGATAGTCAATAGTATTCAAGCTGTGTTTGTTGACTAAAGTCAAGGCACAGTGTTTGGTAGCTGTTGGATATTTATATGCAGCATAGATAGATGCGTTGGTTTGGGACAGTCGTATTACCTTGTTGACTAAAGTCAAGGGTATGTACGGATGGGTTCAAATTAACCTGGACAATGACGGGTAGAACTTGACATGTGACTTATGATTTGTTGACTAAAGTCAAGGTCATAAGTGCATGGGGCAAAAATCCACATCGGGAATTTCTAAAGAAACTGAAATTTGCAGAGAGAGCATACCATTTTGGAGTTTGATTAATGTTGGTAGGATTCCTTCAACATTATCATACGATGATATTTTGGATCCCGATCTTACTGTGAGTACATGCTACTTATCAGGAGATTCGTCACTTAACGATCAATGCTATAAACCAAGTAGGTGCCAAGAAAGGTGTCAGCGGGGTTACGCCCCCAGAGAAAAGAGGTTATTTAATTAAGGAACTTCGCGAAAGCGTTGGAAAACCTCCCTCGAAGTATCGACACTAGCCTGGCCGAACGGTTAAGCAAGTATTGTACGGTGAGAATTTTCCTGGCTAATTCTTCTTTTATGGTTTGAGGAAGGATTCGAGAAACAGTGGGAGCCATCCTGTTTAGATAAACTTAAAACCAATCTAAACTTGCAACAGCATCATGCTAAAATATTTTCTTCTCTCTCTCTTAATTGCAGCGATCTTGTGACCACACATAGGTTACATCTAGATAATAATTTGACTGAATCTGACTTATATAACTGGCAAAAATCTGTCCAGATGTCCATTTCCTATGACAAGCTGGACCACCCTATTGAGGGACATTCCTATTGCTATGGGATTGAACATTGGCAGAATGATTGCAGGGCTTTAGAAGCCAGTAACCAGAATGACAAGCATGTTGTGGCTTCAGCCTCAAGTGTGTTTGTTATTGAGAACTGTATGTCAGTTAACCCTACTTCCTGGGTATTGGATACCGGGTCAGGAACTCACATCTGTAATTCATTACAGACTCTGAGAAACCGTAGGGTTATCGGGATAGGTGATATGACCCTCACGGTTGCTAACGGAATGAGCATGAACGCTGAATCCGTAGGGGAATATCATCTTGGACTGACAACTGGGAAGATATTGATTCTGCGTAACTGTTTTTATGTACCAGGTACGAGTTGTAATATCATATCTGTACCCTTACTTTCTAAGGAAGGATATGATTTTGCTTTTACAAGAGATGTGGTTCACATCCACCTAAATCAAGATTTGATTGGGTCAGGTACATTAGAAAACGGAATATACGTATTAAATCAAGCTCAGGTTTTCAGTGTCCAGAACACACTTAAAAGAAAGTCTCCGGAAACAAATCAGGCTTTCTTATGGCATTGTAGACTAGGTCACATCAATGAGAGAAGGTTGACTAAGTTACATAGAGAAGGATATTTGAATCCGTTCGAATATCAATCTTATGCTACTTGTGAATCTTGTCTCAAAGGAAAGATGACAAAAACTCCGTTCACTGGACACGGAGTAAGAGCAAGTGAGCTCTTGGGACTCGTACACAGTGACGTGTGCGGTCCAATGTCTACACATGCGCGAGGTGGTTATTCCTACTTCATTACTTTTACGGATGATTTCTCTAGGTATGGATATATCTTCTTAATGAAGCATAAATCCGAGGCCTTTGAGAAATTCCAAGAATACAAGAATGAAGTAGAAAAACAAACCGGCAAAAGTATCAAGACACTGAGATCTGATCGAGGTGGTGAATACTTAAGTGCCGAGTTCCTAGGTTACTTAAAAGAGAATGGAATTCTCTCTCAGCTTACTCCTCCATACACACCACAACATAACGGTGTATCAGAGAGACGGAACCGAACCCTATTGGATATGGTACATTCCATGATGAGTAACGCTGAGTTGCCACGATCATTCTGGGGATATGCACTAGAATCAGCTGCATATCTTTTAAACCGAGTTCCAACCAAGACTGTGCCTACCACACCATATCAGATGTGGAGTAGGACGAAACCCTGTCTTAAGTATCTTAAGACATGGGGATGTCCAGCTTTTGTAAAGAAGCAGCATGCGGACAAGCTCGAGGCACGCTCAGTACAGTGTAAGTTTGTGGGATATCCAAAGAACTCCATGGGATATTGTTTCTATTACGCAGATGAACAAAAGGTCTTTGTTTCTCAACATGCCCGCTTCTTAGAAACTGAGTTTTTAGAAAATCAGAAGAGTGGGAGCGCAATAGAACTGGAAGAAATTCTAGAACCACAAGCTATTACTGAAACCTTGGCAGAACGAGAAGGTTCAGGAGAACATGACATCCCGACGCCACTCCGCAGGAGTAGCAGGTCGTCTCATCCGCCTGAGAGATACTACGGTTTTCTCATAGATGGGGATAGAGAGGATTGTGTCATTGATGAAGATGACCCTACTAGCTTCCAGAAAGCCATTCAGAGCAGCGAATCGGCAAAATGGCTGGATCCAACACGGACCGAAATGGAGTCCATGTACACCAACAAAGTATGGACTTTGGACATTGCTCCAGATGGGGTAAAACCCGTAGGATGCAAATGGATCTTCAAAAAGAAGATTGGTGTAGATAGACAGGTTGAAACCTATAAAGCTAGACTTGTTGCAAAGGGTTTCCGTCAAAGACCTGGTTTGGACTACGACGAAACCTTTTCTCCAGTGGCTATGCTTAAATCTATTCGGGTCCTTCTTGCTATTGCTGCCTTCCACGATTATGAAATCTGGCAGATGGACGTAAAGACGGCCTTTCTAAATGGTAATTTGGAAGAAAGTGTCTATATGGATCAGCCAGAAGGATTCATTCAGAGTGGGAGCAGCGGTAAAGTATGCAAGCTGCTTAAGTCCATTTATGGACTAAAACAGGCATCGCGGTGTTGGAATATCTGTTTTGATGATGCTGTCAAAGAATTTGACTTTATCAAAAATCCAGATGAACCATGCATATACAGTAAGATTGTAGGGAGAGCTATAGTATTCCTCGTCTTGTACGTAGATGACATTCTCCTAATAGGAAATGATATTCCTATATTACAGTCAGTCAAAAGATTCTTGTCACATAAATTCTCCATGAAAGACTTGGGTGATGCCACCTACATTCTGGAGATCCGGATCTATCGTGATAGATCAAAGAGGATATTGGGACTTTCACAGTCCAGGTACATAGACACCATAGTAAAGAAATTCAGTATGGATGATTCTAAGCACGGTAACTTACCGGCTTGTCACGGAATCACCCTCTCCAAAGAGATGTCTCCTAAGACTGATTTGGAAAGGGATCGCATGTCAATTATACCCTACGCTTCTGCGGTAGGCTCTATAATGTATGCGATGTTATGTACCAGACCAGATATAGCATACGCATTGAGCGTAGTAAGCCGGTATCAAGCAAACCCAGGGGAGAAGCACTGGATAGCAGTAAAGAACATTCTCAAGTACCTGAGAAGGACTAAGGAAATGTTCTTAGTATATGGCGGAAAAGACCTCCAGATGGAGGCCTTTGCCGACTCCGGCTTCCAGAGTGACAAAGATGACTCCAAGTCCATGTCGGGTTATGTCTTTACCCTCAATGGAGGGGCGGTCTGTTGGAAGAGTTCCAAACAGGAGACCGTTGCTGACTCAACGATGGAAGCAGAGTACATAGCTGCTTGCGATGCCGCAAAAGAAGCAGTCTGGATGAAGAAGTTCCTCACAGAACTTCAGGTGGTTCCTACCAGTATTGGTCTAATACCTCTGTATTGTGACAACAACGGGGCTATAGCTTTAGCGAAGGAACCCAGGTCCCATCAGAAGTCCAGACACATCTTAAGGCGGTATCACCTGATCAGGGAGATCATAGATCGCCGGGAGATCGAGGTGAAGAGAGTAAAGACGGAGGATAACATTGCTGACCCATTCACAAAGGCCATTCCTCAGACGCAGTTCGAGAGACTATTCGAGATGATAGGTCTACGATATGCCAGCTCATGGCCCTAGTGCAAGTGGGAGATTGTTAGTGTATATGCCCTAGGGGCCATTATTGTATCATACTAGCATGTATATTACTTAATGGAAGCTTGGGATATTCACAGTTGTATATAACAGTCTTGCTAAACATGGTAGTATGCTACTTGGTTTGAGTCTACTTTAATATGTGCATATGTTTCTTGTAACGTATCACTTATACATATTAGTAGAGCCCATAGGATCTTTGCTTGATTACCAGCGTCGTGATGGCAGTCACACTAGTGGGGGCTGGGTAGTCTATAAGCAACATCCTATATAGGTCCCTGGTCGTTGGATTATCGAGATAGGGCATCGATATTCCAGAGTAGACTAAGTGTATACGCTTCTCATCCCAGTTGGGGAAATGGTCTGTCCCACAGCCATCAGTACGCCGTACTGGAGAAAGTATACAGGTGCTCGTTAGGTTACGGGTACACCGGACAGGACTCGCTGAGGAACTGATTGGTTGGTATTATACCCATCGTCAGTTGTCAGTTCCCAGGTGACATGGGTACAGCATAGTCCGCAGACTTGACACTGCTTCTTCGCCTCGAGTGTGTCCCACTGTTCTTAGATTGCTACCCTACCACGGCTCAAAGGAGTCGTGCAAACAGGTAGCAGTTGGGTGCAGTCCCGAGCACTTGGAGGCAGTGGCGGTTAGATAGGATTCGTCTCTCCCGGTATTGGGAGATGATATCGCGATGTGTCAGAGAGCCATTACATAAAGTCCCTGGCCAGGGCAAACGAGATATACTGGTAGGTTCCAGTAGCTTCTCAGGGTGTAATGGGCTTCGCTCTAACACGACTTATACAGCTATTAGGGGACTGACGCTTGCCGCCCCCTAGGCTTGATATGCGATAGTCTTAGACGAACAGACCGGACTGTATGGAGATTGTCACAGCAGGCTCAGTAGGAGTTCGGATGGGTTTCCTCATCGGCCTTCTTATCGACAACTACCTGGGGACCGTTACGTACAGCTAGTGCCGCTTGCGGTCTGTGGTTAAACCCACTGCCAGCGTAGTAGTCGAGTCTCTAGAGTCCCACACAGAGAGTTTCCTACTCCAGGCGAAACGATATAGAGGTCGTATGGTTTTACGACAAAGGGTTCGGACGCGTATGTGTGTTTACACACTTACGTCGTCTGGACAGTTTTTACCAGTCGGTTTTGGTTTAAGCCAGTTACTGGTATCCGGTTATTGGATTTATACAGTCTAAAGTTTTTCCGTATTTTTACGGATCGGAGGGGCGTTCTCGTAATTACGCGAGAAGCTTCTAGAAGATGGTGACTAAGGAGGTTTAGGTGGCATATACATTGAATGAGATTAGTGAGTCATGAGAGTGATTCATCATGGTCATTAATGCATCATAAATGCTTAATGACTCATGATAATGAATCACCACTTGATATTTGTGAAGCATGATTATTCATCACTTATTTTCTTTTCTTGATAAAAGTAAATGCTTCATATATATTATGATAACTTACTATTCTCACTTCATAATATCATTCACATTCTCTCTCCTCAAGCTCACTCTCTTCAAACCCTAATCCTCACCTCTCATGTGTTGAGAACAAGGATTAGTTAGACTAAACAATCCATAACCCTCACTCTATCTCATCTATCTTCTTTGATTAGCAATCCAAGAAGGTTAGTTGCCTCAAGTTTAGAGGCTAAGCTTGGAGTTTTGCTCTCGGGTGGATCGTCTACTACAAAGAGAAGGCCGAGGAGGACAAGGAGATCGTAAAGACGAAGGAGTTGGTTCATTAGGTATAATCCCTAAACACAGTAGTTTAGAAACACTTTGTGTTTGGTTATTTATAGTTTATCTTCGATTCAAGCGGTTAGTCGATGTTCCTTCACTAAACAAGTTCGTTTTTGAAAATTCCGCCTTCCCACAAGTATTGGGGTGTAGTACATCGACTTACAGCATGGACTTACAGTTACTTTTCTGTTGCATTGATAGATGAGTTGGTTTGGGATAGTCGTATTACCTTGTTGGCCTTCGTCAAGGGTAGGTACGGGTGGGTTCGTATTGACCAGATAATGACAGGTAGAACTTGACATGTGACTTATGATTTGTTGGCCTTCGTCAAGGTCATAAGAACATGGGGTAAAAATCACATCGGGAGTTTCTAAAGAAACTGAAACTTGCCAGGCATGCGCATACCTTCTGGAGTGTGATAACATGAGTGGATACCTTCACGTTATCAAGCGATGAGAGTTGGATCCCGATTCCCACTGATGAGTTGGTTTACTCTTCGGGTTATCCCGATTGATTCTTCTTTCAGATTTGGAGGAGAATTTGACAGTACAGTGGGAGGTTTCCTGATTAGATAAAGTGATAAGCATTCTGATCTAGGTTAGAGTGGACGCAGAGTGTTTCTTTTCTCTCTCTCTTTGGCAGCGTCCTTTGACCGACCCTAGACTATGACTCAGTGACCAAGTTGACCGAACCTTCTTAAAATACTGGCTTTTGGATTGTCCGAGTTGCATAAGTCATTGCCGCTCTTTCTTTTACCCTTTGCATTTCTCAGAACACCTCGTATCACTACGAACATCCACTTCCATTAGATAGATCCATCATATGGTTATATACGAACTCGAAGGGACTTCTTCTAGGATAGATCCAGGTTCAGAAGAAATTGAATTGGTTTATTCGGTTATCTTTTATCATCACCTTCTCTCAGGTTGCGAGGGCTCCTTAGTTTAGGAGAGTACACCTATTACGCTTATTAGATAGTCTTCTTCCAAACCATAGGCAGGTGCCGAAAGGTAGGGAATGAAGAAAACCAATTAGCCTAAGTAGGGTGTACAGAAGGTAATAAGTAAAGACAAAATAAAGGGATTAGAAAGTGGGCAAAGTAAATTGCGACTGCTATCATTCACGACCAAACCACGTACTTCATCGCCACTCCTATTTTCACCTTTTCTTTTTTCCCCAGTTCGGGAGAAATAGAATAAGGTATTATTCAGTTGTCTTTTATCATCACCTTTTCTCAGGTTGCGAGTACTCCTAGGATTAGGAGGGTACACCTATTAAGCTTTTTGGATAGTCTTCTTCCAAACCATAGGCTGGTGCCGAACGGTAGGGAAGGAAGAAAACAACTTAGCCTAAAGGGGTGTGCAGAAGGTAATGAATAAAGACAAATAAAGGGATTTGGAGAGATGGCAAAGAAGTATACGGTTACAGTCATGAATTGGATTATGGAAGAGGCATTACTAGGAATACCAGGATACCCCTACGAAATATTTTCATGTTTCAGTTTCACTGTGCATTGTTAAAGGAAAACTGATTTCCTAATTAGATACTAACTCCAGGGTATGTATTTACCAGGTATGATTCTCACATCTGTATGGTTTTACAGATGATGAGTGGGAGTAAGTTATTGGGAATAAGTTGATCATCCTTATTATATCGGAATTCGTTGTAATTGGTGATATTTGAGGAAGTCGCCTGGGTTTTTGCCGGATGGCATGTATTTGGTTTTGAGTATCCGTTGTTGTGCACAAATTTCAAAATGATATATCTGTACGTTTATTTCTATAAAGTGAGATATAACTTTTTGAAATTATGTCCTTGACATTTACCTATATCAGTTGACGATTGGGTATGGAGCATTGAACAGCGGAGTAGTTCTTAACCATAAGTACAGTTTTCAACCTACGATGCACAGGTTTTGAGTTATTCAACTCAGCAGACTTATACAGAGTATTATATGTTGTCCAGTGTCCATCAGAACAAAGGGGTTGGTCCTCGTACTATGTTCTGTTTACTTATGACTTCTCTAGTTTTTAAGACAAGTGTTTCGTAGAAATACAATGTCTAAGTTTTGAGAAGTTGTGGGTATAGGAATAAAGTAGAGAACCAGATGTCGCAAGTATCGCGATTCTTCAAAGAGATCGAAGATGTAGATTCTTGTGATTGGTAGTCAGTTGATAGTAATGGTTTTGAGAAACTTGTTTCTCTTTCAGATTACTCATAATTGGATGTATTCCTAAGTTGAGTAATGCTGATCGGCCTCTTTCAATTAAGTTGATATGCACTGGAGACAGCTGCAAGATTTGAATCTGGTTCCAATTAAATAAGTGCCAAAGTTTCTATATTGGATATAGAATGGTTCATATCTTAACAATGTTAAGCTACGGGGAGTTGTCCGGCTTATGCTTAAAACCAGACTCTGGATAACTCAAGGCACGTTTCTGTAATGGCAGTTTGCGGGTTGGCCCATGCTATGACGAGGGTTGACTTTCTACCATCTGGAAGATCAATAATGATATTGTTCTTGACTCGCCACAGTTTTAGTAAAATGGATTTTTTCAGAAAACAGTAGTGGGAGTATGGTAGAACTGGAAGTGATTCTAGAACCGCAAATGATTACGGAAAATTTAATAGGACCTAAAGATTCAATCAGGTTTGACATTCCATTAGCCACTCCGCAGATATGGTGGGTAACCTCAGACACCCGAGAGGTACTCCGGTAGCCTCAAGGACGGTGACAGGGAGGTTCTTGTTTACCCAGACTTGACACTACTGTTGTTCCAGGCTATTAGACCCGGCAGGAGGTTAAGAATAGCGTCGTTCTAAACTAGCTTTAGAAGTGCACGTATATATTATTCTGCCAGAGGGTTGTTGTGGTCAGTGGGAGCAGCGGAAGCATAGTGGGCAAGTAGCTTATGTCTATTTATAGACTTGAGCAGATATAGCGGAGAAAGATCATCTAATTTTGATGTGACAGTCATGGCTTTGACTTCATCAGAATAGGGGATGGATCTGCTAACAAGGTAGTAGGGTGTGATGTCCTGGTATTTGGATGACATACACAGAGTCGGAAGTAAAAATCCTATACTGCGATCGGTTGTACTGTGGTTGTCACACAGTTGTTTCTCCACATAGGATATGGATATAATATCAGACATTCTGGTTACTAGATCTATGGTTTTAGATCTAGATTTGGGTAGTTTCCCAATCTGGGTACTTTGACAGTATTCTAATAGTATTTTAGAATAGATGACTCCTGGCATTGTGGTGTACCTACAGGTGATGGAGTCACCCTCTCTAAAGGTGTCTTACAGACTAAAGAGGAGAGGGATATGCATGATTGGCATATCACTTGCTTAGGCAATTGAGTCAATCGTGAGATGTCAAGTACCACACCAGATGTTGTTTTTGCACTACATGCGATAAGTTTATATTAATCCAATCCTGGAGAAACATTCGGAGGCAGTTTTAGAACATAAGTGGATGTTCTAGGGATTAGATAACGGCAGCCTCCTTCGGGAGACGGTTATCATTCCAGGCTTCAAAGGTGACATGGATGACAGAGTGATTGTCAGAGTTATAGTTTTCCCTCTGACGAAGGGGGCAGTATTGTGCACAGGTGGTCCAAGAGGATACTGTGGGAGGCATGGTGCTGGATACTGATTAGGTTCAGTTGTCGATACGGTCTAAGAAGTTTGGATTTGTAGTTCATTTATGAACTAGGTCCCATCAGATATCCAGACATATTCTAAGATAGGTATTACTCAATTCGGGAGATGGCTTTCTCCGCGAACTTGAGATTAAGAGAGACATAGAAAGAAACATCAGGGCGGATCTACTCATTGAGGCTATTTCTCGAACACAAGAGTTTTACAAACGAGCTTTGTGAAACGGATTAGTAGAGGAGTTGGGAGTTCGGTATCACACGGGCTGTGAGTATGCGACATCGCAATAATTAGCCTTAAGTGCAAGTGGGAGATTGTTGAATGTAGTGCCCTCAAAGTCAATTATTGGATCGCAGGTACGTGATTGCAATGATTGAGGGAGGACCTATACCGGTAGGACAGTCTTACTCGAGATGATAGTATGCTATCTGGTTTGCCTTTATCAGTCATGTATAGGTTCAGGTGACTGATCACTATTACACGTTGATAGAGCCCTTAGGATCTTGCTTGACTACCAACAGTTTGATGGCGATCATATACATGAGAGTTGGGTAGTCTATAAGCACATCCTTATTAGTGGTCCCTAGTCTTGGGAGTTTCGAGACAAGGCATCGATACTCCGGAGTAGACTAGTGTATACAGTCGAGATCCTGACGAGGGGCGGTGGCCGGTCTCACAAGCCACTGGTGTCAGTTGGATCACCTAAGATGTATACAGGTGCTCATTGGGTTATGAGTACACCGGACAGGACTCGCTGGGAACCTGCTAGTTGGTATTTATACCTATCGTCAGATAACAGTTCCCTGGTGACATTTGTACAGGTTAGTTCATCGACCAGAGGTCGTCATTTGTCTCGTGTGAGTTCCCACTGTGCTTTGATTTCAACCCTACCATGGCTCAAAGGAGTCATGCAAACAGGTCTTTTTTGGGTACAGTCCCGAGCACATGGAGGCAAGTGAGCAAATCGGCAGGGGATTCGTCTCTCCCGGTATTGGGGGTGAGATCGCGCTGTGTCTAGGAGAGCCATTACACAAAGCCCTCAGCCGAGGCAGGAGATTTACTGGTAGGTATTCCAGTAGTATCTCAGGGTGTTCTGGGCTACACTCCGACACGACTTATACCGCTATTGGGGGTCTGACGTTACCAGACCCTAGGCCCGATATGCGATACTCATAGACGAACGGACCGGAATGTATGTATATTGTCACTGATGTTGGGTTCCTAGGCACGCTAATGAGGTCTCACATGGCATCAACCATGCCAATTTCAAAAATTACAAGTGCCGAGAAACCCTAATACGGATCGTTGACTAGAGTTTTAGGCGAAAAAAGAAACTAGTTAACAACTTAACTAAGTGAACGGAAATACAACCTTTGTAGATCCGGTCCTCCACCTCCATAGCTCCATGATGAATTCTCCTTGCTGTCCAAATCGAATCCCGGGCTCTAACGCCGGCTTCATCGGAGAAAAGGGCGGGCTTGGTCGTTGGCTTCGATGCCGAAGATGATCTACGTCGAGGCAACACAAGATCAAGCTCCAACTTCACCAAGTCAAGAAACTTGTGAAGAAAACACCCTATACTACTTGGCAAGAGGTAGAGGATGAAGAAATAGGAAGTGGGTTCACTTTAGAATTGGATTTCTCACTCTATTTCTCAAGTTGCCATTGATGGAGGCAAGCTTCTTCATCTTGAAGAAGAAGAAGAAGATAATATGATAAGTTAATTAAAAATAGAAAAGAAAATGAATACTTATCATAATATCAACCATGGTTAGGTGTAGAGAATTGACTAAGGTTAGATGAATGGTTAGGGTTAAGCATGAAGACAAAATGGTCACTTTAGTCAAACCTTCATGAAGCTTCAACAAGCTTCATCTTTGAAAGCAACCATTTTCTCTTTTTCTTTTGTCGAAACAAAATAAATAAATGCATTAATAAATCAAATGAAACCCTAACCATTAACTAACCATGGTTTAATCATACACTTAACCAAGTTAGCATGTATCATCAAACATGATACAATCAAGTGCACAAAAGTATATCACATATACAACTTGTGCAAAGCAAGTGAGAAAATCCATTTAAAGTGAACCAATACTAGTTAATGCAAAGTAATATATCAAATATATAATTATACATTAAATCATTAAATCAACACTTGATTTAACGATCCGGTCATATCGCATATAACCGACTAATATCCAATGTATCGTCTTATCGAATCAATCCTTGATTCGATAACTAGGTTATATCGCATACAACCATTCGACACATTCATCGCGAGAATAGAATAGGGTATCACATACACGCATTATTCTCGGTCCCGCACATATCTCATATCCGCTCCTATTTCGTTTCGCTTGAGCCAGGAAACCTCTGTGTAGGACTCTAAAGACTCGTCAATACGCCGGCAGCAGGCGATGATCATATCAAACACCCAAAAGCCGCAAGCGGTCTGCTAAACGTAACGGCCACCCGGGTATTGAGCGATCAGAAGATCGACGAGCAAGCCCGCTCACACTCCTGTGAATCCAACCAGTAACACTTACCGTACAGTCCGGTCTCGTCGTCTGATATGTCGCATATCTCGCCTAGGGGTGGTAAACTGTTAGTGTATATGCCCTAGAGGCCATTACTGTATCATACTAGTTTGTATATTACTTAATGGATGCTTGGGATATTCACCTTGTATATACAATCTTGCTCAAAATAGTAGTATGCTACTTGGTTTGTTTCTACTTCAATGTGTACTTGTGTTTATTTCAGTATATCACTTATACGCATTAGTGGAGCCCTTAGGATCTTTGCTTGATTACCAGCGTTGTGATGGCAGTCACACTAGTGGGGGCTGGGTAATCTATAAGCACATCCTTATTCAGGTCCCTGGTCGCAGGACTATCGAGACAGGGCATCGATACCCCGGAGTAGACCAGCGCATGCGCTTCTCATCCCAGTGTGGGAGACGGTCTGTCCCACAGCCGTCAGTACGTCGTACTTGAGATAGTATGCGGGTGCTCGTTAGGTTACGGGTACACTGGACAGGACTCGTAGGGAACTGACTAGTTGGTATTATACCTATCGTCAGTTATCAGTTCCCAGGTGACATGAGTACAGCTTAGTCCGCTGACTTGACACTGTCACTTCGCCTCGGGTGTGTTCCCACTGTACTTTGATCACTACCCTACCACGGCTTAAAGGAGTCGTGCAAACAGGTGGTGGTTGGGTGCAGTCCCGAAGCACTTGGAGGCAGTGACGGTTAGACAGGATTCGTCTCTCCCGGTATTGGGGGTTGACATCGCGCTGTGTCTAGGAGAGCCATTACACGAGTAGTCCCTGGCCAGGGCAAACGAGATATACTGGTAGGTTTCCAGTGTTATCTCAGGGTGTATTGGGCTTCACTCCGGCACGACTTGTACCGCTATTGGGGGACTGATGTTTACCGCCCCCTAGGCCCGCCATGCGATGTATCAGACGAACAGACCGGACTGTACGGAGAATGTCACGCTCAGGCTCAGTAGGAGTTCAGATGGGTTTCGCCTCGTCGGTCTTCTTGTCGGCATTACCTGGGGACCGTTACGCACAGCTAGTGCCGCTTGCGGTCTGTGGTTAAACCCACTGCCAGCGTAGTGTTGAGTCTTTAGAGTCCCACACAGAAAGCTTTTCGCCTTTAGGCAAAAGAGTAGAGGTCGCATGGTATTGCGACAGGTCGCATGGTTTTGCGACAGGGTTCGGTCACATCCGTGCACTTGTGCACGTACAGTGTCCGGACAGTTTACACTAGCAGGCTTTGGTTTAAGCCAGATCCTAGTGTACCTTATGGGATTGGATTTATCCAGTTTGCATTCGTGTTCCTCGGAACGCGGATGCGGGTGTGTATGCACAGTTGACAGGGAGGCAGAGGCAGCGGATTCTCATTAGGGTTGTTGACAGTTGACCGTTGACTTTTTGACTTTATGCTCAACCCTAATGAGAATATGATATGTGATTAACTATTATATTAATTAAGTGTTATGGTGATATGGTTGTTGACTTGTTGACTTTTGTTGACTTGTTGACTTTGGTGACTTGTTGACTTTTGTTGACTTGTTGACCGGTTGACTAGGCTTGACTAGTTGACCATCATGATAACCATGGTTATCATTTCATGCCAAAGACTTTTTCTTGCTTGTTCATTTGAGTAAAATGAGTGCATGACATGATAAGGTTATGGTTACTTCAACCATCACATAAGACTTTTGTTGATATGATGAGTTATCATTGCTTTGGATTATGAGAGGGTGAGAGACAAAATACTTGCTCATTCTTTCTTGCTCATTCTCTCTCTTGTTCTTGAGCTCTCCTCTTGCTCTCACCCTCAACCTCTTTCTCCCTCTCTTGATCTATGGTTCTCTTGTCTCATGAGTTGAGAATCAAGAACCATAGATAAAATCCCATTCTAAATCATCTCTACTCATTCTAGTTCACTAGGTTTAGCAAACCAAGTGAACTAGTTTCTTCAAAGACCGAAGAAGGAGCTAAAGGTTGGAGCTTTCAAGTGGATCTATCTTCGGCATACGGAGACGACGAGAAGGAGCCATCGGACCACCACCGGAGCTCGAAGAGAAGGAGTTCAAGTCTAGGTATAACCATCTTCATCCGAGTAGCTAAATATCTTTAGCTTAGTTTGCTAGTTTTAGTTTAGGTAAAGATCCCGACATAGTTTAGTCCATGTTGCCTCTTGCGATAAAAATTCGTTTTTTATACCGTTTCCGCCTCCCCGTAAGAACCGGGGGTCGCAATATGGACTTACAGTGGTATCAGAGCCTAACTAAACTTAAACTAGCTTGGTAGTGAAGTGTAACGAAGTTCGGAACCGGAAAAATCCAAAAACCAAACTTCACAAAAACTGAGTTTCTGTTGAAATTTTTTCTGCTCAAAATGAAAAACTTTACACTTGTAAATTCGGCTCAGGGTTTTGTGTGAACACCCAAGAAAAACGATACAGTGATTCGCCTAAAGTGCCGCGCTTCCGCCGCGTGATCCTTCTTAGCCGCCGCGGAACCGCCGCGACTTGGTGTCTTCTCTGCATCGTTTTTCGTGCAGTGTGTTTGTGTGTTGGTTTTGGGATTTTTGGAATATATTATATGTGCCCAGATTTTCCTGAAAAGAAATTTCCTTTTGGGGTCCTATAATTCCGTATTTTTTTTTTTCCGAACTTCACTGCACTTTGACTATGATGGTTATATCTGTAATGTTTGCATGTATTGAACGTCGGCTAATCGCTATAAGTCGATTGGTCGGGGTTATACATGATCTGTAATGTGCTGGAATGTGTATATAAATATGTTGGATTGTCGCGGGTGAATAGCCGGGGGTTGTGAGACGAGAGTTTTCTTTTCTTGCAATTCATGTAAATTTGTAAATTGATGTAATAATTATTTGTATGGCCGCACAACCGGGTCGGGGTTGTAGCCGTCATTGTATAATTTCTTTTTACTGTTTTTGCTCCTAGGATAGACCCATGGAGGGGTGCACAAACTACCGGGTATGCCGAAGTGTCGAGTGGCCTACTCATGGAGATGAGGGAGGTTGCTACGCTTCGGGTACTTGGCGGGTAGTTTGCCGCACCCGTAGGGGTCTTGGGTGGGGTTTTGGCTATTCACCGCGACCGTGTTATCTGTTTTTGTTACAGGCTCGTACAAATTACAGATTGCTAGTATATCCAATGTATTTATCTGTGATCTGAAATGTTTATCATTGCAGTATATCTATATATGATATTATTTAGGCGTTGCTTATGTTTTACAGACGCGCTAGCCCAGCCCCCGCTCTGTCGTTAGTTAAGTAACCTAACGGGTAATGACGGGGCCCCGTGGCGAATGCGAATGGCATAAGCGTACGTCATATTTTGGTTGTTTTCTGCAATGGTAGGATTAAATGATGGGACGCATTAAAAGAACTAATGCAAGAATATCACGCATTAAAAGAACTAATGCAAGATAATAAACCAAGTTAAAGTCGTTGGAACACTTTCGAAAAACCACTCGGTTCTTTTCAAAACAACTTTTAAATACGGAGCTTGAGCCACTCCTTTTAAAAGCTATCTCGTTCCATCGACCAAATCAAGTTCACTACGTTCACGGTTTTGCCAAAACCATCCGTAGCCCTCCGTCGTTTCACATGAATAGTCAATAGTATTCAAGCTGTGTTTGTTGGCCAAAGTCAAGGCACAGTGATTGGTAGCTATTGGGTATTCATGTGCAGCATAGATAGATGCGTTGGTTTGGAACAGTCGTACTGCCTTGTTGGCCAAAGTCAAGGGTAGGTGCGGGTGGATTCAAATTAACCTGGAGAACGACGGGCAGAACTTGACATGTGACTTATGATTTGTTGGCCAAAGTCAAGGTCATAAGAGCATGGGGCAAAAATCCACATCGGGAGTTTCATAAGTACTGAAACTTGCTAGATTTGCATACCATTTGGAGTGTGATGATTCTGGTAGGATTCCTTCAGTTTCGTCACGCGATGATATTTGGATCCCGATCCTACTGTGAGTATATGCTACTCCTCGGGAAATTTCTCACTTAACGATCAATGCTATAAACCTAGTAGGTGCCTAGAAAGGTGTTAGCGGGGCTACGCCCCCAGGGAAAAGAGGTTCTCTAATTAAGGAACTTCGCGAAAGCGTTGGAAAACCTCCCTCGAAGTACCGACACCGGCCTGGCTGAACGGTTAAGCAAGTATTGTACGGTGGGATTGATCCTGACTAATTCTTCCTTTATGGTTTGAGGAGGAATTCGAGAAACAGTGGGAGCCATCCTGTTTAGACAAACTAAAAACCACTCTAAACTTGCAAGAGCATCATGCTGAGTGTTTCTTCTTCTCTCTCCTAATTGCAGCGACCAATCAACATGACTGGACTTAAGTTACTCCTAGATAAAAACAAACTGACAGGGCCAAACTACAAAGATTGGCTCAGGAATGTCACGATAGCAATCACTTATGACAAGCTGGGGTATCTTCTTACCACCAAAGCTCCCCCTGTCCCTGGTCCAACTTCCAGTGTCGCGGATAAGGAAATCCGCTAGACTTGGGAGATTGATAGCGCGAAGGCCAAGTGCCTCCTGCTTGCCTCGATGGACAACGAACATCAGAGGAGGCATGAGAATATGGACATGGAGTCCATATTGCTCCATACAAAAGAACTGTATGGAGAGCAATCACGTATCGCAAGATACGAAGCGTCGAAAAAGTTATTTTCGACAAGAATGGCCGTCGGATCATCAGTAGCCGAGCATGTGCTAAAGATGATCGGCTTCATTGAGGAGCTCGCTGACCTAGGGATCACATTGGAGAGTGAGCTATATACGGATATAGTTCTCCAGTCCCTTCCTTCCACTTACGCCCAGTTTATACTGAACTTCAACCTACAAGAAAAAGAGGTTGAACTATCAGAGCTCCTCAACATGCTGAGGAGCGCAGAGGGCACCCTACAGAAAGGTAGGGAAACATCCACTTTGTTTGTAGGAGGATCATCTTCTTCTAGGTCCAAGGCGAAAGCCAAGGGAAAGAAGAAGAAGGCCCCCGCCAAACCAAGGGGCGGTGTTGGTAAAGTGGATACGAAGGGAAAAGGCAAAGCAACAAAGATAGCGGGGAAGCTTGTGGATAAGGAAGAATGCTTCTATTGTCATAAGAAAGGACACTGGAAGAATGATTGCAGGGCCTGGAAGGCCAGAACACAGGAATTGAAGCAGGTTGCAGCTTCAGCTTCAGGTGTGTATGTTATTGAAAACTGTCTTTCAATAAACTCTACTTCCTGGGTATTGGATACCGGATCAGGATCTCATATCTGTAATTCTTTGCAGGCGTTGAGAAACCGTAGTGTTTTGAAAGCAGGTGACATGACCCTCAGAGTTGCAAACGGAGCTAGCATGGATGCTAAAGCCGTGGGGGACTATCACCTGGGAATGTCAGATGGACATGTTTTGGTTTTGCGTAATTGCTTTTTTGTACCCAACGCAACTTGTAATATCATTTCTGTATCTTTAGTTTCTAAAGAAGGTTATGAATTTGCGTTTGTAAGTAATGTTGTAAACATTCACCTTAATCAAGTTTTGATTGGGTCAGGTACATTGAGTAATGGTATATACGTGTTAAACCAACCACAGATTTTCAACGTCCAGAATACACACAAAAGAAAGTCTCCGGAAATGAATCAGACTTTCTTATGGCATTGTAGATTGGGTCACATCAATGAGAGAAGGTTGACTAAGTTACATACAGAAGGATATTTGAATGCGTTCGAATATCAATCGTATGCCACTTGTCAATCTTGTCTCAAAGGAAAGATGACAAAGACTCCGTTTACTGGACAAGGAGTAAGAGCGAGCGAGCTCTTAGGACTCATACACAGTGACGTGTGCGGTCCAATGTCTACACATGCCCGAAGCGGACATTCTTACTTCATTACTTTTACGGATGATTTCTCAAGGTACGGTTATGTCTTCTTGATGAAACATAAGTCCGAGGCCTTTGGAAAATTCCAGGAGTATAAGAATGAAGTAGAGAAACAGACCGGCAAAAGTATTAAGATTCTAAGATCGGATCGAGGAGGAGAATACTTAAGTGCCGAGTTCCTGGACTATTTAAAAGAGAACGGAATTCTCTCTCAGCTTACTCCTCCATACACCCCGCAACATAACGGTGTATCGGAGAGACGGAACCGCACCCTATTGGATATGGTGCGGTCCATGATGAGTAACGCTGAGTTACCGCGATCATTCTGGGGATATGCGCTAGAATCAGCCGCATACCTTTTGAACCGAGTACCTACTAAGACCGTGCCTACTACACCATATGAGATGTGGTGTGGGAAGAGACCCTATCTTAAGCACATTAAGACATGGGGATGTCCGGCTTTTGTCAAAAAGCAGCATGCGGACAAGCTCGAGGCACGCTCAGTACAGTGCAAGTTTGTGGGGTATCCAAAGAACTCAAAAGGATATTTCTTCTACTGTGAAGAGGAACAAAAAGTTCTTGTTTCTCGTCATGCCTACTTCTTGGAAACTGAGTTTTTGGAAAACCAGATAAGTGGGAGCACAGTAGAACTGGAAGAAATTCCAGAACCACGGACTGTTACTGAAAGTTTAGTGGAACCAGAAGGTTCGGAAGAACAGGACATTCCTACGCCGCTCCGCAGAAGTAGTAGGCAGTCTCATCCGCCTGAGAGATACTACGGTTTTCTCATAGACGGGGATAGAGAGGATTGCATCATAGATTATGATGAGCCTACTAGCTTCCAGCAGGCCGTTCAGAGCGTTGACTCAGTGAAATGGCTGGATGCAATGCGGACCGAAATGGAGTCCATGTACACCAACAAGGTATGGACGTTGGACATTGCTCCAGACGGGGTAAAACCCGTAGGATGCAAGTGGATCTTCAAAAGGAAGATTGGTGTAGATGGACAGGTTGAGACCTATAAAGCTAGGCTGGTAGCAAAGGGTTTTCGTCAAAGACCTGGCTTGGACTACGACGAAACCTTTTCTCCAGTAGCCATGCTGAAATCCATTCGGATCCTTCTTGCCATTGCTGCCTTCCACGATTATGAGATCTGGCAAATGGACGTAAAGACAGCTTTTCTAAATGGAAATTTAGAGGAGTGTGTCTATATGGACCAGCCAGAGGGTTTCATTCAGAGTGGGAGCAGCGGAAAGGTGTGCAAGTTGGTTAAGTCCATCTATGGACTAAAGCAGGCATCGCGGAGTTGGAACATCTGCTTTGATGAGACGGTCAAAGAATTTGGCTTTATCAAAAATCCAGATGAACCATGCATCTATAGTAGATTTGTAGCGAGAACTGTAGTATTCCTCGTTTTATACGTGGATGACATTCTCTTAATAGGAAATGACATTCCTATGCTACAATCTGTCAAGGGGTTCTTGTCACACAGGTTCTCCATGAAAGACCTGGGTGATGCCTCATACATTCTGGGTATCCGGATCTACCGTGACAGATCCAAGAGGATATTAGGACTTTCACAGTCCAGGTACATCGACACCATACTGAAGAGGTTCAGTATGGAAGATTCCAAGCGCGGTAACCTACCGGCTTGTCACGGGATCACCCTCTCTAAAGAGATGTCTCCCAAGACTGATTTGGAGAGGGATCGCATGTCTATTATACCCTACGCTTCTGCGGTAGGCTCTATAATGTATGCGATGTTGTGTACCAGACCGGATGTAGCTTATGCACTGAGTGTGGTAAGCCGGTATCAGTCAAACCCTGGGGAGAAACACTGGATAGCGGTAAAGAACATTCTCAAGTACCTGAGAAGGACTAAGGAGATGTTCTTGGTGTATGGCGGAAAAGACCTCCAGATCGAGGCCTTTGCTGACTCCAGCTTCCAGAGTGACAAGGATGATTCCAAGTCCATGTCGGGTTTTGTCTTTACCCTCAATGGAGTGGCGGTGTGTTGGAAGAGTTCCAAACAAGAAACCGTTGCAGACTCGACGATGGAAGCGGAATACATCGCTGCATCTGATGCCGCAAAAGAAGCTGTCTGGATGAGGAAGTTCTTGAAAGAACTTCAGGTGGTTCCGTCCATTGTTGATCCAATACCTCTGTATTGCGACAACAACGGGGCTATAGCTTTAGCGAAGGAACCCAGGTCCCATCAGAGATCCAGGCACATCTTGAGGCGGTATCACCTGATCAGGGAGATCGTGGATCGCCAGGAGATCGAGGTTCGGAGAGTCGCTTCAGAAGATAACACTGCAGATCCATTCACCAAGGCCTTGCCCCAGACTCAGTTCGAGCGGCTGATCGAGATGATAGGTCTTCGATACGCCAGTACATGGCCTTAGTGCAAGTGGGAGATTGTTAGTGTATATGCCCTAGAGGCCATTACTGTATCATACTAGTTTGTATATTACTTAATGGATGCTTGGGATATTCACCTTGTATATACAATCTTGCTCAAAATAGTAGTATGCTACTTGGTTTGTTTCTACTTCAATGTGTACTTGTGTTTATTTCAGTATATCACTTATACGCATTAGTGGAGCCCTTAGGATCTTTGCTTGATTACCAGCGTTGTGATGGCAGTCACACTAGTGGGGGCTGGGTAATCTATAAGCACATCCTTATTCAGGTCCCTGGTCGCAGGACTATCGAGACAGGGCATCGATACCCCGGAGTAGACCAGCGCATGCGCTTCTCATCCCAGTGTAGGAGACGGTCTGTCCCATAGCCGTCAGTACGTCGTACTTGAGATAGTATGCGGGTGCTCGTTAGGTTACGGGTACACTGGACAGGACTCGTAGGGAACTGACTAGTTGGTATTATACCTATCGTCAGTTATCAGTTCCCAGGTGACATGAGTACAGCTTAGTCCGCTGACTTGACACTGTCACTTCGCCTCGGGTGTGTTCCCACTGTACTTTGATCACTACCCTACCACGGCTCAAAGGAGTCGTGCAAACAGGTGGTGGTTGGGTGCAGTCCCGAAGCACTTGGAGGCAGTGACGGTTAGACAGGATTCGTCTCTCCCGGTATTGGGGGTTGACATCGCGCTGTGTCTAGGAGAGCCATTACACGAGTAGTCCCTGGCCAGGGCAAACGAGATATACTGGTAGGTTTCCAGTGTTATCTCAGGGTGTATTGGGCTTCACTCCGGCACGACTTGTACCGCTATTGGGGGACTGACGTTTACCGCCCCCTAGGCCCGCCATGCGATGTATCAGACGAACAGACCGGACTGTACGGAGAATGTCACGCTCAGGCTCAGTAGGAGTTCAGATGGGTTTCGCCTCGTCGGTCTTCTTGTCGGCATTACCTGGGGACCGTTACGCACAGCTAGTGCCGCTTGCGGTCTGTGGTTAAACCCACTGCCAGCGTAGTGTTGAGTCTTTAGAGTCCCACACAGAAAGCTTTTCGCCTTTAGGCAAAAGAGTAGAGGTCGCATGGTATTGCGACAGGTCGCATGGTTTTGCGACAGGGTTCGGTCACATCCGTGCACTTGTGCACGTACAGTGTCCGGACAGTTTACACTAGCGGGCTTTGGTTTAAGCCAGATCCTAGTGTACCTTATGGGATTGGATTTATCCAGTTTGCATTCGTGTTCCTCGGAACGCGGATGCGGGTGTGTATGCACAGTTGACAGGGAGGCAGAGGCAGCGGATTCTCATTAGGGTTGTTGACAGTTGACCGTTGACTTTTTGACTTTATGCTCAACCCTAATGAGAATATGATATGTGATTAACTATTATATTAATTAAGTGTTATGGTGATATGGTTGTTGACTTGTTGACTTTTGTTGACTTGTTGACTTTGGTGACTTGTTGACTTTTGTTGACTTGTTGACCGGTTGACTAGGCTTGACTAGTTGACCATCATGATAACCATGGTTATCATTTCATGCCAAAGACTTTTTCTTGCTTGTTCATTTGAGTAAAATGAGTGCATGACATGATAAGGTTATGGTTACTTCAACCATCACATAAGACTTTTGTTGATATGATGAGTTATCATTGCTTTGGATTATGAGAGGGTGAGAGACAAAATACTTGCTCATTCTTTCTTGCTCATTCTCTCTCTTGTTCTTGAGCTCTCTTCTTGCTCTCACCCTCAACCTCTTGCTCCCTCTCTTGATCTATGGTTCTCTTGTCTCATGAGTTGAGAATCAAGAACCATAGATAAAATCCCATTCTAAATCATCTCTACTCATTCTAGTTCACTAGGTTTAGCAAACCAAGTGAACTAGTTTCTTCAAAGACCGAAGAAGGAGCTAAAGGTTGGAGCTTTCAAGTGGATCTATCTTCGGCATACGGAGACGACGAGAAGGAGCCATCGGACCACCACCGGAGCTCGAAGAGAAGGAGTTCAAGTCTAGGTATAACCATCTTCATCCGAGTAGCTAAATATCTTTAGCTTAGTTTGCTAGTTTTAGTTTAGGTAAAGATCCCGACATAGTTTAGTCCATGTTGCCTCTTGCGATAAAAATTCGTTTTTTATACCGTTTCCGCCTCCCCGTAAGAACCGGGGGTCGCAATATGGACTTACATAAACGTCAGACCCCAATAGCTCGATAAGTCGTGTCGATATGAGGTCTATAACAGTTCGAGAAACTACTGGTAACACTTACCAGTAAATCTCAGCAACCCTGACCAGGGATTTCCGGTTATAGCCAATCGAACACAGCGCAACATCAACCCCCTATACCGGGAGAGACGAATCCCCTCCTATCGCTCATTGTCTCCATGCGATTCGGGACTGTACCCAAAAACCACCATTTTGCACGCCCTCTTGGACGTGGTAAGGTGGAAATCAAAGCACAGTGGGAACCACACAAGACTCTATGACGATCTCGGGTCAACAGACTACTCTGTACCAGTGTCACCAGAGAACTGCCATTTGACGTAAGGTATAATACCATCTGGGAGTTCTCGGCGAGTCCGTCCAGTGTACCCAGTCTCCACTGAGCACCCGTATATCATCTCTGATGTCAAACACCAATGGATATGGGATCATCCATCGCCCATCTGTATGGGTCGAGAAAGTATACGCTAGTCTACTCTGGTATATCGATGCCCCGTCTCGATACACCCACGACTAGGGACCTTGAAGGATGTACTTCTGGACTACCATGTCCCCACTAGTATGATCCGCATCATAGTCCAGGTAGTCAAGTACACATCCTAAGGGTTTTACCAACATGTAACAGAGAGACAATCAGTGTACACGTTAAGGTAAAGATCAACCAGATAGCATACTATCATGTCGAGCAAGAAATTCCTCCCTATATATGTCCAAGCACCCACTACAATATACATCCTATGTATAGTAATGGCCTCTAGGGCATACACATAACTAACAATCTCCCACTTGCACTAGGGCCATCTGATAGCAGTGGTTGTAGTATCTCATACTCAACCATCCCATAAAAGTCTCTCTCTGGGAAAAGGCCTTTGTGAGTGGATCCGCCGTGTTGTCCTCTGAGTCTACCCTCCTAACCTCGATCACCCTGGAGATCAACCATCTCCATGATCAGGTGATACTGCCTTAGAATATGTCTGGATCACTGATGGGACCGGGGTTCCTTGGCATAAGCCACAACTCCATTGTCACACAATGGGAGGAACTAAGTTCATCTCATGAACCAATATACACCCAGACTGCCTCTTTGGTAGCATCTTTAGTAGCAATGTTTCCTGCCTTTATCGTCTAGTAAGCCATGTTATTTAGCTTGGAACTCTTCCAACATACCGTCCCTCTACTGAGGGTAAAGACAATGCCTGTGACTGACTTTCAGTCGTAGTTATCACCCTGGAACCCTTCCAGTGATTCTCCCCAGGATCGGTTGATACCATCTCTCTACAACTAGTGAGAATCCTAACATCCAATTAGATCTATCTCATAGATCCAAAACCCAGGATTTAGGAGGTATCATTTTGATCCTATATGGAGAATCATTGTGATAAGCGGAGATTGACCGAGCGTAGCATAGGAAACTCCTTCCCTATCAAGAGCATGTCATCCACGTACTCTATGAGGATCGTCACTATACTCCCTACTACCTTTTTGTATATACTAGGTTCATCTACCACTTTGATGATGTCAAACTGTTTGACTACTACATCAAAACAGATGTTCCATCTCCGCGATGCCTGCTTTATCCTATAAAGTATCTTGTACACGTTTCCGCTGCTCCCACTGTCTACGAAGCCCTCTGGCTGTGTACTTATAGACGTTCTCTTCTAAAAGAGCATTTAGAAAAGCAGTCATGGCACCCTACCGCCAGATATCGTAGTCATGGTATGTAGCCGTGGCAAGTAGGATCTGGATGGACTTAAGCATAGCTACTTGAAAAGGTTTCATCATTATCCACGCCTGGTCGATGACGAAAAGCTTTAACAAGTCTAGCTTTGAAAGTCTCAACTTTTCCATCTACACCAAGTAATCTTCTCAAGATATACTTGCTCCTGATGGGGATTTAACCCTTCAGATATAGCAACCAAAGTCCATACTTTGTTGGAGTACATGGATTCCATCTCAGATCACTAAGCATCCAGCCATTCTTACAGAGTCCCACTCCTGATGGCCAGCTCGAAAATAGTTGGGTCATCATCTCATGATGCAATCCTCGCTCCCACTGTCATAGAGAAACCGAAATATCTCTCAGGTGGGTGAGGAACCCTACTAGATCGGCGGAGAGGCTGAGGTTCGTTGGAATCTACTGAATCCTTTGGTTCTACCAAATCATCTGCTGTTGTTTGTATACCTGGAACCTTTCCAGTTGTACATAACAGACCTTGCCTCGAGCTTGTCCGGATTATGCTTTTCAGATATAGGCCGGACAACCCCAAATCTTAACCAACTTAAGATATGGGCTCTTCCCTTATCATATCAAATATGAAGTGGTAGGCAACTGATTTGATTTGAACCCTATTCAATAGGTATGCAACTTCTCAAGTGCATAACTCCCAAAAAGGAAATAGGTAACTCAGTAGTACTCATCATAGATCACACCTTATCACATAGGGTGTTATTTCTCCGCCCCGATATACCATCGTACTATGGTGTATACGGAGGAGTAATGCTGAGAGAGAATCTCATTCTCCTTTAGAATAGTCCAGGAATTCCGTACTCAAGTATTCTCCTCCTTGATCTCATCAAAGGACATAATACTTATACCCGTATTGGTTCTCTACTTCTAGCTTATATTCTGTGAATATCTCAAAAGGTTTGGACTTGTGTTTCAACAGGAACATATGTCTGAATCTAAAGAGATCATCAGAGAATGTAATGAAGTATAAAGAACCGGTCTTGGCATGTGTAGACATGGGATCTTTATACATCAACATGTATCATCCCTAAAGTTCACTAACTCTTTCTCTGTTTCCAATAAACAGAGCCGGTGTCATTATATCTTTGTGACATGACTGGCAAGTTTCACAAGATGTAAATTCAAACTGATTTAAATATGCATCTACAAGTAACTTCAGCTAGTCGGGTCGCATTGATATGACCTAGTCTACAATGCCTCAAGAAGGATTCGTTCATTTCTGAACTCTTCCTCTTGTGTGTGTTCCGTATACTAAAGAACTGTAGTTTGATTTAGAACATCAATGCTTTTAGATAACGTGCCTGAACCGATCAACTTTTGATATAGGAAATGTTCAAAACATTATCCAACAATACAAAATTTTATCATTTCTTTACTGATAAAGAGACTGATATGATTTTGTATATCAGGTTCGGTATCTAATGACATTCGTTCAGAATCAATGTATTGGTAATACAGGGTGACAGTGACCAACAGACTTGGCTGCAACTCTTGCCCCGTTTTCTGCCTCATGAAACTTATCACCCGTTCTCAGTTCTTTACCTATTTGTAGCCCATGTAACAAATTACATATGCGGGATCCTGATCTGGTATCACATAACCAGGACGTAAAGAATACTGAGAAACAGTTCTGTATAATGAACACACCCGAAGATGATGCATCAGCATGCACTCTCTTCGTTTGGGCGGCATGGGAATTCTGGTAATCCCCAATTTCCTGCTCTGTCTTATAACAATTACAAGTTGGAGCGGGACCAACGTTCCCCAGCTCAGTATAACAAGCGGGTTCGGTCAATACTTCCGTATTATTATCTTGATTAAGGCGTGATATGGTCGCTACCTGAAGAGAGAGAGAAGAATACACTCGGCGTGCGCTCTATCAAGATTAGATTGGTTATTATTTTATCTAATCAGGACGGCTCCCACTGTTTTTATCAAATCTTCCTTCAAACCCTAAAAGGAAAGACTAGCCGGGATTAATTACACACTACAAGTTCGCCAATCTTTCAGCCAGGCCAGTGTCGGTACTTTGAGGGAGGTCCCCCGTGCTTTCGCACGAACCTAATTAATGTAAACCTCGTTTTCCCAGAGGCGTAACCCCGTTGACACCTTTCTAGACACCTACTTGATCGGCTAATTGTAATGTGTAAAATTCTCCCAGGAGTAACAATTACTCGCAGTGGGTATCAGGATCCAACTATCACATAGAAGGTATGCAATCTCATTGCAAATTTCAACACTTGAAATTCCCGATAATATTTTGCCCCTAACGTGCTATGACCTTGACGAAAGCCAACAAACCATAGCGCGCTAGTCAAGTTCAACCCGTACATTTCTTGATTGAATTAAACCCACCCGCACGACCCTTGACGAAAGCCAACAAAGCCGCACGACTACCCTAATCCAATGGCATCGTATGCAGCAGATAAGCAGCATATAGCTACCGCAAACTACACCTTGACGAAAGCCAACAAATGTAGCACGAATACTATATACAGCTTATCTGAAATGACGGAGGGCTACGAAAGGTTTTTCTGAAAACCTATTGCGTAATGAACTTGATATCGTTGTAGAATCAAATGATTTTAAAAATGGAGTGCTTTTGAGGCTTTTCTAGTTTTGCTAAAGGAGTCACTCCCGGTAAAGGGATCATCGGTCCTTTCCTCGTCGAATGAGGTGCGGGATATATCATATATATCACTGTGCAAAGCAGAAACTATAGAAGCAATCAAAAGACAGACCGAGGGTTGTAGCATCTGCCAGTTATTGCTAAAGGAGTCACTCCCTGTGAAGGGATCTCGGTCCTTTCCTTATCGAATAAGGTGCAGGATATATCATATATACCACTGTGCAAAGCAAGAACTGTAGCTACCTGTTTTATTTTTGAAATTCGATTCTACAACATCTTTAGGTTTCTTTTACTTTCATTAATCACATTAATGAAGTCCCATCATTTAAGTACTTAAACATCACAGATAAATACGACGTACACTTATGCCATCCGCATTCGCCTCGATGTCCCCTCGTGCACCGTTAGGTTAGGTAACTAACGACAGAGCGGGGCAGGGCTAGCACGGGTGTAAAACATAAGTAACGCCTATATAATATATCATATATACTATATAAAGTATCCATCACAGAACATATCACATGAACACATCACAGATATCGCAGCAGAAGAATCATATGAAATATTGGATATACTAGGACGTCCGTGTTTTCAATACGAGCCAGTATAAAACACGGATTCCACGGTCGCGATGAATAGCCAAACCCACACCCCTAGACCCCTACGAGAGCGGCAAGCAACCCTACCAATTCTAGAGTTAGGAGACCCGGACTCGACTCCTCGAGTTGGTCTCCCACTGGACCCCAGAACCCGGTTACTTGTGCCCTCCTCCTTGGGTCTATCCTAGTGCGGAAAAGTAAATAATATACAAAGGGTGACATCTTCCGCAACCTGGAAGTGCCCCAATAAAAGAATATTACATACAAGTTTTTACATGAATGAAAATGAAAAACACTCATCTCACATAAAAACCCCCCGGCTATTCAAACACGACGATCCAATATAACATATCCAGCAACTCATAACATCACATGTCATCAACGTAAGTAAACATGCGCATCCTAATTGTCGTTGTCATATAGCAACGAAACCGGCGATATCACATGTTACACTTACGGTCACAGAAAAGAAAGTGTAAAACTACAACAGTTGGAATCCGCAACCTGCATAGACATCGCATGCCTAATCAAATGAATTCCTTAGACATCGCATGCCTAACAATTATAAACCCCGCATTTAAGTCTCATTATCGAAAACACTTTTCAATATCAAGTCGGGCAATTCAACAAGATTCCCGATATCCTGTTCGAATGCTCGTCGCAAACTTCAGTAGGCGGCCGCACCCCCGACGCCGTCGACGAAGTGCACCAAGGCGGAACACCGCTACCGCGAGCACCCGAACGGATGCTTTCGGCGACGGGGTTTTCCTACAGTCACTTGGTCGGGGCTATGGAGTGAGGCTGTCTATTAAGTTTACCCGGCGAGTATCCGCGTACGCTACGTGATTGCGACGGACTTTTGATCGCATCAAAATTCCGTGGCAACCGATCAAGTGAGACTAAACTGCTATGTTTATAACATTCATTCAGTTATCTCATAACTACTTGTGAATTCCAATTATTGTATCACATTCCGGATAAATAAAAAATGTTAAACTTTCCGATCAAACAATCGAACACCCAAGTTTTCCCGAAACAGCTCAATACATGAAATAAATCTAAAAACATTCAGTTCATGCCTCAGTACCAACGGTCCAGCCGTAGAAGGGTCAAGCCAACGCCTCACATGTGGCACGCCGTACTGCCCCAAACCCTGAGGTTCAAAGGGCAGTTCAAGACGGTCACATAATCGAGTTAAGGTTTGTTGTCTTCTAGAGGGTCCATCGCGTTACTTGCACTACTTAGAACGTCTTTAAACCACGGAAAAATCCAACACTTGGAAATTTCCCGACAGGGAAAAATTGGGTATTTATATCCTGTCGAATTTTTTTTAACAGTTTCTAAAAATACCCGGAAAGCCACATAGACAAAGTCTGATAATCCGATCGAATAATCGAATCCCCAAAACAACCGAGAATATTCAACTCTTGAATAAATATTAAAAATTCCCAGAATATCCAGCACCATAAAAGAGGAATTACTGTGCAAAAATGGTTGGCTGATGTCATCAATTGGCCGCGGAACCGCCGCAGAAGCCAGGCTTCTGCCGCGGTTCCGCCGCGGTTTGGAGGTATCATTTGCCCAATTTTGCATCGTAATTCTTAGAACTTCCTGCTGAATTTTTTAAGCATTTTTAATCTTGAAAAAACCAAGTTTTTGAAAAAAGTCCAGAGAGCATATTCGGGTTAGGGTTTTGGTTCGATCGGACTTCAAACTCCGTCTACGCTTTGCCTAAGGCTCTAGCTAGGCTATGATACCACTGTTGGGTTCCTAGACACGCTAATGAGGTCTCACATGGCATCAACCATGCCAATTTCAAAAATTACAAGTGCCGAGAAACCCTAATACGGATCGTTGACTAGAGTTTTAGGCGAAAAAAGAAACTAGTTAACAACTTAACTAAGTGAACGGAAATACAACCTTTGTAGATCCGGTCCTCCACCTCCATAGCTCCATGATGAAGTCTCCTTGCTGTCCAAATCGAATCCCGGGCTCTAGCGTCGGCTTCATCGGAGAAAAGGGCGGGCTTGGTCGTCGGCTTCGATGCCGAAGATGATCTACGTCGAGGCAACACAAGATCAAGCTCCAACTTCACCAAGTCAAGAAACTTGTGAAGAAAACACCCTATACTACTTGGCAAGAGATAGAGGATGAAGAAATAGGAAGTGGGTTCACTTTAGAATTGGATTTCTCACTCTATTTCTCAAGTTGCCATTGATGGAGGCAAGCTTCTTCATCTTGAAGAAGAAGAAGAAGATAATATGATAAGTTAATTAAAAATAGAAAAGAAAATGAATACTTATCATAATATTAACCATGGTTAGGTGTAGAGAATTGACTAAGGCTAGATGAATGGTTAGGGTTAAGCATGAAGACAAAATGGTCACTTTAGTCAAACCTTCATGAAGCTTCAACAAGCTTCATCTTTGAAAGAAACCATTTTCTCTTTTTCTTTTGTCAAAACAAAATAAATAAATGCATTAATAAATCAAATGAAACCCTAACCATTAACTAACCATGGTTTAATCATACACTTAACCAAGTTAGCATGTATCATCAAACATGATACAATCAAGTGCACAAAAATATATCACATATACAACTTGTGCAAAGCAAGTGAGAAAATCCATTTAAAGTGAACCAATACTAGTTAATGCAAAGTAATATATCAAATATATAATTATACATTAAATCATTAAATCAACACTTGATTTAACCATCCGGTCATATCGCATATAACCGACTAATATCCAATGTATCGTCTTATCGAATCAATCCTTGATTCGATAACTAGGTTATATCGCATACAACCATTCGACACATTCATCGCGAGAATAGAATAGGGTATCACATACACGCATTATTCTCGGTCCCGCACATATCTCATATGCGCTCCTATTTCGTTTCGCTTGAGCCAGGAAACCTCTGTGTAGGACTCTAAAGACTCGTCAATACGCCGGCAGCAGGCGATGATCATATCAAACACCCACAAGCCGCAAGCAGTCTGCTAAACGTAATGGCCACCCGGGTATTGAGCGATCAGAAGATCGACGAGCAAGCCCGCTCACACTCCTGTGAATCCAACCAGTAACACTTACCGTACAGTCCGGTCTCGTCGTCTGATATGTCGCATATCTCGCCTAGGGGTGGTAAACGTCAGACCCCAATAGCTCGATAAGTCGTGTCGATATGAGGTCTATAACAGTTTGAGAAACTACTGGTAACACTTACCAGTAAATCTCAGCAACCCTGGCCAGGGATTTCCGGTTATAGCCAATCGAACACAGCGCAACATCAACTCCCTATACCGGGAGAGACGAATCCCCTCCTATCGCTCATTGTCTCCATGTGATTCGGGACTGTACCCAAAAACCACCATTTTGCAAGCCCTCTTGGACGTGGTAAGGTGGAAATCAAAGCACAGTGGGAACCACACAAGACTCTACGACGATCTCGGGTCAACAGACTACTCTGTACCAGTGTCACCAGAGAACTGCCATCTGACGTAAGGTATAATACCATCTGGGAGTTCTCGACGAGTCCGTCCAGTGTACCCAGTCTCCACTGAGCACCCGTATATCATCTCTGATGTCAAACACCAATGGATATGGGATCATCCATCGCCTATCTGTATGGGTCGAGAAGGTATACGCTAGTCTACTCTGGTATATCGATGCCCCGTCTCGATACACCCACGACTAGGGACCTTGAAGGATGTACTTCTGGACTACCATGTCCCCACTAGTATGATCCGCATCATAGTCCAGGTAGTCAAGTACACATCCTAAGGGCTTTACCAACATGTAACAGAGAGACAATCAGTGTACACGTTAAGGTAAAGATCAACCAGATAGCATACTATCATGTCGAGCAAGAAATTCCTCCCTATATATGTCCAAGCACCCACTACAATATACATCCTATGTATAGTAATGGCCTCTAGGGCATACACATAACTAACAACTGATTGGCTCAGTAGGGTTCCAGGATGAGTTTGCTTATCGGCTTCCCTTGAGGTCAGTACATGGGTAGCCGTTACGCACAGCTAGTGCCGCTGACGTGCTTGTGTTAAACCCACTGCCAGGGTACTGACGAGTCTTTAGAGTCCCCCACAGATAGTTTCCCAAGTTCGGGCGAAACGTTGTAGAGGCCGTATGGTTTTATGGCAGGGTTAGGAAAATGCACGTGGATTTATGCACGTGTCATATTTCGGGAAGATAATACTGGTGGGCTTTGGTTTAAGCCGGATCCATGTATTATATTGAGTCGGAATATTTTAGTCTCTCGTATTCGTATTCGTTCGGAATACGAATACAGGTATGTATATACAGGTGAGGGGTATTTTCGTAATCCGTTACGAGAATATTTTAGAAGATGCATTACTTTTGGTTAATCATTTTGGTTTAAATGGTTAAAAGGATTTTGGAAAGGGTGACTCATTATGGATGACACATTAACTCTAGAATGTTCACTAATGACTTATGAAGTGAGTCATCTAGTGAGTCATTAAGGAGTTAATGAGTTTTGTTTTGTGAAGAGATATTTTAGGAGATATTTTCCTTAGATATTTCTCTTTGGTTTTTTAAAAAAGAGTATAACCTCATTCATCTATTCACATGAGAAGAAAATAAGAGAGAGGTGATTATGCTTGAGTTCTTTTTGCTGTCTTGATTTTCTTGAGTTCACCATTAACAAACCCTAGCATCTTCTTCAACCTCCACCCTAACCCTCTCATGTGATGAGAACCCTAGGGTGTTTGAGACAAAGTATTCTACTCGTTCTCTACTTCATCTAGGTCATCTCTTTTAGCAGACTTGATGATCGAGTTGCCTCGGTATAGAGGCGGGAGCCCGTTTAAAGATCCATAGATATGGCGCTACCTCGACGAGGAGACAGGAGATCGGAGTTGCCGCAAGGGAGCGTGGGATGATGGCTAAAGACCGAAGGACTCGGATCGTTCGGTATAGCCTTTCTACCTCTTTACAGTTTGTTAGTTTAGCGTTAATGGAAAGATCCGGGTTATAGTATGCGATAGCGCTAGTTATAAAAGTTTTTGTTCCGCGTTTGGCGTCAGATTGACGGCCGGGGCGCTACCGTAGACTTATAATTCTACTGTGTAAGTGACATAGCAATTGCCGATGATGAAAGTGTGTGAGCCGACAATCTGTGTAAGTGTAACATACGCATCATCGATAATGGTGTCGGTGTACTAGCACAGGTACATATATAATACATTAAGAATATTATAAACGTAGCATAAAGCACATCATACGCGAAATGCTATTAGGTATACGTATCTACAATATATCCGAGTCGGTGAAACTATCAATCGGCATCCAGCCCCACAACACCACGTACGGTATAATCTATCGTACAACATCCTCAAATCAAGGGTATAGATCAATCAACAGGTAAAACTCATCATGTACGGTAATCCATCGTACGGCGGCATAAAAAAATTAGGGATTCTATCAACCTATACAACAACGGCGTATGGATCTATGTCTCGTACGGCATATCACTCATTATGCACAAAATTATCCATATATATATACCTATCTCTCAGGTCACATCCGTGTAAATCTCGTATCAGGGGACCGTCAAGGTATCAACTATTTCTATCGGCTCGCATCCATATAACGACATATCAACCAAGTCATCATATACTCTTTTCATTGCATCAATCTCTCACATCAAGTCATTTTACATATGCATTCTATCATATGAATCTCCAAGAGTTATATCCTTATAGCTTTCATCTCATATCTCGATATATACTAAATCATTAATATCACCTCTTACTATCTTTTCAACCACATCTATAGTTTTCAAATGTAGGTTTCACCTATTGTATTATATATATATATATCGGTTTCCATTCATAATTTGCGGGGGTGCTATACGCCATCCACCCGACTTCCCCCGTAGATATAAATCTACTCACCTGCTAAACTCCTCTCTTAGCCGCAGTCGATGCACCTCGTCGTCTCGTAATCTACGCGAATGTAGCTACAATCAATATGAAATCGCAAAGTTATTAACATTAAGTTCTGAAATCCAAATACGGCACGCGGTGTGCTCACAGGTTAGAACCTATAGCCTACGCATGCAAAACAACCAAACAACCCTCGTCGTTGACGTATAAACGTTCAACGACCAAATACAATATCAAATCTCAAAACCAAGAATCCCAATACCGGAAAATATAGCCAAAACCCTAACTAGGGTCGCTATTCGTGAAAACCGCCAAGCCTAAAACCCAATCGTACCAATCGCTCATTGACAACACAATAAATATCATACAAGATTATATATATATATATATATATATATATATATATATATATCATCACCACGTCAATTAAAACTCACATCTAATTTTACCGAAAACTTAGTAAGCAACACAAAGGAGTTTCGGTGTAAAACCTCGTGAATTTGCGATCTAGTGGCTACCATATTCATCTAATAACATAAATAGTCTTCACAACTCTTTACTATTTTTTAAGCTCACCTATCTTTATAGATTCTAAAAAAATAGTTTTCATAATTACACCATTTAAATAATTTCAAGGTAACAATTTGCAAACTAACAACTAGTTTATGTTTTCCATGTCTAAACAACTCAATTAACCATTTCAAACAATCAAAACCCTAACTTGATCTTCATAACCCTTTCATGTATTTCTAAACTTGCTAATTAAAGCCATAATTAAACATCTAATAAACAAGATTAAGGTATTTAAACAACAACTAAAACTTAGGGTTAAGATTTAAACCTCACAAACTTGATTCTCAAACTTGCAAATACAAATCTAAAATAGCTTCCAAAATGCTAACTTTCTTCTTGATCCAAGCTAGATTAGGCTAAAGAATAATGGATAGGGATTTAATTTAGAGTTTGTGGGATTTTTCATTGATTTTTGATGAATTTTTGAAGCTTTTAGAAGTGGAAATGGAGTGGGGAAAATGAGAGGGCAGCAAGGTGGAGATTCGGCAAACATGAGGAAAATGGGGTGTTGTGAAAGTGTGTGGAAAGAAACTAGGTTAAGAACACATTAAAGCTCAATTACTTTATGCCACCTCTTAATTCTTTAATTAAAATTTTCATTAAACCCTCAAAATATCTAGATATTCCTAAGATATTTTGGAAACAAGACAAAATACTTAATCTTGTGATTAGGTTTGCATGGATTCACATTAGCATAATTAACCCAATCCAAAATGTAATTACCAATAATTAAAAGCATATAATAATATTTTAATTAAGGAAAAATATTTAAGTGAACTAAAATTCACAAGTGACTAATCAAAACCCGCATACTAGCAAATTTCCTAGTTAAACTAGGTGTATCTAAATTTATATTGAAAAATGATTATATTCCGGTTTTTACGGAAAACACAAATTATTTACCGATTAGCAGAAAATTTTCCTAAACAATTTCTGAAACGTTACAATCTTCCCCCCTTAAAGAAATTCGATCCCCGAATTTAAATTTAATCCCCCAAATGCTAAAACATTTCAATAATTAGCTCAAATCAATGGGGCTCCGAAATCACGGAAGATACAAAAATACCACAGCGTCTCGTGTGCGCCTGAAAACAAGTATGAAACTCAAAATCGAACTCCGTCAAGCGTAACACAATCACTGGAGTTAAAATGGAGATACAAATCTCAAAATCCACTACCGAAATCCCATATGCACTAGTCAAATACTATAATACGGTTATAGTATGCATACTTGGAAAAGCTCTTAAAACTGAATAAAACATATACAAAATATTTTCTGAATCGCCGTGTTATATGTAACTCACGGCACAAGTGACGGACGCTCATTTATAAAATAATAAATGTATGTTCATATATGTTTTGCCAAAATATACGTTCCACCCTTTTTAAAATATCCTAAAAGGTTTTCCTTTGTAAACGTTCGTGTCACTCGCAGACCTGTAAGAAATAGCGAGACTATAGCTCTCTTTTGAAAACCTCTTGTTAAACTTTTAATGCATGCAAAGTACTCGGGTATTGTCCTCCGATCAGTCCTGTTCGGCTACTACATAGTATAGTACCTATCATGAAAACAAAGGGCTCAAGAGCAAAATCAGCCTCAAAAGGCGTATCCAACAATCACGTGCGTCTGGTGCGCACGGAAATCAAATCCAAATAAAGGTACCACAATATGCACAAAAGTAAACTAAGTGCAACGGGTGTGCACGAATGTATCTGTCCAATGCAACTGGTGTGCACGACAACAACAACTAGTGCATCTATAGTGCACGAAAATCTCGATCCAGTGCAACTAACATGCACGAACAAAAATCCCAGTCGAGTGCATTAGGTGTGCAGAAAATCATATCTCAAATCATGCGCCCAATGTGTACGAAAATCCATATCAAGTGCATCCGTCATGCACGAATGAAATCGTAATCAAGTGCATCCCACATGCACGAATAAAATCGCATCCAATATGTACGTATAAAAATCTAAATCCAGGGCATCCAACATGCATGAGTAAAATCTCACACAAGTGCATCCGATGCGCACAAAAATCCAATACCAAGCGTCTAATATGAGCAAAAATCTAACACAAGCGCGTCAGGTCCGTAAAAGCATGTAGTGCGGTAGTATGCATGAAAACGAACATCAAGTACACACGCGCACGAAAGCACAAATCTGGTAAAACGAATGATCAAAGATATAAATCGGGTGCAACCAATGTACGGAGTATAAATCTAGTGCAGCCAAAGAACGAAATACCCACCTGGTGCAGCAAACGCATGAAATGCAAATCTAGTGCAACCAATGCACGAAATACGAATCCGGTGCAACAAATGCACAAGAACTCATCACTAACTCAAATGCGTATGAAAACTACACCGTGTGTACCAAGGTGTATAAAAATCATAAACGTGTGCAACTGCGTGCACAAAACACGTATCAATGCACTGCAAGCATATGCGAGCTATACCGAGTGCAAAAAATCAAATCGAGTGCGCACCACATGCACAAAATCAAATCAACCGTTTGAAATCCAAAAAATCATAAACACGTATAGCAAAGGCACAAAACCGATATCAAGTGCAATAATTGTTGGAGATAGTACCCTCAGAGTCAATTATTGGATCACAGGCACGTGATTGCAATGATTGAGGGAGGACCTAACCCAGGAGGACAGTCTTACTCAAGATGATAGTATGCTATCTGGTTTACCTTTATCATCGTGTACTGCTTTAGGTGACCTTACAGGTCACTATTGCACGTTGATAGTGCCCCTAGGATTCATGCTTGACTGCCAGCAGTATGAGGGCGATCATATACGTGGGAGCTGGTAGTCTATAAGCACATCCTTAAAAAGTCCATAGTCGTGGGAGTTTCGAGACAGGGCATCGATACTCCAGAGTAGACTAGTGTATACAGTCAAGACCCCGACGAGGGGCGGTGGTCGGTCACACAAGCCACTGGTGTCAGTTGGTTCACCTAAGATGTATACAGGTGCTCATTGGGTTATGAGTACACCGGACAGGACTGGCCGGGAACAAGCTAGTTGGTCTTATACCTGACGTCAGATAGCAGTTCCCTGGTGACATGTGTTGTCACGTCCCGAAAGTACGGGATATGACCGGCACTTAAACTACGAACGTCTCAAGGCGTACGTATTCTAAGTAAGACGAAAACCCAGAAATCCAAACCAAGAAAAGTAGTAGAGTGAAGGAAAACCAATTTAAATCAAGTAGTTTTTAATAGCATAAGCCGAATTATGCGTTTTATAAAAACATCAAAATTTCCTGAAAATTTCGGCGGAGTCTCCTTTGTAAATACTGGCCCCCAAACGGGATACAACATGAATAGTATACGAAATCAATAAAAAGGCATCCCCAAGCGGGAGCTAGCTCTTCGTCAATCGACGGTCACAACCACACAAGCAAAATAATATACAACGCCAACGGCGAGGATCAAAACTTAAAAGGAAACTCAAAAGCACAAAAAATCTACAGAAATATAACGCGTGACTCTAAAGTCGAAAGAAAAACATCACTGGTCTCCAACTCAAAATAAATACATGTTTGGTTGATGGAACTTCTAGATACAACAGAGTAATAATATACAAGTTATATAATGGGGGTACGATACAAGTAAACCCACCTATTAGCAAATCACCCGAAGGAAACTATGCCCGCAAGCCGTAATGAAACCTGTACGGCAAACATGCAAGAAACTGGGGCACAACGGGGGTGAGTTGCCAACTCGTGAATAGAAAAACACCTACGAAAAGAAATCGCATAAATAATGCAACCTAGGTCAATGATCATAATATATCCTCAAATATAAGAATAACATGTAGCCTATAACAAGGCTAGGGTATATATCTAACCCGAGTGCAATCTCATGTGTCCGTATCAGTGCCTCAGGTAGCAATATATCATATGAATGAGATATGAATGCATGAAAACAGAATACATGTAAATGAAGAAACTGTTTTCATAATTTAGTGAGATTTCCTTTGTATTTTTAAAATGAGGTATCATAAATGAAATCAGCATCAACAGTGTCTAGTATCGACACAAAACATAAATCTCAATGTCTCAAAACCTAAGGCCCCGGCTATCCGGACTGGCCTGTATCATCAAATCTCAGTACCTCAATATCTCGAAATCTCAATGTCTCAATCTCAATATCTATGGCGCCGTCAGTCCAGACCGGCCCCTACCATCCATCTAAAGACCACAACGGTATCCTCCGGATATCCGACGCGTCGGGTAAAATCACCGGTAGGTAGTGCTCCCCTGCCAGGCTTACATCGTCATCATCACGCGCTTCTTGCCCCGGGGTACCTTACCGGGTCCACCATATACCCGAAACGGTTCATCCGTCTCCTCGAATCGGGTCTCGAAATCCATCAGCAAACTCATGGTGGACGACTCATACATCATGGGAAAACCGCACTTTTTATTTTAAAAGAGGAAAAAAAGGTTTATTTATGTTTTTGCGGTTTTCCTCCAAATCCAGAAAATGTCATGGAAATCCGAATCCAAAACCTCAATAACACGTAAAATGGTGAATATATGCATGAAAATCCATGAATGCGGCATAACAATGAATAACAGTATGCATGAAGTAGCAGGTAATAACTACAATGTCTAAACTAACATATAAGGCAAGTACACTAATATCATGTCTAACTATTAGCTAACAGGCTATGTCAAGCAATAATATTTTCTAAGGTGTACGTGACATGGCAATTACCGATGAAGAAGTGTGTGAGCCGGCAATTAAGTGTACGTGGTACATACGCATCATCGGTAATGGTGCTGGTGTCCTAACAGCATGATATCAATAATGGAGTATGAAACATAAAATAAGCATGCGATGCGAAGCGGACCACAAAAATGAGCGGGAGCTGAAAACTAGACGCAACTATAACTAATCTGCATTAATCTAATATCAGTCCTACAAATGGTGCCTTTTGAAATAACACGAATCATGGGGTTTTGAAAATAGGGGTTACGGTGTTTTTATGAAAAGATAAGTCTTTTGAAATATCCGTAGGATCCCTTGACTTGTCTTTTAAAATACGCACGATTCGTAAGCTTTGAAATAGGTAGGAACCGAATCTAATCTAACAACTAACTAAACTAAAGGGCTAAGCTACAAGCTAGACTACATGTAAGGAAACCGCCTAACATCTGAGTCGATACATATACATACCTGTATATATATTAGTCGGTGATCCCGCCTCAGTAATATCATATCCGATACCATATCTATAATCAGACATCCCAAGTCAAGAGTGCGGATCAATCATCAAGATATAGCTCGTACGTAAATCCGTCGTACGGCATCCCCAAATCTGGGTACGGGTCAAAATCATATTCCTCACACTATTCCTCTGGTATCCTCTTTATCCAAGATCATAGTCTAGGGTACAGACCTATGTCTAGTACAATACTAATATCCTCAATATACTCATGATCTGACTACTGATCGACAATCTCGTACAAACCGATATCGTCAGCACATATCATCATCAAGGGGGGTATACATCGCCCGATACGGCCTAATATCAATATCCTAGCATATCATGCCTCATATCACGATCACATGTCGATCATTTTATTTATAACACTATTCACCCATATCGCCGCCCCAAGATCCGCTATAACACCAGGACGTACCTCAAGTACGAATCCTACCATATCACCGATATCACAACCTCAACACAAATCTCATCGACTCATCTCAATCCCAAGTATCATCCTCACATCCGTATGTGAACACATAGTCCCATACCCATGTGAACACATAACTATAAAGAATCGCATGAGCACATATCAATAGGAATGTATGTGTGTATGTGCAACACTACCCTAGGGTTCGCAACACTAAAATAATCCAACACACCAATATCCATCCTAAACATCGTTATTAATCCCAAAAAAACATATAATAATTGTTGGTGTGTATACGCATCCGTATACACCACCACGGACTGCGGGGGTGCTATACGCCATCCACCCGACTTCTCCCCGTAGATATAAATCTACTCACCTGGTCCTCGCTCGCCGGTGCCGACGTCGCCACGCGCGTGCTTGTCGTCTTGAAGTCTACATGGGGTACCGATTGATCCGTGTCCTTCGGTCTTCAATCTCTGTGCCAAACTCCCCATTGTTGTGCCAATGAAGTTCGCTCCCCGATCATGCTCGTCAAGATGGCTCCACGTCGATGAATCTGTATACGGGCTCCCGCCTCAAGATCGAGGCAATTCGGACATGAAGTTTGCTAGCCGACATGTCCAAGAATGATGTAGAGATGATGTGGAATATATTGTCTCAAGACACCCAATCGTTTGGGTAGAGGTAAATTGGAGTTGCCATATCGAGTGAGGTGTGAGCATGAGAATTTGGCAAAGTGGAGAAAACTAGTGGGGCTCGGCCATGAAGCTCTCTGGGAAATTTGCTTTCAAAGCTCACTGGAAAATTTCTCTGTGGATTGTGAGGGATTGATAAAATAACCTCAAGCAACTATATAAAAACCCCTCATATTAATTAATCAACCCAATCCCACCACAAAAACAATTCCTTGTCCCCACCAAACTCGCAGAGAACCCCCAGCCCCAATCAGCCACCCAATTGAAAACAAAAACCATGTTTTTAAAACAAAGAAGCAAAAGCCACCATGTTATTAAAATGGCCATGCCTCATTAAAGCAATCACTACACCCATGCCTCATTAAATGAGGCACACCCTTCACTGTGCAGCCTACTCACAAGCAGGAAATGGTGGGAAAAAGAAAGGTCCAGGAAAAGGGTCAATGATCAATGCTCACATGTATTAAACATAGAGGGTGAAAATAAGACGGAAAAAGAAAACTGGCAACTCCCAAAATAATCTCGTAACGAATTACGATATTACACCTCAACTGTAAATACATACCCGCATTTGTATTCCGACCGAATACAAATGCAATGAGACAAAAATATTCCTACAATACAATACTAGGATCCGGCTTAAAATAATATTAAAATAATTAATTTCGGAAAAATTTTCAGAAAATTTGAAATTTCACCAGTGGTTCAATAAACACCAAATACTAGCAATTATATAGATAGAAATGTATATTTAATTTTTATACTGAGATATTTGTATTTTGACTTTTTACAGAAAACCCCCTTATTTTACCGATTTTTTTTGAAATTTCACCGAAACGATTTTCAAAACGTTACAATCTTCCCCCCTTAAAGAAATTCGGTCCCCGAATTTAAATTCAAACTCCCCCAAATACTAAAACATTTAAGAAAAACCATCAAGTCATCGGGGCTCCGAAATTGTAACTACATAAAACAATTCGTAGCGCAGCGCATGCGCTTGAAAAATGAGCATATAACTCAAATCAAAACTCCGTCAAGCATCCCGCAATCATCGGAGTCATGGGGAAGACATCAATGCTAAATCCAAATCAAAACCAATATGATATAACTCGAAACTATACATGTAAATATCGAATCTATATATGTAAGTATCTGAAGGAAATGCATGCCAAATCTCTTTAAGTCGCTGTGCAACGCGTATAACACTGCACAGTGGCGGACGTCTATCATAAGAAAATAACTATATACATATATACCTTTGTTTAAAATGTACGTTCCGCCGTTTTGGAAACAATTTAGAAGGGTCTTCTTGTTTTAAACATTTCGTGTCATATCAGACACGTAGGTAAATACTGAGGCTATAGCTCGCTTTTTGGAAATCCCTTCAATAACTATCAATGCATGCAAAAAATATTCAGGTACTGTCCTCTGACTAGTCCTGCTCAGTACGAAAACACATAGCAATATCATAAAAACGTACTGCTCTATACGAAATCAATCCCAAAATATGCACATGAATGCTACGTGCGTCTGGTGCGCACGGAAATCAAAATTCACGAATGTGCCATACATGCGCACAGAAACAACATCTAAGTGCATCGGGTGCGCACGAAACATCTATCGTAGGCAACATGTGTGCCTGACAGCAAAATCAGGTGCATCTGACATGCACGAAAACATGGAATCCAATATCAAGAGCCGAACATGCGCAAAATCCAATCAGGTGCACAAAGTGCACAAAACAATATCGAGTATCACAATCGAAATCGAAGTCCAGTGCATCTAAGTGCACAAAATGCGAATTACTGCACTGCAAGCATATGTGAACTATACCGAGTGCAAGAACCAAATCGTGTGCATGCATACGCACAAAACCAACTCAACTGTTTAAAATCGTAAAATCACAAACATGTGAAACTGAAGAATGAAAACGATATCAAGTGCAACACTGTGCAAAGATCGTAAATCCTCAATCATCAAAATCAAATCATACGAATAAATCACCCAAAACATCGTAATCAACAATGGCGGAATAGTACTGCTCAAGCGCATCCTCTAAGAATCTCGGCCAACTGTCGTGGTCACTAGTGGGACGTCTCGTCGATGATCATGAACTCTGTCCTGCTGATGTGCGTAACCATGACCACCCCTGGGTCAAGGTCTTCACTGTGAATTACCAATCTTTCGGTCCATCGGCTCATCGGCCCTGTCAGGTGTGCTAACGGGGACGATTCCGTTCTGGCACTTCTCTGGTCATCTCTTGGTCAATCATCGCGACCATTCGTAAGACAGCATATCACTGGCGTCGGCCTCTGGCTCTCTGAATGTACATGACACATCTGATCCTGGGTGCAAGTATCATTGCAGCAGTGTCCTGGAAGGAATCCTGCTCACGATTTCTTCCATGTCTCGTCTCTGCCAACTGTCTGGAAGTCATTATCCTTTCCTATATCTGTATCTTGCTCTGGAACGACTGCATACTCATCGCGACTCCTTCTGGAAGGTAAGTCCAAGTACCATGCCTCGGCATGCGCATCGCATCTCTGATGTCGGCGGAGTGGAACGTCATCTCATCTAGATCTGGTACGAACCTCTTACTTCACTTTCCTCTAATGTCGTCTTCTTTGGACTCGTCTCGTCGCGGCTGCATGGACTGAGCTCCAACGGTTATTCTCGTATCGGGAGTCTCCCAAGAAATGCATCTCACCACCTAGCATCCGAATAAAGTCGAGCCATCCGATCGAGTCGTCAAAACCTCATAATCCCCCAAGAGCTCAACCTCTTGGGCACAGTTAAATAGTATCGAGTACATACCACAGCATCGGTGGTCCAGCCGTAGAAGGGCAAACCCAAGCCTCACTAATGGCGCCGAGGAACTACCGCAAACCCGAAGGTTCAAAGGCTTTCACACGGTCATTAAGTCGAGTTAGGGTTTCATTCTTCTAGAGGGACCATAGAATTGCCTGCATGTCTTTCCGACTACTTTAAACTTGGAATAATAGGTTTCTGACATTCGATCGTCTCTGTCAACTCCCAACGTCTCCGCGTGAAGTCGTCTCTAGCTGGAATCAATCTATCTGATGACCTCGCATCGGGGTAGGCGAACGATCCACATGTCCTAGTCATTCATCCTCGATGACTAGCGACCTTCTAGCATCTAATTGTACAACTCGTCCCGCAATAGCTCCAACATATTGGCGATATCTCGTCACTCGCAGCAACAACTAGCTCACTCGTCTGCACGCTGAACAGTGCCTCAATCATCATGAGTAAGCAATACACCAACGGTCATCAAAATCTGGCTGGCCTCTATCATTGGCTTAATCCTCTAGTGTCGATCAGCACATTCGAGTAACCTCATAAAGGTGATCCGCCAAACGCTCGTGGTGCGGAAACACAGTAAAAAGACACATCTTCGCAATCGTGTGTCGCCGGAATCACGCCTTGGTCAGTCCTCGTTCGTGACGAGCTCGTGCTGACCGCAACTCTAGCCATAGCTCTCCCTGCCCGTAATCGCGGCAGCAAAACCAAACTGGTACCGATGAGGCTAGATCAGGAAGGAATATAATATTGAACAAGGAAATGTACATCCTAAGGCTTCTTAAGTGGAGCGGCGTGTCGTAAATATGCTGCGGAACATACCAACGGTACGTCACTCTACTTTAGTCACCTATTCCATCAACCAAGGGTCATCCTACGCTCCGAAGGTAAAACCTAACGCTCTGATACCAACTTTGTCACGTCCCGAAAGTACGGGATATGACCGGCAGTTAAACTACGAACGTCTCAAGGCGTACGTATTCTAAGAAAGCCGAAAACCCAGAAATCCAAACCAAGAAAAGTAGTAGAGTGAAGGAAAACCAATTTAAATCAAGTAGTTTTTAATAGCATAAGCCGAATTATGCGTTTTATAAAAACATCAAAATTTCCTGAAAATTTCGGCAGAGTCTGAATAGTATACGAAATCAATAAAAAGGCATCCCCAAGCGGGAGCTAGCTCTTCGTCAATCGACGGTCACAACCACACAAGCAAAATAATATACAACGCCAACGGCGAGGATCAAAACTCAAAAGGAAACTCAAAAGCACAAGAAATCTACAGAAATATAACGCGCGACTCTAAAGTCGAAAGAAAAACATCACTGGTCTCCAACTCAAAATAAATACATGTTTGGTTGATGGAACTTCTAGATACAACAGAGTAATAATATACAAGTTATATAATGGGGGTACTATACAAGTAAACCCACCTACTAGCAAATCACCCGAAGGAAACTATGCCCGCAAGCCGTAATGAAACCTGTACGGCAAACATGCAAGAAACTGGGGCACAACGGGGGTGAGTTGCCAACTCGTGAATAGAAAAACACCTACGAAAAGAAATCGCATAAATAATGCAACCTAGGTCAATGATCATAATATATCCTCAAATATAAGAATAACATGTAGCCTATAACAAGGCTAGGGTATATATCTAACCCGAGTGCAATCTCATGTGTCCGTGTCAGTGCCTCAGGTAGCAATATATCATATGAATGAGATATGAATGCATGAAAACAGAATACATGTAAATGAAGAAACTGTTTTCATAATTTAGTGAGATTTCCTTTGTATTTTTAAAATGAGGTATCATAAATGAAATCAGCATCAACAGTGTCTAGCATTGACACAAAACATAAATCTCAATGTCTCAAAACCTCAGGCCCCGGCTATCCGGACTGGCCTGTATCATCAAATCTCAGTACCTCAATATCTCGAAATCTCAATGTCTCAATCTCAATATCTAGGGCGCCGTCAGTCCAGACCGGCCCCTACCATCCATCTAAAGACCACGACGGTATCCTCCGGATATCCGACGCATCGGGTAAAATCACCGGTAGGTAGTGCTCCCCTGCCAGGCTCACATCGTCATCATCACGCGCTTCTTGCCCCGGGGTACCTTACCGGGTCCACCATATACCCGAAACGGTTCATCCGTCTCCTCGAATCGGGTCTCGAAATTCATCAGAAAACTCATGGTGGACGACTCATACATCATGGGAAAACCGCACTTTTTATTTTAAAAGAGGAAAAAAAGGTTTATTTATGTTTTCGCGGTTTTCCTCCAAATCCAGAAAATCTCATGGAAATCCGAATCCAAAACCTCAATAACACGTAAAATGGTGAATATATGCATGAAAATCCATGAATGCGGCATAACAATGAATAACAGTATGCATGAAGTAGCAGGTAATAACTACAATGTCTAAACTAACATATAAGGCAAGTACACTAATATCATGTCTAACTATTAGCTAACAGGCTATGTCAAGCAATAATATTTTCTAAGGTGTACGTGACATGGCAATTACCTATGAAGAAGTGTGTGAGCCGGCAATTAAGTGTACGTAGTACATACGCATCATCGGTAATGGTGCTGGTGTCCTAACAGCATGATATCAATAATGGAGTATGAAACATAAAATAAGTATGCGATGCGAAGCGGACCACAAAAATGAGCGGGAGCTGAAAACTAGACGCAACTATAACTAATCTGCATTAATCTAATATCAGTCCTACAAATGGTGCCTTTTGAAATAACACGAATCATGGGGTTTTGAAAATAGGGGCTACGGTGTTTTTATGAAAAGATAAGTCTTTTGAAATATCCGTAGGATCCCTTGACTTGTCTTTTAAAATACGCACGATTCGTAAGCTTTGAAATAGGTAGGAACCGAATCTAATCTAACAACTAACTAAACTAAAGGGCTAAGCTACACGCTAGACTACATGTAAGGAAACCGCCTAACATCTGAGTCGATACATATACATACCTGTATATATATTAGTCGGTGATCCCGCCTCAATAATATCATATCCGATACCATATCTATAATCAGACATCCCAAGTCAAGAGTGCGGATCAATCATCAAGATATAGCTCGTACGTAAATCCGTCGTACGGCATCCCCAAATCTGGGTACGGGTCAAAATAATATTCCTCACACTATTCCTCTGGTATCCTCTTTATCCAAGATCATAGTCTAGGGTACAGACCTATGTCTAGTACAATACTAATATCCTCAATATACTCATGATCTGACTACTGATCGACAATCTCGTACAAACCGATATCGTCAGCACATATCATCATCAAGGGGGGTATACATCGCCCGATACGGCCTAATATCAATATCCTAGCATATCATGCCTCATATCACGATCACATGTCGATCATTTTATTTATAACACTATTCACCCGTATCGCCGCCCCAAGATCCGCTATAACACCAGGACGTACCTCAAGTACGAATCCTACCATATCACCGATATCACAACCTCAACACAAATCTCATCGACTCATCTCAATCCCAAGTATCATCCTCAAATCTGTATGTGAACACATAGTCCCATACCCATGTGAACACATAACTATAAAGAATCGCATGAGCACATATCAATAGGAATGTATGTGTGTATGTTCAACACTACCCTAGGGTTCGCATCACTAAAATAATCCAACACACCAATATCCATCCTAAACATCGTTATTAATCCCAAAAAAACATATAATAATTGTTGGTGTGTATACGCATCCGTATACACCACCACGGACTGCGGGGGTGCTATATGCCATCCACCCGACTTCTCCCCGTAGATATAAATCTACTCACCTGGTCCTCGCTCGCCGGTGCCGACGTCGCCACGCGCGTGCTTGTCGTCTCGAAGTCTACATGGGGTACCGATTGATCCGTGTCCTTCGGTCTTCAATCTCTGTGCCAAACTCCCCATTGTTGTGCCAACGAAGTTCGCTCCCCGATCATGCTCGTCAAGATGGCTCCACGTCGATGAATCTGTATACGGGCTCCCGCCTTAAGATCGAGGCAATTCGGACATGAAGTTTGCTAGCCGACATGTCCAAGAATGATGTAGAGATGATGTGGAATATATTGTCTCAAGACACCCAATCGTTTGGGTAGAGGTAAATTGGAGTTGCTATATCGAGTGAGGTGTGAGCATGAGAATTTGGCAAAGTGGAGAAAACTAGTGGGGCTCAGCCATGAAGCTCTCTGGGAAATTTGCTTTCAAAGCTCACTGGAAAATTTCTCTGTGGATTGTGAGGGATTGATAAAATAACCTCAAGAAACTATATAAAAACCCCTCATATTAATTATTCAACCCAATCCCACCACAAAAACAATTCCTTGTCCCCACCAAACTCGCAGAGAACCCCCAGCCCCAATCAGCCACCCAATTGAAAACAAAAACCATGTTTTTAAAACAAAGAAGCAAAAGCCACCATGTTATTAAAATGGCCATGCCTCATTAAAGCAATCACTACACCCATGCCTCATTAAATGAGGCACACCCTTCACTGTGCAGCCTACTCACAAGCAGGAAATGGTGGGAAAAAGAAAGGTCCAGGAAAAGGGTCAATGATCAATGCTCACATGTATTAAACATAGAGGGTGAAAATAAGACGGAAAAAGAAAACTGGCAACTCCCAAAATAATCTCGTAACGAATTACGATATTACACCTCAACTGTAAATACATACCCGCATTTGTATTCCGACCGAATACAAATGCAATGAGACAAAAATATTCCTACAATACAATAATAGGATCCGGCTTAAAATAATATTAAAATAATTAATTTCGGAAAATTTTTCAGAAAATTTGAAATTTCACTAGTGGTTCAATAAACACCAAATACTAGCAATTACATAGCTAGAATATGTATATTTAATTTTTATAATGAGATATTTGTATTTTGACTTTTTACAGAAAACCCCCTTATTTTACCGATTTTTTTTGAAATTTCACCGAAACGATTTTCAAAACGTTACATGTGTACAGGTTAGTTCATCGACCTGAGATCGTCATTTGTCTCGTGTGAGTTCCCACTGTACTTTGATTACTACCCTACCACGCTCAAAGGAGACGTGCAAACAGGTTTTAGTTGGGTACAGTCCCGAGCCACATGGAGGCAGTGAGCGGATCATCAGGGGTTCGTCTCTCTCGGTATTGGGGGTGAGCTCGCGCTGTGTCTAGGAGAGCCATTACATGAAGTCCTTGGCCAAGGCAGGAGATTTACTGGTAGGTATTCCAGTAGTATCTCAGGGTGTTCTGGGCTACACTCTGACACGACTTGTACCGCTTTTGGGGGTCTGACTTTTACCAACCCCCTAGGCCCGCCATGCGATGCTCATAGACGAACGGACCGGACTGTACGGATATTGTCACTGACAGGCTCAGTTGGGTGTCGGGATGAGTTCGCTCATCGACGTCCCTTTTGGTCAATAGCTGGTATCCCGTCACGTATGGCCAATACCTCTGACGTGCAAGTGGTTAAATTCACAGCCATAGTATTGACGAGTCTTTAGAGTCCCCCACAAAACAGTTACTCAAGTTTCGGGCGAAACGCTGTAGAGGCCGTATGGAGATATGGCAGGGTTCGATCAGATACGTGCGGTATTGCACGGATCAGGATCGGACGGTTAATACTAGAAGCCGTATGGATATATGGCAAGGTTCAATTAGATACGTGCGGTATTGCACGGTTCGTGATCGGACGGATTTTACTTCCCGGCTTTGGCTTAAGCCGGATCCTAGTATTAGAAAGTGTAGATTTTTTCTCTTTGGATTTGTATTCAGTGGGAATACAGATACGGGCATGTATATGCAGTAGCGGGTTTTCCTGTAATTTATTACGGGATCAGTTTTCTGAAGTTGCCAGTTTGCAGTCCGTTCCGGCCATTTTTCCTTTGTTCCTTCACGGCCGGACTTTTTGATGGAGGGGGTTATTTGCATGTTTGAAAATAACTTTTTGTGGAGGGGTTTTCTTGCATTTTGTGGCTTCATGATTGTTCTCCCATCATGAGATTCTTTTGATGTCTCTTCCTTTGTATTAAGTGAGATTAGATATTGATTTGATATGGTTATCATTGCTTGGGGGTATGGTCACCATTCTACTTTTCCTACACTCACCTCCCTTAATGTTTGATGCTTAATTCCCTCCACCATTTGGTTCCAAGAAGAGGGGCCGGCCACACATTGAGAGAGAGAGAGAGGTTTCATTTTGTATGAGGGAAATTTGATTATCTCACAAAATCCTTCTCACCTCTCCAAAGTTCATATTGATTCCTCCATCAATGACAACTACATAAACCCCAACAGACATAGCTTTCTACACTATATTCTACATCAAATCTTGGGCACGTCGACTCGCCAGCTTCGTGCCCGAGTTTCCTCGGTCCAGAGGTAGGAGTCCGTAAAAGAAGCCGGCGACGTGGTGCCCTTCCGGCGACGAGGTGGAGAACGGAGATTCCGCGGGGAGATCGGGACGACGACGGGAAGACCGAAGGACACGGATCGCTCGGTATATCTCTCTATCCCCTTCTCTAGATAGCTAGGACCAGATTAATGGCACGATCCGGGTTTATAGTGCGCAGTGGTGCCGGTTTGAAAAGTTAAAGAAAAGCATCGCTTCCGCATTCCGGCGTCGGATTGACGGCCGGGGCGCCGCCGTGCACTTACAGTGGTATCAGAGCCTCGCCATTAACCTAGTCCAGCTTGGTCTAACGTGTTTACACTTCCGATCGAACAAATGTTCCAAAACCGCGTTTTTCAAAACATCAGTTTTCTGTCGAAATTTTTTTTTAGCTCGAAATTTTTTTCAGGGTGTTGCAGAATACTGTGCAGGGAATTATAAACCTTCTGTAAAATTTTGGTCGCGTGATCTCACTACCCCACCGCGGAACCGCGGCCAAAGCCATGTTTAGGCCGCGGTTCCGCCGCGCATTTCACTGTTCAATGCACCAATTTTTTACAGAGGCCTCCTGACTTGAAAATAGGGGTTTTGGAATATTCATTTTGGGCCCAGAATTTCTTTATGTGCTACAGTAGTGCTTTGGGGCCCACTTGGTAAAATTTTGATCGATCGGATATTTTAAACACATTAGTTCACAGTATTTACATTATATCTGCGACCGTGAATGTCACTTGATCGGTAAATCCTGTCTAACTGCTATAGCCTGGTTAGACGGATTTGCGAACGTGACATTCACGTTGATGTTCTGTGTATTGCTGTGATGTTGCGGATTGGTCGTGGGGGATAGCCTGGATGCAATGCTAGTACAGTTTTTGTTGTATTATATACATTTGATATTGCGGGGCGAGCGTCCGACATGTGGACTGCCATCACTGCCTGATTGTATATTATTATTTTGGGGCACGACCAGGTTGCGGTCGATGTACCCGTTGTATGTATATTTTACTTTCTGTAGTAGGATTACCCCAAGGTGGGGTGCACGGATAGCCGGGTTCTAGAGGGCAACGGGTCCGCATATCATGGCATTGAGACGGAGGGGGCTTCACTCTAGAATTGGCGGGCTGTTCGCCGCACTCGTAGGGGGTAAAGGTTGACCCAGGAGGGGTGCCCAAGTTACCGGATTCCGTGAAGTGGTGGGTGGTCCATTCACATTGCTGAAGGGGGCTTTCTCGCTTCAGGTTTTGGCGGGTAACTTGCCGCGCCCGTAGGGGTCTAGGATTTCATTGCACAGGCTATCCACACGACCAGGGGAACGTCAGGTTTCAGTAGTTGCTCTGTGAAACCCGGGGATCCCAGATATCTTTATTGTTCTGTGATGCTGTACATTTCTGTGATGTTGCATTTTATCACGCCTTGAGCGAAATATTATATATTGATATATATACTAGTAGATGTTGTATATGTTTTACATCCGCGCTAGTCCAGTCCCCGCTCTGTCGTTAGTTAGCAAACCTAACGGGTAATGACGGGACCCAGTGGCGAATGCGGATGGCATATACGTACGTCATTATTTTCGTTCTTTGTAGTGTGGTCAATTGATGGGACTGCGTTGATTCGGATCAATGCAAGTTAAAAACAAACCTTTTCTGATGTTGTTGGAACACTTTTCAAAAACCTGTTATTGCAAGGGCGTTCTCTTTTGTTTTGCATCGTGGTATTCAGTTGGAATATCCTGCTCCTCAGTCGACGAGGCAAGGGCCGAGATCCCTTCACCGGGAGTGACCCCTTGGACAAAAAGTTTGCGTCAGGGCAATAATTTCACTATAGCCGATTACTTTTGCTTTGCATCGTGGTATTCAGTTGGAATATCCTGCACCTCATTATACGGGGAAAGAGCCGAGATCCCTTCACCGGGAGTGACCTCTTTAGCGAAGGTTTTCGTCACTATATTTTCATAAAAGCGATCCAGTTCCTTCAACGATATCAAGTTCATTACGTTAAAGGTTTTCGCCAGAAACCATTCGTAGCCCTCCGTTGTTTCATATGGGTGGTCAATAGTATTCAAGCTGTGTTTGTTGGCCAAAGTCAAGGCACAGTGTTTGGTAGCTGTTGGGTATTCATATGCAGCATAGGTAGATGCGTTGGTTTGGGGCAGTCGTATAGCCTTGTTGGCCAAAGTCAAGGGCTTGTGCGGGTGGGCTCAAATTAACCTGGAGAATGACGGGTAGAACTTGACATATGACTTATGATTTGTTGGCCAAAATCAAGGTCATAAGAGCATGGGGCAGAAATCACATCGGGAGTTTCTAAAGAAACTGAAACTTGCCAGATATGCGCATACCTTCTGGAGTGTGATGATGTGAGCGGATTCCGTCACGTTATCATGCGATGATAGTTGGATCCCGATTCCCACTGATGAGTTGGTTTACTCTTCGGGTGATCCCGACTAATTCTTCTTTCAGGTTTGGAGGAGAATTTGACGGTACAGTGGGAGGTTTCCAGATTAGATAAATTGGTAACCATTCTGATCTAGGTTAGAGTGCACGCTGAGTGTTTCTTTTCTCTCTCTCTTTGGCAGCGACCATTGACCCGACCCTAAGACTATGACTCAGTGACCAAAGTTGACCAAACCTTCTTAAACACTGGCTTTTGGATTGTCAGAGTTGCATACCTCATTGCCACTCCTACTTTTACCCTTTTCTCCAGGACACCCCGTATTACTACGAACGTCTACTTCCATTGGACAAAACCATCGTATGGTTATATACGAACTCGAAAGAATTTATTCGATGATGGTTTCCGATTCTGGAGAAAACGAATAGGACTATTCAGTTGTCTTTTCCTTTTACCTTCTCTCAGGTTGCGAGTACTCCTTGGTTTAGGAGATAGTACACCTATTACGCAAATTAGATAGTCTTCTTCCAAACCTTAGGCTGGTGCCGACCGGTAGGGAATGAAGAAAACCAATTAGCCTAACGATGGTGTACAGAAGGTATTAAGTAAAGACATATCATGGGATTAGTAAGAGGGCAAAGTAAATTGCGACTGCTATTCACGACCAAACCAAGTATTTCTTCGCCAATCCTAAATCACCTTTGTATTTCTCCAGGACACTCCGTATCACTACGAAGATCCACAGTTTATTCGATACTCCATCGTATGGTAATATACGAACTCGAAAGGAACTTGTTCCAGTTCGGGGATGGATTCTGGTTCAGGAGAAATAGGAATAAGGTTTATTCGGTTGTCTTTTATCTTTACCTTCTCTCGCATTGCGAGTGTTCCTAGGATTAGGACAGTACACCCATTATGCTTATTGGATAGTCTTCTTCCAAACCATAGGCTGGTGCCGAACGGTAGGGAAGGAAGAAAACCATTTAGCCTAAAGGGGTGTACAGAAGGTAATGACTAAAGACATAGAAAGGGATTTAGAAAGATGGCAAAGAATTACACGGTTACAGTTGTGAATCTGGATAATGGAAGAGGCATTACTAGGAATACCAGGATACCCCTACGAAACATTTACAATGTTTCAGTTTCACTGTGTACTGTTACAGGAAAACCGATTTCCCGATTAGATACTTACTCCAGGGTATGTATTTACCAGGTATGATTCTCACATCTGTATGGTTTTACAGATGATGAGTGGGAGTAATTTATTGGGAATTGGGTGATCATCCTCATTATATCGGGATTCGTTGTAATCGGTGATATTTGAGGAAATCGCCTAGGTTGTTTGCCGGACGGCAAATTTTTGGTTTTGAATATCCGCTGTTATGCACCAATTTCAAATTGATATATCTGTACGTCTATTTTCATAGAGTGAGATATACCTTTCTGAAATTATGTCTGTGACATTTACTTATATCAGTGGATGGTTAGGTAAGGAGTATTAAACAGCGGTGTAATTCTTCTTAACCATAAGTACAGTTTTTAACCTACGACACACAGTGAATGAGTTATCAGACTCAAGGGACTTATACAGAGTATTGTATGTTGTCGAGGGTCCATCACGACAGAGGGGTTGGTCCTCGTACTATATTCGGTTTACTTATGACTTCTCTAGTGTTTAGACATGTGTTTCGTGGAAACACAGGGTCCGAATTTTGAGAAGTTATAGGTATTTGAATAAAGTAGAGAACCAGGTATTGCATGTATCGGGATTCTTCAAAGTGATCGAAGATGTAGATACTTGTGTATGGTGTTCAGTTGATATTAATGATTAAGAGAACTTGCTTCTCTTTTCAGGTTACTCATAATTGGTAGCATTCCTAAGTTGAGTAACGCTGATCGGCCTCTTTCCATTTAGTTGACATGCACTGGAGACAGCTGCATGATTTGAATCTGGTTCAATTAAATCAGTGCCTCTGTTTCTGTATTGGATATAGAACAGTTCATATCTTAACGATGTTAAGGTACGGGGAGTTGTCCGGCCTATGCTTAAAACCAGACTCTGGATAACTCAAGGCACGTTTCTGTAATGGCTGTTTGTGGGTTGACCCAGGCTATGACGAGGGTTGACTTTCTACCATCTGGAAGATCAATAGTGATATTGTTCTAGACTCGCCACAGTTTTAATAAAAATGGATTTTTTCAGAAAACAGTAGTGGGAGTATGGTAGAACTAGAAGTGATTCCAGAACCACAAACGATTACTAAAGATTTGATAGGAACCTAAAGATTCAATCTGATTTGACATTCCAATGACCACTCCGCAGATAAGGTGGGTAACTTCAGGCACCCGAGAGGTACTCCGGTAGCCTCAAGGACGGTGACAGGGAAGTTCTTGTATTACCCACACTTGCCATTGCTGTTGTTCCAGGCTGCGAGACCCGGCGGGAGGATGAGTATAGCGTCGTTCTAAACTGGCTTTAGAAGTGTACGTCTATATGACTCTGCCAGAGGGTTGTCGTGGTGGGAGCAGCGGAAGCATGGTGGACAAGTGGCTTATGTCTATTTATAGACTAAAGCAGATATAACGGAGATAGATCATCTATTTCTGATGTGACAGTCATAGGTTTGAGTACATCAGAATAGGGGATGGATCTATTAAGAAGGTAGTAGGGTGTGATGTCATGGTATTTGGATGACATACACAGAGTAGGAAGTGATATTCCTATACTACGATCGGTTATACTTTGGTCGTCACACAGTGGTTTCTCCACATGGGACTTGGATATTATATCAGACATTCTGGTTACTGGATCAATGGTTTTAGATCTAGATTTGGGTGGTTTCCCAATCAGGGTACTCAGACAGCATTCTAAGAGTATTTAGAATGGATGACACCTGGCACGGTAGTGTACCTGCAGGTGATGGAGTCACCCTCTCTAAAGGTGTCTTGCAGACTAAAGGGGAGAGGGATGTGCATGATTGGTAGATCACTTGCTCAGGCAATTGAGTCAATCATGAGATGTCAAGTACCACACCAGATGTTGTTCTTGCACTAGATGCAATAAGTTGATATTGATCTAATCCTGGAGAAGCAGTCGGAAGCAGTTTTAGAACATAAGTGAATGTTCTAGGGATATGATAACGACAGCCTCATTCGGGAGACAGTTATCATTCCAGGCTTCCAAGGTGACCTGGACGACAGGGAGGTTGTCAGAGTTATAGTTTTTCCTTCTGACGAGGGGCAGTATTTTGGACAGGTGATCCAAGGCAATACTGAGGGAGGCATGGCGCAGGATACTGATTAAGTTCAGTTGACGATACAGTCTAAGAAGTTTGGATTTGGAGTTCATTTATGAGCTAGGTCCTATTAGATATCCAGACATATTCTAAGACATGTATTGCTTATTTCGGGAGATGGCTTTCTCCGCGAACTTGAGATATAGAGAGACATAGAAGGAAACATCAAAGCGGATCCACTCACTGAGGCTATTCCTCGAACGCAATAGTTTTGCAAACGGGTTTTTGTGAGACTGACTAGTAGAGGAGTTGGGTGTTCGGTATTATACGGGCTGTGAGTATGCGACATCGCAATAATTAGCCTTGAGTGCAAGTGGGAGATTGTTGGAGATAGTGTCCTTAGAGTCAATTATTGGATCACAGGCACGTGATTGCAATGATTGAGGGAGGACCTATCCCAGGAGGACAGTCTTACTCAAGATGATAGTATGCTATCTGGTTTACCTTTATCATCGTGTACTGCTTTAGGTGACCTTACAGGTCACTATTGCACGTTGATAGAGCCCCTAGGATTCATGCTTGACTGCCAGCAGCATGAGGGCGATCATATACGTGGGAGCTGGTAGTCTATAAGCACATCCTTAAAAAGACCCTAGTCGTGGGAGTTTCGAGACAGGGCATCGATACTCCAGAGTAGACTAGTGTATACAGTCGAGACCCGGATGAGGGGCGGTAGTTAGTCTCACAAGCCACTGGTGTCAGTTGGTTCACCTAAGATGTATACAGGTGCTCATTGGGTTATGAGTACACCGGACAGGACTCGCCGGGAACATGCTGGTTGGTCTTATACCTGACGTCAGATAGCAGTTCCCTGGTGACATGTGTACAGGTTAGTTCATCGACCTGAGATCGTCATTTGTCTCGTGTGAGTTCCCACTGTACTTTGATTACTACCCTACCACGCTCAAAAGAGACGTGCAAACAGGTTTTAGTTGGGTACGGTCCCGAGCCACATGGAGGCAGTGAGCGGATCTTCAGGGGTTCATCTCTCCCGGTATTGGGGGTGAGGTCGCGCTGTGTCTAGGAGAGCCATTACATGAAGTCCTTGGCCAAGGCAGGAGATTTACTGGTAGGTATTCCAGTAGTATCTCAGGGTGTTCTGGGCTACACTCTGACACGACTTGTACCGCTTTTGGGGATCTGACTTTTACCAACCCCCTAGGCCCGCCATGCGATGCTCATAGACGAACGGACCGGACTGTACGGATATTGTCACTGACAGGCTCAGTAGGGTGTCGGGATGAGTTCGCTCATCGACGTCCCTTTTGGTCAATAGCTGGTAGCCCGTCACGTATGGCCAATACCTATGACGTGCTAGTGGTTAAATCCACAGCCATAGTATTGACGAGTCTTTAGAGTCCCCAACAAAGCAGTAACTCAAGTTTCGGGCGAAACGCTGTAGAGGCCGTATGGAGATATGGCAGGGTTCGATCTGATACGTGCGGTATTGCATGGATCAGGATCGGACGGTTAATACTAGAGGCCGTATGGATATATGGCAAGGTTCGATCAGATACGTGCGGTATTGCACGGTTTGTGATCGGACGGATTTTACTTGCCGGCTTTGGCTTAAGCCGGATCCTAGTATTAGAAAGTGTAGATTTTGTCTCTTTGCATTTGTATTCAGTGGGAATACAGATGCGGGCATGTATATGCAGTAGCGGGGTTTTCCTGTAATTTATTACGGGATCAGTTTTCTGAAGTTGCCAGTTTGCATTCCGTTCCGGCCAGTTTTCCTTTGTTCCTTCACGGCCGGACTTTCTGATGGAGGGGGTTATTTGCAAGTTTGCAAATAACTTTTTGTGGAGGGGTTTTCTTGCATTTTGTGGCTTCATGATTGTTCTCCCATCATGAGATTCTTTTGATGTCTCTTCCTTTGTATTAAGTGAGATTAGATATTGATTTGATATGGTTATCATTGCTTGGGGGTATGGTCACCATTCTACTTTTCCTACACTCACCTCCCTTAATGTTTGATGCTTAATTCCCTCCACCATTTGGTTCCAAGAAGAGGGGCCGACCACACATTGAGAGAGAGAGAGAGATGTTTCATTTTGTATGAGGGAAATTTGATTATCTCATTTGGCTTGCTCACAAAATCCTTCTCACCTCTCTAAAGTTCATATTGATTCCTCCATCAATGGCAACTACATAAACCCCAAGAGACATAGCTTTCTACACTATATTCTACAGCAAATCTTGGGCACGTCGACTCGCCAGCTTCGTGCCCGAGTTGCCTCGGTCCAGAGGTGGGAGCCCGTAAAAGAAGCCGGCGACGTGGTGCCCTTCCGGCGACGAGGTGGAGACCGGAGATTCCGCGGGGAGATCGGGACGACGACGAGAAGACCGAAGGACACGGATCGCTCGGTATATCTCTCTATCCCCTTCTCTAGATAGCTAGGACTAGATTAATGGCACGATCCGGGTTTATAGTGCGCGGTGGTGCCGGTTTGAAAAGTTAAAGAAAAGCATGGCTTCCGCATTCCGGCGTCGGATTGACGGCCGGGGCGCCGCCGTGCACTTACAATAATATGCACAAACCATAAACCAACATAAAGGTGTGTAAAACGTATCTTAAGTGCAATAACTATGAACAAAATGTAAATACCCAGTAGGCACAGCCATGGTGCACGGAAACAATATCATGAAACTCAATCATCAAAACTCAAATCCAAGCGATATAAGCGTGAAACTCGGAGCACAACGCAAATCGCAACAAATGACATTGAGGTACACTTCCTACAATGTCGAAAAAAGTCGGTGCGCCCAAACTGGAAGAGCAAGAACATCCGCTTGCCTCCTGCTCACGGTCTGGCGTCTTCTGTCTCTGGGTCCTCATTTCTCTACGGATTACCAATCTCGCAATCCATCGGCTCGTCGGCTCGGTCAGGTGTGCTAACGTAAATGATTCAGCTCTGGCATTGCTCTGGTCATCTCTCGGCCAATTAGCATGACCACTCGTAAAGCAGCACGTCACTGGCGTCGTCCCCTGGTCCTCTAAATACCCGTGACACATCTAATCCTCGGTGCAACTCTTATCGCAGCAATGTCCTGGAAGGCATCTGCTCCAGGTCTCTTCCGATCTCGCCTATGCCGAACTATACGGAGGCTGCTACTCTGGCATAATCTTTTCTCGCTTTCTGGACATTTGCGTTTCTCAGCACAACATTTCCTCGGGAACTGGTCGTATCCCAACACCTCTGTATACATATCTGATCTCTAATCTCGACAGGGAGTAACAACATCTTGTTAACATCTCGCATGAACATCTTGTTCCACTCGTCTTTATTTTCGTCCACCTCGACGTCACGTCTTGCTATCTGCGTACTGCAATTGTTCTCGGCTATAGTCAATCTGGAGTCTCGCACACGGACTCGAAATTACGAACTCGGTATCTTCATCACACTGTAGAAGATATCTAGTCGAACACGTCCTCGGGAACTCGTCCTAATCATCAAAGGATCACTCTATATTCGCCCGTTCTCGATCAACTCACAACGCATTTAGGTGAGGTCGTCTATCTGAAGTTGATCCACATTACTGATCTCCTATCGAAGCATCCAACGAACATCGTCATCTATAGATCGATCTACTCTAGATCTGAATAAGATTCTCCACACTGGAAATCTTCAACTCAATTGGGCCTGCGTCGGCGCATCAAATCTGACGAATCACTTCGTCTCTCAACTCAAGATAGACTAGCTATCACCTGTCGCATCTATGCTTGGAAGCTCCAGCGATCTCAGCTCGTAAGCTCTGGAAGCGACATTCCATCAATATCAGTAACAGCTGGGTCATCTTTCTGCATGGTAGACGACATCACAATCCCTGAGGTAGGCTGTACATCAACAGTCCTCTCCCAACAGGCAGCCTCTAACAATGTCCCGATCATCCGGTGCAAATCTGAACACTCATCTCAACGAGAGGTCACAACACAAGCACTAAATCGATACGTTCCCTTATCACCAGAAAACACGATGGTCAGTCCTCGTCCACGACGAGCTCGCCCTGACCGCATCACTAGCAGCAGCTCAAACTGCGCTCAAACCATGGTGAAAGGAACCTCAATCATGTATCAATGAAAATAGATCAAAGGGATGAAATGAATCAACAGATCCAGAATGAATACATGATCATAAGGAGGAACAGAATAAGTGAGAGTATGATCATGGAAACAAATAGAATCAAGGATCTCAAATGGATGTATAATCAAGGGGATGAAGAGAATCACAAGTCTCAAGATATGTACATCCTAAGGTCACTTAAGTGGAGTATCGTATCGTAAATATGCCGCGGAACATACGTACGGTACGTCACTCTACTCAAGCTACCTACTCCATCAATCATGGTCAGCCTATGTAACGAAAGTTCGGGTCTAATACCCCCCCTGTTCAAGTCTAAGTTTCGTAAGGTCAAGCCAAGGTTCCGAAATAATTTACGCCCCAGACTCCACATAGTCAAACCTAGACTCGAACCATGGTTAAACATAGCGCTCTGATACCTACTTTGTCACGACCGAAATATAAACTCGTGACCGGCACTTAAATCACGCAACGTCTACATGCATAACGTAACTTAAGTAAGCCGAAGCCCAGCTAATCTAAACCTTTCAAAAGAAGTAAGTAATAAAAACATTGATACAACATTGGAAACCTTAAGTAAAAGTCCTTAAATCTCCCTTTTTTTTTGAAATTTCGGCAGCACCTCCTTTGTAAGAACTATCCCCGAAACGGGTACAACATAAAATATAAAGAAAGAATCCCCAAACGGGACCAAAACATGCCTAACGGCGGAAACAACCACTACAAGCATATAAAAGTATACGACGCCCAACGGCGAAGATCAACACAAAGTAAAATGAAAAGCAAGACATCAAACCCACCAAGTGAACATATAACCCATCGCTCTAAGTCTCGCAACTACAAGTCTTGCTAAGTCTTCACTTATACAAATACTAGTTTCTGATTGATGGAGTTGAGTAGATACAACATGAATATTAATAATGCAAGAGGGGCACGATCCAACATGTACCACCTACCAAAGCAAGTCACCCGAATGCAAGCTGTGTGCCAGCGTTGCCGCTACTGATCCATGCGGTCAACCTGTATGAACCGTGGCACAACGGGGGTGAGTTGCCAACTCGTGAGTAGAAAACATCATCCGGTAGAAATCGAATAAACAACGATTCCTAGGTCAACTACATCATAAAGGTAATACTATGATATCTAGGGTGACCGTAACTGCATATGTGCCAACAATATAATCAATGCCTATTAGCATGTGGATAACATCCTGCGTGTCCATCAATGAAACAACAACATCATGCATGTAAATGTCATGAAAGCATATGCATGAAAATATGAGGATATAAATCAACGTGTGTCCCTCGCGACACATCAAAATCACGGAACCTGAGTGTCCAACATCGACACCCGAAACATCATGAAAACCCGTGTCCAGCATCGACACGTAAATACTCATTTCTCAGGCGCCGTCACCAGGAATGACCCTCATATCCATACATCTAACGGAACCTGAGTGTCCAACATCGACACTCGCAATCTATGGAACCTAAGTGTCCAACCTTAACACTCGCAATCCACATATCCATACATCTCACGAAACCTGAGTGTCCAACATCAACACTCGCAATCCACGGAACCTGAGTGTCCAACCTTGACACTCGCAATCCACATATCCATATCGGGTTTCTAACCCAAATCTCAGAACCGAGAAAACTCATGGTGGACGCATCGAAATATCGTATCAAGAGAAACCGGGTTTTCAAACAATAGATAAATTCTAGAAATACCCCCACGGTTCTCAAATCCATAAATCATATGAAATCCATATCTCAATGCGTAAATTCATGAAATATGATATATGCAACATAGAACAGTAATATGAGCATATCAAGGGAAAACTGTTATTTAAATGCATCAAGTTATTAAATATAACACGCAGTTCCCAATTCCTCCGAAATCAAGTGCAACATCATACGAGGTGTACATGTAGCTATAGCAAGATATGTGGGTGTACATATAAGTATATATGCATGATGTACATGTAGCTATAGCAAGGTATGTCATGAAACGTAGCATAGCAATATATCAAAGTATGATACAGCAATACTACTGTGTAAGTGACATAGCAATTATCGATGATGAAAGTGTGTGAGCCGGCAATCTGTGTAAGTGCAACATACGCATCATCGATAATGGTGTAGGTGTAATAGCACAGGTACATATATAATACATTGAGAATATTATAAACGCAGAATAAGGTACATCATACGCGAAATGCTATCACGTATACATATCTACAATATATCCGAGTCGGTGAAACTAACAATCGGCATCTAGCCTCACAACACCACGTACGGTATAATCTATCGTACGACATCCTCAAATCAAAGGTATAGATCAATCAATAGGTAAAACTCATCGTGTACGGTAATCCATCGTACGACGACATAAACAAATTAGGGATTCTATGAACCTATACAACAACGGGGTACAGATCTATGTCTCGAACGGCATATCACTCATTATGCACAACATTATCCATATATATATACCTATCTCTCAGGTCACATTCGTGTAAATCTCGTATCAGGGGACCTTCAAGGTATCAACTATTTCTATCGACTCGCATCCATATAATGACATATCGACCAAGTCATCATATACTCTTTTCATCGCATCATTCTCTCAAATCAAGTCATTTTACATATGCATTCTATCATATGAATCTCCAAGAGTTATATCCTTATAGCTTTCATCTCATATCTCGATATATACTAAATCATTAATATCACCTCTGACTATCTTTTTAACCACACCTATAGTTTTCAAATGTAGGTTTCTCCTACTGTATTCTATATATATATATATATCGGGTTCCATTCATAATTTGCGGGGGTGCTATACGCTATCCACCCCACTTCCCCCGTAGATATAAATCTTCTCACCTGCTAAACTACTCGCTTGGCTGCAGTCGATGCGCTTCGTCTTCTCGGAATCCACGCGAATGTACCTACAATCAATATGAAATCGCAAAGCTATTAACATCAAGTTCCGAAATCCAAATACGGCACGCGGTGCGCTCACAGGTTAGAACCTATAGTCTACGCATGCAAAACAACCAAACAACCCTCGTCGTTGACGTACAAACGTCCAATGACGAAATACAATATAAAGTCTCAAAACGAAGAATCCCAATACCGGTAAACATAGCCAAAACCCTAACTAGGGTCGCTATTCGTGAAAACCGCCAAGCCTAAAACCCAATCGTACCAATCGCTCATTCACAACACAATAAATATCATACAAGATAATATATATATCATCACTACGTCAATTAAAACTCACGTCTAATTTTACCGAAAACTTAGTAAGCAACCCAAAGGAGTTTCGGTGTAAAACCTCGTGAATTTGCGATCTAGTGGCTACCATATTCATCTAATAACATAAATAGGCTTCAAAACTCTTTACTATATTTTAAGCTCACCTATCTTTATAGATTCTAAAAACCTAGTTTACATAATTACACCATTTAGATAATTTCAAGGTAACAATTTGCAAACTAACAACTAGCTTAGGTTTTCCATGTCTAAACAACTCAATTAACCATTTCAAACAATCAAAACCCTAACTTGATCTTCATAACCCTTTCATGTATTTCTAAACTTGCTAATTAAAGCCATAATTAAACATCTAATAAACTAGATTAAGGTATTTAAACAACAACTAAAGCTTAGGGTTATAATTTATACCTCACAAACTTGATTCTCAAACTTGCAAATACACATCTAAAATAGCCTCCAAAATGATAACTTTTTTCTTGATCCAAGCTAGATTAGGCTAAAGAATAATGGGTAGGGATTTAATTTCGAGTTTGTGGGATTTTTCTTTGATTTTTGATGAATTTTTGAAGCTTTTAGAAGTGGAAATGGAGTGGGGAAAATGAGAGGGCAGCAGGGGGGGATGTTCGGCCAATATGAGGAAAATGGGGTGTTGTGGAAGTGTGTGGAAAGAAATTAGGTTAAAAACACATTAAAGCTCAATTACTTTATTCCACCTCTTAATTCTTTAATTAACATTTTCATTAAACCCACAAAATATCTAGATATTCCTAAGATATTTTTGAAACAAGACAAAATACTTAATCTTGTGATTAGGTTGGCATGGATTCACATTAGCATAATTAACCCAATCCAAAATGTAATTACCACTAATTAAGTGTATAATTAAAAACTTATAATAATATTTTAATTAAGGAAAAATATTTAAGTGAACTAAAATTCACAAGTGACTAATCAATACCCGCTTACTAGCAAATTTCCTAGTTAAACTAGGTGCATCCAAATCTATATTGAAAAATGATTATATTCATGTTTTTATGGAAAACATAAATTATTTACCGATTAGCAGAAAATTCGCCTAAACGATTTCTGAAACGTTATAGTTATGAAAGAGACTTCTGCAGCAAGTTTGTGGTTGTAGCTAGAGTCCTTGTACTTGACAAAAGTCGTCGTCAAATAAGTTGTACCTAAAAAAGTAATTTTACGGATTGCGTATGAAGTAAGGGACTCTTATTCATGACCATCCAAATAGCTTTAATAAGATGGTGGTGTAAGTCCACGTTACCTCTCCCGGTACTTACGGGCTTGCGGAAATGATGAAAAACGATTTTTCTAGGGTGGTAACATGGACTCAAAATACGGATCTTTGTTAAACAACTATCTAACAATCCTAACAAGAGTTTTACCTACTCGGTTAGGGGTTATACCTTAACTTGAACTCCTTCTCTTGGTCTCCATTGTAAGTCGATGTACAACACCCCACGACTTGCGGGGAGGCGGAAATATGAAAAACGATCTTGTTTCTTGTTTAAACATCGACTAACCGCACGAATCGATGCTAAACGATAACTAACAAGAAACATAGAAGTTCTATACTACTATGTTTAGGGATTATACCTAACGAATCGTGTCCTTCATCTTTGCGAACTCCTCCTCCTCCTCGGCCTTCTCGAAGTAGTAGACGATCCACCCGAGAGCTTTACTCCAAGCTTAGCCTCTAAACTTGAGGCAACTAACCTTCTTTAAGTGCTAATCAAAGAAGCTAGGTGATATAGAGTGAGGGTTATGGTTTACTTAGTCTAACTAATCCTTGTACTCAACACATGAGAGGGGAGGATTAGGGTTTGAAGAGGGAAAGCTTGAGGAGAGAGAAGATGAACATAATAATGAAGTGAGAATAATGAGTTATGATAATATAGATCAAGCATTTCTTTTTATCAAGAAAAGAAAATAAATCAAATTAACAACCATGCTTGATAATATCTAGTGATGATTCATCTCCATGGATAATGACATGGATGAATCATCCATATGACTCACTAATCACATTCATTGTATATACCACCTAAACCTCCTTAGTCACCACCTTCTAGAAGCTTCTCGCGCAATTACGAGAACGCCCCTCCTTTCCGCAAAAATACGGAAAAACTTTAGACTGTATAAAACCAATAACCGGATACCAGTAACTGGCTTAAACCAAAGCCGACTGGTAAAAACTGTCCGAAAGTCGTACGTGCGTAAACACACGTATGCGTCCAAACCCTTGTCGTAAAACCATACGATCTCTATATCGTTTCGCCCGGAGTAGGGAAACTCTCTATGTGGGACTCAAGAGACTCGACTACTACGCTGGCAGTGGGTTTAACCACAGACCGCAAGCGGCACTAGCTATACATAATGGTCCCCAAGTAGATGTCGATAAGAAGGCCGATGAGGAAACCCATCCGAACTCCTACTGAGTCTGATGTGACAATCTCCATACAGTCCGGTCCGTTCGTCCAAGACTATCGCATATCGGGCCTAGGGGGCGGCAAGCGTCAGTCCCATAATAGCGGTATAAGTCGTGTCGGAGGGAAGCCCATTACACCCTGAGAAACTACTGGAACCTACCAGCAAATCTCGCTTGCCCTGGCCAGGGACATTGCGTAATGGCTCTCTGACACAGCGCGATATCAACTCCCAATACCGGGAGAGACGAATCCTTTCTAACTGCCACTGCCTCCAAGTGCTCGGGACTGCACCCAACTGCTACCTGTTTGCACGACTCCTTTGAGCCATGGTAGGGTAGCAATCTAAGAACAATGGGACACACTCGAGGCGAAGTAGCAGTGTCAAGTCTGCGGACTATGCTGTACTCATGTCACCTGGGAACTGTTCACTGATGACTGGTATAAAACCAACCAACAGTTCCCTGTGAGACCTGTCCGGTGTACCCGTAACCTAACGAGCACCTGCATACTATCTCCAGTACGACGTACTGACGGCTGTGGGACAGACCATCTCCCCAACTGGGATGAGAAGCGTACACACTAGTCTACTCCGGAGTATCGATGCTCTGTCTCGATAATCCAACGACTAGGGACCTGAATAAGGATGTGCTTGTAGACTACCCAGACCCCACTAGTGTGACTGCCATCACAACGCTGGTAGTCAAGCAAGATCCTAAGAGCTCTATCAATACGTATACTCACATATTAAGATAGAAAAACCAAGTAGCATACTACCATATTTAGCAAGACTGTTATATACATGTGAATATCCCAAGCTTCCATTAAGTAATATACAAACTAGTATGATACATTAATAGCCCCTAGGGCATATACACTAACAATCTCCCACTTGCACTAGGGCCATATACTGGCATATCGAAGACCGATGATCTCGAGTAGCCTCTCGAATTGAATCTGAGGTAGGGCCTTCGTGAATGGATCAGCAATGTTCTCTTCAGAAGCAACTCTCCGAACCTCGATCTCCTGACGATCAATGATCTCCCTGATCAGGTGATACCGCCTTAAGATGTGTCTGGATTTCTGATGGGACCTTGGTTCCTTCGCTAAAGCTATAGCTCCATTGTTGTCGCAATACAGAGGTATTGGATCAACAATGGTAGGAACCACTTGAAGTTCTGTTAGGAACTTCTTCATCCAGACTGCTTCTTTTGCGGCATCGCAAGCAGCTATATACGCCGCTTCCATAGTCGAGTCAGCAACGGTGTCCTGCTTGGAGCTCTTCCAGCACACCGCCCCTCCATTGAGGGTAAAGACATAACCCGACATGGACTTGGAATCGTCCTTATCACTCTGGAAGCCGGAATCAGCAAAGGCCTACAATCTGAGTTCTTTTCCGCCGTAAACCAAGAACATCTCCTTAGTCCTTCTCAGGTACTTGAGAATGTTCTTTACTGCTATCCAGTGCTTCTCCCCTGGGTCTGACTGATACCGGCTTACCACGCTTAGTGCGTAAGCTACATCTGGTCTGGTGCACAACATCGCATACATTATAGAGCCTACCGCAGAAGCGTAGGGTATAATAGACATACGTTCCCTTTCCAAATCAGTCTTGGGAGACATCGCTTTGGAGAGGGTGATTCCGTGACAAGCCGGTAGATTACCGCGCTTAGAATCTTCCATACTGAATCTTTTCAGTACAGTGTCGATATACCTGGACTGTGAAAGTCCCAACATCCTCTTGGATCTATCACGATAGATCCGGATCCCCAGAATGTAAGAGGCATCACCCAGGTCTTTCATGGAGAACCTGTGTGATAAGAATCCTTAGACAGATTGTAGCATAGGAATGTCATTTCCTATCAATAGAATGTCATCCACGTACAAGACGAGGAATACGACACTTCTGGCTACAACTTTACTATATATGCACGGTTCATCTGGATTTTTGATAAAGTCATATTCTTTGACTGTCTCATCAAAACAGATGTTCCAACTCCGCGATGCCTGCTTTAGTCCATAAATGGACTTAAGCAGCTTGCATACTTTCCCGCTGCTCCCACTCTGATTGAAACCCTCTGGCTGATCCATATATACGCACTCTTCTAAATTTCCATTCAGAAAAGCCGTCTTTACGTCCATCTGCCAGATTTCATAATCATGGAAGGCAGCAATAGCAAGAAGGACCCAAATGGATTTGAGCATAGCCACTGGAGAAAAAGTTTCGTCATAGTCCAAACCAGGTCTTTGACGAAAACCCTTTGCAACAAGTCTAGCCTTATAGGTTTCCACCTGTCCATCTACACCAATCTTTTTCTTGAAGATCCATTTGCATCCTATGGGTATTACCCCATCTGGAGCAAAGTCCAAAGTCCATACTTTGTTGGTGTACATGGACTCCATTTCGGTCCGCATTGCATCTAGCCATCGTACCGAGTCGCCGCTCTGGATGGCCTGCTGGAAGTCAGTAGGTTCATCATCATCTATGATGCAATCCTCTCTATCCCCATCTATGAGAAAACCGTAGTATCTCTCAGGCGGATGAGACGGCCTACTACTCCTGCGGAGGTGTGCGGGAATGTCCTGTTCATCCTGAACTTCCGGTTCTACTAAACTTTCAGTATTAGTTTGTGGTTCTGGAATTTCTTCCAGTTCTATTTCGCTCCCACTTGATTCCTTTTCTAAAAACTGATGTTCTAGAAAATGGGCATTACGAGAAACAAATACCTTTTGTTTCTCTGCGTAATAGAATAGATATCCCCTGGAGTTCTTTGGATATCCCACAAACTTACACTTTACTGATCGTGCCTCGAGCTTGTCCACATGCTGCTTTTTAACAAAAGCTGGACATCCCCAAATCTTTATATACTGTAGATGGGGTTTCTTCCCGCTCCACATCTGATATGGAGTGGTAGGCACAGTCTTGGTAGGTACCATGTTCAAAAGATATGCCGCTGATTCTAGCGCATAACCCCAGAAAGATCGCGGTAACTCAGCATTACTCATCATGGATCGTACCATATCTAATAGGGTTCGATTCCGTCTCTCTGATACACCATTATGCTGTGGAGTGTATGGAGGAGTAAGCTTAGAGAGAATTCCTTTCTCTTTTAGGTAACCTAGGAACTCGGCACTCAAGTATTCACCACCTCGATCAGATCTAAGTGTCTTGATACTTTTGCCGGTTTGGTTTTCTACTTCATTCTTATACTCTTGGAATTTCTCAAAAGCCTCGGATTTATGTTTCATCAGATAAATGAATCCGTATCTTGAGTAATCATCCGTGAAAGTAATGAAATAGGAAAAACCACCTCTTGCATGTGTAGACATTGGACCACATACATCGCTGTGTATGAGTCCTAAGAGCTCGCTCGCTCTTACTCCTTGTCCAGTGAATGGAGTCTTTGTCATCTTTCCTTTGAGACAAGATTGACAAGTGTCATAAGTTTGATATTCGAACGAGTCCAAATATCCTTCTCTATGCAACTTAGTCAACCTTCTCTCATTGATGTGACCCAGTCTACAATGCCATAAGAAAGCTTTATTTAAATCTGGAGACTTTCTTTTTAGTGTGTTTTGGACATTGAAAATTTGGAGTTGGTTTAAAACATATATACCGTTATTTAGTGTACCGGACCCAATCAAACCATGATTAAGGTGGATGTTAACAACATCTCTTACAAACGTGAAATCATAACCTTTATTTGATAACAAGGAAACTGATATGATATTACACGTTAAGCTTGGTACAAAAAAACAGTTATGTAAAACCAAAATGTGTCCACTCGTCAATCCTAGGTGATAATCCCCGACGGACGCAGCTCCCACGCTAGCTCCGTTAGCAACCTTTAGGGTCATATCACCTTCCTTCAGCACTCTACGGTTTCTCAGTGCCTGCAATGAATTGCAAATATGAGATCCTGATCCGGTATCCAATACCCAGGAAGTAGAGTTGATCGACAGACAATTCTCAATTACAAACACACCTGAAGTCGAAGCCACAGCTTGCTTCGGTTCCTGGTTCTTGGCGTTCCACGCCTTGCAATCCTTCTTCCAGTGCCCTTTCCTGTGACAATGGAAGCACTCATCCTGGCCAACTACCGGTACCGCAAACTTTTTCTTTCCCTTCCCTCCCACCTTACTTACACCTCCTCTAGGTCTGGGGACGGCCTTCTTCTTCCTTCCTTTGGCCTTAGCCTTGGACCCGGAAGAAGATGCACCGCCAACAAACATAGCGGGTGTTTCCTTTGCCTTCTGCAAGGTGCCCTCTGCACTCCTTAACATGTTCAGGAGTTCCGGAAGTTCAACTTCTTTTCTTTGAATGTTGAAGTTCAGGATAAACTGGGCGTAGGTGGAAGGAAGGGGCTGGAGAATAAGGTCTGTATAGAGCTCATTATCCAAAGTCATCCCAAGGTCTGCGAGCTCTTCTATATAGCCGATTATCTTTAGGACATGTTCTCCTACCGATGACCCGATAGCCAACCTCGCTCGAAACAAGTTCTTTGAGGTCTCGTATCTTGCTATACGAGATTGCTCTCCATAAAGTTCCTTTGTATGGAGAAATATGGCGTCTAGTTCCATATCCTCGTGCCTCCTCTGATGTTCATTGTTCATCGAGGCAAGCACGATGCACTTGGCTTTCGCGCAATCTAAATCCCAGGTTTTGCGGATTTCCTTATCCGCATTACTGGATTTGGGACCAGGGACAGCAGGTGCCGTAGCGGTGAGGACGTACCCCAATTTGTCATAGGTCAAAGCCATTTTGACATTCCGCAGCCAATTTTTATAGTTTGTCCCTGTCAGTATATTTTTCTCTAAAAGTAACTTAAGTCCGGTCATTTTCAGGGTCGCTGCAATTTGGAGAGAGAGAAGAAAACTCTTTAGCATGATGCTCTTGCAAGTTTAGAGTGGTTTTTAGTTTATCTAAACTGGATGGCTCCCACTGTTTCTCGAATCCTTCCTCAAACCATAAAAGAAGAATTAGCCAGGACTATTCTTACTGTACAATTCTTGCTTAACCGTTCAGCCAGGCCAGTGTCGATACTTCGAGGGAGGTTTTCCAACGCTTTCGCGAAGTTCCTTAATTAAAGAACCTCTTTTCTCTGGGGGCGTAACTCCGTTGACACCTTTCTGGACACCTACTTGGTTTATAGCATTGATCGTTAAGTGACGAATATCCTGATAAGTAGCATATACTTACAGTAGGATCGGGATCCAAATATCATCGTATGATATTGTTGAAAGAATGCTACCAACATTCATCAAACTCCAAATGGTATGCATCTCTTCGCAAATTTCAGTTTCTTTAGAAATTCCCGATATAAATTTTTGCCCCATGCTCTTATGACCTTGGCGTTAGGTCAAAATGTCATAAATCACATGTCAAGTTCTACCCATCATTATCTTGTCAATTTGAACCCATCCGTATATATCCTTGACGTTCGGCCAAAATGATAATACGACTGTCCCAAACTAACTCATCTATCTATGCAACAAATGAATATCCAGTAGCTACCAAACACTATGCCTTGGCGTTAGGTCAAAATACATAGCTTGAATACTACTGAATACCCAGATGAAATGACGGAGGGCTACGAATGGTTTTGGCGAAACCGTGAACGTAGTGAACTTGATATAACCGAAGGAACCTGATAGCTTTAAAAGGAGTGGTTAAAGCTCCGCATTTAAAAATATCTGTTTAAAAATTAACCGAGTGGTTTCTTTTAAATTGTTCCAACGATTAAACTTTTGGTTTATTTTCTTTGCATTACAGATAATGCGTCCCATCATTAACCTATCATTGCAGAAAACAACGAAAATACAACGTCCTCTTATGCCATCCGCATTCGCCACGGGGTCCCGTCATTACCCGTTAGGTTACTTAACTAACGACAGAGCGGGGGCTGGGCTAGCGCGGGTGTAAAACATAAGTGACGTCTAAATAGCTATCATATATAGATATTTTACATTCGTCTGACGCAATGATATTCATTCCAGATCACAGATGAACTTAATTGGATTTGCAAGCAATCTGTGTTTGTTTTGAGCCTGCAACAAAAGACGGATTAAACAGTTGTGATGAATAGCCATTACCCCACCCAAGACCCCAACGGGTACGGCAAACTACCCACCCGGCAGTTTGTGCACCCCACCTTGGGTCTGTCCTAGGAGCAAAAACAGTAAAATGAAATAATACAACGGTGGCTACAACCGCAACCTGGATGTGCCCCGCAAAATAATATTACAACAAATTACATTTACATCAAATGAATTAAATAATAACCCATCACATAACCCCGGCTATACATCACAACAGTCCAACACTGTTCATATGCACAAACAGATAAAATCCATTACAGAAATGTGCAACCCCTGCCAACCGACATACTAGCAGTTAGGGGAGGTTTACGAACACATTATACAAACACAGATATAATCCAACAACCAAATACTGTATAATTTCGATCGATTAAACACTTTTAATTTTGCTCCAATACTTTTCTGTAAATCTGAAACCTGAGCAAAAATTAAAAAATTCCAGAAAATACCAAATATTCCAGAGAACCAACACAGGAAAATTGGGTTCCTGAATCGCCAACTCGGCGGCGGAATCGCGGCGGATCGGTGGGATCCGCCGCGGTTCCGCGGCGCTTTAGGCGATTCAGGGGCCCAATTTTCTTGGGTGTTCTTCTACTGTCTTTTCAAGCTTTCTGAACATCCCTGAAAAATTTTTGGACTTCATTTAAAAATCGACAGAAACAGATGATTTCGGGCTTTTCCGGTTTCGTTTTTTTCGTTTGAAATTCATACAAATTTGCAAGTAAGTTATTTATTGTTTAGCGAGGCTCTGATACCACTGTAAGTCGATGTACAACACCCCACGACTTGCGGGGAGGCGGAAATATGAAAAACGATCTTGTTTCTTGTTTAAACATCGACTAACCGCACGAATCGAAACTAAACGATAACTAACAAGAAACATAGAAGTTCTATACTACTATGTTTAGGGATTATACCTAACGAATCGTGTCCTTCGTCTTTGCGAACTCCTCCTCCTCCTCGGCCTTCTCGAAGTAGTAGACAATCCACCTGAGAGCTTTACTCCAAGCTTAGCCTCTAAACTTGAGGCAACTAACCTTCTTTAAGCGCTAATCAAAGAAGCTAGGTGATATAGAGTGAGGGTTATGGTTTAGTTAGTCTAACTAATCCTTGTACTCAACACATGAGAGGGGAGGATTAGGGTTTGAAGAGGGAGAGCTTGAGGAGAGAGAAGATGAACATAATAATGAAGTGAGAATAGTGAGTTATGATAATATAGATCAAGCATTTCTTTTTATCAAGAAAAGAAAATAAATCAAATTAACAACCATGCTTGATAATATCTAGTGATGATTCATTTCCATGGATAATGACATGGATGAATCATCCATATGACTCACTAATCACATTCATTGTATATGCCACCTAAACCTCCTTAGTCACCACCTTCTAGAAGCTTCTCGCGCAATTACGAGAACGCCCCTCCTTTCCGCAAGAATACGGAAAAACATTAGACTGTATAAAACCAATAACTGGATACCAGTAACTGGCTTAAACCAAAGCCGACTGGTAAAAACTGTCCGAAAGTCGTACGTGCGTAAACACAGGTATGCGTCCGAACCCTTGTCGTAAAACCATACGACCTCTATATCGTTTCGCCCGGAGTAGGGAAACTCTCTGTGTGGGACTCTAGAGACTCGACTACTACGCTGGCAGTGGGTTTAACCATAGACCGCAAGCGGCACTAGCTGTACATAACGGTCCCCAGGTAGATGTCGATAAGAAGGCCGATGAGGAAACCCATCCGAACTCCTACTGAGTCTGATGTGACAATCTCCATACAGTTCGGTCCGTTCGTCCAAGACGATCGCATATCGGGCCTAGGGGGCGGCAAGCGTCAGTCCCCTAATAGCGGTATAAGTCATGTCGGAGGGAAGCCCATTACACCCTGAGAAACTACTGGAACCTACCAGCAAATCTCGCTTGCCCTGGCCAGGGACTTTGCGTAATGGCTCTCTGACACAGCGCGATATCAACTCCCAATACCGGGAGAGACGAATCCTGTCTAACCACCACTGCCTCCAAGTGCTCGGGACTGCACCCAACTGCTACCTGTTTGCACGACTCCTTTGAGCCGTGGTAAGGTAGCAATCTAAGAACAGTGGGACACACTCGAGGCGAAGTAGCAGTGTCAAGTCTGCGGACTATGCTGTACTCATGTCACCTGGGAACTGTTCACTGACGACTGGTATAAAACCAACCAACAGTTCCCTGTGAGTCCTGTCCGGTGTACCCGTAACCTAACGAGCACCCGCATACTATCTCCAGTACGACGTACTGACGGCTGTGGGACAGACCATCTCCCCAATTGGGATGAGAAGCGTACACACTAGTCTACTCCGGAGTATCGATGCTCTGTCTCGATAATCCAACGACTAGGGACCTGAATAAGGATGTGCTTGTAGACTACCCAGCCCCCACTAGTGTGACTGCCATCACAACGCTGGTAGTCAAGCAAGATCCTAAGAGCTCTATCAATACGTATACTCACATATTAAGATAGAAAAACCAAGTAGCATACTACCATATTTAGCAAGACTGTTATATACATGTGAATATCCCAAGCTTCCATTAAGTAATATACAAACAAGTATGATACATTAATGGCCCCTAGGGCATATACACTAACATCCATGTGGTGGTCGGATGGTTCTCTCCTCGTCGTCTCTTTGTGCCGAAGATGGATCCACCTGAAAGCTTCTACCTTTGGCTTGACTTCAAACTAGAAGAAACTAGAACACTTGGTTTGCTAAACCTTGTGTACTAGGATGAGTAGAGGAGTGTGTTGGATTTTATCTCTATGGTTCTTGCTTCTCAACACATGAGACAAGTGAACCATGAACTAGAGAGAGAGCAAGAGGAAGAGGGAGAGCTCAAGCATGAGAGAGAAAGGAAATGAGAGAATGAGCAAGACTTTTTGCCATCCAAGCTCTCATAATCCAAAATCATCATAACAAATAATAGTAATTGAGTATTATGTGATGGTTCAAGTCAAAATGGCCATATCATTTCATGCACTCATTTTGCAAAAAGAAACAAGCAAGCAAAAGTCTTTGCCATGAAATGATAGCCATTGTAATGATGAAGGTCAACAAGTCCAACCTAGTCAACCGGTCCACTAAGTCAACAAGTCAACAAAGTCAACCATCAACAACCATGTCACAATAATACTTAATTAATATTATTGTTAATCATATTTCTTATTCTCATTAGGGTTTAGCAAAAAGTCAACAGTCAACAACCCTAATGAGAATCCTCTGCCTCTGTCTCTCTATCAACTGTGCATATACACCCGCATCCGCGTTCCGAGGAACACGAATACAAACGAGAAAAAACCAATCCCAAAACGTACACTAGGATCTGGCTAAAACCAAAGCCCGCTAGTGTTAACTTCCCGGACACTAAACGTGCACAAGTGCACGGATGTGACCGAACCCTGTCGCAAAACCATGCGACATCTAATCTTTTGCCTAAAGGCGAATAGCTCTCTGTATGGGACTCTAAAGACTCGACACTACGCTGGCAGTGGGTTTAACCACAGACCGCAAGCGGAACTAGCTGTGCGTAACGGTCCCCAGGTAGATGCCGATAAGAAGACGGACGAGGTGAAACCCATCTAAACTCCTACTGAGCCTGAATGTGACAATCTGCGTACAGTCCGGTCTGTTCGTCTGAGAATATCGCATGGCGGGCCTAGGGGGACGGTAAACGTCAATCCCCTAATAGCGGTACAAGTCGTGTCGGAGTGTAGCCCAGAACACCCTGAGATAACGCTGGAAACCTACCAGTATATCTCGCTTGCCCTGGCCAAGGACTTTGTGTAATGGCTCTACTAGACACAGCGCGATATCAACCCCCAATACCGGGAGAGACGACTCCTGTCTAACCGTCACTGCCTCCAAGTTCTTCGGGACTGCACCCAACTACTACCTGTTTTCACGACTCCTTTGAGCCGTGGTAGGGTAGTAATCTAAGTACAGTGGGAACACACTCGAGGCGAAGTGACAGTGTCAAGTCAGCGGACTAAGCTGTACTCATGTCACCTGGGAACTGATAACTGACGATAGGTATAGTACCAACCAACAGTTCCCGACGAGTCCTGTCTAGTTTACTCGTAACCTAATGAGTACCCGCATACTATCTTAAGTACGACGTACTGACGGCTGTGGGACAGACCGTCTCCCACACTGGGATGAGAAGCGCATACGCTAGTCTACTCCGGAGTATCGATGCCCTGTCTCGATAGTCCTACGACTAAGGACCTGCATAAGGATGTGCTTGTGGATTATCCAGCCCCCACGGGTGTGACTGCCATCACAACGCTGGTAATCAAGCAAAGATCCTATGGGCTCCACTAATGTGTATAGGTGATATACTAAAATAAACACATGTACACATTAAAGTAGAAACAAACCAAGTAGCATACTACTATTTTGAGCAAGATTGTCTATACAAGGTGAATATCCCAAGCTTCCATTAAGTAATATACAAACTAGTATGATACAGTAATGGCCTCTACGGCATATACACTAACAGGTGGGTGATCTTCTAAACCTTGAAGTCAAGGTAGTGGAGGAGGACTAAGTGTTATTGCTCATATATTCACTTCCAAAATCATATGAACACTTGGTGACAACGATCCTTTATGCGAAGGAGATTCTAGAAATGGATGAGGTTACAACGAAACTTCTAAATAATGTGATCATGAAGAAATCAAACCCATCAAAGGAGTCATCGGGGTGGTTCTCCCGTGAAACGGCAAGGTCGAGGAATAAAGATGGAGGCAAGAGTATAAAGGAAAAATCCAAATCATCCGGGAAAGTGAGCTGACTGTGCTTCTTTTGCAAACAGTCAGGACATCTAAAGAAGCAATGTCATAAATATAAACAGTGGTTGGAGAAGAAGAGTAAAAGTACCAGCACAAAGGGTTCAGATCATGCCAGTGTTGTGACCAAAACAGAAGAAGATCCGTGTGATGTACTTGTTGGGTTACGTCAGCGCCCTAGCCATCTACCGTGGCCGGTGCGGAACAAAAATTGGAGTTTAAAAACTTAGCGCTAACGAAACCAGCTAAAATCAAACCATAAACTTATACTACCTCACTACAAGAAGCACTAGCTACTGAGATAGAAGTGTTATACCAAATGATCCATGTCCTTCGGTCTTTTACGATCTTCATAAGCTCCTTGAGACGTCATAGATCGAGTTTGGCCTCCGGTCTCCCTTCATCGAAGATGATCCACCCGAGAGTATATAGTTCGAGCTCCAACCTCAATACTCAGGGGTACCAAGTTCGCTAAACTAGATAGCCTAGAGGATGTAGAGAGTGATGATGGATTGATATGTCTCAAAATACCTTAGGTTTCTCAACACATGAGACATTAAGGGTTGTGGAAGAAGAAGGAAGCTTGAGGTGATCAGAGAGTGTTGTGATAAGCATTGTATCAAGAAGAATGGCTAAGTCTTGTGAATTATCAAGCATACAATAATTCACAACCAATGAAACAAGCATGCCTCATGAGTCACCCCATGAGTCATAACATGAGTCGCCAAGTAGCCATGCTTCAATAAATGCAACGAACACTTCACACTACCACCTCATTAACCATTTATTCCAAAATGGTTAAAACACAAATGAGGTGTCTTCTTCTAGAAGCATCCTTGCGTAAATTACAAGAATACCCCTCACCGTATATACATACCCATATCCGTATTCCGAAAAAATACGAATACTATGAGACGAAAATAATCCAATAATCTAATACGAGAATCCGGCTTAAACCAAAGCCCACTAGTATTATCCGTCCGAATCATAATCCGTGTAGCCAGTACACGTATATGATCGAACCCTGCCGTAAAACCATACAACCACTACATCGTATCGTTCGAAGCAGGGAAACTCTATGTGTTGGACTGAAAAGACTTGTCAATACGCTGGTTGTGGGTTTAACCACAATCACATCAGCGGTACTAGCTGTACGTAACGGCTACCCACGTATTGAGTGAAAGGAAGGCCGACGAGCAAACTCATCCGGACCTTTACTGAGCCTGTCCGTGACAATCTCCGTACAGTCCGGTCTGTTCGTCTAAGAGTATCGCATAGCGGGTCTTGGGGGTGGATAAAGTCACACCCCTAATAACGCGATATTTCGTGTCGGTATGATGCCCATCACCAACTGAGAAACTACCGATCCAAATCAGTAATTCTCGTCTACCTTGGCCAAGAATTTCTGGTGATGGCCACCTGTGCACTACTCGACATCAACCCCCAATACCGGGAGAGATGAATCCCCGACGATCCGCTCACTGCCTCCATGTGTCTCGGGACTGTACCCAACTAAAACCTGTTTGCACGACTCCTTTGAGCCGTGGTAGGATAGTAATCAAAGCACAATGGGAACTCACACAAGACAAATGACGATCTCAGGTCGACAGATTAACTTGTACACATGTCACCTAGGAACTGCTATCTGAAAATAGATATAATACCAACTAGCATGTTCCCGACAAGTCCGTCCGGTGTACTCATAACCCAATGAGCACCTGCATACTATCTTAGGTGTAGGGTTCCTAGGCACTCTTGTGAAGGTTCAAAAGGCATCAAACATGCCCGGATTAAATTTTAGACGTGCCGAACAACCCAAAGCCGGGATCTTTGCTAGATTATTAGGGTTTAACATGCAATAAGATAACTTTTATCTAAGTGTGAGGGATTACAACCTTTGTAGTCCGGTCCTTCACTTCACAAGCTCCGAGTAGAAGTCCCTTTGCCGCGATCCACGATCTCCCGGACTCATGAGAGGCTCCACGACTCGAACGATCCATGCTAGCTCGAAGTATTCCAAATCTCCGATGATCTACCTTGAAGTTGCTTCGACTCAAGCTTTCTCACTCAAAAGAGAAGAACACACTAATCCCATGGGCTAGATGAGATGAGGATGAGAGAGTAGTGATTTTGCTTTCTTTTTAAATCATTTTCTCAATTTTTATCATCACTTTAGGATTTTCAAGAGAGCTTATCAAGAGAGAAGAAGAAGCTAATGGAAAATATAATCCTTAGATAAATCCTTTTGTGATGAATAGAATATAAACCATATGATTGAATCATTAACCATGGTCAAGGATGAGTGGCTCAAAATGAGTAGAGAATAAACTAGAGTTAGGGTTTGGTTAGGTTTAGAAAATATCTTAAGAATGACAAAAGAAGAAACCTTCTAGAAGATGCATGAAACATCTAACCCAAATTAAACCCTAAACTCAATTAATCATCCTTAAACATGTTTAACAATTAATCATAACATGTCACAATAATATATATCACATATATATTATATATTTGCAACAAAAGAAAATAATACAATTAACATATATCGCATATATATCAATGTATCATCCACTGAGAAAATGAAATAATAAAGCGAGCCAATATTAGATAATGTAATACAATATATCATATATATTATTATACATTAAATCATCGAATCAACACTTGATTCGACGATCCGGCTATATCGAATATTACCGACTAATATATCATGTACTGATTCATCGAATCAACACTTGATCCGATGACCCGGTTCATATCCATATATCGCGAGAATATAATACGGTATCCCATATCGCATTATTCTCGTTCCTGCGCATATCACATATGCGCCACTACTCCGTTTCGCCTGAGCCAAGAAACCTCTGTGTAGGACTCTAAAGAATCGTCAATACGCAGGTAGCAGGTGATGATCATATCAAACACCCACAAGCTGCAAGCGGTCAGCTAAACGTAACAGCCACCCAGGTATTGAGCGATCAGAAGATCAACAAGCTAGCCTGTGCGTTCTCCTGTGAATCCAACCAGTAACACTCCCGTACAGTCCGGTCTGTTCGTCTGATATGTCGCATATCAAGTCTAGGGGTGGTATACGTCAGACCCCAGTAACCGATAAGTCGTGTCGATGTGTGGCTCATAACGGGTCGAGAAACTACTAGTAACACTTACCAGTAAATCTCCATATCAGCCCTGGCCAGGGACTTCCAGTTATAGCCAATCGAACACAGCACAACATCAACTCCCTATACCGGGAGAGACGAATCCCCTCCTATCGCTCATTGCCTCCATGTGATTCGGGACTGTACCCAAAAGCCACCGTTTTGCACGCCCTCTTGGACGTGGTAAGGTGGAAATCAAAGCACAGTGGGAATCACACAAGACTCCATGACGATCTCGGGTCTACAGACTACCCTGTACCAGTGTCACCAGAGAACTGCCATCTGACGTGTGGTATATCACCATCTGGGAGTTCTCGGCGAGTCCGTCCAGTGTACCCAGTCTCCACTGAGCACCCGTACACCATCTCTGATGTCTAACACCGATGGATATGGGATCATCCATCGCCCATCATATGGGTCAAGATGCGTATACGCTAGTCTACTCTGGCGTATCGATGCCCTGTCTCGATATACCCTCGACTAGGAACAGTTATAGGATGTACTCATCGACTACCGCGGCCCCCACTAGTATGATCTCATCATAGTCCCAGTAGTCGAGTACAAATCCTAAGGGCTTTATCAACATGTGAGAGTAAAACAGTAAACCAATACAAGTCAACATGTTAAGATAAAGTGAAACCAAATAGCATACTATCATGACGAGCAAGAAAGTCATCTCTATATATAACCAAGCATCCATTATAATATACATCATATGTACAACAATGGCCTCTAGGGCATATACATAACTAACAATCTCCCACTTGCACTAAGGCCAGCTGCTGTAGTATCTCATACCTAGCATCCCGAATAATCTCTCAAACTGTATCTGGGGAATAGCCTTCGTGAATGGATCCGCAGTGTTGTCCTTCGTATCTACTCTCCTGACCTCGATCTCCCGGCGATCAACTATCTCCCTGATCAGGTGATACCGCCTCAGAATATGTCTGGACTTCTGATGGGACCTGGGTTCCTTGGCCAAAGCCACAGCTCCATTGTTATCGCAATACAGAGGTATTGGATGCTCAATGGATGGAACCACACCAAGTTCACTAATGAACTTCTTGATCCAGACAGCCTCTTTGGCAGCATCGTTGGCAGCGATGTATTCAGCCTCCATCGTTGAGTCTGCCACGGTATCCTGTTTGGAACTCTTCCAACATACCGCCCCTCCATTGAGGGTAAAGACAAAACCCGAATGCGACTTAGAGTCGTCCTTATCACTTTGGAAGCTGGAATCGGTAAAGGACTCCACCTGGAGTTCTCCGTTACCATACACCAAGAACATCTCCTTAGTCCTTCGCAAGTACTTGAGAATGTTCTTCACAGCTGTCCAGTGACTCTCTCCAGGATCTGCTTGATACCGACTCACTACACTTAGTGAGTATGCAACATCGGGTCTGGTACATAGCATCGCATACATGATAGAGCCTACTGCCGAAGCATAGGGTATCCCTTGCATGCGAGCTCTCTCCAAATCAGTCTTGGGAGACATCTCTTTGGAGAGACTGAGTCCAGAGATCGTGGGCTGATTCCCACGTTTGGATTCTTCCATACTAAACCTCTTTAGTATGGTGTCAATGTACCTGGATTGGGACAATCCCAGTAACCGTTTAGATCTATCTCTATAGATCATGATTCCCAATATGCAGGAGGCATCACTTAGATCTTTCATTGAGAATCTCTGTGATAAGAAGAGCTTGACTGATTGCAGCATAGGAATATCATTTCCTATCAAGAGTATGTCATCGACGTACAATACGAGGAAGACAACCTTACCCTCTGCTACCTTCTTATAGATACAAGGTTCATCTATATTTTTGATGAAGTCAAACTCTTTGACTACAACATCAAAACAGATTTTCCAACTCCGCGATGCTTGCTTTAACCCATAAATGGATTTAAGCAGCTTGCACACCTTTCCGCTGCTCCCACTATCTACGAAGCCCTCTGGCTGAGTCATGTACACGCACTCTTCTAAATCACCGTTTAGAAAGGCGGTCTTAACATCCATTTGCCAGATTTCGTAGTCATGGTATGCAGCAATGGCAAGTAAGATCCGGATGGACTTAAGCATAGCCACTGGAGAAAAGGTTTCGTCATAATCCACACCTGGTCGTTGACGAAAACCCTTTGCTACAAGTCTAGTTTTGAAAGTCTCAACTTTTCCATCTACACCAAATTTCTTTTTAAAGATTCACTTGCTCCCAATGGATTTTACCCCTTCAGGAGCAATTTCCAAAGTCCATACTTTGTTGGTGTACATGGATTCCATCTCAGATCGCATTGCATCCAGCCATTTCACAGAGTCACCACTCGTGATGGCCTGCTCGAAACTAGTCGGTTCATCATCATCCATGATGCAGTCCTCGCTTCCACCATCAATGAGAAAACCGTAGTATCTCTCAGGTGGACGAGAAACCCTGCTAGATCGGCGGAGAGGCTGGGGTTCGTCGGGTACTACTGAATCCTCTGGTTCCAATAAATCATCTGCCGTAGTTTGTGTTGCTGGAACCTCTTCCAGTTCTACCTCATTGCCATCAATGTCTTTCATAAGAAAACCCTTTTCTAAAAAGGTGGCATGTCGAGAAACAAACACTTTCTGTTCCTCGGAGTGGTAGAAGATATACCCTCGCGAATGTTTGGGATATCCAATAAACTTACATAAGACAGATCTTGCCTCGAGTTTGTCCGGATTTTGTCTTTTGACATAGGCTGGACAACCCCATATCTTAATATACATAAGAGATGGTCTCTTCCCTTTCCATATCTCATATGGAGTGGTAGGCACTGATTTGGTAGGAACCATATTTAATAGATGTATGGCTGTCTCAAGCGCATACCCCCAGAAGGAAATAGGTAACTCAGCCTCGCTCATCATAGAGCGCACCATATCTAATAGGGTGCGATTCCTCCGCTCAGATACGCCGTTGTGCTGTGGTGTATAAGGAGGAGTAAGCTGAGAGAGAATCCCATTCTCTTTTAGATAGTCTAAAAACTCACCGCTTAAGTATTCACCTCCTCGATCAGATCGAAGAATTTTAATACTTTTGCTCGTTTGGTTTTCTACTTCGTGCTTATATTCTCTGAATTTCTCAAAAGCTTCAGACTTGTGTTTCAACAGGAACACATGTCCGTATCTAGAGAGATCGTCAGTGAATGTAATGAAGTAGGAAGAACCGTTCCTGGCATGCGTAGACATGGGACCGCATACTTCACTATGTACCAGTCCTAAGAGTTCGGTAACTCTTTCTCCGTGTCCACTAAACGGAGCTTTGGTCATTTTTCCTTTGAGACATGAATGGCAAGTATCATAAGATGATAATTCGAACGGATACAAATAACCATCTTTATGTAACTTAGCCAGTCGTGTCGCATTGATATGACCAAGTCTACAATGCCACAAGTAGGATTCGTTCATATCTGAACTTTTCCTCTTGTGTGTGTTTTGTATATTCAGAACTGTATTCTGATTTAGAATGGATATGCCATTATGTAACGAGCCTGATGCAATCAACTTTTGATTTAGGAATATGTTCATAACATTATCCTGTACTATAAAATTATATCCCTCTTTACTCAATAAAGAAACTGATATAATGTTGCACATCATGTTCGGTATATAATAGCACTCATTTAGAATCAGTGTATTACGACTTGGCAATACAAGGTGATATTCGCCAACTGCTTTGGCTACAATACTTGCACCGTTCCCTACTTGAACGGAATGATCACCTTTTCCCAGTTCTCTACCTTTCCGTAGCCCATGTAACAATTTACATATGTGGGATCCTGATCCGGTATCTAATACCCAGGACGTAGGGTGAACTGAGAAACAGTTCTCAATAACTAACACACCCGAAGAAGATGCATCAACATGTATGTTCTTTTGGACGGCGTGAGAATCCAGATATTCTCCTGTTTCCTGTTCAGTCTTATAACTCTTATAAGAAAGAACGGGTCTAACGTTCCCTTGCACAGTACAATAATCAGGTTTAGTCAATACATCCATATTATTATCTTGATTATGGCCTGAAATGGTCGCTACCTGGAGAGAGAGAGAAGAAAACACTTTAGCGTATGCTCTTGCAAGATTAGATTGGTTATTATCTTATCTAATCAGGATGTCTCCCACTGTTTTTATCAAATCTACCTTAAAACCCTAAAAGGCAAGATTAGCCGGGATTAATTACACCTTACAATTTCGTCAATCTTTCAGCCAGATCAGTGTCGGTACTTTGAGGGAGGTTCCCCGTGCTCTCGCACGGACCTAATTAATGTAAACCTCATTTTCCCAGAGGCGTAACCCCGTTAACACTTTTCTAGACACCTACTTGAATGACTAATTGTCCTGTGTAAAACTCTCCCAGGAGTAACTCTTACTCGCAGTAGGTATCGGGATCCAACTATCTCATAGGAGGTATGCAATCTCATTGCAAATTTCAACACTTGAAATTCTCGATAATGCTTTTACCCCTAGCGTCCCATGACCTTGACGAAGGCCAAACTACTCATAGAGCGCTAGTCAAGTTCAACCCGTTCATTTCTTGATTGAATTAAACCCACCCGTACGACCCTTGACGAAGGCCAAACTACGCCGTACGAATACCCTAATCCAATCGCATCTTATGCTGACAGATAAGTACTAGTTAGCTACCGTACACTACGCCTTGACGAAGGCCAAACTACCGTAGCACGAATACTAAGTAGCATTTATCTGAAATGACGGAGGGCTACGCAGGTTTTTCAGAAAACCCTGAGCGTAATGAACTTGATATCGTTGTAGAATCGAGTGAAGTTTTGAAAAGGAGTGTTTTTTAGGCTTTTCTTAATTTCGCTAAAGGGGTCACTCCCGGTGAAGGGATCGTCGGCCCTTTCCTCATCGAATAAGGTGCAGGATATATCACATATACCGCTGTGCAAAGCAAAACACTAAAAGCAATCAAAAGACAAACCGCGTTTTGTAGCATCTGCCAGTTTTGCTAAAGGAGTCACTCCCGGTGAAGGGATCTCGGTCCTTTCCTCATCGAATAAGGTGCAGGATATATCGTATATATCACTGTACAAAGCAAAACTGTAGCTACCCCTTTTAGAAAGTTTTGATTCTACAACATCTTTAGGTTTCTTTTCTTTTATTAATCTCATTAATAAAAATCCCATCAGCTTATGCTTCCTAAGCATCACAGAAGAAACGAAAGCAGTAATATTTATATATCAGCATATATATATAGTATAAGCATTCGTCTCAGGCAGTAATATGATCTCATCACAGAACATTGCAGCAGAAGAACATATATGAAATATTGGATATACTAGGACGTCCGTGTTTTCAATACGAGCCTGTATAAAACACGGATTCCACGGTCGCGACGAATAGCCAAACCCACATCCCAAGACCCCTACGAGAGCGGCAAGTAACACTGCCAATTCTAGGGTTAGGAGACCCGGTCTCGACTCCTCGAGATGACCTCCCACTGGACCCTAGAACCCGGTTACTTGTGCTCCCCTCCTTGGGTCTACCTAATGCGGAAAAGTAAATAATATACACTGGTGACATCAACCGCAACCTGGAAGTGCCCCAAAAAGAATATTACATTACAAATGAATTTTACATGAATGAAAATAAAAACCCTCATCTCACATAAAACCCCGGCTATTCAGAACGCGACGATCCAATATAACATATCACAGCAACACATAATATCACATATCATCAACGTAAGTAAATATGCGCATCCCAATTGTCGTTGAATCATATAGCAACGAAACCGGCGATATCACATATTACACTTACGGTCACAGAAAAGAAAGTGTAAAACTACAATATTTGGAATCCACAATCACTTTAGACATCGTAAATCCGAAATATCACATACTCCGTATTTCATGCCTAACTCTATGAATTCCACATATTGTATCACATTCCAGATAAATAAACAGTATTAAACTTTTCGAACGGATAATCAAACACCCAAAATTTCCTAAACTGCTCAACTCTTGAGCGGGGTTCAAATAATCCCAGAATATGTCACAGTACCGGTGATCCAGCCGTAGAAGGGTCAAGCCAACGCCTCACATGTGGCACGCCGTACTGCCCCAAACCCGAAGGTTCAAAAGGCAGTTCAAGACAGTCACATAATCGAGTTAAGGTTTGTTGTCTTCTAGAGGGTCCACCGCTTAACTTGTATAATTTTTCCGAAAGATTTAAACCCGAATAAATTTCAACACTTGAAAATTTGCCGTACCGGGAAACAGTAAGTTAATGATATCCGTTCAAATAGTTTAACAGTTTCTAAATATCCGGAAAGAAATACGAAATTAAATATTCCGATCGAATCTACTATTACAAAACAAACCCCAGAATTTTAAACACCTGGAACAGATTAAAAATACCCAGAATAGTCAGCAAGTACCTACGGTCTATACCATGAAGCCACGTGTCCCAATCCTACAGTTCCGCCGCTGAACCGCCGCGCTAACCATGTTAATGCCGCGGATCCGCGCTCTGTTGGTGGAATTGTGGGCACGTGTTTCGTGGTAATTCTTAGAATTCCCTGCTGATTTTTTTACATATTTTTAATTCTGAAAAATCCCAAAATTTAAGAAATTTCCAGAGAGGGGTCAAGTTTCGTCGTTTCGGGTTCGATCGGAGTTTTAACTTCGTAAACACATCGCCTAATGCTCTAGCTAGGCTCTGATACCACTGTAGGGTTCCTAGGCACTCTTGTGAAGGTTCAAAAGGCATCAAACATGCCCGGATTAAATTTTAGACGTGCCGAACAACCCAAAGCCGGGATCTTTGCTAGATTATTAGGGTTTAACATGCAATAAGATAACTTTTATCTAAGTGTGAGGGATTACAACCTTTGTAGTCCGGTCCTTCACTTCACAAGCTCCGAGTAGAAGTCCCTTTGCCGCGATCCACGATCTCCCGGACTCATGAGAGGCTCCACGACTCGAACGATCCATGCTAGCTCGAAGTATTCCAAATCTCCGATGATCTACCTTGAAGTTGCTTCGACTCAAGCTTTCTCACTCAAAAGAGAAGAACACACTAATCCCATGGGCTAGATGAGATGAGGATGAGAGAGTAGTGATTTTGCTTTCTTTTTAAATCATTTTCTCAATTTTTATCATCACTTTAGGATTTTCAAGAGAGCTTATCAAGAGAGAAGAAGAAGCTAATGGAAAATATAATCCTTAGATAAATCCTTTTGTGATGAATAGAATATAAACCATATGATTGAATCATTAACCATGGTCAAGGATGAGTGGCTCAAAATGAGTAGAGAATAAACTAGAGTTAGGGTTTGGTTAGGTTTAGAAAATATCTTAAGAATGACAAAAGAAGAAACCTTCTAGAAGATGCATGAAACATCTAACCCAAATTAAACCCTAAACTCAATTAATCATCCTTAAACATGTTTAACAATTAATCATAATATGTCACAATAATATATATCACATATATATTATATATTTGCAACAAAAGAAAATAATACAATTAACATATATCGCGCATATATCAATGTATCAACCACTGAGAAAATGAAATAATAAAGCGAGCCAATATTAGATAATGTAATACAATATATCATATATATTATTATACATTAAATCATCGAATCAACACTTGATTCGACGATCCGGCTATATCGAATATTACCGAATAATATATCATGTACCGATTCATCGAATCAACACTTGATCCGATGACCCGGTTCATATCCATATATCGCGAGAATATAATACGGTATCCCATATCGCATTATTCTCGTTCCTGCGCATATCACATATGCGCCACTACTCCGTTTCGCCTGAGCCAAGAAACCTCTGTGTAGGGCTCTAAAGAATCGTCAATACGCAGGTAGCAGGTGATGATCATATCAAACACCCACAAGCTGCAAGCGGTCAGCTAAACGTAACAGCCACCCAGGTATTGAGCGATCAGAAGATCAACAAGCTAGCCTGTGCGTTCTCCTGTGAATCCAACCAGTAACACTCCTGTACAGTCCGGTCTGTTCGTCTGATATGTCGCATATCAAGTCTAGGGGTGGTATACGTCAGACCCCAGTAACCGATAAGTCGTGTCGATGTGTGGCTCATAACGGGTCGAGAAACTACTAGTAACACTTACCAGTAAATCTCCATATCAGCCCTGGCCAGGGACTTCCAGTTATAGCCAATCGAACACAGCACAACATCAACTCCCTATACCGGGAGAGACGAATCCCCTCCTATCGCTCATTGCCTCCATGTGATTCGGGACTGTACCCAAAAGCCACCGTTTTGCACGCCCTCTTGGACGTGGTAAGGTGGAAATCAAAGCACAGTGGGAATCACACAAGACTCCATGACGATCTCGGGTCTACAGACTACCCTGTACCAGTGTCACCAGAGAACTGCCATCTGACGTGTGGTATATCACCATCTGGGAGTTCTCGGCGAGTCCGTCCAGTGTACCCAGTCTCCACTGAGCACCCGTACACCATCTCTGATGTCTAACACCGATGGATATGGGATCATCCATCGCCCATCATATGGGTCAAGATGCGTATACGCTAGTCTACTCTGGCGTATCGATGCCCTGTCTCGATATACCCTCGACTAGGAACAGTTATAGGATGTACTCATCGACTACCGCGGCCCCCACTAGTATGATCTCATCATAGTCCCAGTAGTCGAGTACAAATCCTAAGGGCTTTATCAACATGTGAGAGTAAAACAGTAAACCAATACAAGTCAACATGTTAAGATAAAGTGAAACCAAATAGCATACTATCATGACGAGCAAGAAAGTCATCTCTATATATAACCAAGCATCCATTATAATATACATCATATGTACAACAATGGCCTCTAGGGCATATACATAACTAACATTAGGTGACAAACTGACACCAATGGCTTGTGAGACTGGCCGCCACCCCTCGTCGGGGTCTCGATAAGTATACACTAGTCTACTCCGGAGTATTGATGCCCAGTCTCGATACTCCCTTGACTACGGACATTTAAGGATTTGCTTATAGACCACCCAGCTCCCACGTATATGATCACCATGTTGGTTATAGTGCCCTCAAGTCAATTATTGGATCGCAGGCACGCGATTGCGATGATTGAAGGAGGACCTATACCGGTAGGACAGTCTTACTCGAGATGATAGTATGATATCTGGTTTGTCTTTATCATCATCTATCTGCTTTGGGTGGCTTTACTGATCACTATTACATGTTGATAGAGCCCATATGATTCTTGCTTTACTATCAGCATTATGATGGCGATCATATACGTGGGAGTTGGGTGGTCTATAGGCACATCCTTAAAATGTCCCAAGTCGTGAGAGTTTCGAGACTGGGCATCGATACTCCGAGAGTAGACCAGTGTATACTGATCGAGACCCCGACGAGGGACGTTGGCCGGTCTCACAAGACATTGGTGTTATTTTGTTCACCTAAGATGTATACATGTGCTCATTGGGTTATGAGTACACCGGACAGACTCCCCGGGAACATGCTAGTTCGTATTATACCAATTGTCAGATAGCAGTTCCCTGGTGACATGTGTTCAGGTTAGCCTATCAACCTGAGATCGTCATTTGTCTCGTGTGAGTTCCCACAGTGCTTTGATTACTACCCTAACACGGCTCAAAGGAGTCTTGCAAACATGTTTTCGTTGGCTAAAGTCCCGAGCCACTTGGAGGCAGTGAGCAGATCGTCAGGGGATTCGTCTCACCCGGTATTGGGGGTTGATGTCACGGTTGTGCACGGGTGGCCATCACCAGAAATCCTTGGCCAAGGTAGTCAAGAATTACTGATCTAGGATCGGTAGTTTCTCAGGTGGTGATAGGTTTCATACCGACACTTAATGTTGCGTTATTAGGGGTCTGACTTTATCCACCCCGTAGACTCGATATACGATACTCATAGACGAACGGACCGGGCTGTACGGATATCGTCACTGTCAGGCTCAGTAGGGGTTTCGGGATGAGTTTGCTCGTCGGCCTCCCTTTCGCTCAATACCTGGGTAGCCGTTACGTACAGCTAGTGCCGCTGACGTGCTTTTGGTTAAACCCACTGCCAGCGTAATGATGAGTCTTAAGAGTCCCACACTGAAAGTTTTCCTGCTTCGGGCGAAACGATGTAGAGGTCGTATGGTTTTACGGCAGGTTTCGATCACATACGTGTACTTGTGCACGGATGATGTTCGGACGGATAATACTAGTGGGCTTTGGTTTAAGCCGGATCCTAGTATTATATTTGTTGGATTATTTACGTCTCTTTGTATTCGTATTCTTCGGAATACGAATACGAGTATGTATATACGGTTGAGGGGTATTCTTGTAATTTATTACAAGATTACTTTTAGAAGATTACAGCTCATCATGGTTTAGACCTTTTGGTTTAAAATTTTATTGAGATGTAGGATGAGGTGTTTATTGCATTTTTCTGGCATGGCTAATTAGTGACCCATGGTTACTATTCTAGCATAATTAGGGTTTTTGTTTGTTGTGATATTATGTTGACTTGAGATATTTTTTGTTGACTAAGATATTTTGGAGACATGGATATTTATATGATGGCTCCATTATTTCTTATCACACTCAGACAACAAACAAAAATACAAGCCATTATTTATTTCTTTTTCTCTCTCTTGAGTTACACCTCATTCTCATGGCTTCTTCTTCTTCCTCTAGCTCCACCCAAACCCTCTCATGAGTTGAGAATCCTTGGGTGACTTGAGACAAATTAATCCTTCATCACTCTCTACTTCATCTTGGCTATCTAGGCTAGCAAACTAGATAACCGAGTTGCTTCGGTTTTGAGGTCGGAGCCCCTATTACTAACCCTCGACGTGGATCTTCTTCGATGGAGGGAGACCAGAGATCAAGATTGATCAAGGAAGCCCCTAGAAGCTTGGGATGATCGTTGAAGACTGAAGGACACGGATCTATTCGGTATAACCATTCTAACTCCTTTGCATATTTTGTTATCTAAGGCTTATGGGTAGATCCGGGTAATTGGTTGTGGTAGCGCCAAGTTTTACAAATTTTTATTCCGCATTTGATCACGGATTGATGGTCAGGGCGCTGCCGTACCCAACATGGTATCAGAGACACTCCATAAGTCTTAGTTAACTCATTGCGACATTAGAAATCCACCGTTTTTGTCGTTCAAAAACTGCAGACAAAAACAGTTCCGAAAACTGAAAGTTTGAGATGTTTGCACATCCAGCGGGCTCACGGTTTGAACTGAGAAGCCGCGGGGTAGTGTATGGGCATCCCGGGGAATCCCCGGGGGGACCGAACTGTTGGAGAAAGTGCCCTCAGAGTCAATTATTGGATCACAGGCACGTGATTGCAATGATTAAGAGAGGACCTATCCCGGTAGGACAGTCTTACTCAAGATGATGGTATGCTATCTGGTTTATCTTTATCATCGTGTACTGCTTTAGGTGACCTTACAGGTCACTATTGCACGTTGATAGAGCCCTTAGGATTCTTGCTTGATGGCCAGCAGTATGATGGCGATCATATACGTGGGAGCTGGGGTCTATAAGCATATCCTTAAAGTGGTCCCTAGTCGTGGGAGTTTCGAGACTGGGCATCGATACTCCATTAGTAGACTAGTGTATACAGTCGAGACCCCGAAGAGGGGCGGTGGCCGGTCTCACAAGCCACTGGTGTCAGTTGGTTCACCTAAGATGTATACAGGTGCTCATTGGGTTATGAGTACACCGGACAGGACTCGCCGGGAACATGCTAGTTGGTATTATGCCTGACGTCAGATAGCAGTTCCCTGGTGACATGTGTACAGGTTAGTTCATCGACCTGAGATCGTCATTTGTCTCGTGTGAGTTCCCACTGTGCTTTGATTACTACCCTACCACGGCTCAAAGGAGTCGTGCAAACAAGTTTTAGTTGGGTACAGTCCCGAGCCACATGGAGGCAGTGAGCGGATCGGCAGGGGTTTCGTCTCTCCCGGTATTGGGGGTGAGGTCGCGCTGTGTCTAGGAGAACCATTACACAAAGCCCTCGGCCGAGGCAGGAGATTTACTGGTAGGTATTCCAGTAGTATCTCAGGGTGTTCTGGGCTACACTCCGACACGACTTGTACCGCTTATGAGGGTCTGACTTTTACCAACCCCCTAGGCCCGCCATGCGATACTCATAGACGAACGGACCGGACTGTACGGATATTGTCACTGACAGGCTCAATAGGGTGTCTGGATGAGTTCGCTCATCAATGTCCCTTTTTGTCAATAGCTGGTAGCCCGTCACGTATGGCTAATACCTCTGACGTGCTAGTGGTTAAATCCACAATCAAGGTGTTGACGAGTCTTTAGAGTCCCCCACAGACCGTTTTCTCAAGTTTCGGGCGAAACGCTGTAGAGGCCGTATGGAGATATGGCAGGGTTCGATCAGATACGTGCGGTATTGCACGGATCATGATCGGACGGATAATACTAGCGGGTTTTGGTTTAAGCCGGATCCTAGTATTGTAATGTGTAGATTTTATCTCTTTGCATTTGTATTCAGTGGGAATAAAAATGCGGGTATGTATATACTGTCGCGGGGTTTTCCTGTAATTTATTACGGGATCAGTTTTCTGAAGTTGCCAGTTTGCATTCCGTTCCGGCCAGTTTTCCTTTGTTCCTTCCCGGCCGGACTTTTCTGATGGAGGGACTAATTTGCAGTTGTGCAAATTATCTTTTGTGAAGGGTTTCTTTGTGAAATGGTGGCATCATGATGGTTCTTGCATGATGAGATTCTTTTTCCATCACTTGCTTGCATTAATTAAGATTAGAATGGATTAGAAGTTGATGTGAGCCTTGCTTTTGGATGTGGTCACCCTTTGGCTTCTACTACACTCACCTCCCTTCTTGCTTTAGTTTTTCCTCTCCTCATTTTTCCATATAAGGGGCCGGCCACATATTAGAAAAAATAGAGAGAGTTCATTTTTGATGAGGGAATTATTCTTATCTCATTTGGATGCTTGCTAAATTCTCAACCTCTCTCCAAAGTTCTTTCATTCTCTTCTCCATCAAAAGGCAATTTCACCCCATTGAGACAAAGGTTTTCTACACTAGTCTACAGCAAACCATGGACGCGTCGGCTAGCCAACTTCGCGCCCGAGTTGCCTCGGTCTAGAGGTGGGAGCCCGTAAAAGAACCCGGCGATGTGGTGCCCGTTTCGACGAGGTGGCGACGACCGGAGATTCCGCGAGGAGATCGGAATGGAGACAAAGATCGAAGGACACGGATCGCTCAGTATATCTCTTCCCCCATTCTCTTGATAGCTAGGATTAGGTTAATGGTTACGATCCGGGTTTATTGTCCGCGGTAGCGCCGGTTTAAAGTTAAGAAATTTTTGATTCCGCATTTTGGCCTCGAGTAGACGGCCGGGGCGCCGCCGTGGCACAACATGGTATCAGAGCCACGCCATTAACCTGGTCTAGCTTGCTCTAACATGTTTACAAGTTCGATCGATCGGAATTTCCAAACACCGTGTTTTCATTGCATCAGTTTTCTGTGGAAATTTTTTTAGCTCCAAAAATTTTTCAGTACATTGCAGAGGAACATGCAGGTAATTATAAGGGTTCTGCAAAAATTTGGTGGCTTAAACTTACTTTTCCACCGTGGAACCGCGGCCAAACCCATGCTTCGGCCGCGGTTCCGCGGCCATAATAACTCCACGTGGCACAAAATTTTTTCCAGAGGCTCTTGGACTTGAAAATAGGGGTTTTGGAATATTCTTTTTAGGCCCAGATTTTCTTTGAGTGCTACAGTAGTGCTTGGGGCCCACTTGGTCAAATTTGATCGATCGAAAAGTTTGAATATGTTAGTTCACAATATTTACAATATATCTGCAACCGTGAATGTCATTTGATCGGTAAATCCTGTCTAACTGCTATAGCCCGGTTAGACGGATTTGCGAACGTGACATTCAAGTTGATGTTCTGTGTTGTGCTGTGATGTTGCGGATTGGTCGTGGGGGATAGCCTGGTTGCAGTGGTAGTACAGTTTTGTTTTATATGTACATTTGATATTGCGGGGCGAGCGTCCGACATGTGGACTGCCGTCACTGCCTGTTTGTATTATTCTTTTAGGGCACGACCGGGTCGAGGTCGATGTACCCGTTATATGTATATTTTACTTTCTGTACTAGGATTACCCCAAGGTGGGGTGCACGGATAGCCGGGTTCTAGAAGAAAACAAGCCCGCATCTCATGGCATTGAGACGGAGGGGGCTTTACTCTAGAATTGGCGGGCTATTCTCCGCACTCGTAGGGGGTACAGGTTGACCCAGGAGGGGTGCCCAAGTTACCGGATTCCGTGAAGTGCTGGGTGGTCCATTCACGTTGCTGAAGGGGGCTGCCTCGCTTCAGGTTTTGGCGGGTAACTTGCCGCGCCCGTAGGGGTCTAGGATTTCATTGCACAGGCTATCCACACGACCAGGGGAACTTCGGGTTTTAGCAGCGGCTCTGTGAAACCCGGGGCTTCCAGATTATCTGTATTGTTCTTTGATGCTTATTACATTTCTGTGATGTTGCATTTTATCACGCCTTGAGCGAATATTATATATTGATATATATACTAGTAGATGTTGTATATGTTTTGCATCCGCGCTAGTCCAGTCCCCGCTCTGTCGTTAGTTAAGTAACCTAACGGGTGATGACGGGACCCAGTGGCGAATGCGGATGGCATATACGTACATCGTATTTTCGTTCTTTATTGGTGTGATCATTTGATGAGACTGCGTTGATTCGGATCAATGCAAGCTAAACAAACCTATTCTGATGTTGTTGGAACATTTTTCAAAAAGCTGTTATTGCAAGGATGTTCTCTTTTGTTTTGCACAGTGGTATTCGGTTATGAATATCCAGCACCTCAGTCGACGAGGCAAGGGCCGAGATCCCTTCACCGGGAGTGACCCTTTGGACAGAAGTTTGCGTCAGGGTAATAACTTCACTATAGCCGATTAATTTTTGCTTTGCATCATGGTATTCAGTTGGAATATCCTGCACCTCATTCTACGGGGAAAGAGCCGAGATCCCTTCACCAGGAGTGACCTCTTTAGCAAAGGTTTTTCGTCACTATATTTTTATAAAAAGTTATCTGGTTCCTTCAACGATATCAAGTTCATTACGTTAAAGGTTTTTCGCCAAAAACGAGCCGTAGCCCTCCGTCATTTCAGATTAGTATTGCTTAGTATTCGCGCTACGTTTGTCGTTGCTATTCGCCGAGGCGTAGTGTGCGGTAGCTCTGTTATGCTTTTCTGTCGCATGGATATGTGGATTGGTTAGGACAGTCGTACGACTTTGTTGATTATTCATCAAGGGTCGTGCGGGTGGGTTTAACGCAATCAAGATAATGACGGGTTTAACTTGACTAGGACCTTTTGATTTGTTGATTATTCGTCAAGGTCACTTGGGTCCTAGGGGTAAAAATCACATCGGGAGTTTCTAAAGAAACTGAAACTTGCCAGGCATGCGCATACCTTCTGGAGTGTGGTGACATGAGTGGACAACGTCACGTTATTATGCGATGATAGTTGGATCCCGATTCCCACTGATGAGTTGGTTTACTCCTCGGGTGATCCCGACTAATTCTTCTTTCAGGTTTGGAGGAGAATTTGACGGTACAGTGGGAGTTTTCCTGATTGGATAAATTGATAACCATTCTGATCTAGGTTAGAGTGCACGCTGAGTGTTTCTTTTCTCTCTCTCTGGCAGCGACCATGACCCGACCCTTGACTATGACTCAGTGACCAAATTAACCGAACCTTCTTATAACACTGGCTTTTGGATTGTCAGAGTTGCAAACCTCATTGCCACTCCTACTTTTACCCTTTTCTCTAGGACACCCCGTATTACTACGAACGTCCACTTCCATTTGATAAAACCATCGTATGGTTATATACGAACTCGAAGGAATTTATTCGAGGATGGTTTCCGGTTCTGGAGAAAACGAATAGGACTATTCAGTTGTCTTTTCCTTTTACCTTCTCTCAGGTTGCGAGTACTCCTTGGTTTAGGAGATAGTACACCTATTACGCAAATTAGATGGTCTTCTTCCAAACCTTAGGCTGGTGCCGAACGGTGGGGAATGAAGAAAACCAATTAGCATAACGATGGTGTACAGAAGGTGCTAAGTTAAGACAAATCGAGGGATTAGTAAGAGGGCAAAGTAAACTGCGACTGATATTCACGACCAAACCAAGTATTTCTTCACCAATCCTAAATCACCTTTGTATTTCTCCAAAACACTCCGTATCACTACGAAGATCCACAGTTTATTTGGATACTCCATCGTATGGTTATATACGAACTCGAAAGGAACTTGTTCCAGTTCGGGGATGGATTATGGTTCAGGAGAAATAGGAATATGGTTTATTCGGTTGTCTTTTATCTTCACCTTCTCTCGCATTGCGAGTGCTCCTAGGATTAGGACAGTACACCCATTATGCTTATTGGATAGTCTTCTTCCAAACCATAGGCTGGTGCCGAAAGGTAGGGAAGGAAGAAAACCATTTGGCCTAAAGGGGTGTGCAGAAGGTAACGACTAAAGACATATAAAGGGATTTGGAGAGATGGAAAAGAAATATACGGTTACAGTTGTGAATCTAGATAATGGAAGAGGCATTACTAGGAATACTGGGATACCCCATCGAAACATTTCAATGTTTCAGTTTCACTGTGTACTGTTAAAAGAAAAACTAATTTCCCAATTAGACACTTGCTCCAGGGTATGTATTTACCAGGTATGATTCTCACATCTGTATGGTTTTATAGATGATGAGTGGGAGTAAGTTATTGGGAATAAGGTGATCATTCTCATTATATCAGAATTCGTTGTAATTGGTGATATTTGAGGAAATCGCCTGGGCTGTTTGCCGGACGGCAAATATTTGGTTTTGAATATCCGTTGTTATGCGCCAATTTCAAATTGATATATCTGTACGTCTATTTTTATAGAGTGAGATATACCTTTTTGAAACTATGTCTATGACATTTACCTATTTCAGTGGATGGTTAGGTAAGGAGTATTAAACAGCGGTGTAATTCTTCTTAACCATAAGTACAGTTTTCAACCTACGACACACAGGGAATGAGTTATTAGACTCAGGGGACTTATACAGAGTATTGTATGTTGTCCAGTGTCCATTAGGACAGAGGGGTTGGTACTCGTACTATAATCTGTTTACTTGTGACTTCTCAAGTTCTTAGACATGTGTTTCGTAGAAGCACAAGGTCGAAGTTTTGAGAAGTTATAGGTATATGAATAAAGTACAGGACTGGTTATTGCAAGTATCAGGATTCTTCAAGGTGATCGAAGATGTAGATACTTGTGTATGGTATTCAGTTGATAGTCATGATTAAGAGAACTTGCTTCTTTTTCAGGTTACTCATAATTGGAAGCATTCCTAAGTTGAGTAACGCTGATCGGCCTCCTTCCATATAGTTGACATGCACTGGAGACAGCTGCATGATTTGAATCTGGTTCAATTAAATCAGTGCCTCTGTTTCTATATTTGATATAGAACAGTTCATATCTTAACATTGTTAAGGTACGGAGAGTTGTCCAGCTTATGCTTAAAACCAGACTCTGGATAACTCAAGGCACGTTTCTGTAATGGCTGTTTGTGGGTTGACCCAGGCTATGGCGAGGGTTGATTTTCTACCATCTGGAAGATCAATAGTGATATTGTTCTTGACTCGCCACAGTTTTAGTAAAAATGGATTTTTTCAGAAAAACAGTAAGTGGGAGTATGGTAGAATTGGAAGTGATTTCAGAACCGCAAACGATTACTGAAGATTTGATAAGAACCTAAAGATTCATTCTGATTTGACATTCCATTAGCCACTCCGCAGATATGGTGGGTAACCTCAGGCGCTCGAGAGGTACTTCGGTATGCTCAAGGACGGTGGCAGGGAGGTTCTTGTTTACCCAGACTTGCCATTACTGTTGTTCCAGACTGTGAGACCCGGCAGGTGGATGAGTATAGCGTCGTTCAGAACTAGCTTTAGAAGTGCACGTGTATATGACTCTGTCAGAGGGTTGTCGTGGTCAGTGGGAGCAGCGGAAGCATTGGTAGACAAGTGGCTTATGTCTATTTATAGACTAAAGCAGATATAGCGGAGAGAGATCATCTATTTCTGATGTGACAGTCATAGGTTTGACTTCATCAGAATAGGGGATGGATCTGTTAAGAAGGTAGTAGGGTGTGATGTCCTGGTACTTGGATGACATACACAGAGTAGGAAGTAAAATTCCTATACTACGATCGGTTATATTTTGGTTGTCACACAGTGGTTTCTCTACATAGGAATTGGATATTATATCAGACATTCGGGCTACTAGATCTATGGTTTTAGATCTAGATTTGGGTGGTTTCCCAATCTGGGTACTTAGACAGCATTCTATGAGTATTTAGAATGGACGACTCCTGGCGTGGTAGTGTACCTGCAGGTGATGGAGTCACCCTCTCTAAAGGTGTCTTACAGATTAAAGGGGAGAGGGATGTACATGATTTGCAGATCACTTGTTAAGGTAATTGAGTCAATCATGAGATGTCAAGTACCACACCAGATGTTGTTTTTGCAGGAGATGCAATAAGTTGATATTGATCCAATCATGGAGATACATTCGGAAGCAGTTTTAGAACATAAGTGAATGTTCTAGGGATATGATATCGACAGCCTCCTTTATCAGACGGTTATCATTCCAGGCTTCCAAGGTGACCTGGATGGCAGAGTGAATGTCAGAGTTATAGTTTTCCCTCTGACAAGGGGAAGTATTTTGGACAGGTGGTCCAAGGGGATACTGAGGGAGGCATGACGCAGGATACTGATTAAGTTCAGTTGACGATACAGTCTAAGAAGTTTGGATTTGGAGTTCATTCATGAGCTAGGTCCCATCAGACATCCAGACACATTCTAAGACAGGTATTGCTCATTTCGGGAGATGGATTTCTCCGCGAACTTGAGATATAGAGAGACATAGAAAGAAACATCACAGCGGATCCACTCACTGAGGCTATTCCTCGAACGCAATAGCTTCGCAAACGAGCTTTGTGAGACTGACTAGTAGAGGAGTTGGGTGTTCGGTATCACACGGGCTGTGAGTATGCGACATCGCAATAATTAGCCTTGAGTGCAAGTGAGAGATTGTTGGAGATAGTGCCCTTAGAGTCAATTATTGGATCACAGGCATGTGATTGCAATGATTAAGGGAGGACCTATCCCGGTAGGACAGTCTTACTCAAGATGATAGTATGCTATCTGGTTTATCTTTATCATCGTGTACTGCTTTAGGTGACCTTACAGGTCACTATTGCACGTTGATAGAGCCCTTAGGATTCTTGCTTGACGGCCAGCAGTATGATGGCGATCATATACGTGGGAGCTGGGGTCTATAAGCACATCTTTAAAGTGGTCCCTAGTCGTGGGAGTTTCGAGACTGGGCATCGATACTCCATTAGTAGACTAGTATATACAGTCGAGACCCCGACGAGGGGCGGTGGCCGGTCTCACAAGCCACTGGTGTCAGTTGGTTCACCTAAGATGTATACAGGTGCTCATTGGGTTATGAGTACACCGGACAGGACTCGTCGGGAACATGCTAGTTGGTATTATACCTGACGTCAGATAGCAGTTCCCTGGTGACATGTGTACAGGTTAGTTCATCGACCTGAGATCGTCATTTGTCTCGTGTGAGTTTCCACTGTGCTTTGATTAATACCATACCACGGCTCAAAGGATTCGTGCAAACAGGTTTTAGTTGGGTACAGTCCCGAGCCACATGGAGGCAGTGAGCCGATCGGCAGTGGTTTCGTCTCTCCCGGTATTGGGGGTGAGGTAGCTCTGTGTCTTGGAGAGCCATTACACAAAGCCCTCGGCCGAGGCAGGAGATTTACCGGTAGGTATTCCAGTAGTATCTCAGGGTGTTCTAGGCTACACTCCGACACGACTTGTACCGCTTATGGGGGTCTGACTTTTACCAACCCCCTAGGCCCGCCATGCGATACTCATAGACGAACGGACCGGACTGTACGGATATTGTCACTGACAGGCTCAGTAGGGTGTCTGGATGAGTTCGCTCATCAACGTTTCTTTTTGTCAATAGCTGGTAGCCCGTCACGTATGGCTAATACCTCTGACGTGCTAGTGGTTAAATCCACAACCAAGGTGTTGATGAGTCTTTAGAGTCCTCCACAGACCGTTTTCTCAAGTTTCGGAGGAAACGCTGTAGAGGCCGTATGGAGATATGGCAGGGTTCGATCAGATACGTGCGGTATTGCACGGATCATGATCGGACCGATAATACTAGCGGGTTTTGGTTTAAGCCGGATCCTAGTATTGTACAGTGTAGATTTTGTCTCTTTGCATTTGTATTCAGTGGGAATAAAAATGCGGGTATGTATATACAGTCGCGGGTTTTCCTGTAATTTATTACGGGATCAGTTTTCTGAAGTTGCCAGTTTGCATTCCGTTCCGGCCAGTTTTCCTTTGTTCCTTCCCGGCCGGACTTTTCTGATGGAGGGACTAATTTGCAGTTGTGCAAATTATCTTTTGTGAAGGGTTTCTTTGTGAAATGGTGGCATCATGATGGTTCTTGCATGATGAGATTCTTTTTCCATCACTTGCTTGCATTAATTGAGATTAGAATGGATTAGAAGTTGATGTGAGGCTTGCTTTTGGATGTGGTCACCCTTTGGCTTCTACTACACTCACCTCCCTTCTTGCTTTAGTTTTTCCTCTCCTCATTTTTCCATATAAGGGGCCGGCAAAATATTAGAAAAAAGAGAGAGAGTTCATTTTTGATGAGGGAATTATTCTTATCTCATTTGCATGCTTGCTAAATGCTCAACCTCTCTCCAAAGTTCTTTCATTCTCTTCTCCATCAAAAGGCAACTTCACCCCATTGAGACAAAGGTTTTCTACACTAGTCTACAGCAAACCTTGGACGCATCGGCTAGCCAACTTCGCGCCCGAGTTGCCTCGGTCTAGAGGTGGGAGCCCGTAAAAGAACCCGGCGATATGGTGCCCGTTTCGACGAGGTGGCGACGACCGGAGATTCCATGACGAGATCGGAGTGGAGACAAAGACCGAAGGACACGGATCGCTCGGTATATCTCTCCCCCCATTCTCTTGATAGCTAGGATTAGGTTAATGGTTACGATCCGGGTTTATTGTCCGCGGTAGCGCCGGTTTAAAGTTAAGAAATTTTTGATTCTACATTTTGGCCTCGAGTAGACGGCCGGGGCGCTGCCGTGGCACAACACGAACATCTGGGCCTACTCTCTAAGACCACCACAAGGTGGTCTTGGCGGTGGGGACCCGAAACTGCCCCACCTTGGGCAGTTTCGGGTCTGCCTCACCCCCTGGCCACCTCGTGGTGGCTTCGGGGGTGGAGTACCCCCTTAAGCCCCCCGACTCGAAGTTAAATTCGTGCTATAACTCCCATTGAATGTTCGGGCGCGTTACGTTTTGATTCGGACATCCGAATTGGCTTTAAACGATCGGTTTTTGGAACTTTAGCTCACAGATTTTTTCACGGTTTTGGAAATTGGTTTAGTTTGCTAATTGCGAACGGAATTCTAATGTCATAGTTTTTAGTACATACATTACTATCTGCGACCGTGAATGTCATTAGAGCGGTACAACTCGTTTAATTGCTAAATGACTTTTAGACGGGGCTGCGAACGTGACATTCACGTTGATGTTCTGTGTTGTGCTGTGGTTGTGGTTGGATCGTCGTGTGGATAGCTTGGGTGCAATGGTAGTACAGTTTGGGTTTATTTGTATATTTGATATTGCGGGGTGAGCGTCTGACATGTGGACTGCCGTCACTGCTAGTTTGTATATTATTTGTTTGGGGCACGACCGGGTTGAGGTCGATGTCACCATGTACATATTCTTTTCTTTCCTGTACTACGATTACCCCACGGTGGAGTGCACGGTTAGCCTGGTTCTATAGGGCAACGGGCCTGCATCTCATGGCGGTGAAACGAAGGGGGCCTCACTCTAGAATTAGCGGTCTATTCGCCGCACTCGTACGAGGTATAGGTTGACCCAAGTAGGGGTGCTCAAGTTACCGGATTACATGAAGTGCCGGGTGTCCCATTCATGTTGTTGATTAGGGTTGCCTCACTTCTGGGATTGGCGGGTGACTTTTCATGCCCGTAGGGGTTTAGGTTTTCGTTGTACATGCAATCCACACGACCAGGGAAACACCGTGTTTCACTTGCGGCTCAAAAGAAACCCGGGGCTCCTAGATTATCTGTATTGTTCTGTAATGCTTATCACTTATTTGTGATGTTGCATTTATCAATCCTGGAGCAATTATTATATATTGATATATATATACCAGTAGATGTTGTATATGTTTTGCACCCGCGCTAGTCCAGTCCCCTCTCTGTCGTTAGTTAAGTAACCTAACGGGTGATGACAGGGCCCAGTGGCGTATGCGGATGGCATATACGTACATCATATTTTCGTTCTTTTCTGGTGTGATTAATTGATGGGACTGCGTTGATTCTGATCAATGTAAGGAAAACAGACCTATATGATGTTGTTGGAACAATTTTCAAAAGCTGTTATTACAAGGACGTTTTCTTTTATTTTGCACATCGGTATTCGGTTATGAATATCCAGCACCTCATTCGACGAGGCAAGAGCCGAGATCCCTTCACCGGGAGTGACCTCTTGGGCAGAAGTTTACATCAAGGTAATAACTTCACTATAGTCGATTACTTTTTTTCTTTGTATCGAGGTATTCAGTTGGGAATATCCCGCACCTCATTCGACGAGGTAAGAGCCGAGATCCCTTCACGGGGAGTGACCTCTTTAGCAATGGTTTTCGCCACTATATATTTGAAAAGCAATCCGGTTCCTTCAATGATATCAAGTTCATTACGTTAAAGGTGTTGGCAATAGTGCCCTCAAGTCAATTATTGGATCGCAGGCACGTGATTGCAATGATTGAGGGAGGACCTATACCGGTAGAACAGTCTTACTCGAGATGATAGTATGCTATCTGGTTTGTCTTTATCATCGTGTACAAGCTTTAAGGTGACATTATAGATCACTATTACATGTTGATATAGCCTATAGGATTCATACTTGACTACCAGCAATATGATGGTAATCATATACGTGGGAGCTGGGTGGTCTATAAGCACATCCTTAAAGTGTCCCTAGTCATGGGAGTTTCGAGACTTGGCATCGATACTCCAAGTGTGTATACGGATCGAGACCACGACGAGGGGCGGTGGCCGGTCTCACAAGCCATTGGTGTAAGTTGGTTCACCTAAGATGTATACAGGTGCTCATTGGGTTATGAGTACACCGGACGGACTCGCTGGGAACATGCTAGTTGGTATTATCCCTATTGTGAGATAGCAGTTCCCCGGTGACATGTATACAGATTAGTCTATCGATCTGAGATCGTCATTTGTCTCGTGTGAGTTCCCACTGTGCTTTGATTACTACTCTACCCCGGCTCAAAGGAGTCGTGCAAACAGGTTTTAGTTGGGTACAGTCCCGAGCCACATGGAGGCAGTGAGCAGATCGTCCGGGGATTCGTCTCTCCCGGTATTGGGGGTTGATGTCGCGTTGTGCACAGGTGGCCATCACCAGAAATCCTTGGCCAAGGTAGTCGATAATTATTGGTCTAGGATCGGTAGTTTCTCAGGTGGTGATAGGCTTCATACTGACACTAAATGTCACGTTATTAGAGGCCTGACTTTGTCCACCCCCTAGACTCGATGTACGATACTCATAGACGAAAGGACCGGACCATACGGAGATTGTCACTGTCAGGCTCAGTAAGGGTACGGATGAGTTTGCTCGTCGGCCTTTATTTCGCTCAATACCTGGGTAGACGTTACGTACAGCTAATGCCGCTGACGTGCTTGTGGTTAAACACACTGCCAGCGTATTGACGAGTCTTTAAAGTCCCACACAGAGGGTTTTCATGGTTCAGGCGATATGTTGTAGATGATGTATGTTAGTACATACAGGTGTCCGATTAAATATGTGTACAGGCTGCACAAACTTTAATCGGACGGTTAATAATACTAGCGGCTTAGGAATGAGCCGGATTATTAAACCAGGTTTTGATTTAATAATTTATATATGTATTTATATATATGTATTCTCGTATTATTGTTCACTATTCATTTTTCTCTTGGCTATTCGTATTTTTGTACGAATACACGTATATGTATTTCAATACGTATACCGGGTTGTATTCTGTATTTATACGGAATAGCTTTTAGAAGTGGACACCTCATTTGTATGATTTTCTTTTTAGGAAATCATTTGTTTTACAAATGAGGTGGAGGGTGAGATAGCATGAGCATGAACTTGGCATGTAGAGAGGTTTGGTACACATTTGTTTATTGGAAAAATGAGAGGAGATATTTTGGTGTGCATGAGAGAGAGAGAGAGAGGCAGCCATCAATTTCGAAAATGCCTTGCTCATTTTTTTCTTGACTCTCTTCATTTTCTCACTTGGAGAAAAACACTTAGCCATTTCTTGAGTGGCTCATGCCACATGTTTCCTTACCTCCTTCATCTTCTAGGGTTGCTCTTTGAGCATTTGTGATGGGAGAAAAACAATAATAAGATAATCTTACACCTCTATTCTCCATTGCTAGCAACCTTGGAGCGTCGGTTGTCTCGCTAGACGAGGCTGGAGCTTGCACCGTTTCCCTCGGGTGGATCATCATGGATGGAAGAAGACCGGCAACCAAATCCGATCCGCAACACCTCAAGGAGCTTGGAAATGGTAGAAGACCGAAGGACATGATCCGTTTAGTATAGCCATCCAACTCCTAGTTTACATATTGCTAGTATAGGGTTTTTGGTTCGATCATGTGCGGGTTTTGTTTCCGCCAAAGTTTTGAAAACTTTTGTTCCGCATTTGACCACGGTTTTATATCCGGGGCGCCGGCAAAACCCAATATGGTATCAGAGCCACCCAAACACCTTAAACTAGCTAATTGCGACATTAGAATTCATGTTTTTTCGAGCATCAAAAACTGTCGATAAAACAGTCCCGAATTTTTGAGTTTTGAAATGTTTGCACACCCCGCGGGCTTTCGGTTTGAACCGAGAAGCCGTGCGGTGCTGAGTGGGCACCCCGGGGTGACCCCGGTGGGGACCGAACGTCTGAGCCCACTCCCCAAGTCCACCACAAGGTGGTCTTGGGGGTGGGGACCTGAAACTGCCCCTACATGGGAAGTTTCGGGTCTGCCTCACCCTATGGCCACCTCGTGGTGGCCTCGGGATTGGGGTACCCCCTATAGGATCCCCGACTCGAAGTTAATTTCATTCTCTAACTCCCCGCAAAGGTTCGGGCGCGTTTTGTTTTGATTCGGACCTCCGAATTGGCTCAAAACTCAACTTTTTTGGATGTTTAGTGCACTTGTTTTTTATCCTTTGTATATTTGGGAAGTGTGCTAATTGTGTTAGTTATATGTATGCTCTAGAGGCCATTACTGTACATACGTTGTATATTGTAGTGGATGTTGGGACATATATAAGGAGGACTTTCTTACTCGACATGATAGTATGCTATCTGGTTACTCTTTATCTTAACATGTACTCTGATTGTCTCTATGTTACATGTTGATAAAGCCCTTAGGTTGAGTACTTGACTACCAGGACTATGATGCAGATCATACTAGTGGGGACAGTGTAGTCTCCAAGTACATCCTTCAAATGTTCCTAGTCATGGGAGTACCGAGACAGGGCATCGATACTCCAGAGTAGACTAGCGTATACGCTTCTTGACCCATATGATGGGCGATGGATGATCCCATATCCATTGGTGTTTGACATCAGAGAAGGTATACGGGTGCTCAGTGGAGACTGGGTACACTGGACGGACTCGCCGAGAACTCCCAGATATTATTATACCTCACGTCAGATGGCAGTTCTCTGGTGACACTGGTACAGGTTAGTCTGTAGACCTGAGATCGTCATAGAGTCTTGTGTGATTTGTAAGTCCACGTTGCTCACCCCGGTTCTTACGGGGAGGCGGAAACGGCGAAAAACAATAATTTTGGCGCAAGACAACATGGACTAAAAGCCGGATCTTTGCTAAACTAGAAACTAACAAACTACTAGAGGCTTTAACTACTATGCCGTAGAAAATATACCTCACGAAACCGGTCCTTCGGGTCTTCATTCCGCTGTCCCGCTCGTCCGTCCAAGCTCCAAGGAACGATCCGGATCTAGGCCACCTCCGCGGCCTCCTTGAGTCGAAGACGATCCACCCGAGAGTTGTACACCGAGCTCCACCTCGAGCCGAGGCAACTAGGGAAACGAGATCGCTAGTCTAGATGCCCTAGGTTTTGTAGAAGAGAAAGATAGAAGTGTTTGTCTATGTTGATTCTTTTTCTCTCAACACATGAGATCAAAAGAATTTATCAAGAGAAGGAAGATGAAGGAGAAACTCTAGCAACTATGGAGCTTTTCTTTTCTTCTCACTTCAAGAGAGAGAATGAGAAGAGAATAATGAAAAAGATTAACTAAAGAAAATGAACCATGGTTGCAATAATACACCAAAACCATCATTACTAATCCTATCATGATAAAGTTGATGCAACATTGAATTGACCATTTTCATAATCAAAAAATAAAAAGAAAATCAAAGAAGAGTGTAGACCTCTCTTGAAGGTCAATGGTCAACTCCGGTCAACGGGTCAACAAAGTCAAGAGAGGCCATGGTGGTCAAATGGTCAATGCAATTAGCCATCACTAAACTATCACTAAAAGGATTAGTAAACAATGTCTCCGGCTCATAATGGTTTTGACCAAACGAATTGCCAAAACCCTAATGAACCTGCCACATAACGGTTCTGTCCGTACCAACTGCCAAAACCCTAATGAGGCACCTCCTCCTTCATCGCTCCTCAAAACTGTGCATACACATCCGCATCCGCATTCCGTAGAATGCGAATCCACAGAAGACAAAACAAATCCACCCGTGCAATACTAGGATCCGGCTTTAACCAAAGCCTACTAGTATTGCCTGCCCGAACAGCATACGCACACAAGTGCACGTAAGTGATCGTAGCCCTGCCGTAAAACCATACGGCCTCTACACGTTTCGCTCAGTGCAGGGAAACTCTCTGTGTGGGACTCTAAAGACTCGACACTACGCCAGCAGTGGGTTTAACCACAGACCGCAAGTGGCACTAGCTGTACGTAACGGTCCCCAGGTAGATGTCGATAAGAAGGCCGATGAGGTAAAACCATCCGAACTCCTACTGAGCCTGTATGTGACAATCTCCGTACAGTCCGGTCTGTCCGTCTGATACATCGCATGGCGGGCCTAGGGGGGTGGTGAACGTCAGTTCCCTAATAGCGGTACAAGTCATGTCGGAGTGTAGCCAAGAACACCCTGAGATAACACTGGAAACGTACGAGCATATCTCGCTTGCCTTGGCCAGGGACTACTTGTATAAAGGCTCTCCTAGACACAGCGCGATGTCAACCCCCAATACCGGGAGAAACGAATCCTGTCTAACCGTCACTGCCTCCAAGTGCTTCGGGACTGCACCCAACTACTACCTGTTTGCACGACTCTTTTGAGCCGTGGTAGGGTAGTAATCTAAGTACAGTGGGAACACACTCGAGGCGAAGTGACAGTGTCAAGTCGGCGGACTAAGCTGTACTCATGTCACCTGGGAACAGATAACTGACGATAGGTATAATACCAACCAACAGTTTCCGACGAGTCTTGTCCAGTGTACTCGTAACCTAACGAGCACCCGTATACTATCTCAAGTACGACGTACTGACGGCTGTGGGACAGACCGTCACCCCCGCTGGGATGAGAAGCGCATACGCTAGTCTACTCCGGAGTATCGATGCCCTGTCTCGATAGTCCTAGGACTAGGGACCTGTATACGGATGTGCTTATGGATTACCCAGCCCCCACGAGTATGACTGCCATCACAACGTTAGTAATCAAGCAAAGATCCTAAGGGCTCTACTAATATGTATATAAGCGATATGCTAAAAGAAACACATGAACATATTGAAGTAGAGACAAACCAAGTAGCATACTACCATTTTGAGCAAGATTGTCTATACAACTGTGAATATCCCAAGCTTCCATTAAGTAATATACAAGCTAGTATGATACAGTAATGGCCTCTAGGGCATATACACTAACAATCTCCCACATGCACTAAGGCCATGTACTGGCGTATCGAAGACCTATCATCTCGATCAGCCGCTCGAACTGAGTCTGGGGTAGGGCCTTCATGAGTGGATATGCAGTGTTGTTCTCCGTATTTACTCTCTTTACCTCGATCTCCCGGCGATCTACGATCTCCCTGATCAGGTGGTACCGCCTCAAAATGTGCCTGGACTTCTGATGGGACCTGGGTTCCTTCGCTAAAGCTATAGCGCCGGAGTTGTCGCAATACAGCGGTATTGGATCAACAATGGTAGGAACCACCTGAAGCTCCGTGAGGAACTTCTTCATCCAGACAGCTTCCTTTGCGGCATCACAAGCAGCTATGTACTCCGCTTCCATAGTTGAGTCTGCAACGGTCTCTTTCTTGGAACTCTTCCAGCAAACCGCCTCTCCATTGAGGGTAAAGACATAACCCGACATGGACTTGGAGTCATCCTTGTCACTCTGGAAGCTGGAGTCAGCAAAGGCCTCGAGCTGGAGGTCTTTTCCGCCATACACCAAGAACATCTCCTTAGTCCTTCTCAGGTACTTCAGAATGTTCTTTACCGCTATCCAGTGTTTCTCCCTTGGGTTCGACTGATACCGGCTTACAACGCTCAATGCGTATGCTACATATGGTCTGATACATAACATCGCATACATTATAGAGCCTACCGCAGAAGTATAGGGTATAATAGACATGCGATCCCTTTCCAAATCAGTCTTGGGAGACATCTCTTTGGAGAGGGTGATTCCGTGACAAGTCGGTTGTTTACCGCGCTTGGAATCTTCCATACTGAATCTTTTCAGTATGGTGTCGATGTACCTTGACTGTGAAAGTCCCAACATCCTCTTAGATCTATCACGATAGATCTGGATCCCCAGAATGTAGTTGGCATCGCCCATGTCCTTCATGGAGAACCTCTGCGACAAGAATCCTTTGACTGACTGTAGCATAGGAATATCATTTCCTATTAGGAGAATGTCATCCACGTACAAGACGAGGAATACCACAGTTCTCCCTACAATCTTACTGTAAATGCATGGTTCATCTGGGTTTTTGATAAAGTCGAATTCTTTGACAGTATCATCAAAGCAGATGTTCCAACTCCGCGATGCCTGCTTAAGTCCATAGATGGACTTTAGCAACTTGCACACTCTACCGCTGCTCCCACTCTGAATGAATCCCTCCGGCTGATCCATATAGACGCACTCTTCCAAATTTCCATTTAGGAAAGCCGTCTTTACGTCCATCTGCCAGATTTCATAATCGTGGAAGGCAGCAAAGGCAATAAGGATCCGAATAGATTTCTGCATAGCCACTGGAGAAAAGGTCTCGTCATAGTCCAAACCAGGTCTTTGACGAAAACCCTTTGCAACAAGTCTAGTTTTATAGGTCTCAATCAGCCCATCTACACCAATCTTCTTTCTGAAGATCCATTTGCAGCCTACGGGTTTTACCCCTTCTGGAGCAAAGTCCAAAGTCCAGACTTTGTTGGTGTACATGGACTCCATCTCGGTCCACATTGCATCCAGCCATTTTACCGAGTCACCGCTCTGAATGGCTTGCTGGAAGCTAGTAGGCTCACCATAATCCATAGTGCAATCTTCTCTATCCCCGTCTATGAGAAAACCGTAGTATCTCTCGGATGGATGAGACTGCCTACTACTCCTGCGGAGTGGCGCTGGGATGTCCGGTTCTCTTGAAACTTCTGGTTCCTTCAAGCTTTCAGTAATAGTTTGTGGTTCTGGAATTTCTTCCAGTTCTATTGCGCTCCCACTTATCTGATTTTCTAAAAATTCAGTTTCCAAGAAGTGGGCATGCTGAGAAACAAAAACCTTTTGTTCCGCTGCGGAATAGAAAAGATACCCCCCGGAGTTCTTTGGGTATCCCAAAAACTTACACAGTACTGAGCGTACCTCGAGCTTGTCCGCATGCTGCTTTTTTACAAAAGCTGGACATCCCCATGTCTTAAGGTACTTGAGACAGGGTTTCTTCCCACTCCACATCTGATATGGGGTGGTAGGCACAGTCTTGGTTGGAGCCTTATTCAAGAGATATGCAGCTGTTTCTAGCGCATATCCCCAGAAAGATCGCGGCAACTCAGCCTTACTCATCATGGAACGAACCATATCCAATAGGGTTCGATTCCGCCTTTCCGATACACCGTTGTGTTGTGGTGTGTATGGAGGAGTAAGCTGAGAGAGAATTTCATTCTCTTTTAAGTAACCCAGAAACTCGGCACTCAAGTATTCACCACCTCGATCAGATCTCAGTGTCTTGATACTTTTGCCTGTTTGTTTTTCAACTTCATTCTTGTATTCCTGAAATTTCTCAAAGGCCTCGGATTTGTGCTTCATCAATAAGACATGCCCATACCTAGAGAAATCATCTGTGAAAGTAATGAAGTATGAATAACCACTTCACGCATGTGTAGACATTGGACCACACACATCACTGTGTATAAGTCCCAAGAGCTCGCTCGCTCTTTCTCCGTGTCCAGTGAACGGAGTCTTTGTCATCTTTCCCATGAGACAAGATTCACAAGTGGCATAAGACTGATACTCAAACGGATTCAAGTATCCCTCTTTATGTAACTTTGTTAACTGTGTCTCATTAATGTGACCCAGTCTACAATGCCATAAGAAAGCCTGATTTGTATCCGGAGACTTTCTTTTAAGTGTGTTCTGGACACTGAAGATCTGAGCTTGATTCAATACGTATATTCCGTTTTGTAATGTACCTGACCCAATCATAACTTGATTTAGGTGGATGTTGACTACATCGCTTACAAAAGTAAAATCATATCCTTTCTTAGAAATTAAGGATACAGATATGATATTACAAGTCGCACCTGGTACATAAAAACAGTTACGCAGAATCAATATCTGCCCAGTTGTCAGTCCTAGATGCTATTCCTCTACGGATTCAGCATACATGCTCATTCCGTTAGCAACCCTGAGAGTCATATCACCTTTCCTGATAACTCTACGGTTTCTCAGAGTCTGTAATGAATTACAGATAAGAGATCCTGATCCGGTATCCAATACCCAGGAAGTAGGGTTAACTGACATACAGTTCTCTATTACAAACACACCGGAAGCCGAAGCCACAACATGCTTCGAATTCTGGCTACTGGCTTTGCAAGCCCTGCAATCCTTCAGTCCATGTTCATTCCCGTAAAAATAGGAACATCCCTCTTTTACTATATCTGATCCTGAAACATCTGCCCTTCCCATTCTTTCTACTTCCCTGGTTTCCTTCAGGGTAGTAGGTAGAGACTGTTGAACTAAGTTAGCATCTGACCTGTTCTTCAACGTGGTCTTCAGGTCCGAGAGCTCAAAAGAGCTGGTCTCTGTAAGGACGTTGCCCCCTACAGATGACCCGATAGCCAACCTCGCTGGAAGCAATTCGTTCGAGGTCTCATATCTTGCGATACGAGATTGCTCTCCATATAAATCTTTGTTATGGAGGAAGATAGAAACTGAGTCCATCTTCTCGTGCTGCCTCTGGTAAGCACCATCAACTGAGGCTAACACGAGGCACTTGGCTTTCGCACAGTCTTCTTCCGATGTCCTACGGATATCAATATCCGTGACAGGGGAAACTGGACCTGAGACGGCAGGGGTTGGATTAGTTAAGGGGTGTCCCAACTTGTCATGGGCAATGGACATCTGGACAGACCTTTGCCAGTCATAATAGTCAGATTCAGTCATTTTATTATCTAGATGTAACCTAGGTGCGGTCACTGGGTCGCTGCAATTAAGAGAGAGAGAAGAAAACACTTAGCATGATGCTCTTGCAAGTTTAGATTGGTTTTTAATTTATCTAAACAGGATGGCTCCCACTGTCTCTCGAATCCCTCCTCAAACCATAAAGGAAGAATTAGTCGGGATCAATCTCACCGTACAATACTTGCTTAACCGTTCAGCCAGGCTGGTATCAGTACTTCGAGGGAGGTTTTCCAACGCTTTCGCAAAGTTCCTTAATTAAGTAACCTCTTTTCCCTGTGGGCGTAGCCTCGCTAACACCTTTCTAGACACCTACTAGGTTTATAGCATTGATCGTTAAGTGAGAAAGTTCCCGAGGAGTAGCATATACTCACAGTAGGATTGGGATCCAAATATCATTGCGTGAAAAAACTGAAGGAATCCTACCAGAATCATCACACTCCCAATGGTATGCAGCGCTAGCAAGTTTCAGTACTTTTGAAACTCCCGATGTGGATTTTTTCCCCATGCTCTTATGACATTGACGAAGGTCAACAAATCATAAGTTACATGTCAAGTTCTACCCGTCATTATCCAGGTTAATTTGAACCCACCCGTACATACCCTTGACGAAGGTCAACAAGGTAATACGACTGTCCTAAACCAACGCATCTATCTATGCTACATACGAACACCCAACAGCTACCAATCACTATGCCTTGACGAAGGTCAACAAACATAGCTTGAATACTATTGAATATCCATACGAAATGACGGAGGGCTACGAATGGTTTTGGCGAAACCGTGAACGTAGTGAACTTGATATAATCGATGGAACGAGATAGCTTTCAAAAGGAGTGGTTCAAGCTCCGCGTTTAAAATGCTGGTTTTTGAAAAGAACCGAGTGGTTTTCAAAGTGTTCCAACGACTTTTACTTGGTTTATTTTTTTGCATTAATTCCAATGCGTCCCTTCATTTAATCCTATCATTGCAGAAAAAAACCAAAATATGGTGTACGCTTATGCTATCTGCATTCGCCACGGGGCCCCGTCATCACCCGTTAGGTTACTTAACTAATGACAGAGCGGGGGCTGGACTAGCGCGGATGCAAAACATAAGCAACACCTAAATAGATATCATATATAGATATATAGCAATGATAGCCATTACAGATCATAGATGAACACTTTGGATATACTAGGAATCCGCGATTCGTTCGAGCCTGCAACGAAAAACGGATTACACGGTCGCGATGAATAGCTAAACCCCACCCTAGACCCCTACGGGTGCGGCAAACTACCCGCCAAGTAACCAAAGCGAAGCAACCTCCTTCAACACCGTGAGTAGGCCACTCGGCACTTCGAGATACCCGGTAGTTTGTGCACCCCACCTTGGGTCTATCCTAGGAGCAAAAACAGTAAAAAGAAATTATACAATGACGGCTACACCCCCGACCCGGTTGTGCGGCCAAAAAAATAATATTACATCAATTTACAAATTTTACAATGAATGAAAGAAAAAGAAACTCTCATCTCACATCCATTCCCGGCTATTCATCCGCGACAATCCAACAAGTTCATATACACAAACCAACAACATTACAGATCACAGATATGTATAACCCCCACTAATCGACGTATAGCGATTAGCGGACGTTCAATACATATAAACATCACAGATATAACCCATTAGTCAAAGTATAGGGAAGTTCGATCAAAAATACGGATTTATAGCCACCCAAAATACAAATTTCTCTTCTGGAAAATCTGGGCAGAAATAAAATATCTTAAAAATCCCAAAACCATAAAATAAGAACACTGCAAGAGAAACGAGCCGCGGCCGAGTCAACTCGGCCGCGGTTCCGCGGCAGCGACCGAGTCAACTCAGCCGCGGAACCGCGGTGAGTTGGTCGGTTCGCTGGTTCGTTTTTCTTGGGTGTACTGTAAAAACCCTGAGCCGATTTTTAAGGTGTGATTTATTATTTTTAAAGCAGATTTAAAAATCGGCAGAAACTTGGGTTTTTTGAAAAAAAGTTTTGTGATTTTTACCGATCGAACTTCTATACACTTTACTAACTAGCTAGTTTATGTTTAGCTAGGCTCTGATATCACTGTAAGTCCACGTTGCTCACCCCGGTTCTTACGGGGTGGCGGAAACGGCGAAAAACAATGATTTTGGCGCAAGGCAACATGGACTATAAGCCGGGATCTTGGTTAAACTAGAAACTGGCAAACAAGTAGAGGCTTTAACTACTTTGCTGTAGAAAATATACCTCACGAAATAGGTCCTTCGGGTCTTCTCTCCGTTGTCCGGCTCGTCCATCCAAGCTCCAAGGAACGATCCGGATCTAGGTCACCTCCGCGGCCTTCTTGAGTCGAAGACGATCCACCCGAGAGTTGTACACCGAGCTCCACCTCAAGCCGAGGCAACTAAGGCAAAGAGATCGCTAATCTAAATGCCTTAGGTTGTGTAGAAGAGAAAGATGGAAGTGTTTGTCTATGTGGATTCTTTTTCTCTCAACACATGAGATAAAAAGAATTTTCAAGAGGAGGAAGATGAAGGAGAAACTATAGCAACCATGGAGCTTCTCTTTTCTTCTCACTTCAAGAGAGAGAATGAGAAGAGAATATTGAAAAGATTAACTCAAAAGGAAATGAACCATGGTTGCAATAATACACCTAAAACCATCATTACTAATCCTATCATGATAAAGTTGATGCTACATTGAATTGACCATTTTCATAACTCAAGAATTAAAAAGAAAATCAAAGAAGAGTGTAGACCACTCTTGAAGGTCAATGGTCAACCGGTCAACGGGTCAACAATGTCAAGAGAGGTCAAGGTGGTCAAATGGTCAATGCAATTAGCCATCACTAAACTATCACTAAAAGGATTAGTAAACAATGTCTCCGGCTCATAATGGTTTTGACCAAACGAATTGCCAAAACCCTAATGAACCTGCCACATAACAGTTTTGGCCGAACCAACTGCCAAAACCCTAATGAGGCACCTCCTCCATCATTGCTCCTCAAAACTGTGCATACACACCCGCATCCGCATTCCGTAAAATGCGAATGCACAGAAGACAAAACAAATCCATCCATGTAATACTAGGATCTGGCTTAAACCAAAGCCAACTAGTATTGCCTGCCCGAACAGCATACGCACACAAGTGCACGTAAGTGATCGTAGCCCTGCCGTAAAACCATACGGCCTCTACACGTTTAGCACAGTGCAGGAAAACTCTCTGTGTGGGACTCTAAAGACTCGACACTACGCTGACAGTGGGTTTAACCACAGACCGTAAGCGGCACTAGCTGTACGTAACGGTCCCCAAGTAGATGTCGATAAGAAGGCCGATGAGGTAAACCCATCCGAACTCGTACTGAGCCTGTATGTGACAATCTCCGTACAGTCCGGTCTATTCGTCTGATACATCGCATGGCGGGCCTAGGAGGGCGGTGAACGTCAGTCCCCTAATAGCGGTACAAGTCGTGTCGGAGTGTAGCCCAGAACACCCTGAGATAACACTGGAAACCTACCAGTATATCTCGCTTGCCCTGGCCAGGGACTACTTGTGTAATGGCTCTCCTAGACACAGCACGATGTCAACCCCCAATACCGGGAGAGACGAATCCTGTCTAACCGTCACTGCCTCCAAGTGCTTCGGGACTGCACCCAACTACTACCTGTTTGCACGACTCCTTTGAGCCGTGGTAGGGTAGTAATCTAAGTACAGTGGGAACACACTCGAGGCGAAGTGACAGTGTCAAGTCAGCGGACTAAGCTGTACTCATGTCACCTGGGAACTGATAACTGACGATAGGTATAATACCAACCAACAGTTCCCGACGAGTCCTGTCTAGTGTACTCGTAACCTAACGAGCACCCGCATACTATCTCAAGTACGACGTACTGACGGCTGTGGGACAGACCGTCTCCCCCGCTGGGATGAGAAGCGCATACGCTAGTCTACTCCGGAGTATCGATGCCCTGTCTCGATAGTCCTACGACTAGGGACCTGTATAAGGATGTGCTTATGGATTACCCAGCCCCCACGAGTGTGAGCGCCATCACAACGCTGGTAATCAAGCAAATATCCTAAGGGCTCCACTAATATGTATATATAAGAGATATGCTAAAAGAAACACATGCACATATTGAAGTAGAGACAAACCAAGTAGCATACTACCATTTTGAGCAAGATTGTCTATACAACTATGAATATCCCAAGCTTCCATCAAGTAATATAAAAGCTAGTATGATACAGTAATGGCCTCTAGGGCATATACACTAACGGTCCCAAACCAACGCATCTATCTATGCTACATACGAACACCCAACGGCTACCAATCACTATGCCTTGACGAAGGTCAACAAACATAGCTTGAATACTATTGAATATCCATACGAAAGGACGGAGGGCTACGAATGGTTTTGGCGAAACCATGAACGTAGTGAACTTGTCACGACCCGAAAGAGCACGTGACTGGCCCTTGAACCATATGAAGTCTATAGGACTCCATCTGATCCAAGTAAGCCAAAAGCCCAGAAATCTAAAACCATTTTTGAGAATAAGTAAAGAAAACTGGTTTAAAGAAGTGAAGAAAAACATGTTTGAAATCAAGGTTTTTAAATAACTAAGCCGAATGTGCATTTGAAAACCGTACAGTCTTTTCTAAAATTTTCGGCAGAGTTTCTCTTGTAAAACTGGCCCCGAATGGGGTACAACATGAATAACAATATATAAAATGATAAAGGCATCCCCAAGCGAGAGCTAGCTCTTCGTCAATCGACGGTCACAACCACACGATGATATGATAATATACAACGCCAAGTGGCGAGGATCAAAATCAAGGAAAGCTCAAAAAGCAGCAAGAAAACCGCAATACTACTAAGCGCGACTCTAAGGTCGAATAATACCACACTGTCTCTAAGTCTGAAAGAATATACAAGTTTTTGGTTGATGGACAATTTCTAGATACAATGAAATACATGAATAAAATGGTGATTCTTGATGCGAAAGAATCCACCTACCAAAGCAAATCACCCGCAAGAAGGTAGTGTGCCAGAAATGCCGCAATGAAACCTGTACGGCAGAACCTGCAAGGACTGTGGCACAACGGGGGTGAGTTGCCAACTCGTGAATAGAAATATCTACAAGCAGAAACCGAATGCAAGACATAAACCTAAGTCAACGATCAGTAATACAATCCACAAGAGTGCATCTGAGTGTAATAAGGTGGCAAGGTAACATCTAATCATGTATGTAGTGCCAGGTACTCAGGTAATAACATGTCATCAGTGTAAGGTATGCCTGCATGAGGTAAGTATGATGAAATATCAATGATATCAATACACATATATTAGCGTCCCATACCACTAATATTGGTGTAAGGGTATATATAACAGCGCCCTCATACCCTGTTATATATACAAATGAAGTATGACAAGTGTAAATCCAGTCTGTATATGATCCATGTCTGTATATATGTGGAACCCGTCCACCTGTCACCCACTGACAGTAAGCATCATGTATGCAAGTATGAGGATATAAACAATATCATGGAAAACATCATGAAACCCGTGCCAAGCATCGACACGTAAATCCTCATCCATATGGGGCTCCGTCTGCGGTATCGGCCCTCGGCCCCGGCAGCACGAGTCAACCCATGTCCATCTCTGGGCTCCGTCTGCGGTAGCGGCCCGTCGGCCCCCGGCAGTACGCCCATCTCTCGGCTCCAGGCGGTATCCCCCGGATATCCGCCGAGCTCAAATACAATCACCGGTAGGTACTCGCCCGCCTCCAGGCTCAATCGGCATAACCCATCGATCATCTCGCCGAGGGGAACCATACCGGGCCCACCACGAACCCGCAAACGGATCATCACTCCTCGAATCGGGTTTCAAGCACACGTCTCAGCACCGAGAAAACGCGTGGTGGACGCACCCAAATATCATATCACGAGGTACCGGGTTTTCATAAAAGAACATCTTTTCTTAAATAATCCCACGGTCCTCAAAATCAGAAATCACATGAAAATCCACATCAAGAAGTAAATCCAATGCAATGTGCTATGCAATCAATCCATGATGTATGCGACATGTAAAGAGAGATAATCATATCGGAAATCATGCAACATGGAATAGTAATGTACATATGTCGGGAGGAACCGCTCCTTTAGAATGAATCAGTTTAAAGAATATCTTGCGGTCCTCAATCTCAATCAAGTCAGAATCATCTATGTTTGTGTACAGGTACATGTGTACAATATGCCAAGCAGTAATCATATCATGAATGCAACAGTACTACAGTGTAGTGGCATGGCAATTATCGATGATGAAGTGTGTGAGCCGGCAAATAGTGTACGTGAAACATACGCATCATCGATAATGGTGCTGGTGTCCTAACAGCATGATAATAATATAACAATGAACATATGCCAGCAATGCGAATAGCAGGAAAATGCAGATATCTAGTAGTCAACACCACAGTGAAGTATCTACTATGCAAACTACATCTAAGTATCCGGTCAATCAGGAGGGGTAGGTGTGGAAATCACCTAAATCTGAGTCGATACATGTATAAAAGTATATAGTCGGTGATCTCGCCTCAATGTCATATCATAAGATATCCTCGAGTTATGAGTGCGGATCTATCATCAATATCGGCTCGTACGGTAAATCATCGTACGGCATCCCCATAGCTGGGTAGGGGTCAGTATCTCACTGTCTCATCACATAACAGATATCACCATCGTCAGATCATATAGTCTGGAGTACTACTCTATGTCTAGTACAAAACGGTAACCTCAGTAAGTATGCATGCGGGGGTAAACACATATCCCAAGCCCGCAAGAATCACAAGTCATATCCCACATATGAATCGTATAAAATCACCGATCCCAGGGCACCCAGCCCACATCATCGACTCATCTCCAAAGTCATCACATATCATCAATCACAGTGCAAGTACAAGTGATAAGCAAGGGTGTGTGTAGGTGTAATTCTACCCTAGGGTTCGCGACTATGAACTACACTAGTCACTTCTAACCCTACATTATCCACAATACACCTAATATCACAATAAACTACATAGTAATCTATCTACGGACTGCGGGGGTGCTATACGCCATCCACCCGACTTCCCCCTGTAGATATAATCTACTCACCTTGCATCACCAATTGCGGACGTCACCACGTATTTGCTTGTCGTCCCGAAGTCTTCATGGGTACCTACACATCAAAATATCGTATATGCGCATTAAAACCAAATCCAATCTAAAACGGCGCACGAAATCCAAAACGATACGATAAGGGGGCCTATAGGTGAGAACCTATGGCACGCCTTCAAAACCATCAATAAATCCTCTACATCGTCGTATAAACGACAATTAGTCGAGGCAAAACACATTCCACCATTTCAGAATCAAAAATACGGAATACGGAAACACGAATCCAAAATAGCAACTTAGGATATATGTCCCAGATTTCACCCTAGATAGAATCTGTCAAAACTAGAAGTACCCTGGGTCAACACTAGAGGAACAGGGGCTGTGCAAAGAAAACGAGGAGAATGGCTAAGTATGCTAAGTCAAAGTCCACCTCTCTCTCTCACCTACCCTCATCATTATATTTTCCTTTCTTTCCTTTTCTTTTAAAATCCAAACCTTCTCACATCAATAGTAATCCCAAAAGAAAACCATGGCTAGAAAAATGCACAAGTGTAGAAAAAGTGATATGTGCAAGTTTTGCACAAAATTGCCAAAAAACCCGATTAGCGATTTTAATCGCGATTAGCACTAAATTATTGTCAAACTAATCACAAAAACTTAAAAATGCCATAATCCACTAATTTACCCTATTTTAGAATTTTCCATAATTTTTCATAATTTTTTCTAACATTTTTCCTATTTATTTGCATTTAATATTAAAATAATCAATAAAATAATATTAAATTATAAAAATTCCCAAAATTAATATTTTATATTTTTGAAAATGTTACAATCTACCCCCCTTAAAGAAATTCGGTCCCCGAATTTTAAATTTAAACCCCCAGATACAAAAACATCTCAGTAATAAACCAAAGTCGTCGGGGCTCCGAAATCATCAACACATAGAACGTCACAGCGCAATGCATGCGCAAGGGTACTGAGCAGATAACTCGAAAACAAAACTCCGTCAAGCATCCCGCAATCATCGGAATCAATGTAAAAAAAACACAATGTCAAATCCAATACCAAACCGATATGATATGGATCGGAACTACACATGTAGACATCCAATCTAAACATAACACCATCCTGTGCGTCTGGTGCGCACTGAAATCAAAAAAAAATCCATATATGTGCTAAACAGGTGCACAAAACAACATCCAAGTGCAACGGGTGTGCACGAAGCATCTGTCATGGGCATCGTATGTGCCTGACAGCAAAATAAATCAGGTGCATGTGACATGCACGAAGAATCCCGATTTAGCGCATCTGGCGTGCACCAAAATCGTATCTAAAAACACGCGCCCAACATGCGCGAAAATCCAAACCGGTGCATCCATCGTGCACGAATGAAAATCTAAACCCTGCGCACTCAACATGCACGGAAATCACGAAATCCAATAGCAAACACCGAACAGGCGTAAAGCACATCGCCAGCACGGAGTGCAAAAATCAACCATCAAAATCCGGGTCAAAATCAACGATATAATGCGGCTCAAACCAAAATCAGGGTACCGCAAGGAAAATCTCACAACCGTGTGCATCAGCGTGCACGAATCAAAGCCTAACACTAAAATGCATGAAAACTCTGCGCAAAATATATAAATATCCAGTGGGTGCATGAAACCAATATCATGAAACTCAGTCACCAAAACTAGATCGTGCAAATAGAACGCCCAAAATACCGAAATCCAAAATGACGGATACGTGATAATCGAATCACAAAATCACAAATCATAAATACCGTCTTCGGTAGTTTCTCCTTCAAGGTCGAGAAGGAGTCAGTGTAATCCACTGCTAGCAGCGCAGGATATCTACCTACCTCTTGCTCACGGTCTGGCGTCTTCTGACTCTCTAGGTCCTTATCTTCTCTGCGGATTACCTATCACGCGGTCAATCGGCTCATCGGCCCTGTCAGGTGTGCTAACGGGGACGATTCCGTTCTGGCACTTTTCTGGTCACCTCTCGGTCAAACCTCACGACCACTCGTAAGGCAGCATATCACTGACGTCGGTCTCTGGCTATCTGAATGCACGTCACACATCTGATCCTGGGTGCAAACATCATTGCAGCAATGTCCTGGAAGGAATCCTGCTCAAGGTCTCTTCCAATCATTCCTATGCCGATCTGTACAGAGGCTGGCTCTCTTGTACTATCTCTTCTCGCTGGAAAGACATCTGTGTCCTCAGCACAACATTTCTCGGAAATTGGTCACATCCCAACGTTTCTGTAAGCATATCAGGTCTCTAGTTTCGACGGGAAGCAATGACAGCTCGTCAGTATCTCACACGAACCTCTGGTTCCACTTGTCTCCATCGTCGTCCACTATGACGTCACGCCAAGCTACTATACACTGCACTGCTCTCGGCCACGGTCAATCTGAAGTCTCTCACACGGACTCGAAATCGCGTACTCTGTAGCTTCATCATTCTGTAGCAGATGTCAGGCCGAACTGGTCCTCGGAAACACGTCCCAACCATCGGAGGAATACTCATCACTCGTCCGTCCTTGATCCATTCGCAACGCATCTGGGTAAGTTCCTTTATCCGAACTTGGTCAACTACCTCGTCGACAATGCCGAACTCTGGCCTGCTGGGTGTGCGCAACACGACCACTCCTGGTCTAGGTCTTCTCGTATCGTACTCCAGAAAGGTCCTGCCGAGGTTCCTTTCTCAAATCTCAATCCTGCCGAAATGCCCGGAAGTCATCATCCAATGCTGAAGCTAAAGCTTATTCCGGAACGGCTGCATACCTATCGCGCTTCTTTCTGGAAGGTATATCCATATACCACGCCTCTGGGTGCGTATAACATCTCTGATGTCGGCGGAGTGGGACGTCATCTCGTCGAAATATCTTGCGAACTCTTTTCTTCACTCTGCATCAGTGTCGACTGATTCGGACTCGTCTCATCATGGCTGCACGAACTGCGCTCCGACGGCTATGCTCGCACCTGGAGTCTCCCAAGCAGTGTCCCATCACGATATCCGAAAGATGTCGAACCATCCGATCGACTCGTCAGATCCTCATAATCCCCCAAGAGCTCACATCTCGGGTACAGTTTAATAGTATCGAGTACATGCCACAGCGTCGGTGGTCCAGCCGTAGAAGGGCAAACCCAAGCCTCACTAATGGCGCCGCGAAACCGCCGTAAACCCTAAGGTTCCAAGGCTGTCACACGGTCATTAAGTCGAGTTAGGGTTTCATTCTTCTAGAGGGTCCATAGAATCACCTGCATGTCTTTCCGTATACTTTAAACTTGGAAAATAGGCTCCTGACATTCGATCGTCTCAATCGACTCTCAACGAATCTGCGTGAAGTCGTCTCTAGCTGGAATCAATCCACCTGATGACCTCGCATCGGGGTAAGCGAACTCACCACGCGTCCTAGTCATCCATCCTCGGTGACTAGCAACTCGCTATCATCTCTCTAAGAACATGCTCATGCTGCAGTAGCTCCAATCATCTGGGCGATATCTCATCATTTGCAGCAACAACTGGCTCATATGCCTGTACGCCGAACAACGCCTCAATCCTCCAGGAAAGGCAATACATAAGCGGTCATCTCTGAATCAGCCTGCTCTAGATCTGAGTAAGACTCTCCACACTGGAAATCTTCAACTCAACTGGGCCCGCTCTGGCGCAAAATCGGACGAATCACCTTCGTCTCTCAAATCGGGTAGACTAGCTATCATCTGTCGCATAACTGCCTGAAAGCTCCGGCAATCTCAGCTCGTAAGCTCCGAAAGCAACACCCTGTCAATCTCAGCGACAGCTGGTCCATCTGTCTGCACGGTAGGCGACATCACCATCTCTGAGGTATGCTGTACATCAACAGTCCTCTCTCAACTGGCAGCTCTAACAAAGGCCCGATCATCCGGTGCAAGACCAAGCACTCGCCTCCACTAGAGGTCACAATCACCAACACTAACTCGAGACGTTCCCATGTCACCAGAAAACACAAAGGTCGGCCCTCGTACCAAACGAGCTCACACCGGCCGTAACCCTAGCAGCAGCCCAAACTGCGCTCAAACACGGTGACAGGAATCTCAATCGAGTATCAAAGAGAGCACATCAGTGGCAAGAAGGGAAACAACAGATCCAAAGTGGATACATGATCATAGGAAGGAACAGTATCAATGAAGGTATGATCATGAAACTAATAGAATCGGGGATCTCAAATGGATGAATAATCCTGGATATAAAGAGAATCACTGATCTCGAAAGTATGTACATCCTAAGGTTCCTTAAGCGGAGTGGCGTGTCGTAAGTATGCCGCGGAACATACCAACGGTACGTCACTCTACTTTAGTCACCAAATCCATCAACCAAGGGTCATCCTAAAACGACGAAAGTTCGGGTTTACACCCCCTCGACCAAGTCTAAGTTCCGTAAGGTCAAGCCTAAGTTCCGTATATAAACAACTCCCTAGGCTCCACATAGTCAAACTTAGACTCGAACCAAGGTCAACCTAGCGCTCTGATACCAACTTTGTCACGACCCGAAAGAGCACGTGACTGGCCCTTGAACCATATGAAGTCTATAGGACTCCATCTGATCCAAGTAAGCCAAAAGCCCAGAAATCTAAAACCATTTTTGAGAATAAGTAAAGAAAACTGGTTTAAAGAAGTGAAGAAAAACATGTTTGAAATCAAGGTTTTTAAATAACTAAGCCGAATGTGCATTTGAAAACCGTACAGTCTTTTCTAAAATTTTCGGCAGAGTTTCTCTTGTAAAACTGGCCCCGAATGGGGTACAACATGAATAACAATATATAAAATGATAAAGGCATCCCCAAGCGAGAGCTAGCTCTTCGTCAATCGACGGTCACAACCACACGATGATATGATAATATACAACGCCAAGTGGCGAGGATCAAAATCAAGGAAAGCTCAAAAAGCAGCAAGAAAACCGCAATACTACTAAGCGCGACTCTAAGGTCGAATAATACCACACTGTCTCTAAGTCTGAAAGAATATACAAGTTTTTGGTTGATGGACAATTTCTAGATACAATGAAATACATGAATAAAATGGTGATTCTTGATGCGAAAGAATCCACCTACCAAAGCAAATCACCCGCAAGAAGGTAGTGTGCCAGAAATGCCGCAATGAAACCTGTACGGCAGAACCTGCAAGGACTGTGGCACAACGGGGGTGAGTTGCCAACTCGTGAATAGAAATATCTACAAGCAGAAACCGAATGCAAGACATAAACCTAAGTCAACGATCAGTAATACAATCCACAAGAGTGCATCTGAGTGTAATAAGGTGGCAAGGTAACATCTAATCATGTATGTAGTGCCAGGTACTCAGGTAATAACATGTCATCAGTGTAAGGTATGCCTGCATGAGGTAAGTATGATGAAATATCAATGATATCAATACACATATATTAGCGTCCCATACCACTAATATTGGTGTAAGGGTATATATAACAGCGCCCTCATACCCTGTTATATATACAAATGAAGTATGACAAGTGTAAATCCAGTCTGTATATGATCCATGTCTGTATATATGTGGAACCCGTCCACCTGTCACCCACTGACAGTAAGCATCATGTATGCAAGTATGAGGATATAAACAATATCATGGAAAACATCATGAAACCCGTGCCAAGCATCGACACGTAAATCCTCATCCATATGGGGCTCCGTCTGCGGTATCGGCCCTCGGCCCCGGCAGCACGAGTCAACCCATGTCCATCTCTGGGCTCCGTCTGCGGTAGCGGCCCGTCGGCCCCCGGCAGTACGCCCATCTCTCGGCTCCAGGCGGTATCCCCCGGATATCCGCCGAGCTCAAATACAATCACCGGTAGGTACTCGCCCGCCTCCAGGCTCAATCGGCATAACCCATCGATCATCTCGCCGAGGGGAACCATACCGGGCCCACCACGAACCCGCAAACGGATCATCACTCCTCGAATCGGGTTTCAAGCACACGTCTCAGCACCGAGAAAACGCGTGGTGGACGCACCCAAATATCATATCACGAGGTACCGGGTTTTCATAAAAGAACATCTTTTCTTAAATAATCCCACGGTCCTCAAAATCAGAAATCACATGAAAATCCACATCAAGAAGTAAATCCAATGCAATGTGCTATGCAATCAATCCATGATGTATGCGACATGTAAAGAGAGATAATCATATCGGAAATCATGCAACATGGAATAGTAATGTACATATGTCGGGAGGAACCGCTCCTTTAGAATGAATCAGTTTAAAGAATATCTTGCGGTCCTCAATCTCAATCAAGTCAGAATCATCTATGTTTGTGTACAGGTACATGTGTACAATATGCCAAGCAGTAATCATATCATGAATGCAACAGTACTACAGTGTAGTGGCATGGCAATTATCGATGATGAAGTGTGTGAGCCGGCAAATAGTGTACGTGAAACATACGCATCATCGATAATGGTGCTGGTGTCCTAACAGCATGATAATAATATAACAATGAACATATGCCAGCAATGCGAATAGCAGGAAAATGCAGATATCTAGTAGTCAACACCACAGTGAAGTATCTACTATGCAAACTACATCTAAGTATCCGGTCAATCAGGAGGGGTAGGTGTGGAAATCACCTAAATCTGAGTCGATACATGTATAAAAGTATATAGTCGGTGATCTCGCCTCAATGTCATATCATAAGATATCCTCGAGTTATGAGTGCGGATCTATCATCAATATCGGCTCGTACGGTAAATCATCGTACGGCATCCCCATAGCTGGGTAGGGGTCAGTATCTCACTGTCTCATCACATAACAGATATCACCATCGTCAGATCATATAGTCTGGAGTACTACTCTATGTCTAGTACAAAACGGTAACCTCAGTAAGTATGCATGCGGGGGTAAACACATATCCCAAGCCCGCAAGAATCACAAGTCATATCCCACATATGAATCGTATAAAATCACCGATCCCAGGGCACCCAGCCCACATCATCGACTCATCTCCAAAGTCATCACATATCATCAATCACAGTGCAAGTACAAGTGATAAGCAAGGGTGTGTGTAGGTGTAATTCTACCCTAGGGTTCGCGACTATGAACTACACTAGTCACTTCTAACCCTACATTATCCACAATACACCTAATATCACAATAAACTACATAGTAATCTATCTACGGACTGCGGGGGTGCTATACGCCATCCACCCGACTTCCCCCTGTAGATATAATCTACTCACCTTGCATCACCAATTGCGGACGTCACCACGTATTTGCTTGTCGTCCCGAAGTCTTCATGGGTACCTACACATCAAAATATCGTATATGCGCATTAAAACCAAATCCAATCTAAAACGGCGCACGAAATCCAAAACGATACGATAAGGGGGCCTATAGGTGAGAACCTATGGCACGCCTTCAAAACCATCAATAAATCCTCTACATCGTCGTATAAACGACAATTAGTCGAGGCAAAACACATTCCACCATTTCAGAATCAAAAATACGGAATACGGAAACACGAATCCAAAATAGCAACTTAGGATATATGTCCCAGATTTCACCCTAGATAGAATCTGTCAAAACTAGAAGTACCCTGGGTCAACACTAGAGGAACAGGGGCTGTGCAAAGAAAACGAGGAGAATGGCTAAGTATGCTAAGTCAAAGTCCACCTCTCTCTCTCACCTACCCTCATCATTATATTTTCCTTTCTTTCCTTTTCTTTTAAAATCCAAACCTTCTCACATCAATAGTAATCCCAAAAGAAAACCATGGCTAGAAAAATGCACAAGTGTAGAAAAAGTGATATGTGCAAGTTTTGCACAAAATTGCCAAAAAACCCGATTAGCGATTTTAATCGCGATTAGCACTAAATTATTGTCAAACTAATCACAAAAACTTAAAAATGCCATAATCCACTAATTTACCCTATTTTAGAATTTTCCATAATTTTTCATAATTTTTTCTAACATTTTTCCTATTTATTTGCATTTAATATTAAAATAATCAATAAAATAATATTAAATTATAAAAATTCCCAAAATTAATATTTTATATTTTTGAAAATGTTACAGAACTTGATATAATCGATGGAACGAGATAGCTTTTAAAAGGAGTGGTTCAAGCTCCGCGTTTAAAATGCTGGTTTTTGAAAAGAACCGAGTGGTTTTCAAAGTGTTCCAACGACTTTTACTTGGTTTATTTTCTTGCATTAATTCCAATGCGTCCCTTCATTTAATCTTATCATTGCAGAAAACAACCAAAATATGGTGTACGCTTATGCTATCCGCATTCGCCACGGGGCCCCGTCATCACCCGTTAGGTTACTTAACTAATGACAGAGCGGGGGCTGGACTAGCGCGGATGCAAAACATAAGCAACACCTAAATAGATATCATATATAGATATATAGCAATGATATCCATTACAGATCACAGATGAACACTTTGGATATACTAGGAATCCGCGATTCGTTCGAGCCTGCAACGAAAAACGGATTACACGGTCGCGATGAATAGCCAAATCCCACCCTAGACCCCTACGGGTGCGGCAAACTTCCCGCCAAGTACCCGAAGCGAAGCAACCTCCCTCAACCCGTGAGTAGGCCACTCGGCACTTCGAGATACCCGGTAGTTTGTGCACCCCACCTTGGGTCTATCCCAGGAGCAAAAACAGTAAAAAGAAATTATACAATGATGGCTACAACCCCGACCCGGTTGTGCGGCCATACAAATAATATTACATCAATTTACAAATTTTACAATGAATGAAAGAAAAAGAAACTCTCATCTCACACCCATTCCCAGCTATTCATCCGTGACAATCCAACAAGTTCATATACATAAACCATCAACATTACAGATCACAGATATGTATAACCCCCACTAATCGACGTATAGCGATTAGCGAACGTTCAACACATATATCACATCACAGAAAATATTCATCAGCCAAAGTGTACGGAATATCGATCAAAATACGGATTTGTAACCACCACAAAAGTCATTTTATTCTCTGGAAAATCTGGGTAGAAACAACATGTATTAAAAATCCCAAAACAACCAAATAAGAACACTGCAGCAAAATGGAGTCGGGGCCGAGTCAACTCGGCCGCGGATCCGCGGCCAAACCCATGGTTTGGCCGCGTTTCCGCGGTGAGTTGGCCGAGTCAGAGGTTCCGTTTTGCTGTGTGTTCTATAAAAACCCTGAGACGATTTTTCATGTATGTCAAATAAATTTTTGAATAGTATAAAAAATCGACAGAAAGTGAAAAATTTCCCGGACTCGTTTTGTGATTTTTTTCGATCGATATTCTTAACCCTTTGCTAACTTGCTAGTTTATGTTTAGCTAGGCTCTGATACCACTGTAAGTCCACGTTGCTCACCCTGGTTCTTACGGGGAGGCGAAAACGGCGAAAAACAATAATTTTGGCGCAAGACAACATGGACTAAAAGCCGGATCTTTGCTAAACTAGAAACTAACAAACTACTAGAGGCTTTAACTACTATGCCGTAGAAAATATACTTCACGAAACCGGTCCTTCGGGTCTTCATTCCGCTATCCCGCTCGTCCGTCCAAGCTCCAAGGAGCGATCCGGATCTAGGTCACCTCCGCGGTATCCTTGAGTCGAAGACGATCCACCCGAGAGTTGTACACCGAGCTCCACCTCGAGCCGAGGCAACTAGGGCAACGAGATCGCTAGTCTAGATGCCCTAGGTTGTGTAGAAGAGAAAGATAGAAGTGTTTTTCTATGTGGATTCTTTTTCTCTCAACACATGAGATCAAAAGAATTTATCAAGAGGAGGAAGATGAAGGAGAAACTCAAGCAACCATGGAGCTTTTCTTTTCTTCTCACTTCAAGAGAGAGCATGAGAAGAGAATAATGAAAAAGATTAACTAAAGAAAATGAACCATGGTTGCAATAATATACCAAAACCATCATTACTAATCCTATCATGATAGAGTTGATGCTACATTGAATTGACCATTTTCATAATAAAAAAATAAACAGAAAATCAAAGAAGAGTGTAGACCTCTCTTGAAGGTCAATGGTCAACTCCGGTCAACGGGTCAACAAAGTCAAGAGAGGCCATGGTGGTCAAATGGTCAATGTAATTAGCCATCACTAAACTATCACTAAAAGGATTAGTAAACAATGTCTCCGGCTCATAATGGTTTTGACCAAACGAATTGCCAAAACCCTAATGAACCTGCCACATAACGGTTTTGGCCGAACCAACTGCCAAAACCCTAATGAGGCACCTCCTCCTTCATCGCTCTTCAAAACTGTGCACACACATCCGCATCCGCATTCCGTAGAATGCAAATGCACAGAAGACAAAACAAATCCACCTGTGCAATACTAGGATCCGGCTTAAACCAAAGCCCACTAGTATTGCCTGCCCGAACAGCATACGCACACAAGTGCACGTAAGTGATCGTAGCCCTGCCGTAAAACCATACGGCCTCTACACGTTTCGCTCAGTGCAGGGAAACTCTCTGTGTGGGACTCTAAAGACTCGACACTACGCCGGCAGTGGGTTTAACCAAAGACCGCAAGCGGCACTAGCTGTACGTAACGGTCCCCAGGTAGATGTCGATAAGAAGGCCGATGAGGTAAACCCATCCGAACTCCTACTGAGCCTGTATGTGACAATCTCCGTACAGTCCGGTCTGTTCGTCTGATACATCGCATGGCGGGCCTAGAGGGTGGTGAACGTCAGTCCCCTAATAGCGGTACAAGTCGTGTCGGAGTGTAGCCCAGAACACCTTGAGATAACACTGGAAACCAACCAGTATATCTCGCTTGCCCTGGCCAGGGACTACTTGTTTAATGGCTCTCCTAGACACAGCGCGATGTCAACCCCCAATACCGGGAGAGACGAATCCTGTCTAACCGTCACTGCCTCCAAGTGCTTCGGGACTGCACCCAACTACTACCTGTTTGCACGACTCTTTTGAGCCGTGGTAGGGTAGTAATCTAAGTACAGTGGGAACACACTCGAGGCGAAGTGACAGTGTCAAGTCGGCGGACTAAGCTGTACTCATGTTACCTGGGAACTGATAACTGACGATAGGTATAATACCAACCAACAGTTCCCGTCGAGTCCTGTCCAGTGTACTCGTATCCTAACGAGCACCCGTATACTTTCTCAAGTACGACGTACTGACGGCTGTGGGACAGACCGTCTCCCCCGCTGGGATGAGAAGCGCATACGCTAGTCTACTCCGGAGTATCGATGCCCTGTCTCGATAGTCCTAGGACTAGGGACCTGTATAAGGATGTGCTTATGGATTACCCAGTCCCCACGAGTATGACTGCCATCACAACGTTGGTAATCAAGCAAAGATCCTAAGGGCTCTACTAATATGTATATAAGCAATATGCTAAAAGAAACACATGCACATATTGAAGTAGAGACAAACCAAGTAGCATACTACCATTTTGAGCAAGATTGTTTATACAACTGTGAATATCCCAAACTTCCATTAAGTAATATACAAGCTAGTATGATACAGTAATGGCCTCTAGGGCATATACACTAACAATTCCCACTGTGCTTTAATTTCCATCATACCACGTCCAAGAGGGCGTGCAAAAAGGTGGCTTTTGGGTACAGTCCCGAATCACATAGAGGCAATGAGCGATAGGAGGGGATTTGTATCTCCCGGTATAGGGAGTTGATGTTGCGCTGTGTTCGATTGGCTATAACTGGAAATCCCTGGCCAGGGTTGCTGAGATTTACTGGTAAGTGTTATCAGTAGTTTCTCGAACTGTTATAGACCTCATATCGATATGACTTATAAAGCTACTGGAGTCTGATGTTTACCACCCCTAGGCGAGATATGCGACATATCAGAAGAAGAGATCGGACTGTACGGGAGTGTTACTGGTTGGATTCACGGGAGAAAGTACAGGCTTGCTTGTTGATCTTCTGATTGCTCAATACCTAGGTGGCTATTACGTTTAGCTGACCGCTTGCAGCTTGTGGGTGTTTGATATGATCATCACCTACTGCCGGCGTATTGACGATTCTTTAGAGTCCTACACAGAGGTTTCCTGGCTCGGGCAAAACAGAGTAGGAGCATATATGTGATATGTGCGGGACCGAGAACAATACGTGTATGTGATACCGTATTAGATTCTCACGATATGTGATATCGGCCGGGAATATGTGATATAGCCGGGTCATCGGATCAAGTGTTGATTCGATGAACTGATGCAGATTATATTTGTCGGTTATTTGTGAAATAGCCAGATTATCGGATCAAGTGTTGATTCGATAATTTAATGTATAATTATATATTTGATATATTAAATTACATTAAATTAATATTAGCTCACTTAAAGATTCTTTTTCTCACTCGGGTAATACATTGATATATATGCGATATATGTTCATTGTATTATTTTATTTTGTTCCAAAATATATTATATATGTGATATATAATATTGTAACAAGTTAAGGTTACAAATGCAACATGTTTTGTGGAGTTTAAATATGGTTAGGGTTTGGATTAGGGTTAAACCTTCTTGAAGCTTCTAGAAGCTTTGCTTTTGTTTTTAACTAAAGATATTTTCTAAAGATATTTTGGTTGATATTTCTTAACCCAACCCAACCCTTCACCATGGTTAAGTCTCTACATGGGTTAAGTTATCATACTTAACCCATGGTTGCATTTCTAACCTCACAAGATTTCATTATGAAAGGTTCCTAGGCACTCTCAAGAGGTCTCACAAGGTATCAACCATGCCAATTTCAAAAATTACGGTGCCGAGAAACCCTAATACGGATCGTTGGCTAGAAGTTTAGGCGAAAAAGAAACTAGTTAACAACTTAACTAAATGGTAAACGGAAATACAACCTTTGTAGATCCGGTTCTCCACCTCCATGGCTCCGCGATGAAGTCTCCTCGCTGTACAAATCGGATCTTGGGCTCTAGCGTCGGCTTCATCGGAGAAAAAGCGGGCTAGGTCATCGACGACGATGCCGAAGATGATCTACGTCGAGGCATCGCTAGATCAAGCTCCAACTTCACCAAGTCAAGAAACTTGTGAAGAAAACACCCTATACTACTTGGCAAGAGGTAGAGGATGAAGAAATAGGAAGTGGGTTCACTTTAGAATTGGATTTCTCACTCTTTTTCATCAATCACCATTGATGAAGTCAAGCTTTCTTCATTCAAGAAGATGAAGAAGAAGAAGGAATATATTATGATAAGTATTTCCAAAAGAATAATAAAATCATTCTTATCATAATATTAACCATGGTAATGTGTAGAGAATTAACCAAGGTTAGTTGAATGGTTAGGGTTATGAGAAGAAGACAAGAATGGTAGCTTTGGTCAAACCTTCATGAAGCTTCAATTACAAACAAAGAAAGCCACCATTCTTTTCTTTAATCTTTTCTAAAAATAAATAAATAAGTATGAAAAACAAAACCCTAACCATTTAAATAACCATGGTTCAATCTTTACACAAACTCAAGTAAATATGTATCATCAAACATGATACATACAAGTGCACAAAACTATATCACATATACAATGTGCACATGAAGTGAGAAAATCCATTTAAAGTGAACCAACACTAGTTAATGCAAAGTAATATATCAAATATATATTTATGCATTAAATCATTAAATTAACACTTGATTTAACGATCCGGTCATATCGCATATAACCGACTAATATTCAATGTATCGGCTTATCGAATCAATCCTTCATTCGATAACTAGGTTATATCGCATACAACCATTCGATACATTTATCGCGAGAATAGAATATGGTATCACATACACGCATTATTCTCGGTCGCGCACATATCTCATATGCGCTCCTATTTCGTTTCGCTTGAGCCAGGAAACCTCTGTGTAGGACTCTAAAGACTCGTCAATACACCGGTAGCAGATGATGATCATATCAAGCACCCACAAGCCGCAAGCGATCTGCTAAACGTAACGGCCACCCGGGTATTGAGCGATCAGAAGATCGACGAGCAAGCCCGCTCACACTCCAGTGAATCCAACCAGTAACACTACCGTACAGTCCGGTCTGTTCGTCTGATATGTCGCATATCTCGCCTAGGGGTGGTAAACGTCAGACCCCAATAGCTCGATAAGTCGTGTCGATATGAGGTCTATAACAATTCGAGAAACTACTGGTAACACTTATCAGTAAATCTCAGCAACCCTGGCCAGGGATTTCCTGTTATAGCCAATCGAACACAGCGCAACATCAACCCCCTATACCGGGAGAGACGAATCCCCTCCTATCGCTCATTGCCTCCATGTGACTCGGGACTGTACCCAAAAACCACCATTTTGCACGCCCTCTTGGCGTGGTAAGATGGAAATCAAAGCACAGTGGGAACCATACAAGACTCTATGACGATCTCGGGTCAACAGACTACTCTGTACCAGTGTCACCAGAGAACTGCCATCTGACGTAAGGTATAATACCATCTGGGAGTTCTCGGCGAGTCCGTCCAGTGTACCCAGTCTCTACTGAGCACCCGTATATCATCTCTGATGTCAAACACCGATGGATATGGGATCATCCATCGCCCATCTGTATGGGTCGAGAAGGTATACGCTAGTCTACTCTGGTATATCGATGCCCCGTCTCGATACACCCACGACTAGGGACTTTGAAGGATGTACTTATGGACTACCATGTCCCCACTAGTATGATCTGCATCATAGTCCAGATAGTCAAGTACACATCCTAAGGGCTTTACCAACATGTATCGGAGAGACAATCAGTGTACACGTTAAGGTAAAGAGTAACCAGATAGCATACTATCATGTCGAGCAAGAAAGTCCTCCCTATATATGTCCTAGCATCCACTACAATATACATCCAATGTACAGTAATAGCCTCTAGAGCATACATATAACTAACAATCTCCCACTTGCACTAGGGCCATCTGATAGCAGTGGTTGTAGTATCTCATACTCAACCATCCCATAAGTGTCTCTCTCTGGGAATAGGCCTTCATGAGTGGATCCACCGTGTTACCTTCTAAGTCTGCTCTCCAAACCTTGATCACCTGGAGATCAACCATCTCCACGATCAGGTGACACTGCCTTAGAATATGTCTGGATCACTGATGGGACTTGCGTTCCTTGGCATAAGCCATAACTCCATTGTCTCACAATGGTAGGAACGTAGTTTATCTCATGAACCTGTATACACCCAAACAGCCTCTTTGGTAGCATCTTAAGTAGCGATGTATCCAGCCTTTATCGTCTAGTATGTCACGGTATCTAGCTTGGAACTCCTTCAACATACCGTCCCTTTACTGAGGGTAAAGACAATGCCTGCGACTGACATTCAGTCGTCTTTATCACCCTGGAACCTTTCCAGTGATTTTCCCCAGAATCGTTTGATATCATCTCACTACAACTAGTGAGAATCCTAACATCCAATTAAATCTATCTCATAGATCTAAAACTCAGGACTTAGGAGGTATCATTTTGATCCTATACAGAGAATCTTTGTGATAAACGGAGATTGATCGAGCGTAGCATAAGAAACTCCTTTCTTATCAAGAGTATGTCATCCACGTACTCTACGAGGATCACCACCATACTCCCTACTACCTTTTTGTATATACAAGGTTCATCTACCATTTTGATGATGTCAAACTCTTTGACTACTTCATCAAAATAGATGTTCCAACTCCGCGATGCCTGCTTTATCCTATAAAGCATCTTGCACACGTTTCCGCTGCTCCCACTGTCTACGAGACCCTCTGGCTGTGTACTTATAGACGCTCTCTTCTAAAACATCATTTAGAAAAGCAGTCATGACACCCAACCGCCAGATATCGTAGTCATGGTATGTAGCCGTGGCAAGTAGTATCTGGATGGACTTAAGCATAGATACTGGAAAAGGTTTCATCATTATCCACGCCTGGTCGATGACGAAAACCTTTAACAAGTCTAGCTTTGAAAGTCTCAACTTTTCCATCTACACCAAGTAATCTTCTCAAGATATACTTGCTCCTGATGGGGATTTAACCCTTCAGATATAGCAACCAAAGTCCATACTTTGTTGGTGTACATGGATTCCATCTTAGATCACTAAGCATCCAGCCATTCTTACAGAGTCTTACTCCTGATAGCCAGCTCGAAGCTAGTTGGGTCATCATCTCATGATGCAATCCTCGCTCCCACTGTAATAGAGAAACAGAAGTATCTCTCAGGTGGGTGAGGAACCCTACTAGATCGGCGGAGAGGCTGAGGTTCGTTGGAATCTACTGAATCCTTTGGTTCTATCAAATCATCTTCTGTAGTTTGCATAGCTGGAACCTTTCCAGTTCTACATAACTAACCTTGCCTCGAGATTGTCCGGATTTGGCTTTTAGACATAGGCCGGACAACCCCAAATCTTAACTAACTTAAGACATGGGCTCTTCCCTTTCCATATCATATATGAAGTGGTAGGCAACTGATTTGATTCGAACCCTATTCAATAGGTATGCAGCTTCTCAAGCGCATAACTCCCAAAAGGAAAAAGGTAACTCAGTAGTACTCATCATAGAGCACGCCTTATCATATAGGGTGTGATTGCTCTACCCCGATATACCATCGTGCTATGGTGTATACGGAGGAGTAATACTGAGAGAGAATCTCATTCTCCTTTAGAATAATCCAGGAATTCCGTGCTCAAGTATTCTCCTCCTTGATCACATCAAAGGACATAATACTTATACCCGTATTTTGGTTCTCTACTTCTAACTTATATTCTGTGAATATCTCAAAAGGTTCGGACTTGTGTTTCAACAGGAACATAGGTCTGAAACTCGAAAGATCATCAGAGAACGTAATGAAGTATAAAGAACCAGTCCTGGCATGTGTAGACAGGGGACCTACATACATCAACATGTATCATCCCAAGAGTTCACTAACTCTTTCTCTGTTTCCAGTAAACGAAGCTATAGTCATCTTATCTTTGTGACATAACTGGCGAGTTTCACAAGATGTAAGTTCAAACTAATTTAAATATGCATCTTTATGTAACTCTAGCCAGTCGGGTCGCATTGATCTGACCTAGTCTACAATACCTCAAGAAGGATTCGTTCATTTCTGAACTCTTCCTCTTGTGTGTGTTCTGTATACTAAGAGCTGTAGTTTGATTTAGAATGTCAATGCTTTTAGACAACGTGCCTGAACCGATCAACTTTTGATATAGGAAATGTTCAAAACATTATCCAACAATACAAAATTATATCATTTCTTTACTAATAAAGAGACTGATATGATTTTGTATATCAGGTTCGGTATCTAATAACATTCGTTCAGAATCAATGTATTGGTAATACAGGGTGACAGTGACCAACAGACTTGGCTGCAACACTTGCCCCGTTTTCTGCCTCATGAAACTCATCACCCGTTCTCAGTTTTCTACCTTTCTGTAGCCCTATGTAACAGATTACATATCTGGGATCCTGATCTGGTATCACATACCCAGGACGTAGAGGATACTGAGAAACAGTTCTGTATAATGAACACACCCGAAGATGATGCATCATATGCACTTTCTTCGTTTGGGTGGCACGGGAAATCTGGTAATCCCCAATTTCCTGCTCTGTCTTATAACAATTATAAGGTGGAGCGGGACCAACGTTCCCGAGCTCAGTATAACAAGCGGGTTCGGTCAAAATTCCGTATTATTATCTTGATTAAGGCGTGACATGGTCGCTACCTGGAGAGAGAGAGAAGAAAACACTCAGCGTGCGCTCTTGCAAGAATAGATTGGTTATTATTTTATCTAATCAGGATGGCTCCCACTGCTTTTTATCAAATCTTCCTTCAAACCCTAAAAAGAAAGACTAGCCGGGATTAATTACACACTACAAGTTCGCCAATCTTTCAGCCAGGCCAGTGTCGGTACTTTGAGGGAGGTCCCCCGTGCTTTTGCACGAACCTAATTAATGTAAACCTCGTTTTCCCAGAGGCGTAACCTCGTTAACACGTTTCTAGACACCTACTTGATCGGCTAATTGTAATGTATAAAACTCTCCCAGGAGTAACTCTTACTCGCAGCGGGTATCGGGATCCAACTATCTCATTGCAAATTTCAACACTTGAAATTCCTGATAATATTTTGCCCCTAACCTCCTATGACCTTGACAAAGGCCAACAAACCATAGGATGCTAGTCAAGTTCAACCCGTCATTTCCTGATTGAATTAAACCCACCCGCACGGCCCTTGACAAAGGCCAACAAGGTCGCACGACTACCCTAACTCAATCTGCATCATATGCATAAGCAGATAAGCACCAGTCAGCTACCGCACACTACGCCTTGACAAAGGCCAACAAACGCAGCACGAATACTAACTACTACTTATCTGAAATGACGGAGGGCTACGACAGGTTTTTCTGAAAACCTATTGCGTAATGAACTTGATATCGTTGTAGAATCAAATGATTTTAAAATGGAGTGCTTTTGAGGCTTTTCTAGTTTTGTTAAAGGAGTCACTCCCGGTGAAGGGATCGTCGGTCCTTTCTTTGTCGAATGAGGTGCGGGATATATCATATATATCACTGTGCAAAGCAAAAACACTTAAAAGCAATCAAAAGACAAACCGAGTGTGTAGCATCTGCCAGTTATTGCAAAAGGAGTCACTCCCGGTGAAGGGATCTCGGTCCTTTCCTCATCGAATAAGGTGCAGGATATATCATATATACCGCTGTGCAAAGCAAGAACTGTAGCTACCTGTTTTATTTTGAAATTCGATTCTACAACATCTTAGGTTGCTTTATTTCATTAATCTCATTAATGAAGTCCCATCATTTAAGTACCTAAACATCACAGATAAATACGACGTACACTTATGCCATCCGCATTCGCCTCGATGTCCCCTCGTGCACCGTTAGGTTAGGTGACTAACGGCAGAGCGGGGCAGGGCTACCGCGGGTGTAAAACATAAGTAACGTCTATATAATATATCATATATACTATATATAGTATCCATCACAGAACATCACATGATCACATCACAGATATCGTAGCAGAAGAATCATATGAAATATTGGATATACTAGGACGTCCGTGTTTTCAATACGAGCCAGTATAAAACACGGATTCCACGGTCGCGATGAATAGCCAATCCCACACCCCAAGACCCCTATGAGAGTGGCAAGCAACCCTACCAATTCTAGAGTTAGGAGACCCGGACTCGACTCCTCGAGTTGGTCTCCCACTGGACTCCAGAACCCGGTTACTTGTTCTCCCCTCCTTGGGTCTATCCTAGTGCGGAAAAGTAAATAATATACAAACGGTGACATCTTCCGCTACCTGGAAGTGCCCCAAGATAAAAGAATATTACATACAAGTTTTTACATGAATGAAAATGAAAAACACTCATCTCACATAAAAACCCCCGGCTATTCAAACACGACGATCCAATATAACATATCCAGCAACACATAACATCACATGTCATCAACGTAAGTAAATATGCACATCCCAATTGTCGTTGACATATAGCAACGAAACCGGCGATATCACATATTACGCTTACGGTCACAGAAAAGAAAGTGTAAAACTACAAGAGTTGGAATCCGCAATCACCTCAGACATCGCATGCCTGACCAAATGAATTACTTAGACATCGCATGCCTAACAATTATAAACCCCGCATTTTAGTCTCAAAATCGAAAACACTTTTCAATATCAAGTCGGGCAATTCAACAAGATTCCCGACAATCTGATCGAATGCTCGTCGCAAACTTCAGTAGGCGGCCGCACCCCCGACGCCGTCGACGAAGTGCACCAAGGCGGAACACCGCTACCGCGAGCACCCGAACGGATGCTTTCGGCGATGGGGTTCTCCTACAGTCACTTGGTCGGGGCTATGGAGTGAGGCTGTCTATTAAGTTTACCCGGCGAGTATCCGCGTACGCTACGTGATTGCGACGGACTTTTGATCATATCAAAATTCCGTGGCAACCGATCAAGTGAGACTAAACTGCTACGTTTATAACATTCATTCGGTTATCTCATAACTACTTGTGAATTCCAATAATTGTATCACATTCCAGATAATTAGAAAATGTTAAACTTTCCGATTGAACATTCGAACACCCAAGTTTTCCCGAAACAGGTCAACACATGAAATAAGTTTAAAACATTCATTTCGTGCCTCAGTACCAACGGTCCAGCCGTAGAAGGGTCAAGCCAACGCCTCACATGTGGCACGCCGTACTGCCCCAAACCCGAAGGTTCAAAGGGCAGTTCAAGACGGTCACATAATCGAGTTAAGGTTTGTTGTCTTCTAGAGGGTCCATCGCGTTACTTGCACTACTTAGAACGTCGTTAAACTACGGAAAAATCCAACACTTGGAAATTTCCCGACAGGGGAAAAACTGGGTATTTATATCCGGTCGAACTTTTTAACATATTCAAAAATTATCCGGAAAGCCACATAGACAAAATCTGATGCTCCGATCGAAACACCGAATCCCCAAAACAATCCCAGAAAATTCAACTCTTGAATAAATATTAAAAATTCCCAGAAAACTCAGCATAAAAATAAAGAAGTTACTGTGCCAAAATCGTTGACTAATGAGACTTGTTGACTGCGGAACCGCCGCATAAGCCATGCTTATGCCGCGGTTCCGCCGCTCTTTGGAGGAATCATGAGTCCCGTTTTTTACAGTAATTCTTAGAATCTCCTTCTTAGTTTTCTACATATTTTTAATACTCAAAAATCCACAAATTCAGAAAAAGTCCAGAGAGCCATTTTGAGTTGGGGTTTCGGGTCGATCGGACTTCAAACTCCGTCTAGACTTCGCCTAAGGCTCTAGCTAGGCTCTGATACCAATGAAAGGTTCCTAGGCACTCTCAAGAGGTCTCACAAGGTATCAACCATGCCAATTTCAAAAATTACGGTGCCGAGAAACCCTAATACGGATCGTTGCCTAGAAGTTTAGGCGAAAAAGAAACTAGTTAACAACTTAACTAAATGGTAAACGGAAATACAACCTTTGTAGATCCGGTTCTCCACCTCCATGGCTCCGCGATGAAGTCTCCTCGCTGTACAAATCGGATCTTGGGCTCTAGCGTCGGCTTCATCGGAGAAAAAGCGGGCTAGGTCATCGACGACGATGCCGAAGATGATCTACGTCGAGGCATCGCTAGATCAAGCTCCAACTTCACCAAGTCAAGAAACTTGTGAAGAAAACACACTATACTACTTGGCAAGAGGTATAGGATGAAGAAATAGGAAGTGGGTTCACTTTAGAATTGGATTTCTCACTCTTTTTCATCAATCACCATTGATGAAGTCAAGCTTTCTTCATTCAAGAAGATGAAGAAGAAGAAGGAATATATTATGATAAGTATTTCCAAAAGAATAATAAAATCATTCTTATCATAATATTAACCATGGTAATGTGTAGAGAATTAACCAAGGTTAGTTGAATGGTTAGGGTTATGAGAAGAAGACAAGAATGGTAGCTTTGGTCAAACCTTCATGAAGCTTCAATTACAAACAAAGAAAGCCACCATTCTTTTCTTTAATCTTTTCCAAAAATAAATAAATAAGTATGAAAAACAAAACCCTAACCATTTAAATAACCATGGTTCAATCTTTACACAAACTCAAGTAAATATGTATCATCAAACATGATACATACAAGTGCATAAAACTATATCACATATACAATGTGCACATGAAGTGAGAAAATCCATTTAAAGCGAACCAACACTAGTTAATGCAAAGTAATATATCAAATATATATTTATGCATTAAATCATTAAATCAACACTTGATTTAACGATCCGGTCATATCGCATATAACTGACTAATATTCAATGTATCGGCTTATCGAATCAATCCTTGATTCGATAACTAGGTTATATCGCATACAACCATTTGATACATTTATCGCGAGAATAGAATATGGTATCACATACACGCATTATTCTCGGTCCTGCACATATCTCATATGCGCTCCTATTTCGTTTCGCTTGAGCCAGGAAACCTCTGTGTAGGACTCTAAAGACTCGTCAATACGCCGGTAGCAGATGATGATCATATCAAGCACCCATAAGCCGCAAGCGGTCTGCTAAACGTAACGGCCACCCGGGTATTGAGCGATCAGAAGATCGACGAGCAAGCCCGCTCACACTCCAGTGAATCCAACCAGTAACACTACCGTACAGTCCGGTCTGTTCGTCTGATATGTCGCATATCTCGCCTAGGGGTGGTAAACGTCAGACCCCAATAGCTCGATAAGCCGTGTCGATATGAGGTCTATAACAATTCGAGAAACTACTGGTAACACTTATCAGTAAATCTCAGCAACCCTGGCCAGGGATTTCCTGTTATAGCCAATCGAACACAGCGCAACATCAACCCCCTATACCGGGAGAGACGAATCCCCTCCTATCGCTCATTGCCTCCATGTGACTCGGGACTGTACCCAAAAACCACCGTTTTGCATGCCCTCTTGGACGTGGTAAGATGGAAATCAAAGCACAGTGGGAACCACACAAGACTCTATGACGATCTCGGGTCAACAGACTACTCTGTACCAGTGTCACCAGAGAACTGCCATCTGACGTAAGGTATAATACCATCTGGGAGTTCTCGGCGAGTCCGTCCAGTGTACCCAGTCTCTACTGAGCACCCGTATATCATCTCTGATGTCAAACACCGATGGATATGGGATCATCCATCGCCCATCTGTATGGGTCGAGAAGGTATACGCTAGTCTACTCTGGTATATTGATGCCCCGTCTCGATACACCCACGACTAGGGACTTTGAAGGATGTACTTATGGACTACCATGTCCCCACTAGTATGATCTGCATCATAGTCCAGATAGTCAAGTACACATCCTAAGGGCTTTACCAACATGTATCGGAGAGACAATCAGTGTACACGTTAAGGTAAAGAGTAACCAGATAGCATACTATCATGTCGAGCAAGAAAGTCCTCCCTATATATGTCCCAGCATCCACTACAATATACATCCAATGTACAGTAATGGCCTCTAGGGCATACATATAACTAACACATTATTCATCCCAAAAGGATTTGATCATCTTCTTCCTTGCATGAAAAGCTTTCTAGCTTCTTGTGAAATGATGATAATTAGTGAGATTATGAAAACAAATGAGAGCTAAATTCCTACTTCATCATCCTAATCTATTCTAGCCATTTAGATTAGGGTGTTTGCTTTGCTATTACTTGATTAGCAAAGCAAGATCTTGGGTTTGAGTTTCTTCAAGGTAGATCATCTTTGTTATCGAAGATCGGAAGCGATCTTGCATCTTTCTCTTCGTGGAGCCTCTCTAGAGTCTGGGAACTTGATGATCGCAGCGAAGGGACCACAACACGGAGCTTATGAAGTGAAGGACCGGACTACAAAGGTTGTAATCCCAAACTCTTAGATGTAAAGCTGTTTACATGCTTTGTTTCGCCTAATCTCTAGTCTAAGATCTTGGTAAGGGTTGTTCGGCACGTCTAAAGTTTAAATCGGGCATGGTTGATGCCTTGTAGAACCTTGTGAGAGTGTCTAGTAACCCTACAGTGGTATCAGAGACAAGCTAGAGCTCTAGACGAAGTCTAGAAGAAGTTTAAAGTCCGATCGAACCCCGAAACCCGAATTTATACCCTTTTCTGGAAATTTTTCAAAAATGTTGTTTTTTTCATATTAAAAATACTCAGAAAAATAAGCATGGAATTTTAAGGATAACTGTAAAATACGACCACCTAATTCCATTAAAGCGCCGCGAAACCGCGACAATACCATGCATTGCGCGGCGGTTCCGCGGCCGTATGTGGATATTAGGGACTCATTTTTCTACAGTAACATCCGTAGGTGTCTCTGCATGTTTCTGGGAATTTTTAATTATACTCTGTAAGTCCATGCTACCTCTCCCGGTACTTTCGGGCATGCGGAATTTGATGAAAAACGATTTTCTTAGAGGTGGTAACATGGACCTAAAACCCGGATCTTTGTTAAACATCTAACTAACAACCTAACTACGAGTTGCTAACTACTCGGTTAGGGGGTTATACCTTTCTTTTTCTCGAACTCCTTCGTCTTCAAGCTTCGATGGTCGTCCGAACCGGCTTCTCCCCGTCGTCTCCTTGCGCCGAAGATAGATCCCCCTGAAAGCTTCAACCTTTGGCTCCTTCTTCGAACTTTGAAGAAACTAGTTCACTCGGTTTGCTAAACCTTGTGAACTAGTGTGAGTAGAGAAGAGTTTGTATGGGATTTTATCTATGGTTCTTGGTTCTCAACTCATGAGACAAGTGAACTATAGAATCAAGAGAGGGAGAGCAAGAGGAGGAAGATGAGAGCTCAAGAACAAGAGAGAGAATGAGCATGAAAGAATGAGAGAAGACTTTTCTCATTTGGCTCTCATAATCCAAAACCATCATCACAAAAATAATAATCAAGTATTGTGTAAAATGGTTCAAGTCAAAATGGATAAATCATTTCATGCACTCATTTCACACAAAAGAAATAAGCAAGTAAAAAGTCTTTGCCATGAAATGATAGCCATAGTCATCATGATGGTCAACTAGTCCAACCTAGTCAACCGGTCAACAAAGTCAACAAGTCAACAAAGTCAACCAAGTCAACCCCTCAACAACCATGTCACCACAATACTTAATTAATATAATTGTTAATCACATATCATATTCTCATTAGGGTTGAGCAAAAAGTCAATGGTCAACTGTCAACGGTCAACAACCCTAATGAGAATCCTCTGCCTCTGTCTCTCCGTCAACTGTGCATACACACCCGCATCCGCGTTCCGAGGAACACGAATACACACTGGATAAATCCAATCCCAAATGGCACACTAGGATCTGGCTTAAACCAAAGCCCGCTAGTGTAAACTGTCCGGACACTGTACGTGCACAAGTGCACGGATGTGACCGAACCCTGTCGCAAAACCATGCGACCTGTCGCAAAACCATGCGACCTCTACTCTTTTGCCTAAAGGCGAATAGCTTTCTGTGTGGGACTCTAAAGACTCGACACTACGCTGGCAGTGGGTTTAACCACAGACCGCAAGCGGCACTAGCTGTGCGTAACGGTCCCCAGGTAGATGCCGACAAGAAGACTGACGAGGCGAAACCCATATGAACTCCTACTGAGCCTGAATGTGACATTCTACGTACAGTCCGGTCTGTTCGTCTGATACATCGCATGGCGGGCCTAGGGGGCCGTAAACGTCAGTCCCCCAATAGCGGTACAAGTCGTGTCGGAGTGAAGCCCAAAACACCATGAGATAACACTGGAAGCCTACCAGTATATCTCGTTTGCCCTGGCCAGGGACTACTCGTGTAATGGCTCTCCTAGACACAGCGTGATGTCAACCCCCAATACCGGGAGAGACGAATCCTGTCTAACCGTCACTGCCTCCAAGTGCTTCGGGACTGCACCCAACTACCACCTGTTTGCACTACTCCTTTGAGCCGTGGTAGGGTAGTAATCAAAGTACAGTGGGAACACACTCGAGGCGAAGTGAAAGTGTCAAGTCAGCGGACTAAGCTGTACTCATGTCACCTGGGAACTGATAACTGACGATAGGTATAATACCAACTAGTCAGTTCCCGACGAGTCCTGTCCAGTGTACTCGTAACCCAACGAGCACCCGCATACTCTCTCAAGTACGACGTACCGACGGCTGTGGGCCAGACCGTCTCCCACACTGGGACGAGAAGCGCATGCGCTAGTCTACTCCGGAGTATCGATGCCCTGTCTCGATAGTCCTGCTACCAGGGACCTGCATAAGGATGTGCTTATAGATTACCCAGCCCCACTAGTGTGACTGCCATCACAACGCTGGTAATCAAGCAAAGATCCTAAGGGCTCCACTAATGTGTATAGGCGATATACTAAAATAAACACATGTACACATTGAAGTAGAAACAAACCAAGTAGCATACTACTATTTTGAGCAAGATTGTATATACAAGGTGAATATCCCAAGCATCCATTAAGTAATATACAAACTAGTATGATACTGTAATGGCCTCTAGCGCATATACACTAACAATCTCCCACTTGCACTAAGGCCATGTACTGGCGTATCGAAGACCTATCATCTCGATCAGCCGCTCGAACTAAGTCTGGGGTAACGCCTTGGTGAATGGATCTGCAGTGTTATCTTCTGAAGCGACTCTCCGAACCTCGATCTCCTGGCGATCCACGATCTCCCTGATCAGGTGATACCGCCTCAAGATGTGTCTGGATCTCTGATGGGATCTGGGTTCCTTCGCTAAACCTATAGCCCCGTTGTTGTCGCAATACAAAGGTATTGGATCAATAATGGACGGAACCACCTGAAGCTCTTTCAAGAACTTCCTCATCCAGACAGCTTCTTTTGCGGCATCAGATGCAGCGATGTATTCCGCTTCCATCGTCGAGTCTGCAACGGTTTCCTGTTTGGAACTCTTCCAACACACCGCCCCTCCATTGAGGGTAAAGACAAAACCCGACATGGACTTGGAATCATCCTTTCCACTCTGGAAGCTGGAGTCAGCAAAGGCCTCGATCTGGAGGTCTTTTCCGCCATACACCAAGAACATCTCCTTAGTCCTTCTCAGGTACTTGAGAATGTTCTTTACTGCTATCCAGTGTTTCTCCCCAGGATTTGACTGATACCGGCTTACCACACTCAGTGCATAAGCTACATCCGGTCTGGTACACAACATCGCATACATTATAGAGCCTACCGCAGAAGCGTAGGGTATAATAGACATGCGATCCCTCTCCAAATCAGTCTTGGGAGACATCTCTTTAGAGAGGGTGATCCCGTGACAAGCCGGTAGGTTACCGCGCTTGGAATCTTCCATACTGAATCTCTTCAGTATGGTGTCGATGTACCTGGACTGTGAAAGTCCTAATATCCTCTTGGATCTATCACGATGGATCCGGATCCCCAGGATGTATGAGGCATCACCCAGGTCTTTCATGGAGAACCTGTGTGACAAGAACCCCTTGACAGATTGTAGCCTAGGAATGTCATTTCCTATTAAGAGAATGTCATCCACGTACAAAACGAGGAATACTACAGTTCTCGCTACAAATCTACAATAGATGCATGGTTCATCTGGATTTTTGATAAAGCCAAATTCCTTGACCGTCTCATCAAAACAGATGTTCCAACTCCGCAATGCCTGCTTTAGTGCATAGATGGACTTAAGCAACTTGCACACCTTTCCGCTGCTCCCACTCTGAATGAAACCCTCTGGTTGGTCCATATAGACACACTCCTCTAAATTTCCATTTAGAAAAGCGTTCTTTACGTCCATTTGCCAGATCTCATAATCGTGGAAGGCAGCAATGGCAAGAAGGATCCGAATGGATTTCAGCATAGCCACTGGAGAAAAGGTTTCGTCATAGTCCAAGCCAGGTCTTTGACGGAAACCTTTTGCAACAAGTCTAGCTTTATAGGTCTCAACCTGTCCATCTACACCAATCTTCCTTTTGAAGATCCACTTGCATCCTACGGGTTTTACCCCGTCTGGAGCAATGTCCAACGTCCAAACTTTGTTGGTGTACATGGACTCCATTTCGGTCCGCATTGCATCCAGCCATTTTACTGAGTCAACGCTCTTAACGGCCTGCTGGAAGCTAGTAGGCTCATCATAATCTATGATGCAATCCTCTCTATCCCCGTCTATGAGAAAACCGTAGTATCTCTCGGGCGGATGAGACTGCCTACTACTCCTGCGAAGCGGCGTAGGAATGTCTTGTTCTTTTGAACCCTCAGGTTCCACTAAACTTTCAGTAATAGTCTGTGGTTCTGGAATTTCTTCCAGTTCTACTGCGCTCCCACTTATTTCCTTTTCTAAGAACTGGTGTTCTAGAAAGTGGGCATGACGAGAAAAAATATCTTTTTGTTACTCTTCGCAGTAGAAGAAATATCCCTTGGAGTTCTTTAGATATCCCACAAACTTGCACTGTACTGAGCGTGCCTCGAGCTTGTCCGCATGCTGCTTTTTGACAAAAGCTGGACTTCCCCATGTCTTAATGTGATTAAGATGGGGCCTCTTCCCACACCACATCTCATATGGTGTGGTAGGCACAGTCTTAGTGGGAACTCGGTTCAAAAGACATGCAGCTGATTCTAGCGCATACCCCCAGAATGATCAGGGTAACTCAGCGTTACTCATCATGGACCGTACCATATCCAATAGGGTGCGGTTCCGTCTCTCCGATACACCGTTATGTTGCGGAGTGTATGGAGGAGTAAGCTGAGAGAGAATTCCGTTCTCTTTTAAATAGTCCAGGAACTCGGCACTTAAGTATTCACCACCTCGATCCGATCTTAGGATCTTGATACTTTTGCCGGTCTGGTTTTCTATTTCATTCTTATATTCGTGGAACTTTCCAAAGGCTTCGGAGTTATGTTTCATCAAGAAGACATAACCGTACCTTGAAAAGTCATCCGTAAAAGTAATGAAGTAAGAATAACCGCTTCGCGCATGTGTAGACATTGGACCGCACACGTCGCTATGTACGAGTCCCAAGAGCTCGCTCGCTCTTACTCCGTGTCCAGTGAACGGAGTCTTTGTCATCTTTCCTTTGAGACAGGATTGATAAGTGGAATACGATTGATATTCGAACGCATTCAAATATCCTTCTGTATGTAACTTCGTCAACCTTCTCTCATTGATGTGACCCAGTCTAGAATGCCACAAGAAAGTCTGATTTATTTCCGGAGACTTTCTTTTGTGTGTATTCTGGACATTGAAAATCTGTGGTTGGTTTAATACGTATATACCATTGCTCAATGTACCTGACCCAATCAGAACTTGATTAAGGTGAATGTTTACAACATTACTTACAAACGCAAATTCATAACCTTCTTTAGAAACTAAAGATACAGAAATGATATTACAAGTTGCGTTGGTACAAAAAAGCAATTACGCAAAACCAAAACATGTCCATCTGACATTCCCAGGTGATAGTCCCCCACGGCTTTAGCATCCATGCTAGCTCCGTTCGCAACTCTGAGGGTCATGTCACCTGCTTTCAAAACACTACGGTTTCTCAACGCCTGCAAAGAATTACAGATATGAGATCCTGATCCGGTATCCAATACCCAGGAAGTAGAGTTTATTGAAAGACAGTTTTCAATAACATACACACCTGAAGCTGAAGCTGCAACCTGCTTCAATTCCTGTGTTCTGGCCTTCCAGGCCCTGCAATCATTCTTCCAGTGTCCTTTCATATGAAAATAGAAGCATTCTTCCTTATCCACAAGCTTCCCCGCTTCCTTATCCACTTTACTAACACCGCCTCTTGGTTTGGCGGGGGCTTTCTTCTTCTTTCCCTTGGCTTTCGCCTTGGACCTAGAAGAAGATGATCCTCCTACAAACAAAGTGGATGTTTCCCTACCTTTCTGTAGGGTGCCCTCTGCGCTCCTCAGCATGTTGAGGAGCTCTGAAAGTTCAACTTCTTTTTCTTGTAAGTTGAAGTTCAGTATAAACTGGGCGTAAGTGGAAGGAAGGGACTGGAGAACTAAGTCCGTATAGAGCTCACTCTCCAATATGGTCCCTAGGTCCGTGAGTTCCTCAATGTAGCAGATCATCTTAAGCACGTGCTCTGCTACTGATGATCCGACGGCCATCCTTGCCGAAAATAACTTTTTTGACGCTTCGTATCTTGCGATACGAGATTGCTCTCCATACAGTTCTTTTGTATGAAGAAATATGGATTCCATGTCCATATTCTCGTGCCTCCTCTGATGTTCATTGTCCATAGAGGCAAGTACGAGGCACTTGGCCTTCGCGCTATCAATCTCCTAAGTCTTACGGATTTCCTTATCCGCGACGCTGGAAGTGGGACCAGGGGCAGGGGGAGCTTTGGTGGTAAGAAGATACCCCAGCTTGTCGTAAGTGATTGCCATCTTAACATTCCTGAGCCAATCTTTGTAGTTTGGCCCTGTCAGTATGTTTTTATCTAGAAGTAACTTAAGTCCAGTCATGTTGATTGGTCGCTGCAATTAGGAGAGAGAAGAAGAAACACTCAGCATGATGCTCTTGCAAGTTTAGAGTGGTTTTTAGTTTGTCTAAACAGGATGGCTCCCACTGTTTCTCGAATCCCTCCTCAAACCAAAAAGGAAGAATTAGTCAGGATCAATCTCACCGTACAATACTTGCTTAACCGTTCGGCCAGGCTGGTGTCGGTACTTCGAGGGAGGTTTTCCAACGCTTTCGCGAAGTTCCTTAATTAAATAACCTCTTTTCCCTGGGGGCGTAGCCCCGCTAACACCTTTCTAGACACCTACTTGGTTTATAGCATTGATCGTTAAGTGAGAAATTTCCCGAGGAGTAGCATATACTCACAGTAGGATCGGGATCCAAATATCATCGCGTGACGAAACTGAAGGAATCCTACCAGAATCATCATACTCCAAATGGTATGCAACACTAGCAAGTTTCAGTTCTTTTGAAACTCCCGATGAGGATTTTTGCCCCATGTTCTTATGACCTTGACTTTGGCCAAAATATCATAAGTCACATGTCAAGTTCTACCCGTCATTCTCCAGGTTAATTTGGATCCATCCGTACCTACCCTTGACTTTGGCCAAAATGGCAGTACGACTGTCCCAAACCAACGCATCTATCTATGCTACACATGAATACCCAATAGCTACCAATCACTATGCCTTGACTTTGGCCAACATACACTGCTTGAATACTATTGACTATTCATATGAAACGACGAAGGGCTACGAATGGTTTTAGCAAAACCGTGAACGTAGTGAACTTGATATAATCGATGGAACGAGATAGCTTTTAAAAGGAGTGGCTCAAGCTCCGCATTTAAAAGTTAGTTTTGAAAAGAACCGAGTGGTTTTCCGAAAGTGTTCCAACGATTTTAACTTGGTTTATTTTCTTGCATTAGTTCTTTTAATGCGTGATATTCTTGCATTAGTACTTTTAATGCGTCCCATCATTTAATCCTACCATTGCAGAAAACAACCAAAATATGACGTACGCTTATGCCATTCGCATTCGCCACGGGGCCCCGTCATTACCCGTTAGGTTACTTAACTAACGACTGAGCGGGGGCTGGGCTAGCGCGGCTGTAAAAATAAGCAATGCCTAAATAATATCATATATAGATATATTGCAATGATAGCCATTTCAGATCACAGATGAACACATTGGATATACTAGGAATCCGCAATTCGTATGATCCTGTAACGAAAAGCAGATTACACGGTCGCGGTGAATAGCCAAAACCCCACCCAAGACCCCTACGGGTGCGGCAAACTACCCGCCAAGTACCCGAAGCGAAGCAACCTCCCTCAACTCCGTGAGTAGGCCACTCGGCACTTCGGCATACCCGGTAGTTTGTGCACCCCCTCCATGGGTCTATCCTAGGAGCAAAAACAGTAAAAGAAATTATACAATGACGGCTACAACCCCGACCCGGTTGTGCGGCCATACAAATAATTATTACATCAATTTACAAATTTACATGAATTGAAAGAAAAGAAAACTCTCGTCTCACAACCCCCGGCTATTCACCCGCGACAATCCAACATATTCATATACACATTCCAATAACATTACAGATCACAGATTTGTATAACCCCCACTAATCGACATATAGCGATTAGCAGACGTTCAATACAAATATCACATCACAGAAAAACCCGTCAGCTTAAGTCTTTTAGAAGTTCGATCAAAATATGGATTTTCAGGACCCCAAAAATAAAATTTTCGTTCTGGAAAATCTGGGCAGAAAATATATATTCCAAAAATCCCAAAACAACCCCAGAAAAACACTGCACCAAACTTGGACATCGGCCGAGTCAACTCGGCCACGGATCCGCGGCGGGAGCGTGCTCCCGCCGCGTTTCCACGGCGCTTTGACTCGATCGTTGGACCAAATTTGGTGGGTGATCACACAAAAGCCTGAGCCGATTTTTAAGATAAAAATTATCAACTTTTGAACAAAAAAAATTTCGGCAGAAACTTGACAGTTTTGGGTTCGTTTTGCGACTTTTCTTTGATCGATCTTCTAGCTACTTTGCTAACATGTTAGATAGATTTTAACTAGGCTCTGATACCACTGTAAGTCCATGCTACCTCTCCCGGTACTTTCGGGCATGCGGAATTTGATGAAAAACGATTTTCTTAGAGGTGGTAACATTGACCTAAAACCCGGATCTTTGTTAAACATCTAACTAACAACCTAACTACGAGTTGCTAACTACTCGGTTAGGGGGTTATACCTTTCTTTTTCACGAACTCCTTCGTCTTCAAGCTTCGATGGTCGTCCGAACCGGCTTCTCCCCGTCGTCTCCTTGCGCCGAAGATAGATCCACCTGAAAGCTTCAACCTTTGGCTCCTTCTTCGAACTTTGAAGAAACTAGTTCACTCGGTTTGCTAAACCTTATGAACTAGTGTGAGTAGAGAAGAGTTTGTATGGGATTTTATCTATGGTTCTTGGTTCTCAACTCATGAGACAAGTGAACCATAGAATCAAGAGAGGGAGAGCAAGAGGAGGAACATGAGAGCTCAAGAACAAGAGAGAGAATGAGCATGAAAGAATGAGAGAAGACTTTTCTCATTTGGCTCTCATAATCCAAAACCATCATCACAAAAATAATAATCAAGTATTGTGTAAAATGGTTCAAGTCAAAATTGCTAAATCATTTCATGCACTCATTTCTCACAAAAGAAATAAGCAAGTAAAAAGTCTTTGCCATGAAATGATAGCCATAGTCATCATGATGGTCAACTAGTCCAACCTAGTCAACCGGTCAACAAAGTCAACAAGTCAACAAAGTCAACCAAGTCAACCCCTCAACAACCATGTCACCACAATACTTAATTAATATAATTGTTAATCACATATCATATTCTCATTAGGGTTGAGCAAAAAGTCAATGGTCAACTGTCAACGGTCAACAACCCTAATGAGAATCCTCTGCCTCTGTCTCTCCGTCAACTGTGCATACACACCCGCATCCGCGTTCCGAGGAACACGAATACATACTGGATAAATCCAATCCCAAAAGGTACACTAGGATCTGGCTTAAACCAAAGCCCGCTAGTGTAAACTGTCCGGACACTGTACGTGCACAAGTGCACGGATGTGACCGAACCCTGTCGCAAAACCATGCGACCTGTCGCAAAACCATGCGACCTCTACTCTTTTGCCTAAAGGCGAATAGCTTTCTGTGTGGGACTCTAAAGACTCGACACTACGCTGGCAGTGGGTTTAACCACAGACCTCAAGCGGCACTAGCTGTGCGTAACGGTCCCCAGGTAGATGCCGACAAGAAGACTGACGAGGCGAAACCCATCTGAACTCTTACTGAGCCTGAATATGACATTCTCCGTACAGTCCGGTCTGTTCGTCTGATACATCGTATGGCGGGCCTAGGGGGCGGTAAACGTCAGTCCCACAATAGCGGTACAAGTCGTGTCGGAGTGAAGCCCAAAACACTCTGAGATAACACTGGAAGCCTACCAGTATATCTCGTTTGCCCTGGCCAGGGACTACTCGTGTAATGGCTCTCCAAGACACAGCGCGATGTCAACCCCCAATACCGGGAGAGATGAATCCTGTCTAACCGTCACTGCCTCCAAGTGCTTCGGGACTGCACCCAACTACCACCTGTTTGCATGACTCCTTTGAGCCGTGGTAGGGTAGTAATCAAAGTACAGTGGGAACACACTCGAGGCGAAGTGACAGTGTCAAGTCAGCGGACTAAGCTGTACTCATGTCACCTGGGAACTGATAACTGACGATAGACATAATACCAACTAGTCAGTTTTCGACGAGTCCTGTCCAGTGTACTCGTAACCCAACGAGCACCCGCATACTCTCTCAAGTACGACGTACCGACGGCTGTGGGACAGACCGTCTCCCACACTGGGATGAGAAGCGCATGCGCTAGTCTACTCCGGAGTATCGATGCCCTGTCTCGATTGTCCTGCGACCAGGGACCTGCATAAGGATGTGCTTATAGATTACCCAGCCCCACTAGTGTGACTGCTATCACAACGCTGGTAATCAAGCAAAGATCCTAAGGGCTCCACTAATGTGTATAGGCGATATACTAAAATAAACACATATACACATTGAAGTAGAAACAAACCAAGTAGCATACTACTATTTTGAGCAAGATTGTATATACAAGGTGAATATCCCAAGCTTCCATTAAGTAATATACAAACTAGTATGATACAGTAATGGCCTCTAGGGCATATACACTAACATACTCAACTGTTGAGTTTTCTGGAGATCTTTTGTATTCGTTGATTCGATCGGAAAGTTTAACTTCGTTTAAGTTTTTTCCGGATAATTTTAGAATGTGTTAAAAAGTTCGAACGGATATCAATAACTCACTTTTTCCCCTGTCGGAAAATTTTCAAAAGTTGGATTTTTTCTCGAGTTTGAAACTTCCGGAAAATCGCGCAAGTAACGCGGTGGACCCTCTAGAAGAAAAAAAACCTTAACTCGATTATGTGACCGTCTGAACCGCCTCTAAACCTTAGGCTTTGTTGCAGTACGTTGTTGCCACATGTGAGGCGTTGGTTTGACCCTTCTACGGCTGGACCATTGGTACTGTGGCATGTGATGGATACTTTTTGAACTCCGCTCAAGTGTTGAGCTATTTGGGAAATCTTGGGTGTTTGTTTATTCGAAAGGAAAGTTTAACATTGTCTATTTATCTGGAATGTGATACAATATTTGGAATCCACAACTAGTTATGAGATAACTAATTTGAATGATATAAATCTAGCGGTTTAGTCTCATTTGATCGGTTGCCACGGGATTTTGATGTGATCAAAAGTCCGTCGCAATCACGTAGCGTACGCGGATACTCGCCGGGTAAACTTAATAGATAGCCACGCCCCATAACCCCGACCAAGTGACTGTAGGAGAACCCCGTCGCCAAAAGCATCCGTTCGGGTGCTCGCGGCAGCGGTGTTCCACCTTAGTGCACTTCGTCAACGGCATCCGGGGGTGCGGCCGTCTAATAAAGTTTGCGACGAGCATTCGATCAGGATGTCAGGAATCTTGTTGAATTGCCCGACTTGATATTGAAAAGTGTTTTCGATATTGAGACTAAAATGCGGAGTTTATATAAGTTAGGCATGCGATGTTTAAGGAATTCATTTGATTAGGCATGAGATGTCTAAGGAGGTTGCGGATTCCAACTGTTGTAGTTTTACACTTTTTTTTCTGTGACCGTAAGCGTAGTATGTGGTGTATCGCCGGCTTCGTTGCTATACATCAACGACAATCGGGATACGCATACTTGCTTACGTTGATGATATGAGATATTATGTGTTGCTGTGATATGTTATATTGGATCGTCGCGTTTTGAATAGCCGGGGGTTTTATGTGAGATGAGAGTTTTTCATTTTCATTCATGTAAAATTCATTTGTATGTAATATTAATTTATTGGGGCACTTCCGGGCTGAGGAGGATGTCACCATTGTATATTATTTACTTTTCCGCATTAGGTAGACCCAAGGAGGGGAGCACAAGTAACCGGGTTCTAGTGTCCCGTGGGAGGCCATCTCAAGGAGTCGAGACCGGGTCTCTTAACCCTAGAATTGATAGTGTTATTTGCCGCTCTAGTAGGGGTTTAGGGATATGGGTTTGGCTATTCATCGCGACCGTGGAATCCGCGTTTTATACAGGCTCGCATAAAACACAGAAATCCTAGTATATCCAATATTTCATATATGTTCTTCTGCTGCAATGTTCTGTGATGAGATCATATTACTGCCTGAGACGAATGTTTATATTGTATATATGAGATATATATTATATATTGTTGATTTCGTTTCATATCTGATGCTTGTGAAGCATAATAATATGGGACTTCATTAATGAGATTAATGAAATAAAAGAAACCTACAGATGTTGTAGAAACTTGTTTAAAAACTGGTAGCTCTAGTTCTTGCTTTGCATAGCGGTATTCCTAGTAGAATATCCAGCACCTTATTCGATAAGGAAAGAGCCGAGATCCCTTCACCGGGAGTGACCTCTTTAGCGAAACTAGCAGATGCTACAAACTCGGTTTGTCTTTTGATTGTTTTTATAGTTCTTGCTTTGCACCGTGGTATTTGTGAAATATCCTGCACCTTATTCGATAAGGAAAGAGCCGAGATCCCTTCACCGGGAGTAACCTTTTTAGCAAAACTAGTAAAGGCCTAAAAAACACTCCATTTAAAATCACTCGATTCTTCAATGATATCAAGTTCATTACGCAAAGGCTTTTCTTAAAAACCTGTTGTAGCCCTCCATCATTTCAGATAAGTAATAGTTAGTATTCGTACTGCGTTTGTTTGCCTCTGTCAAAGCATAGTGTGCGGTAGCTGATTAGTGCTTATCTGTATAAACATATGATGTGATTGATTTAGGGTAGTCGTGCGACCTTGTTGACCTCTGTCAAGGGTCGTGCGGGTGGGTTTACTTCAATCAGGAAATGACGGGTTGAACTTGACTAGCAGCCTATGGTTTGTTGACCTTTTTCAAGGTCATAGGACGCTTGGGGCAAAAATATTATTGGGAATTTCAAGAGTTTAAATTTGCAATGAGATTGCATACCTTCTATGAGATAGTTGGATCCCGATACCCGCTGCGAGTAAGAGTTACTCCTGGGAGAATTTTACACATTATAATTGACCGATCAAGTAGGTGTCTAGAAAGTGTTGGAGATAGTGCCCTCAGAGTCAATTATTGGATCACAGGCACGTGATTGCAATGATTGAGGGAGGACCTATCCCGGTAGGACAGTCTTACTCGAGATGATAGTATGCTATCTGGTTTACCTTTATCATCGTGTACTGCTTCAGGTGACCTTACAGGTCGCTATTACACGCTGATAGAGCCCCTGGGATTCTTGCTTGACTGCCGGCAGTATGATGGCGATCATATACGTGAGAGCTGGTGGTCTATAAGCACATCCTTAAAAGGTCCCTAGTCGTGGGAGTTTCGAGACAGGACATCAATTCTCCAGAGTAGACTAGTGTATACAGTCGAGACCCCGACGAGGGGCGGTGGCCGGTCTCACAAGCCACTGGTGTCAGTTGGTTCACCTAAGATGTATACAGGTGCTCATTGGGTTATGAGTACACCGGACAGGACTCGCCGGGAACATGCTAGTTGGTCTTATACCTGACGTCAGCTAGCAGTTCCCTGGTGACATATGTACAGGTTAGTTCATCGACCTGGGGATCGTCATTTGTCTCGTGTGAGTTCCCACTGTACTTTGATTACTACCCTACCACGGCTCAAAGGAGTCGTGCAAACAGGTTTTAGTTGGGTACAGTCCCGAGCCACATGGAGGCAGTGAGCGGATCTTCAGGGGTTCGTCTCTCCCGGTATTGGGGGTGAGGTCGCGCTGTGTCTAGGAGAGCCATTACACAAAGCCCTCGGCCGAGGCAGGAGATTTACTGGTAGGTATTCCAGTAGTATCTCAGGGTGTTCTGGGCATCACTCCGACACGACTTGTACCGCTTTTGGGGGTCTGACTTTTACCAACCCCCTAGGCCCGACATGCGATGCTCATAGACGAACGGACCGGACTGTACGGATATTGTCACTGACAGGCTCAGTAGGGTGTCAGGATGAGTTCGCTCATCGACGTCCCTTTTGGTCAATAGCTGGTGGCCCGTTACGTATTGGCTTATACCTCTGACGTGCTAGTGGTTAAATCCACAGCCATAGTATTGACGAGTCTTTAGAGTCCACCACACATTCAGTTACTCAGATTTCGGGCGAAACGCTGCAGAGGCCGTATGGAGATATGGCAGGGTCCGATCAGATACGTGCGGTATTGCGCGTATCAGGATCAGACGGTTCGTACTAGTGGCCGTATGGATATATGGCAAGGTTCGATCAGATACGTGCGGTATTGCACGGATCAGGATCGAACGGATATTACTAGCCGGTTTTGGTTTAAGCCGGAGCCTAGTTTAGTACAGTGTAGATTTTGTCTCATTGCATTTGTATCCGGTAGGGATACAGATGCGGGTGTGTAAGCACAGTATCGGGGTTTGCCTGTAATTTATTACGAGACCAGTTTTCTGGAGTTGCCAGTTTGCATTCCGTTCCGGCCGGTTTTCCTTTGTTCTTTCCCGGCCGGACTTTCCCGATGGAAGGGGGTTATTGCAAATAACCATTTGTGGAGGGGTTCTTTGTATTTGTGGCATTATGAAAGATTAAGCATCTTTGCTTTTCATGATGGCTTGCCTTTTTGAGATTATAAGTGATGAGAAAGGATTTGATCTTTGATGGGTGTTGATGTAAGTTTGTTATGATGATGTTTTTGGGTATGGTCACCATTCTCTTTATCCTACACTCACCTCCCTTCATACTACATATTCTTTCCTCCACCATTCTAAGATATAAGAGTTTCATTTTTGAGAGAAGAGAAGAAAAGGTTTTTCATTCTTGAGAGTGTGGCATTCTTGATCTCATTCATCCATGCTAGAAAAATGCAAGCACCATTTTTCTTATCTTGATTCCTCCATCATCCTCAAAGGCAACAAACCCCAAATGAGACATAGCCTCTACACTACACATTCTACAGCAAATCTTGGACGCGTCGGCTAGCCAACTTCGCGCCCGAGTTGCCTCGGTATTGAGGTGGGAGCCCGTAAAAGATACAGGCGACGTGGTGCCCTTCCGGCGAGGATGCGACGACATGGAGACAGGACTTTCCGCGGGAGATCGGGATGATGACGAGAAGACCGGAGGACTCGGATCCCTTGGTATACTTCTCTTCCCATCTCTTGTTAGCTAGTATAGGTTAATGGTTAATGATCCGGGTTTTCATTGTCCGCGGTAGCGCCAGTTTCCAAGTAAGGAAAAATTTTGATTCCGCATTTTGGCCTCGGTAAGACGGCCGGGGCGCTGCCGTGGCGCAATATGGTATCAGAGACACGCCATTAACCTAGTCTAGCTTATTCTAGTGTGTTTTGCTTTTCCGATCGAACAAAAATTCCAAAACCGCGTTTTCTTCACATCAGTTTTCTGTCGATTTTTTCCGGGCTCGAAAATTTTTTCAGGTTGCAGAAAAGTGATGTACATGGAATTATAAGAACACTGAAAAAATTTGGTATCATGATCTCTCCGTACGACCGCGGAACCGCGGCCTTACCCCCCTATTGCCGCGGTTCCGCCGCAGGGTTATGGGTTCATTTCACCATTTCTTTTCAGTGGGCTTTTGGGCTGAAAATAGGGGTTTTGGTATACTTTGTTTGGGCCCAGATTTTCTGTGTGTGCTACAGTAAGTACTTGGGGGCCCACTTGGTAATTTTGATCGATCGGATATTTTAAACACATTATTCCACAGTATTTACATTATATCTGCGACCGTGAATATCACTTGATCGGTAAATCCTGTCTAACTGCTATAGCCCGGTTAGACGGATTTGCGAACGTGATTTTCATATTGATGTTCTGTGTTTATGCTGTGTTGTTGCGGATCGGTCGTGAGGGATAGCCTGGATGCAATGTTAGTACAGTTTTGTTTTATATATACATTTGATATTGCGGGGCGAGCGTCCGACATGTGGACTGCCGTCACTGCCTGTTTGTATTATTCTTTTGGGGCATGACCTGGTTGCGGTCGATGTACCCGGTGTATGTATATTTTACTTTTTGTACTAGGATTGCCCCGCGGTGGGGTGCACGGATAGCCGGGTTCTGGAGGGCAACAAGCCCGCATCTCATGGCATTGGGACGGAGGGGGCTTCACTCCAGGACTGGCGGGCTATTCGCCGCACTCGTAGGGGGTACAGGTTGACCCAGGAGGGGTGCCCGAGTTACCGGATTCCGTGAAGTGCTGGGTGGTCCATTCACGTTGCTGAAGGGGGCTGCCTCGCTTAAGGTTTTGGCGAGTGACTTGCTGCGCCCGTAGGGGTCTAGGATTTCATTGCACAGGCTATCCACACGACCAGGGGAACGTCGGGTTTCAGCAGCGGCTCTGTGAAACCCGGGGCTTCCAGATATCTGTATTGTTCTGTGATGCTGTACATTTCTGTGATGTTGCATTTTATCACGCCTTGAGCGAAAAATTATATATTGGTATATATATTAGTAGATGTTGTATATGTTTTGCATCCGTGCTAGTCCAGTTCCCGCTCTGTCGTTAGTTAGCTAACCTAACGGATAATGACGGGACCCAGTGGCGAATGCGGATGGCATATACGTACATCAGTATATTTTCGTTCTTTGTGGTGTGATCAATTGATGGGACTGCGTTGATTCGGATCAATGCAAGATAAACAAACCTATTCTGATGTTGTTGGAACATTTTTCAAAAAGCTGTTATTGCAAGGACGTTCACTTTTGTTTTGCATCGTGGTATTCAGTTGGAATATCCTGCTCCTCAGTCGACGAGGCAAGGGCCGAGATCCCTTCACCGGGAGTGACCCCTTGGACAGAAGTTTGCATCAGGGCAATAACTTCACTATAGCCGATTACTTTTGCTTTGCATCGTGGTATTCAGTTGGAATATCCTGCACCTCATTCTACGGGGAAAGAGCCGAGATCCCTTCACCGGGAGTGACCTCTTTAGCAAAGGTTTTCGTCACTATATTTTTATAAAAGACTATGCAGTTCCTTCGACGATATCAAGTTCATTACGTTAAAGGTTTTTCGCCAAAAACCAGCCGTAGCCCTCCGTCATTTCCTACAGGTATTATTTGGTATTCGTGCTGCGTTTGTTGACCTAGTCAAGACGTAGTGTTCGGTAGCTAAGTGGTACTTGTTTGTTGCATAAGTGGGATTGGTTAAGACAGTCGTGCGGCCTTGTTGACCTAGTCAAGGGCACGTACGGGTGGGTTTAATGCAATCCAGAATAATGACGGTTTGAACTTGACTGGCGGTTTATGGTTTGTCGACCTAGTCAAGGTCATAAACCGCTTGGGGTAAAAATCACATCGGGAGTTTCAAAAGAACCGAAACTTGCCAGACATGCGCATACCTTCTGGAGTGTGGTGACTTGAGTGGATTCCGTCAAGTTATCATGCGATGATAGTTGGATCCCGATTCCCACTGATGAGTTGGTTTACTCCTCGGGTGATCCCGACTAATTCTTATTTCAGGTTTGGGGAAGAATTTAAGGTTACAGTGGGAGGTTTCCAGATTAGACAAAGTGATAACCATTCTGATCTAGGTTAGAGTGCAAGCTGAGTGTTTCTTTTCTCTCTCTCTTTGGCAGCGACCATTGACCCGACCCTAGACTATGACTCAGTGACCAAGTTGACCGAACCTTCTTAACACTGGCTTTTGGATTGTCAGAGTTGCAAACCTTATTGCCACTCCTACTTTTACCCTTTTCTCCAGGACACCCCGTATTACTACGAACGTCCACTTCCATTGGACAAAACCATCGTATGGTTAGATACGAACTCGAAGGACTTCGAGGATGGTTTCCGATTCTGGAGAAAACGAATAGGACTATTCAGTTGTCTTTTCCTTTTACCTTCTCTCAGGTTGCGAGTACTCCTTGGTTTAGGAGATAGTACACCTATTATGCAAATTGGATAGTCTTCTTCCAAACCTTAGGCTGGTGCCGAACGGCGGGGAATGAAGAAAACTAATTAGCATAACGATGGTGTACAGAAGGTATTAAGTTAAGACAAAGCAAGGGATTAGTAAGAGGGCAAAGTAAATTGCGACTGCTATTCACGACCGAACCAAGTATTTCTTCGCCAATCCTAAATCACCTTTGTATTTCTCCAGGACACTCCGTATCACTACGAAGATCCCAAGTTTATTGGATAATCCATCGTATGGTTATATACGAACTCGAAAGGAACTTGTTCCAGTTCGGGGATGGATTCTGGTTCAGGAGAAATAGGAATAAGGTGTATTCGGTTGTCTTTTATCTTCACCTTCTCTCGCTTTGCGAGTGCTCCTAGGATTAGGACAGTACACCCATTATGCTTATTGGATAGTCTTTTTCCAAACCATAGGCTGGTGCCGAACGGTAGGGAAGGAAGAAAACCAATTGGCCTAAAGGGGTGTGCAGAAGGTAATGACTAAAGACATATAAAGGGATTTGGAGAGGTGGCAAAGAATTATACGGTTATAGTTGTGAATCTGGATAATGGTAGAGGCATTACTAGGAATACCAGGATACCCCATCGAAACATTTCAATGTTTCAGTTCAACTGTGTACTGTTAAAAGAAAACTGATTTCCCGATTAGACACTTGCTCCAGGGTATGTATTTACCAGGTTGGATTCTCACATCTGTATGGTTTTACAGATGATGAGTGGGAGTAAGTTATTGGGAATTAGGTGACCATCCTCATTATATCGGGATTCGTTGTAATTGGTGATATTTGAGGAAGCCACCTGGGTTGTTTGCCGGTCGGCAAATATTTGGTTTTGAATATCCGCTGTTGTGCACCAATTTCAAATTGATATATCTGTACGTCTATTTTCATAGAGTGAGATATACCTTTTGATATTATGTCGATGACATTTACCTATATCAGTGGATGGTTAGGTAAGGAGCATTGAACAGCGGTGTAATTCTTCTTAACCATAGTACAGTTTTCAACCTACGACACACAGTGAATGAGTTGTTAGACTCAGGGACTTATACAGAGTATTGTATATTGTACAGTGTCCATTAGGACAGTGGGGTTGGTCCTCATACTATATTCTGTTTACTTTTAACTACTCTAATTCTTAGACATGTGTTTCGTAGAAACACAGGGTCTGAGTTTTGAGGAGTTATTGGTATAAGAATAGAGTAGAGAACCAGGTATTGCAAGTATCGGGATTCTTCAAGGTGATCGAAGATGTAGATACTTGTGTATGGTATTCAGTTGATAGTAATGAGAACTTGCTTCTCTTTTAGGTTACTCATAATTGGAAGCATTCCTAAGTTGGGTAACGCTGATCGGCCTCCTTCCATTTAGTTGACATGCACTGGAGACAGCTGCATGATTTGAATCTGGTTCAATTAAATCAGTGCCTTTGGTTCTATATTGGGTATAGAACAGTTCATATCTTAACGATGTTAAGGTACGGGGAGTTGTCCGGCTTATGATTAAAACCAGACACTGGACAACTCAAGGCGCGTTTCTGTAATGGCTGTTTGTGGGTTGACCCAGGCTATGACGAGGGTTGACTTTCTACCATCTGGAAGATCAATAGTGATATTGTTCTTAACTCGCCACATTTTAAAAGGAAATGGTTATTTTTCAGAAAACAGTAGTGGGAGTATAGTAGAACTGGAAGCGATTCCAGAACCGCAAACGATTACTGAAGATTTGATAAGGAACCTAAAGATTTAATCTGATTTGACATTCCATTGGCCACTCCGCAGATAAGGTGGGTAACTTCAGGCACCCGAGAGGCACTCCGGTAGCCTCAAGGACGGTGACAGGGAAGTTCTTGTTTACCCACACTTGCCATTGTTGTTGTTCCAGGCAGCGAGACCCGGCAGGAGGATGAGTATAGCGTCGTTCTAAACTAGCTTTAGAAGTGCGCGTCTATATGACTCTGCCAGAGGGTTGTCGTAGTCAGTGGGAGCAGCGGAAGCATTGGTGGACATCAGGCTTATGTCTATTTATAGACTAAAGCAGATATAGCGGAGATAGATCATCTATTTCTGATGTGACAGTCATAGGTTTGACGTCATCAGAATAGGGGATGGATCTGTTAAGAAGGTAGTAGGGTGTGATGTCCTGGTTTTGGATGACATACACAGAGTAGGAAAGGAAACTCCTATACTACGATCGGTTGTTCTTTGGTTGTCACACAGTGGTTTCTCCACATAGGACTTGGATATTATATCAGACATTCTGGTCACTAGATCTATGGTTTTAGATCTAGATTTGGGTGGTTTCCCAATCTGGGTACTTTGACAGCATTCTATGAGTATTTAGAATGGACGACTCCTGGCACGGTAGTATACCTGCAGGTAATGGAGTCACCCTCTCTAAAGGTGTCTTACAGACTAAAGGGGAGAGGATGTGCATGATTGGCAGATCACTTGCTTAGGCAATTGAGTCAATCATGAGATGTCAAGTACCACACCAGATGTTGTTCTTGCAGTAGATGCAATAAGTTGATATTGATCCAATCCTGGAGAAACAGTCGGAAGCAGTTTTAGAACATAAGTTGATGTTCTAGGGATATGATAGCAGCCGCCTCCTTTAGGAGACGGTTATCATTCCAGGCTTCCAAGGTGACCTGGATAGCAGAGTGGCTGTCAGAGTTATAGTTTTTCCTTCTGACGAGGGGCAGTATTTTGGACAGGTGGTCCAAGGCAATACTGAGGGAGGCATGGCGCAGGATACTGATTAAGTTCAGTTGATGATACAGTCTAAGAAGTTTGGATTTGGAGTTCATTTATGAGCTAGGTCCCATCAGATATCCAGACATACTCTAAGACAGGTATTGCTCATTTCGGGAGATGGTTTTCTCTGCGAACTTGAGATATAGAGAGACATAGAAAGAAACATCATAGCGGATCCACTCACTGAGGCTATTCCTCGAACGCAATAGTTTCGCAAACGAGCTTTGTGAGACTGACCAGTAGAGGAGTTGGGTGTTCGGTATCACACGTGCTGTGAGTACGCGACATCGCAATAATTAGCCTTGAGTGCAAGTGGGAGATTGTTGGAGATAGTGCCCTCAGAGTCAATTATTGGATCACAGGCACGTGATTGCAATGATTGAGGGAAGACCTATCCCGGTAGGACAGTCTTACTCGAGATGATAGTATGCTATCTGGTTTACCTTTATCATCGTGTACTGCTTCAGGTGACCATACAGGTCGCTATTACACGCTGATAGAGCCCCTGGGATTCTTGCTTGACTGCCGGCAGTATGATGGCGATCATATACGTGAGAGCTGGTGGTCTATAAGCACATCCTTAAAAGGTCCCTAGTCGTGGGAGTTTCGAGACAGGACATCAATTCTCCAGAGTAGACTAGTGTATACAGTCGAGACCCCGACGAGGGGCGGTGGCCGGTCTCACAAGCCACTGGTGTCAGTTGGTTCACCTAAGATGTATACAGGTGCTCATTGGGTTATGAGTACACCGGACAGGACTCGCCGGGAACATGCTAGTTGGTCTTATACCTGACGTCAGATAGCAGTTCCCTGGTGACATGTGTACAGGTTAGTTCATCGACCTGGGGATCGTCATTTGTCTCGTGTGAGTTCCCACTGTACTTTGATTACTACCCTACCACAGCTCAAAGGAGTCGTGCAAACAGGTTTTAGTTGGGTACAGTCCCGAGCCACATGGAGGCAGTGAGCGGATCTTCAGGGGTTCGTCTCTCCCGGTATTGGGGGTGAGGTCGCGCTGTGTCTAGGAGAGCCATTACACAAAGCCCTCGGCCGAGGCAGGAGATTTACTGGTAGGTATTCCAGTAGTATCTGTAAGTCCATATTGCGACCCCCGGTTCTTACGGGGAGGCGGAAACGGTATAAAAAACGAATTTTTATCGCAAGAGGCAACATGGACTAACTTATGGTCGGGATCGTTACCTAAACTAAAACTAGCAAACTAAGCTAAAGATATTTAGCTACTCGGATGAAGATGGTTATACCTAAACTTGAACTCCTTCTCTTCAAGCTCCGGTGGTGGTCCGATGGCTCCTTCTCGTCGTCTCCGTACGCCGAAGATAGATCCACTTGAAAGCTCCAACCTTTAGCTCCTTCTTCGGTCTTTGAAGAAACTAGTTCACTTGGTTTGCTAAACCTAGTGAACTAGAATGAGTAGAGAGGAAAATAGAATGGGATTTTATCTATGGTTCTTGATTCTCAACTCATGAGACAAGAGAACCATAGATCAAGAGAGGGAGCAAGAGGTTGAGGGTGAGAGCAAGGGGAGAGCTCAAGAACAAGAGAGAGAATGAGCAAGAAAGAATGAGGCTCTCTTTTCTCTCTCACCCTCTCATAATCCAAAGTCATCATAACTCATCATATCAAAAAAGTCTTTTGGTGATGGTTAGAAGCAACCATAAGGTTATCATATCATGCACTCATTTTACTCAAAAAGCAAGCAAGAAAAAAGTCTTTGGCATGAAATGATAACCATGGTTATCATGATGGTCAACTAGTCAAGCCTAGTCAACCGGTCAACAAGTCAACAAAAGTCAACAAGTCACCAAAGTCAACAAGTCAACAAAAGTCAACAAGTCAACAACCATATCACCATAATACTTAATTAATATAATAGTTAATCACATATCATATTCTCATTAGGGTTGAGCAAAAAGTCAAAAGTCAACGGTCAACTGTCAACAACCCTAATGAGAATCCACTACCTCTGCCTCCCTGTCAACTGTGCATACACACCCGCATCCGCGTTCCGAGGAACACGAATGCAAACTGGATAAATCCAATCCCATAAGGTACACTAGGATCTGGCTTAAACCAAAGCCCACTAGTGTAAACTGTCCGGACACTGTACGTGCACAAGTGCACGGATGTGACCGAACCCTGTCGCAAAACCATGCGACCTGTCGCAATACCATGCGACCTCTACTCTTTTGCCTAAAGGCGAAAAGCTTTCTGTGTGGGACTCTAAAGACTCGACACTACGCTGGCAGTGGGTTTAACCACAGACCGCAAGCGGCACTAGCTGTGCGTAACGGTCCCCAGGTAATGCCGACAAGAAGACCGACGAGGCGAAACCCATCTGAACTCCTACTGAGCCTGAGCGTGACATTCTCCGTACAGTCCGGTCTGTTCGTCTGATACATCGCATGGCGGGCCTAGGGGGCGGTAAACGTCAGTCCCCCAATAGCGGTACAAGTCGTGCCGGAGTGAAGCCCAATACACCCTGAGATAACACTGGAAACCTACCAGTATATCTCGTTTGCCCTGGCCAGGGACTACTCGTGTAATGGCTCTCCTAGACACAGCGCGATGTCAACCCCCAATACCGGGAGAGACGAATCCTGTCTAACCGTCACTGCCTCCAAGTGCTTCGGGACTGCACCCAACCACCACCTGTTTGCACGACTCCTTTGAGCCGTGGTAGGGTAGTGATCAAAGTACAGTGGGAACACACTCGAGGCGGAGTGACAGTGTCAAGTCAGCGGACTAAGCTGTACTCATGTCACCTGGGAACTGATAACTGACGATAGGTATAATACCAACTAGTCAGTTCCCGACGAGTCCTGTCCAGTGTACCCGTAACCTAACGAGCACCCGCATACTATCTCAAGTACGACGTACTGACGGCTGTGGGACAGACCGTCTCCCACACTGGGATGAGAAGCGCATGCGCTGGTCTACTCCGGAGTATCGATGCCCTGTCTCGATAGTCCTGCGACCAGGGACCTGAATAAGGATGTGCTTATAGATTACCCAGCCCCCACTAGTGTGACTGCCATCACAACGCTGGTAATCAAGCAAAGATCCTAAGGGCTCCACTAATGCGTATAAGTGATATACTGAAATAAACACAAGTACACATTGAAGTAGAAACAAACCAAGTAGCATACTACTATTTTGAGCAAGATTGTATATACAAGGTGAATATCCCAAGCATCCATTAAGTAATATACAAACCAGTATGATACAGTAATGGCCTCTAGGGCATATACACTAACAATCTCCCACTTGCACTAAGGCCATGTACTGGCGTATCGAAGACCTATCATCTCGATTAGCCGCTCGAACTGAGTCTGGGGCAGGGCCTTGGTGAATGGATCTGCAGTGTTATCTTCTGAAGCGACTCTCCGAACCTCGATCTCCTTGCGATCCACGATCTCCCTGATCAGGTGATACCGCCTCAAGATGTGCCTGGATCTCTGATGGGACCTGGGTTCCTTCGCTAATGCTATAGCCCCGTTGTTGTCGCAATACAGAGGTATTGGATCAACAATGGACGGAACCACCTGAAGTTCTTTCAAGAACTTCCTCATCCAGACAGCTTCTTTTGCGGCATCAGATGCAGCGATGTATTCCGCTTCCATCGTCGAGTCTGCAACGGTTTCTTGTTTGGAACTCTTCCAACACACCGCCCCTCCATTGAGGGTAAAGACAAAACCCGACATGGACTTGGAATCATCCTTGTCACTCTGGAAGCTGGAGTCAGCAAAGGCCTCGATCTGGAGGTCTTTTCCGCCATACACCAAGAACATCTCCTTAGTCCTTCTCAGGTACTTGAGAATGTTCTTTACCGCTATCCAGTGTTTCTCCCCAGGGTTTGACTGATACCGGCTTACCACACTCAGTGCATAAGCTACATCCGGTCTGGTACACAACATCGCATACATTATAGAGCCTACCGCAGAAGCGTAGGGTATAATAGACATGCGATCCCTCTCCAAATCAGTCTTGGGAGACATCTCTTTAGAGAGGGTGATCCCGTGACAAGCTGGTAGGTTACCACGCTTGGAATCTTCCATACTGAATCTTTTCAGTACGGTGTCGATGTACCTGGACTGTGAAAGTCCTAATATCCTCTTGGATCTGTCACGGTAGATCCGGATACCCAGAATGTATGAGGCATCACCCAGGTCTTTCATGGAGAACCTGTGTGACAAGAACCCCTTGACAGATTGTAGCATAGGAATGTCATTTCCTATTAAGAGAATGTCATCCACGTATAAAACGAGGAATACTACAGTTCTCGCTACAAATCTACTATAGATGCATGGTTCATCTGGATTTTTGATAAAGCCAAATTCTTTGACCGTCTCATCAAAGCAGATGTTCCAACTCCGCGATGCCTGCTTTAGTCCATAGATGGACTTAAGCAACTTGCACACCTTTCCGCTGCTCCCACTCTGAATGAAACCCTCTGGCTGGTCCATATAGACACACTCCTCTAAATTTCCATTTAGAAAAGCTGTCTTTACGTCCATTTGCCAGATCTCATAATCGTGGAAGGCAGCAATGGCAAGAAGGATCCGAATGGATTTCAGCATGGCTACTGGAGAAAAGGTTTCGTCGTAGTCCAAGCCAGGTCTTTGACGAAAACCCTTTGCTACCAGCCTAGCTTTATAGGTCTCAACCTGTCCATCTACACCAATCTTCCTTTTGAAGATCCACTTGCATCCTACGGGTTTTACCCCGTCTGGAGCAATGTCCAACGTCCATACCTTGTTGGTGTACATGGACTCCATTTCGGTCCGCATTGCATCCAGCCATTTCACTGAGTCAACGCTCTGAACGGCCTGCTGGAAGCTAGTAGGCTCATCATAATCTATGATGCAATCCTCTCTATCCCCGTCTATGAGAAAACCGCAGTATCTCTCGGGCGGATGAGACTGCCTACTACTCCTGCGGAGCGGCGTAGGAATGTCCTGTTCTGTTGAACCCTCTGGTTCCACTAACCTTTCAGTAATAGTCTGTGGTTCTGGAATTTCTTCTAGTTCTACTGCGCTCCCACTAATTTCCTTTTCCAAGAACTGGTGTTCTAGAAAGTGGGCATTACGAGAAACAAGGACTTTTTGTTCCTCTGCGTAGTAGAAAAGATACCCCCTGGTGTTCTTTGGGTATCCCACAAACTTGCACAGTACTGAGCGTGCCTCGAGTTTGTCCGCATGCTGCTTTTTGACAAAAGCTGGACATCCCCAGATCTTCAGATATTGAAGATAGGGTTTCTTCCCACTCCACATTTCATATGGGGTGGTAGGCACAGTCTTAGTCGGAACTCGGTTCAAAAGGTATGCTGCTGATTCTAGCGCATATCCCCAGAATGATCGCGGCAACTCAGCGTTACTCATCATGGACCGCACCATATCCAATAGGGTGCGGTTCCGTCTCTCCGATACACCGTTATGTTGCGGGGTGTATGGAGGAGTAAGCTGAGAGAGAATTCCGTTCTCTTTTAAATAGTCCAGGAATTCGGCACTTAAGTATTCTCCACCTCGATCCGATCTTAGAATCTTAATACTTTTGCCGGTCTGTTTCTCTACTTCATTCTTATACTCCTGGAATTTTCCAAAGGCCTCGGACTTATGTTTCATTAAGAAGACATAACCGTACCTTGAGAAGTCATCCGTAAAAGTAATGAAGTAAGAATGTCCGCTTCGGGCATGTGTAGACATTGGACCGCACACGTCACTATGTACGAGTCCCAAGAGCTCGCTCGCTCTTACTCCTTGTCCAGTAAATGGAGTCTTTGTCATCTTTCCTTTGAGACAAGATTGACAAGTGGCATACGATTGATATTTGAACGCATTCAAATATCCTTCTGTATGTAACTTAGTCAACCTTCTCTCATTGATGTGACCCAATCTACAATGCCATAAGAAAGTCTGATTTATTTCTGGAGACTTTCTTTTGTGTGTATTCTGGACATTAAAAATCTGTGGTTGGTTTAACACGTATATACCATTACTCAGAGTACCTGACCCAATCAATACTTGATTAAGGTGAATGTTTACAACATTACTTACAAACGCAAATTCATAACCTTCTTTAGAAACTAAAGATACAGAAATGATATTACAAGTTGCGTTGGGTACAAAAAAGCAATTACGCAAAACCAAAACATGTCCATCTGACATTCCCAGGTGATAGTCCCCCACGGCTTTAGCATCCATGCTAGCTCCGTTCGCAACTTTGAGGGTCATGTCACCTGCCTTCAAAACCCTACGGTTTCTCAACGCCTGCAAAGAATTACAGATATGAGATCCTGATCCGGTATCCAATACCCAGGAAGTAGAGTTTATTGAAAGACAGTTTTCAATAACATACACACCTGAAGCTGAAGCTGCAACCTGCTTCAATTCCTGTGTTCTGGCCTTCCAGGCCCTGCAATCATTCTTCCAGTGTCCTTTCTTATGACAATAGAAGCATTCTTCCTTATCCACAAGCTTCCCCGCTATCTTTGTTGCTTTGCCTTTTCCCTTCGTATCCACTTTACCAACACCGCCCCTTGGTTTGGCGGGGGCCTTCTTCTTCTTTCCCTTGGCTTTCGCCTTGGACCTAGAAGAAGATGATCCTCCTACAAACAAAGTGGATGTTTCCCTACCTTTCTGTAGGGTGCCCTCTGCGCTCCTCAGCATGTTGAGGAGCTCTGATAGTTCAACCTCTTTTTCTTGTAGGTTGAAGTTCAGTATAAACTGGGCGTAAGTGGAAGGAAGGGACTGGAGAACTATATCCGTATATAGCTCACTCTCCAATGTGATCCCTAGGTCAGCGAGCTCCTCAATGAAGCCGATCATCTTTAGCACATGCTCGGCTACTGATGATCCGACGGCCATTCTTGTCGAAAATAACTTTTTCGACGCTTCGTATCTTGCGATACGTGATTGCTCTCCATACAGTTCTTTTGTATGGAGCAATATGGACTCCATGTCCATATTCTCATGCCTCCTCTGATGTTCGTTGTCCATCGAGGCAAGCAGGAGGCACTTGGCCTTCGCGCTATCAATCTCCCAAGTCTTGCGGATTTCCTTATCCGCGACACTGGAAGTTGGACTAGGGACAGGGGGAGCTTTGGTGGTAAGAAGATACCCCAGCTTGTCATAAGTGATTGCTATCGTGACATTCCTGAGCCAATCTTTGTAGTTTGGCCCTGTCAGTTTGTTTTTATCTAGGAGTAACTTAAGTCCAGTCATGTTGATTGGTCGCTGCAATTAGGAGAGAGAAGAAGAAACACTCAGCATGATGCTCTTGCAAGTTTAGAGTGGTTTTTAGTTTGTCTAAACAGGATGGCTCCCACTGTTTCTCGAATCCCTCCTCAAACCATAAAGGAAGAATTAGTCAGGATCAATCCCACCGTACAATACTTGCTTAACCGTTCAGCCAGGCCGGTGTCGGTACTTCGAGGGAGGTTTTCCAACGCTTTCGCGAAGTTCCTTAATTAGAGAACCTCTTTTCCCTGGGGGCGTAGCCCCGCTAACACCTTTCTAGGCACCTACTAGGTTTATAGCATTGATCGTTAAGTGAGAAATTTCCCGAGGAGTAGCATATACTCACAGTAGGATCGGGATCAAAATATCATCGCGTGACGAAACTGAAGGAATCCTACCAGAATCATCACACTCCAAATGGTATGCAAATCTAGCAAGTTTCAGTACTTATGAAACTCCCGATGTGGATTTTTGCCCCATGCTCTTATGACCTTGGCGTGAGGTCAAAATGTCATAAGTCACATGTCAAGTTCGTCCCATCATTATCCAGGTTAATTTGAATCCACCCGTACATACCCTTGACGTAGGCCAAAATGGCAGTACGACTGTCTCAAACCAACGCATTCTATCTATGCAACAGATAAATATCCGGCAGCTACCAATCACTATGCCTTGGCGTGAGGTCAAAATACATAGCTTGAATACTACCGAATATTTAACTGAAATGATGGAGGGCTACGGATGGTTTTGGCAAAACCGTGAACGTAGTGAACTTGATTTGGTCGATGGAACGAGATAGCTTTAAAATGGAGTGGCTCAAACTCCGTATTTTAAAAGTTATTTTGAAAAGAACCGAGTGGTTTTTCGAAAGTGTTCCAACGACTTTAACTTGGTTTATTATCTTGCATTAGTTCTTTTAATGCGTGATATTCTTGCATTAGTACTTTTAATGCGTCCCATCATTTAACCCTACCATTGCAGAAAACAACCAAAATATGACGTACGCTTATGCCATTCGCATTCGCCACTGGGCCCCGTCATTACCCGTTAGGTTACTTAACTAACGACAGAGCGGGGGCTGGGCTAGCGCGTCTGTAAAACATAAGCAACGCCTAAATAGTAAGCAATGATAAACATTTCAGATCACAGATAAATACATTGGATATACTAGTAATCTGTAATTTGTACGAGCCTGTAACAAAAACAGATAACACGGTCGCGGTGAATAGCCAAAACCCCACCCAAGACCCCTACGGGTACGGCAAACTACCCGCCAAGTACCCGAAGCGTAGCAACCTCCCTCATCTCCATGAGTAGGCCACTCGACACTTCGGCATACCCGGTAGTTTGTGCACCCCTCCACGGGTCTATCCTAGGAGCAAAAACAGTAAAAAGAAATTATACAATGACGGCTACAACCCCGACCCGGTTGTGCGGCCAAACAAATAATTATTACATCAATTTACAAATTTACATGAATTGCAAGAAAAGTAAACTCTCGTCTCACAACCCCCGGCTATTCACCCGCGACAATCCAACATATTTATATACACATTCCAGCACATTACAGATCATGTATAACCCCGACTAATCGACTTATAGCGATTAGCCGACGTTCAATACATGCAAACATCACAGATATAACCATCATAGTCAAAGTGCAATGAAGTTCGGAAAAAATACGGAATTATAGGACCCCAAAAGGAAATTTCTTTTCTGTAAAATCTGGGAACATATAATATATCTCAAAAATCCCAAAACCAACACAGACACACACTGCACGAAAAACGACGCACTAAAGACAACAAACCGCGGCGCTTCAGCGGCGGCCAAGAAGGGTCACGCGGCGGAAGCGCGGCGGTTTAGACGAATTGGTGAATCGTTTTTCATGGGTGTTCTAACAAAACCCTGAGACGAATTTAGGAGTATGAAGTTTTTCATTTTGACCAGAAAAAAATTCAACAGAAACTCAGTTTTTGTAGTTTTCCGGTTTTGTGATTTTTTTTCGGTTCCGAACTTCGTTACACTTTACTACCTAGCTAGTTTAAGTTTAGTTAGGCTCTGATACCACTGTAAGTCCATATTGCGACCCCCGGTTCTTACGGGGAGGCGGAAACGGTATAAAAAACGAATTTTTATCGCAAGAGGCAACATGGACTAACTTATGGTCGGGATCGTTACCTAAACTAAAACTAGCAAACTAAGCTAAAGATATTTAGCTACTCGGATGAAGATGGTTATACCTAAACTTGAACTCCTTCTCTTCAAGCTCCGGTGGTGGTCCGATGGCTCCTTCTCGTCGTCTCCGTACGCCGAAGATAGATCCACTTGAAAGCTCCAACCTTTAGCTCCTTCTTCGGTCTTTGAAGAAACTAGTTCACTTGGTTTGCTAAACCTAGTGAACTAGAATGAGTAGAGAGGAAAATAGAATGGGATTTTATCTATGGTTCTTGATTCTCAACTCATGAGACAAGAGAACCATAGATCAAGAGAGGGAGCAAGAGGTTGAGGGTGAGAGCAAGGGGAGAGCTCAAGAACAAGAGAGAGAATGAGCAAGAAAGAATGAGGCTCTCTTTTCTCTCTCACCCTCTCATAATCCAAAGTGATCATAACTCATCATATCAAAAAAGTCTTTTGGTGATGGTTAGAAGCAACCATAAGGTTATCATATCATGCACTCATTTTACTCAAAAAGCAAGCAAGAAAAAAGTCTTTGGCATGAAATGATAACCATGGTTATCATGATGGTCAACTAGTCAAGCCTAGTCAACCGGTCAACAAGTCAACAAAAGTCAACAAGTCACCAAAGTCAACAAGTCAACAAAAGTCAACAAGTCAACAACCATATCACCATAATACTTAATTAATATAATAGTTAATCACATATCATATTCTCATTAGGGTTGAGCAAAAAGTCAAAAGTCAACGGTCAACTGTCAACAACCCTAATGAGAATCCACTACCTCTGCCTCCCTGTCAACTGTGCATACACACCCGCATCCGCGTTCCGAGGAACACGAATGCAAACTGGATAAATCCAATCCCATAAGGTACACTAGGATCTGGCTTAAACCAAAGCCCACTAGTGTAAACTGTCCGGACACTGTACGTGCACAAGTGCACGGATGTGACCGAACCCTGTCGCAAAACCATGCGACCTGTCGCAATACCATGCGACCTCTACTCTTTTGCCTAAAGGCGAAAAGCTTTCTGTGTGGGACTCTAAAGACTCGACACTACGCTGGCAGTGGGTTTAACCACAGACCGCAAGCGGCACTAGCTGTGCGTAACGGTCCCCAGGTAATGCCGACAAGAAGACCGACGAGGCGAAACCCATCTGAACTCCTACTGAGCCTGAGCGTGACATTCTCCGTACAGTCCGGTCTGTTCGTCTGATACATCGCATGGCGGGCCTAGGGGGCGGTAAACGTCAGTCCCCCAATAGCGGTACAAGTCGTGCCGGAGTGAAGCCCAATACACCCTGAGATAACACTGGAAACCTACCAGTATATCTCGTTTGCCCTGGCCAGGGACTACTCGTGTAATGGCTCTCCTAGACACAGCGCGATGTCAACCCCCAATACCGGGAGAGACGAATCCTGTCTAACCGTCACTGCCTCCAAATGCTTCGGGACTGCACCCAACCACCACCTGTTTGCACGACTCCTTTGAGCCGTGGTAGGGTAGTGATCAAAGTACAGTGGGAACACACTCGAGGCGGAGTGACAGTGTCAAGTCAGCGGACTAAGCTGTACTCATGTCACCTGGGAACTGATAACTGACGATAGGTATAATACCAACTAGTCAGTTCCCGACGAGTCCTGTCCAGTGTACCCGTAACCTAACGAGCACCCGCATACTATCTCAAGTATGACGTACTGACGGCTGTGGGACAGACCGTCTCCCACACTGGGATGAGAAGCGCATGCGCTGGTCTACTCCGGAGTATCGATGCCCTGTCTCGATAGTCCTGCGACCAGGGACCTGAATAAGGATGTGCTTATAGATTACCCAGCCCCCACTAGTGTGACTGCCATCACAACGCTGGTAATCAAGCAAAGATCCTAAGGGCTCCACTAATGCGTATAAGTGATATACTGAAATAAACACAAGTACACATTGAAGTAGAAACAAACCAAGTAGCATACTACTATTTTGAGCAAGATTGTATATACAAGGTGAATATCCCAAGCATCCATTAAGTAATATACAAACCAGTATGATACAGTAATGGCCTCTAGGGCATATACACTAACAGTATCTCAGGGTGTTCTGGGCGTCACTCCGACACGACTTGTACCGCTTTTGGGGGTCTGACTTTTACCAACCCCCTAGGCCCGACATGCGATGCTCATAGACGAACGGACCGGACTGTACGGATATTGTCACTGACAGGCTCAGTAGGGTGTCAGGATGAGTTCGCTCATCGACGTCCCTTTTGGTCAATGGCTGGTGGCCCGTTACGTATTGGCTTATACCTCTGACGTGCTAGTGGTTAAATCCACAGCCATAGTATTGACGAGTCTTTAGAGTCCACCACACATTCAGTTACTCAGCTTTCGGGCGAAACGCTGTAGAGGCCGTATGGAGATATGGCAGGGTCCCATCAGATACGTGCGGTATTGCGCGGATCAGGATCGGACGGTTTGTACTAGTGGCCGTATGGATATATGGCAAGGTTCGATCAGATACGTGCGGTATTGCACGGATCAGGATCGAACGGATATTACTAGCCGGTTTTTGTTTAAGCCGGACCCTAGTTTAGTACAGTGTAGATTTTGTCTCATTGCATTTGTATCCGGTAGGAATACAGATGCGGGTGTGTATGCACAGTATCGGGGTTTTCCTGTAATTTATTACGAGACCAGTTTTCTGGAGTTGCCAGTTTGCATTCCGTTCCGGCCGGTTTTCCTTTGTTCTTTCCCGGCCGGACTTTCCCGATGGAAGGGGGTTATTTGCAAGTTTGCAAATAACCATTTGTGGAGGGGTTCTTTGTATTTGTGGCATTATGAAAGATTAAGCATCTTTTCTTTTCATGATGGCTTGCCTTTTTGAGATTATAAGTGATGAGAAAGGATTTGATCTTTGATGGGTGTTGATGTAAGTTTGTTATGATGATGTTTTAGGGTATGGTCACCATTCTCTTTATCCTACACTCACCTCCCTTCATGCTACATATTCTTTCCTCCACCATTCTAAGATATAAGAGTTTCATTTTTGAGAGAAGAGAAGAAGAGGTTTTTCATTCTTGAGAGTGTGGCATTCTTGATCTCATTCTTCCATGCTAGAAAAATGCAAGCACCATTTTTCTTATCTTGATTCCTCCATCATCCTCAAAGGCAACAAACCCCAAATGAGACATAGCCTCTACACTACACATTCTACAGCAAATCTTGGACGCGTCGGCTAGCCAACTTCGCGCCCGAGTTGCCTCGGTATTGAGGTGGGAGCCCGTAAAAGATACAGGCGACGTGGTGCCCTTCCGGCGAGGATGCGACGACATGGAGACAGGACTTTCCGCGGGAGATCGGGATGATGACGAGAAGACCGGAGGACTCGGATCCCTTGGTATACTTCTCTTCCCATCTCTTGTTAGCTAGTATAGGTTAATGGTTAACGATCCGGGTTTTCATTGTCCGCGGTAGCACCAGTTTCCAAGTAAGGAAAAATTTTGATTCCGCATTTTGGCCTCGGTAAGACGGCCGGGGCGCTGCCGCGGCGCAACAGAAAGGTGTTAACGGGGTTACGCCCATGGAAAAACGAGGTTTACTTTAATTAGTTACGTACGAAAGCACGGGGGACCTCCCTCAAAGTACCGGCACTGGCCTGGCTGAAAGATTGGCGAACTTGTAGGGTGCAATTAATCCCGGCTAGTCTTTCCTTTTAGGATTTGAAGGAAGATTTGACTAAAACAGTGGGAGACATCCTGATTAGATATATTAATAACCAATCTAATCGTGCAAGAGCATACGCTGAGTGTTTTCTTCTCTCTCTCTCCAGGTAGCGACCATATCACGCCATAATCAAGATAATAATACGGATGTATTGACCGAACCCGCTTGTTATACTGCGCTAGGGAACGTTGGTCCCGCTCCAACTTATAAAGGTTATAAGACCGAGCAGGAAATTGGGGATTACCAGAATTCCCGTGCCGCCCAAACGAAGAAAGTTCATGTTGATGCATCATCTTCAAGTATGTTCATTACCGAGAACTATTTCTCAGTATCCTTTATGTCCTGGGTATGAGATACCGGATCAGGATCCCGCAAATGTAACTTGTTACATGGGCTACAGATAGGTAGAGAACTGAGAACGGGTGATAAGTTTCAAGAGTTGGAAACGGTGCAATTGTTGCAACCTAAGTCTGTTGGCAGTTATCACCCTGTATTACCAGAATACATTGATTCTGAACGAATGTTATTAGATACCGAACCTGATATAGAACATCATATCAGACTCTTTATTAGTAAAGAAAGATATAATTTTGTATTATTGGATAATGTTTTGAACATTTCCTATATCAAGAGTTGATCGGTTCAGGCACGTTATCTAAAAGCATAGATGTTCTAAATCAAACCACAGTTCTTAACGTACAGAACACACACAAGAGGAAGAGTTCAGAAAGGAACGGATCCTTCTTGAGGTATTATAGACTAGGTCATATCAATGCGACCCGACTAGCTAAGTTACATTTAGATGCATATTTAAATTAGTTTGAATTTATATCTTGTGAAACTTGCCGGTCATGTCACAAAGATAAGACGACCACAGCTCTGTTTATTGAAAACGGAGAAAGAGTTAGTGAACTTTTAGGATTGATACATGATGATGTATGTAAGGTCCCCAGTCTACACATACCAGAATCGGTTCTTTGTACTTCATTACATTCACTGATTATATCTCAAGATTCGCACATGTGTTCCTCTTGAAACACAAGTCTGAACATTTTGAGAAATTCAATGAATATGAGTTAGAAGTAGAGAACCAAAACGGGTATATGTATTATGTCCTTTGATGTGATCAGGGAGGAGAATACTTGAGCACGGGATTCCTGGACTATTCTAAAGGAGAATGAGATTCTCTCTCAGCATTACTCCTCCGTATACACCACAGCACGTAGGTGTATCGGGGCGGAGCGATCACACCCTATTAGATATGGTGTGCTCTATGATGAGTATTACTGAGTTGCCTATTTTCTTTTGGGAGTTATGCACTTGTGAAGCTGCATACCTATTGAACAAGGTTCCAATCAAATCAGATTCCTACCATTCCATATGTGATATGGTATGGGAAGAGCCCATCTCTTAAGGAAGTTAAGATTTGGGGTTGTCCGGCCTATGTCAAAAGCAAAATCCGGACAACCTCGAGGCAAGGTCAGTTCTGTGGAAGTTTGTTGGATATCCCAAGCATTCGTAAGGGAATATCTTCTACCAAACTGAGGAACAAAAGATGTTTTGTTTCTCAGCATGCCACCTTTGTGAAAGGGAATTTCTTGTGAAGAAATTAGTGGTTATGAGGTAGAACTGGAAAGAGTTCTAGCTATACAAACTGCAGCTGATGATTTGGTAGAACCGGAGAATTCAATAGTTTCTAACGAACCTCAGCCTCTCCGCCGATCTAGTAGGGTTCCTCATCCACCTGAGAAATACTTCAGTTTCTCTATGACAGTGGGAGCGAGGATTGCATCATGAGATGATGACCCAACTTATTTCGAGCAGGCCATCAGGAGTAGGACTCTTTGAGAATGGCTGGATGCTTAGCGATCTGAGATGGAATCCTTATACACCAACAAAGTATGGACTTTGGTTGCTTTATCTGAAGGGTTAAATCCACATCAGGAGCAAGTATATCTTGACAAGATTACTTGGTGTACATGGAAAAGTTGAGACTTTGAAAACTATGCTTAAGTCCATCCGGATCCTACTTGCCACTGCTACATACCATGACTATGACATTTGGCGGTTGGGTGTCATGACTGATTTTCTAAATGATGATTTGGAAGAGAGAATCTATAAGTACAAAGCCAGAGGGCTTCGTAAATAGTAGGAGCAGCGGAAACGTGTGCAAGTTGTCTTATATGATAAATCAAATCAGGCATCGCGGAGTTGGAACGTCTGTTTTGATATGGTAGTCAAAGAGTTTGACTTCATCAAAATGGTTGATGAACCTTGTATGTACAAAAAGGTAGTAGAGAGTATGGTGGTGATCCTCGTAGAGTACGTGGATGACATACTCTTGATAGGGAAGGAGTTTCCTATGCTACGCTCGGTCAATCTCCGCTTATCACAAAGATTCTCTATAGGATCAAGGTGATACCTTCTAAATCCTGAGTTATGGATCTATGAGATAGATCTAATTGGATGTTAGGATTCTCACTAGTTGTAGTAAGATGGTATCAGTCGATCCTGGGAAGAATCACTGGAAAGGTTCCAGAGTGATAAGGACGACTGATTGTCAGTCGCAGGTATTGTCTTTACCCTCGGTAGAGGGACGGTATGTTGGAAGAGTTCCAAGCTAGATACCGTGACTTACTAGATGATTAAAGGCAAGATACATCGTTACCAAGGATGCTACCAAAGAGGCAGTCTAGATATATTTTAGTTCATGAGATGAACTTCGTTCCTACCATTGTATGACAATGGAATTGCGGCTTATGCCTACGAGCCCCCGTCCCATCTGAGATCCAGACATATTCTTAGGCAGTATAACCTGATCATGGAGATGGTTGATCTCCAGCGAGATCGAGGTTTGGAGAGTAGACACAGAGGACAACAGCGCGGATCCACTCACAAAGGCCTATTTCCCAGTAGAGACTTTTATGGAATGGTTGAGTATGAGATACTTAAACCACAGCTTAATGTTGGGTATGAGATACTACAACAGATGGCCCTAGTGCAAGTGGGAGATTGTTAGTAATATGTATGCCCTAGAGGCCATTACTGTACATGCGTTGTATATTGTAGTGGATGCTGGGACATATATAGGAAGGACTTTCTTGCTCGACATGATAGTATGCTATCTGGTCACTCTTTATCTTAACATGTACTCTGATTGTCTCTATGTTACATGTTGATAAAGCCCTTAGGATGTGTAGTTGACTACCAGGACTATGATACGGATCATACTAGTGGGGACAGTGTAGTCGCCAAGTACATCCTTCAAATGTTCCTAGTTGTGGGAGTACCGAGACAGGGCATCGATACTCCAGAGTAGACTAGCGTATGCGCTTCTTGACCCATATGATGGGCGATGGATGATCCCATATCCATTGGTGTTTGACATCAGAGAAGGTATACGGGTGCTCAGTGGAGACTGGGTACACTAGATGGACTCGCCGAGAACTCCCAGATGGTATTATACCTCACGTCAGATGGCAGTTCTCTGGTGACACTGGTACAGGTTAGTCTGTAGACCCGAGATCGTCATAGAGTCTTGTGTGATTCCTACTGTGCTTTGATTTCCATCATACCACATCCAAGAGTGCATGCAAAAAGGTGGCTTTTGGGTACAGTCCCGAATCACATGGAGGCAATGAGCGATAGGAGGGGATTTGTCTCTCCCGGTATAGGGAGTTGATGTTGCGCTGTGTTCGATTGGCTATAACAGGAAATCCCTGGCCAGGGTTGCTGAGATTTACTGGTAAATGTTATCAGTAGTATCTCGAACTGTTATAGACCTCATATCGACATGACTTATCAAGCTACTGGGGTCTGACGTTTACCAACCCTAGGAGAGATATGCGACATATCAGACGAAGAGACCGGACTGTACGGGAGTGTTACTGGTTGGATTCACGGGAGAAAGTACAGGCTTGCTTGTTGATCTTCTGATTGCTCAATACCTGGGTGGCCGTTACGTTTAGCTGACCGCTTGCAGCTTGTGGGTGTTTGATATGATCATCACCTACTGCCGGCGTATTGACGATTCTTTAGAGTCCTATACAGAGGTTTCCTGGCTCGAGCAAAATGGAGCAGGAGCACATATGTGATATGTGCGAGACCGAGAACAATACGTGTATGTGATACTGTATTAGATTCTCGCGATATGTGATATCGGCCGGGTATATGTGATATAGCCGGGTCAACGGATCAAGTGTTGATTCGATGAACTGATACAGATTATATTAGTCGGTTGTTTGTGAAATAGCCGGATTATCGGATCAAGTGTTGATTCAATAATTTAATGTATAATTATATATTAGATATATTAAATTACATTAAATTAATATTAGCTCACTTAAAGATTCTTTTTCTCACTCCGGTAATACATTGATATATATGCGATATATGTTAATTGTATTATTTTATTTTGTTACAAAATATATTATATATGTGATATATAATATTGTAACAAGTTAAGGTTACAAATGCAACATGTTTTGTGGAGTTTAAGCATGGTTAGGGTTTGGATAAGGGTTAAACATTCTTGAAGCTTCAAGAAGCTTTGCTTTTGTTTTTACCTAAAGATATTTTCTAAAGATATTTTGGTTGATATTTCTTAACCCAACCCTGTAAGTCCATGCTACCTCTCCCGGTACTTTCGGCCATGCGGAATTTGGTGAAAAACAATTTTCTAGAGGTGGTAACATAGACTCAAAACCGGATCTTTGTTAAACATCTAACTAACAACCTAACTAGGAGTTGTTAACTACTCGGTTATGGGGTTATACCTTTCTTTCTTGAACTCCTTCGTCTTCAAGCCTCGATGGTTGTCCGGATCGGCTTCACCCCGTCTTCTCCTTGCGCCGAAGATCGATCCACCTGAAAGCTTCTACCTTTGGCTTCTTCTTCGATCTTTGAAGAAACTAGTTCACTTGGTTTGCTAAACCTTGTGAACTAGAGTGAGTAGAGGAGAGTGTGTTGGGATTTTCTATATGGCTCTTGGTTCTCAATACATGAGACAAGTGAACCATAGACTAAAGAGAGGGAGAGCAAGAGGAAGAAGATGTGAGCTCAAGAACACAAGAGAGAGAAAGGAAATGAAAGAATGAGCAAGACTTTTCTCTCTTGGCTCTCATAATCCAAATCCATCATAACCAATAATAGCAATCAAGTATTAGTGATGGTTTAAGCTACAATAGCCATATCATTTCATGCACTCATTTTGCACAAGAGAACAAGCAAGCAAAAGTCTTTGCCATGAAATGATAGCCATTGTCATCATGATGGTCAACTAGTCCAACCTAGTCAACCGGTCAACAAAGTCAACAAGTCAACAAAGTCAACCCCTCAATAACCATGCCACTATAATACTTAATTAATATTATTGTTAATTACATATCATATTCTCATTAGGGTTGAGCTAAAAGTCAATGGTCAACAGTCAACGGTCAAAACCCTAATGAGAATCCTCTGCCTCTGTCTCTCCGTCAACTCTGCATACACACCCGCATCCGCGTTCTGAGGAACACGAATACATACTGGATAAAACAAATCCCAATACGTACACTAGGATCTGGCTTAAACCAAAGCCCGCTAGTGTTAACTGTCCGGACACTGTACGTGCACAAGTGCACGGATGTGACCGGACCCTGTCGCAAAACCATGCGACCTGTCGCAAAACCATGCGACCTCTACTCTTTTGCCTAAAGGCGAATAGCTTTCTGTGTGGGACTCTAAAGACTCGACACTACGCTGGCAGTGGGTTTAACCACAGACCGCAAGCGGCACTAGCTGTGCGTAACGGTCCCCAGGTAGATGCCGACAAGAAGACTGACGAGGTGAAACCCATCTGAACTCCTACCGAGCCTGAATGTGACAGTCTCCGTACAGTCCGGTCTGTTCGTCTGATACATCGCATGGCGGGCCTAGGGGGCGGTAAACGTCAGTCCCCTAATAGCGGTACAAGTCGTGTCGGAGTGAAGCCCAAAACACCCTGAGATAACACTGGAAGCCTACCAGTATATCTCGCTTGCCCTGGCCAGGGACTACTCGTGTAATGGCTCTCCTAGACACAGCGCGATGTCAACCCCCAATACCGGGAGAGACGAATCCTGTCTAACCGTCACTGCCTCCAAGTGCTTCGGGACTGTACCCAACTACTACCTGTTTGCACGACTCCTTTGAGCCGTGGTTGGGTAGTAATCAAAATACAGTGGGAACACACTCGAGGCGAAGTGACAGTGTCAAGTCAGCGGACTAAGCTGTACTCATGTCACCTAGGAACTGATAACTGACGATAGGTATAGTACCAACCGATCAGTTCCCGACGAGTCCTGTCCAGTGTACTCGTAACTTAACGAGCACTCGCATACTATCTCCAGTACGACGTACTGATGGCTGTGGGACAGACCATCTCCCATTCTGAGATGAGAAGCGCATGCGCTAGTCTACTCCGGAGTATCGATGCCCTGTCTCGATAGTCCTGCTACTAGGGACCTGTATAAGGATGTGCTTATAGATTACCCAGCTCCCACTAGTGTGACTGCCATCACAATGCTGGTAATCAAGCAAAGATCCTAAGGGCTCCACTAATGTGTATAGGTGATATACTAAAATAAACACATGTACACATTGAAGTAGAAACAAACCAAGTAGCATACAACTATATTGAGCAAGATTGTTTATACAAGGTGAATATCCCAAGCTTCCATTAAGTAATATACAAACTAGTATGATACAGTAATGGCCTCTAGGGCATATACACTAACAATCTCCCACTTGCACTAAGGCCATGTACTGGCGTATCGATGACCTATCATCTCGATCAGCCGCTCGAACTGAGTCTGGGGCAAGGCCTTGGTGAATGGATCTGCAGTGTTATCTTCTGAAGCGACCCTCCGAACCTCGATCTCCTGGCGATCCACGATCTCCCTGATCAGGTGATACCGCCTCAAGATATGTCTGGATCTCTGATGGGACCTGGGTTCCTTCGCTAAAGCTATAGCCCCGTTGTTGTCGCAATGCAGAGGTATTGGATCAACAATGGACGGAACCACCTGAAGTTCTTTCATGAACTTCCTCATCCAGACAGGTTCTTTTGCGGCATCAGATGCAGCGATGTATTCCGCTTCCATCGTCGAGTCTGCAACGGTTTCCTGTTTGGAACTCTTCCAACACACCGCCCCTCCATTGAGGGTAAAGACAAAACCCGACATGGACTTGGAATCATCCTTGTCACTCTGGAAGCTGGAGTCAGCAAAGGCCTCGATCTGGAGGTCTTTTCCGCCATACACCAAGAACATCTCCTTAGTCCTTCTCAGGTACTTGAGAATGTTCTTTACCGCTATCCAGTGTTTCTCCCCAGGGTTTGACTGATACCGGCTTACTACACTCAGTGCATAAGCTACATCCGGTCTGGTACACAACATCGCATACATTATAGAGCCTACCGCAGAAGCGTAGGGTATAATAGACATGCGATCCCTTTCCAAATCAGTCTTGGGAGACATCTCTTTGGAGAGGGTGATCCCGTGACAAGCCGGTAGATTACCGCGCTTGGAATCTTCCATACTGAATCTTTTCAGTATGGTGTCGATATACCTGGACTGTGAAAGTCCTAATATCCTCTTGGATCAATCACAATGGATCCGGATCCCCAGGATGTATGAGGCATCACCCAGGTCTTTCATGGAGAACCTGTGTGACAAGAACCCCTTGACAGATTGTAGCATAGGAATGTCATTTCCTATTAAGAGAATGTCATCCACGTATAAAAAAAAGGAATACTACAGTTCTCGCTACAAATCTACTATAGATGCATGGTTCATCTAGATTTTTGATAAAGCCAAATTCCTTGACCGTCTCATCAAAACAGATGTTCCAACTCCGCGATGCCTGCTTTAGTCCATAAATGAACTTAAGCAACTTGCACACCTTTCCGCTGCTCCCACTCTGAATGAAACCCTCTGGCTGGTCCATATAGACACACTCCTCTAAATTTCCATTTAGAAAAGCGGTCTTTACGTCCATCTGCCAAATCTCATAATCGTGGAAGGCAGCAATGGCAAGAAGGATCCGAATGGATTTCAGCATAGCTACTGGAGAAAAGGTCTCGTCATAGTCCAAACCAAGTGTTTGACGAAAACCCTTTGCTACCAGTCTAGCTTTATCGGTCTCAACCTGTCCATCTACACCAATCTTCCTTTTGAAGATCCACTTGCATCCTACGGGTTTTACCCCGTCTGGAGCAATGTCCAACGTCCATACTTTGTTGGTGTACATGGACTCCATTTCGGTCCGCATTGCATCCAGCCATTTTACCGAGTCGACGCTCTGAACGGCTTGCTGGAAGCTAGTAGGCTCATCATAATCTATGATGCAATCCTCTCTATCCCCGTCTATGAGAAAACCGTAGTATCTCTCGGGCGGATGAGACTGCCTACTACTCCTGCGGAGCGGCGTAGGAATGTCCTGTTCTTTTGAACCCTCTGGTTCCACTAAGGTTTCAGTAATAGTCTGTGGTTCTGGAATTTCTTCCAGTTCTACTGCGCTCCCACTTTTTCTTTTTCTAAGAACTGGTGTTCTAGAAAGCGGGCATGACGAGAAACAAAAACCTTTTTTTCCTCTTCGCAGTAGAAGAAATATCCCTTGGAATTCTTTGGATATCCCACAAACTTGCACTGTACTGAGCGTGCCTCGAGCTTGTCCGCTTGCTGCTTTTTAACAAAAGCTGGACTTCCCCATGTCTTAATGTAATTAAGATAGGGTCTCTTCCCACACCACATCTCATATGGTGTAGTAGGAACAGTCTTAGTAGGAACTCGGTTCAAAAGGTATGCAGCTGATTCTAGCGCATAACCCCAGAATGATCGCGGTAACTCAGCGTTACTCATCATGGACCGTACCATATCCAATAGGGTTCGGTTCCGTCTCTCCGATACACCGTTATGTTGCGGAGTGTTTGGAAGAGTAAGCTGAGAGAGAATTCCGTTCTCTTTTAAATAATCCAGGAACTCGGCACTCAAGTATTCTCCACCTCGATCCGATCTTAGAATCTTAATACTTTTGCCGGTTTGTTTTTCTACTTCATTCTTATATTCCTGGAATTTTCCAAGGGCTTCGGACTTATGTTTCATTAAGAAGACATAACCGTACCTTGAAAAGTCATCCGTAAAAGTAATGAAGTAAGAATAACCGCTTCGCGCATGTGTAGACATTGGACCGCACACGTCGCTGTGTACGAGTCCCAAGAGCTCGCTCGCTCTTACTCCGTGTCCAGTGAACGGAGTCTTTGTCATCTTTCCTTTGAGACAGGATTGACAAGTGGCATACGATTGATATTCGAACGGATTCAAATATCCTTCTGTATGTAACTTAGTCAACCTTCTCTCATTGATGTGACCTAGTCTAAAATGCCATAAGAAAGTCTGATTTATTTCCGGAGACTTTCTTTTGTGTGTATTCTGGACATTGAAAGTCTGTGGTTGGTTTAATACGTATATACCATTTCTCAATGTACGTGACCCAATCAGAACTTGATTAAGGTGAATGTTTACAACATTGCTTACAAACGCAAATTCATAACCTTCTTTAGAAACCAAAGATACAGAAATGATATTACAAGTTGCGTTGGGTACAAAAAAACAATTACGCAAAACCAAAACATGTCCATCTGACATTCCCAGGTGATAGTCCCCCACGGCCTTAGCATCCATGATAGCTCCGTTTGCAACTTTGAGGGTCATGTCACCTGCCTTCAAAACCCTACGGTTTCTCAATGCTTGCAAAGAATTACAGATATGAGATCCTGATCCGGTATCCAATACCCAGGAAGTAGAGTTTATTGAAAGACAGTTTTCAATAACATACACACCTGAAGCTGAAGCCGCAACCTGCTTCAATTCCTGTGTCCTGGCTTTCCATGCCCTGCAATCATTCTTCCAGTGTCCCTTCTTATGGCAATAGAAGCATTCTTCTTTATCCACAAGCTGCCCCGCTTTCTTTGTTGCCTTTGCCTTTCCCTTCGTATCCACTTTACCAACACCGCCCCTTGGTTTGGCGGGGGCTTTCTTCTTCTTTCCCTTGGCTTTCGCCTTGGACCTAGAAGAGGAAGATTCTCCTACAAACAAAGTGGATGTTTCCCTACCTTTCTGTAGGGTGCCCTCTGCACTCCTCAGCATGTTGAGGAGTTCTGAAAGTTCAACTTCTTTTTCTTGTAAGTTGATGTTCAGGATAAACTGGGCGTAAGTGGAAGGAAGGGACTGGAGAATCAAGTCCGTATAGAGCTCGTTCTCTAACGTGGTCCCAAGTTCCGCGAGCTCCTCAATGAAGCCAATCATCTTAAGCACGTGTTCCGCTACCGATGATCCGATAGCCAACCTTGCCGAAAATAACTTCTTCGACACTTCATATCTTGCGATACGAGATTGCTCTCCATGCAGTTCTTTTGTATGGAGAAATATGGATTCGAGGTCCATATTCTCGTGCCTCCTCTGATGTTCGTTGTCCATAGAGGCAAGTACGAGGCACTTGGCCTTCGTGCTATCAATCTCCCAAGTCTTACAGATTTCCTTATCCCCGACGCTGGAGGTGGGACCTGGGACAGGGGGAGCTTTGGTGGTAAGAAGATACCCTAGCTTGTCGTAAGTGATTGCCATTTTGACATTCCTGAGCCAATCATTGTAGTTTGGCCCTGTCAGTATGTTTTTATCTAGAAGTAACTTAAGTCCAGTCATGTCGATTGGTCGCTGCAATTAGGACAGAGAAGAAGAAACACTCAGCATGATGCTTTTGCAAGTTTAGAGTGGTTTTTAGTTTGTCTAAACAGGATGGCTCCCATTGTTTCTCGAATCCCTCCTCAAACCAAAAATAAAGAATTAGTCAGGATCAATCTCACCGTACAATACTTGCTTAACCGTTCGGCCAGGCTGGTGTCGGTACTTCGAGGGAGGTTTTCCAACGCTTTCGCGAAGTTCCTTAATTTAAGAACCTCTTTTCCCTGGGGGCGTAGCCCCGCTAACACCTTTCTAGACACCTACTAGGTTTATAGTATTGATCGTTAAGTGAGAAATTTCCCGAGGAGTAGCATATACTCACAGTAGGATCAGGATCCAAATATCATCGCGTGACGAAACTGAAGGAATCCTACCAGAATCATCACACTCCAAATGGTATGCAGCACTACCAAGTTTCAGTTCTTTTGAAACTCCCGATGTGGATTTTTTTTGCCCCATGCTCTTATGACCTTGACTTTGGCCAAAATATCATAAGTCACATGTCAAGTTCAACCCGTCATTATCCAGGTTAATTTGGATCCACCAGTACCTACCCTTGACTTTGGCCAAAATGGCAGTACGACTGTCCCAAACCAACGCATCTATCTATGTTATACATGAATACCCAATAGCTACCAATCACTATGCCTTGACTTTGGCCAACATACATAGGTTGAATACTATTGACTATTTATGTAAAACGACGGAGGGCTGCGAATGGTTTTGGCGAAACCGTGAACGTAGTGAACTTGATATAGTCGATGGAACGAGATAGCTTTTAAAAGGAGTGGCTCAAACTCCGCATTTTAAAAATTGGTTTTGAAAAGAACCGAGTGGTTTTTCGAAAGTGTTCCAACGACTTTTACTTGGTTTATTTTCTTGCATTAGTTCTTTTAATGCGTGATATTCTTGCATTAGTTCTTTTAATGCGTCCCATCATTTAATCCTACCATTGCAGAAAACAACCAAAATATGACGTACGCTTATGCCATTCGCATTCGACACGGGGCCCGTCATTACCCGTTAGGTTACTTAACTAACGACAGAGCGGGGGCTGCGCTAGCGCGGCTGTAAAACATAAGCAACGCCTAAATAATATCATATATAGATATATTGCAATGATAGCCATTTCAGATCACAGATGAACACATTGGATATACTAGGAACCCGCAATTCGTACGAGCCTGTAACGAAAAGCAGATTACACGGTCACGGTGAATAGCCAAAACCCCACCCAAGACCCCTACGGGTGCGGCAAACTACCCGCCAAGTACCCGAAGCGAAGCAACCTCCCTCAACCCCGTGAGTGGGCCACTCGGCACTTCGGCATACCCGGTAGTTTGTGCACCCCCTCCATGGGTCTATCCTAGGAGCCAAAACAGTAAAAAGAAATTATACAATGACGGCTACAACCCCGACCCGGTTGTGCGGCCATACAAATAATTATTACATTAATTTACAAATTTACATGAATTGAAAGAAAAGAAAACTCTCGTCTCACAACCCCCGGCTATTCACCCGTGACAATCCAATGAATTCATATACACATTCCAATAACATTACAGATCACAGATTTGTATAACCCCCACTAATCGACATATAGCGATTAGCAGACGTTCAATACAAATATCACATCACAGAAAAAACCCGTCAGCTTAAGTCTTTTAGAAGTTCGATCAAAAATACGGATTTTTAGGCCCCAAACACAAAATTTTCGTTCTGGAAAATCTGGGCTGAAAAGACATATTCCAAAAATCCTAAAACAACCCCAAAAATACACTGCACTAAATTTGGACCTCAGCCGAGTCAACTCGGCCGCGGAACCGCGGCAGGAGCGTGCTCCCGCCGCGTTTCCGCGGCGCTTTGAACGGTTCGTGGGACCAAATTTTGTGGTTATTCAACAAAAAGCCTGAGCCGATTTTTAAGATGAAATTTATCAATATTTTAACAGAATAAAAATCGGCAGAAACTTGACATATCGGGTTCGTTTCGTGACTTTTTCTTTGATCGATCTTCTAGTTACTTTGCTAACATGTTAGATAGAGTTTAACTAGGCTCTGATACCACTGTAAGTCCATGCTACTTCTCCCGGTACTTTCGGGCATGCGGAATTTGGTGAAAAACAATTTTCTAGAGGTGGTAACATGGACTCAAAACCGGATCTTTGTTAAACATCTAACTAACAACCTAACTAGGAGTTGTTAACTAATCGGTTAGGGGGTTATACCTTTCTTTCTTGAACTCCTTCGTCTTCAAGCCTCGATGGTTGTCCGGATCGGCTTCACCCCGTCGTCTCCTTGCGCCGAAGATCGATCCACCTGAAAGCTTCTACCTTTGGCTTCCTCTTCGATCTTTGAAGAAACTAGTTCACTTGGTTTGCTAAACCTTGTGAACTAGAGTGAGTAGAGGAGAGTGTGTTGGGATTTTCTCTATGGTTCTTGGTTCTCAACACAAGTGACAAGTGAACCATAGACTAAAGAGAGGGAGAGCAAGAGGAAGAAGATGAGAGCTCAAGAACACAAGAGAGAGAAAGGAAATGAAAGAATGAGCAAGACTTTTCTCTCTTGGCTCTCATAATACAAATCCATCATAACCAATAATAGCAATCAAGTATTAGTGATGGTTTAAGCTACAATAGCCATATCATTTCATGCACTCATTTTGCACAAGAGAACAAGCAAGCAAAAGTCTTTGCCATGAAATGATAGCCATTGTCATCATGATGGTCAACTAGTCCAACCTAGTCAACCGGTCCACAAAGTCAATAAGTCAACAAGTCAACAAAGTCAACCCCTCAATAACCATGTCACTATAATACTTAATTAATATTATTGTTAATTACATATCATATTCTCATTAGGGTTGAGCAAAAAGTCAATGGTCAACAGTCAATGGTCAACAACCCTAATGAGAATCCTCTGCCTCTGTCTCTCCGTCAACTGTGCATACACACCCACATCCGCGTTCCGAGGAACACGAATACATACTGGATAAAACCAATCCCAATACGTAAACTAGGATCTGGCTTAAACCAAAGCCCGCTAGTGTTAACTGTCCGGACACTGTACGTGCACAAGTGCACGGATGTGACCGGACCCTGTCGCAAAACCATGCGACCTCTACTCTTTTGCCTAAAGGCGAATAGCTTTCTGTGTGGGACTCTAAAGACTCGACACTATGCTGGCAGTGGGATTAACCACAGACCGCAAGCGGCACTAGCTGTGCGTAACGGTCCCCAGGTAGATGCCGACAAGAAGACCGACGAGGTGAAACCCATCTGAACTCCTACCGAGCCTGAATGTGACAGTCTCCGTACAGTCCGGTCTGTTCGTCTGATACATCGCATGGAGGGCCTAGGGGGGCGGTAAACGTCAGTCCCTAATAGCGGTACAAGTCGTGTCGGAGTGAAGCCCAAAACACCCTGAGATAACACTGGAAGCCTACCAGTATATCTCGCTTGCCCTGGCCAGGGACTACTCGTGTAATGGCTCTCCTAGACACAGCGCGATGTCAACCCCCAATACCGGGAGAGACGAATCCTGTCTAACCGTCACTGCCTCCAAGTGCTTCGGGACTGTACCCAACTACTACCTGTTTGCACGACTCCTTTGAGCCGTGGTAGGATAGTAATCAAAGTACAGTGGGAACACACTCGAGACGAAGTGACAGTGTCAAGTCAGCGGACTAAGCTGTACTCATGTCACCTGGGAACTGATAACTGACGATAGGTATAGTACCAACCGGTCAGTTCCCGACGAGTCCTGTCCAGTGTACTCGTAACCTAACGAGCACCCACATACTATCTCCAGTACGACGTACTGATGGCTGTGGTACAGACCATCTCCCACTCTGGGATGAGAAGCGCATGCGCTAGTCTACTCCGGAGTATCGATGCCCTGTCTCGATAGTCCTGCGACTAGGGACCTGTATAAGGATGTGCTTATAGATTACCCAGCCCCCACTAGTGTGACTGCCATCACAACGCTGGTAATCAAGCAAAGATCTTAAGGGCTCCACTAATGTGTATAGGTGATATACTAAAATAAACACATGTACACATTGAAGTAGAAACAAACCAAGTAGCATACTACTATATTGAGCAAGATTGTTTATACAAGGTGAATATCCCAAGCTTCCATTAAGTAATATACAAACTAGTATGATACAGTAATGGCCTCTAGGGCATATACACTAACAATCCAACCCTTCACCATGGTTAAGTCTCTACATGGGTTAAGTTATCATACTTAACCCATGGTTGCATTTCTAATCTCACAAGATTTCATTATTCATCACAAAAGGATTTGATCATCTTCTTCCTTGCATGAAAAGCTTTCAAGATTTTGTGAAATGATGATAATGAGTGAGATTATGAAAACAAATGAGAGCTAAATTCCTACTTCATCATCCTAATCTATTCTAGCCATTTAGATTAGGGTGTTTGCTTTGCTAATACTTGATTCGCACAGCAAGAGCTTGGGTTTGAGTTTCTTCAAGGTAGATCATCTTTGTTATCGAAGATCGGAAGCATGCTTGCATCTTTCTCTTCATGGAGCCTTTCTAGAGTCCGGGAACTTGATGATCGCAGCGAAGGGATCACAACACAGAGCTTATGAAGTGAAGGACCGAACTACAAAGGTTGTAATCCCAAACTCTTAGATGTAAAGTTGTTTACATGCTTAGTTTCTCCTAATCTCTAGTCTAAGATCTTGGTTAGGGTTGTTCGGCACGTCTAAAGTTTAAATCGGGCATGGTTGATGCCTTGTAGAACCTTATGAACCCTACAAATTGTGTTTTGGAATTCTAATGTCGTGACTTCATTTGCTTGCGTGGATGTGTTGTTAACATTGTCTAATTGCTATATGCTCAATTAGACGGGGTTGCACACTTGATTCGGTTACTTGCTTCTATAGATGTATATCTGGTTATGGTTTGTGCGGATTGTCGTGATGGATAGCCTTGGGTGCAATGGTAGTGCAGTTTGGTTTCATTTGTACATTTGATATTGCGGGGTGAGCGTCCGACATGTGGACTGCCGTCACTTCCAGTTTTTATATTATTTGTTTAGGGCACGACCGGGTTGAGGTCGATGTCACCCTTGTACATATTATTTTCTTTTCTGTACTAGGATTACCCCGTGGTGGAGTGCACGAATAGCCGGGTTCTAGAGGGCAACGAGCTTGCATCTCATGGTCTTGAGACGGAGGGGGCCTCACACTAGAATTGGCGGGCTATTCGCCGCACTCATAGGGGGTACAGGTTGACCCATGGAGGGGTGCTCAAGTTACCAGATTCCTTGAAGTGCCGGGTGGCCCATTCACTTTGATGAAAAGGGTTGCCTCACTTCTGGTTTTGGCGGGTGACTTGCCGCGCTCGTAGGGGTATTGGTTTTCATTGCACAGGCTATCCATATGACCAGGGGAACGTCCGGTTTCACTTGCGGCTCAAAAGAAACCCGGGGTTCCCAGATTATCCGTTTGTTCTGTGATGCTTATCGCTATTCTATGAGGTTGCTTATATCATGCCTGGGACGAATGTTATATATATATATATATATATTTATATATACTAGTAGATGTTGTATATGTTTTGCACCCGTGCTAGTCCATCCCCCACTCTGTCGTTAGTTAAGTAACCTAACGGGTGATGACGGGGCCCAGTGGCGAATGCGAATGACATATACATACATTTTATTTTCGTTCTTTTCTGGTGTGATTAATTGATGGGACCTCGTTGATTCTGATCAATGCAAGGAAAATAAACCTATTTGATATTGTTGGAATCAATTTTAAAAATGACATTACAGACGTTTTCTTTTGCTTTCCATAGCGGTATTCGGTTATGAATATTCAGCACCTCATTCGACGAGGCAAGAGCCGAGATCCCTTCACCGGGAGTGAACTCTTGAGCAAATGTTTGTGTAAGCGTAATAACTTCACTATAGTCATTTCTTTTGCTTTGCATCGTGGTATTCGGTTAAGAATATCCTGCACCTCATTCGACGAGGAAATATCCGAGATCCCTTCACAGGGAGTGACCTCTTTAGCAAAAGTTTGCGCCACTATATATTTGAAAAGCTATCCGGTTCCTTCAACGATATCAAGTTCATTATGTTAAAGGTTTTTTGCCAAAAACCATTCATAGCTCCCTATCATTTCAGATGGGTAGCACTTAGTATTTATGCTATGTTTGTTGGCCTTCGTCATGGCATAGTGTATGGTAGCTATTTGTTACTTTTCTGTTGCATAGATATATGTGTTGGTTTGGGACAGTCGTACTAATATGTTGGCCTTCGTCATGGGTATGTACGGGTTGTTTCAAATTAAGCTAGACAATGACGGGTAGAACTTGACATGCGACTTATGATATGTTGGCCTTCTCCAAGATCATAAGAGCATGGGGCAGAAATCACATCGGGAGTTTCAAACATACAGGAAACTTTCCAGAGATGTGCATACCATCTGGAGTGTGATAACTTGAGTGGATTCCATCAAGTTATTATCCGATGATAGTTAGATCCTGATTCCCACTGATGAGTTGGTTTACTCCTCGGGTGATTTTAGATGATACCGACTAATTCTTCTTTTAGGGTTTGGAGGAGAATTTGAGGATACAGTGGGAGACATCCTGATTAGATAAAGTGATTAACCATTCTGATCTAGGTTAGATTGCACGCTGAGTATTTCTTTTCTCTCTCTCTTTGGCAGCGACCATGGCCCGACCCTAAACTAAAACTCATGAACCAAGTTAACCGAACTTTCTTAAAACATTTTGGCTTTTGGATTGTCACTTAGTCGCATATATCAATGCCACTTCTATATCACCTTTGCGTTTCTCCAGAACACCCCGTATCACTATGAAGATCCACATTTCTTGTATATTCCATCGTATAGTTACATACGAACTCGAAGGAACTCGTTCTAGTTCGAGGATGGTTTCTGGTTCTGGAAAAATTGAATAGGATTATTCGGTTGTCCTTTCCTTTTACCTTCTCTCAGGTTGTGAGGGCTCCTAGGATTAGGAGAGGATACACCTATTACGCTTATTAGATAATCTTCTTCCAAACCATAGGCTGGTGCCGAAAGGTAGGGAAGGAAGAAAACCAATTAGCCCAAGTTTGGTGTACAGAAGGTAATAAGTAAAGACAAATAAAGTGATTAGAAAGAGGGCAAAGTAAAATGCGACTACTATCATTCACGACGAAACCGCGTATATCATCGCCACTCCTACTTCACCTTTGCATTTCTCCTGAACATTCCGTATCTCTACGAAGATCCACATTTATTGGATAAGCCATCGTATAGTTACATACGAACTCGAAGGAACTTGTTCCAGTTCGAGGATGGTTTCTGGTTCAGGAAAAATAGAATAAGGATTATTCAGTTGTCCTTTCCTTTTACCTTCTCTCAGGTTGCGAGGGCTCCAAGGATTATGAGGGTACACCTATTACGCTTATTGGATAGTCTTCTTCCAAACCTTAGGCTGGTGCCAAAAGATAAGGAAGGAAGAAAACCATTTAGCCTAAGTACGGTGTACAGAAGGTAATAAGTAAAGAAAAATAAAGGGATTGGAGAGATGGCAAAGGAAATATACGGTTACAGTCATGAATCTGGTTACTGGAAGAGGCATTACTAGGAATACCCGGCTACCCCTTCGAAACATTTTCATGTTTCAGTTTCACTACGTGTTGTTAATTGAAAAATGATTTCCTTATTGGATCCTTACTCCAGGGTATGTATTTACCAGGTTTGATTCTCACATCTGTATGGTATTACAGATGATGAGTGGGAGTAAGATATTAGGAATTAGGTGATTATATCCTTATTATATCGGAATTCATTGTAATTGGTGATATTTGAGGAAATCGCCTGGGTTTTTGCCGGACGACAAACATTTGGTTTTGAATATCCGTAGTTATGCACCAGTTTCAAACTGATATATCTGTACGTTTATTTTATAAAGTGAGATATAACTTTTTGAAATTATGTCTGTGACATTTACCTATATCAGTTGATGCTTAGGTAAGGAGTATTCAACAACGGTGTAATTCTTCTTAACCATTGTACAGTTTTCAACCTACGACGCATAGTGTTTGAGTTGTTCAACTCAGGGGACTTATACAAAGTATTATATGTTTTCCAGTGTCCATTAGGAAAAAGGGGTTGGTGCTCATACTATATTCTGTTTACTTGCGACTTCTCCAGTTTTAGACAAGTATTTCGTAGAAATACAAGGTCCAAGTTTCGAGAAATTATAGGTACAAGAATAAAGTAGAGAACCATGTGTTGCAAGTATCAGGATTCTTCGAGGTGATCGAAGATGTAGATACTTGTGTTTGGTATTCAGTTGATAGTAATGGTTTTTGAGAACTTACTTCTCTTTCAGGTTACTCATATCTAGATGCACTCCTAGTTGAGAAATGCTAATCGGCCTCCTTCCATTTGGTTGACTTGCACTGGAGGCAGCTGCATGATTTGAATCTGGTTCCAATTAAATCGGTGCATCTGTTTCTATATTGTATATATAATGGTTCATATCATAACTATGTTAAGGTATATGGAGTTGTCCGGCTTATGCTTAAAACCAGACTCTGGATAAATCTAGGCACGTTTCTGTAATGGCAGTTTGTGTTAGTTGTATGTATGCCCTAGAGGCTATTATTGTATTTATGATGTATATTATAGTGGATGCTTGGACATATATAGATAGGACTTTCTTGCTCGACATGATAGTATGCTATCTGGTTGCTCTTTATCTTAACATGTATACTTGTCTCTTGATACTGTTTTATGGTTACATGTTGGTAAAGCCCTTAAGATGTATACTTGACTACCAGGATTGTGATGCGGATCATACTAGTGGGGCCATGGTAGTTTATAAGTTCATCCTTTAATGTTCCTAGTCGTGGGTGTATCGAGACAGGGCATCGATATACCAGAGTAGACTAGCGCATACGCTTCTCGACCCATGAGATGGGCGATGGATGATCCCATATCCATTTGTGTTTGACATCAGAGATGGTATACGGGTGCTCAATGGAAACTGAGTACACTGGACGGACTCGTCGAGAACTCCTAGTTGGTATTATACCAATCGTCAGATAGCAGTTCTCTGGTGACACTGGTACAGGTTAGTCTGTAGACCCGATATCGTCATAGAGTCTTGTGTGATTCCCACTGTGCTTTGATTTACACCTTACCATGTTCAAGAGAACGAGCAAAAAGGTGGTTTTTGGATACAGTCCCGAGTCACATGGAGGCAATGAGCGATAGGAGGGGTTTCGTCTCTCCCGGTATTGGGGGTTGATGTTACGCTGTGCTCGATTGGCCATAACAGGGAAGTCCCTGGCCAGGGATGATTTAGAGATTTACTGGTAAATGTTATCAGTAGTTTCTCGACCCGTTTTGAGCCTCATATCGGCATGACTTATCGGTTATTGGGGTCTGACGTTTACCGCCCCTAGACTTGATATGCGACATATCAGACGAGGACACCATACTGTACCGTAGTGTTACTGTCAGGATTTTGCAGGAGTTAGAGTGGGCTTGCTTGGCGATCTTCTGATCGTTCAATACCCGGGTAGCCGTTACGTCCAGCTAGTACCGCTGACGACTTGTGGATGCTTGATGTGATCATCACCTACTGCCGGCGTATTGACGAGTCTTTAGAGTCCTATATAGAGGTTTTACAGGCTCAGGCAAAACGAAGTAGGAGCACATATGTGATATGTGCGGGACCGAGGATAATACGAGTATGTGATACTGTATTATGTTCTCGCGATTTATTCGTATTGGTCGGTTATATGTGATATAGCCGGGTTATCGAATCAAGTTTTGATTCGATAAGTTGATACAGATTATATTAGTCGGTTGTATGTGATATAGCCGAATTATTAAATCAAGTGCTGATTTGATAATTTAATGTATAATTGTATATGTGATATACTAGATTACATTAACTAATATTAGCTTACTTAAGCATTTTTTTCTCACTTGTGTGCATGTGATATATATTAATGTACATTATTTTGTGTCATGGTTGTTGATACACACTACATGGGTGTATGAGACTTACACCATACTAATTATAATGTAGGTTTTAAATATTTAAAGTAAATCTAAATTAGTGGATTGTTAGTGTATATGCCCTAGAGGCCATTACTGTATCATACTAGTTTGTATATTACTTAATGGAAGCTTGGGATATTCACCTTGTATAAACAATCTTGCTCAATATTGTAGTATGCTACTTGATTTGTTTCAACTTCAATGTGTACGTGTGTTTATTTTAGTATATCACCTATACACATTAGTGGAGCCCTTAGGATCTTTGCTTGATTACCAACGTTGTGATGGCAGTCACACTAGTGGGGGCTGGGTAATCTATAAGCACATCCTTATACAGGTCCCTAGTCGCAGGGCTATCGAGACAGGGCATCGATACTCCGGAGTAGACTAGCGTATGCGCTTCTCATCCCAGTGTGGGAGATGGTCTATCCCACAGCCATTAGTACGTCGTACTGGAGATAGTATACGGGTGCTCGTTAGGTTACGAGTACACTGGACAGGACTCGTCGGGAACTGACCGGTTGGTATTATACCTATCGTCAGTTATCAGTTCCCAGGTGACATAAGTACAGCTTAGTCCGCTGACTTGACACTGTCACTTCGCCTCGAGTGTGTTCCCACTGTACTTTGATTACTACCCTACCACGGCTCAAAGGAGTCGTACAAACTGGCGGTAGTTAGGTGCAGTCCCGAAGCACTTGGAGGCAGTGACGGTTAGACAGGATTCATCTCTCCCGGTATTGGGGGTTGACATCGCGCTGTGTCTAGGAGAGCCATTACACGAGTAGTCCCTCGCCAGGGCAATCGAGATATACTGGTAGGCTTCCAGTGTTATCTCAGGGTGTTTTAGGCTTCACTCCGACACGACTTGTACCGCTATTAGGGGACTGACGTTTACCGCCCCCTAGGCCCGCCATACGATGTATCAGACGAACAGACCGGACTGTACAGAGATTGTCACATTCAGGCTCAGTAGGAGTTCAGATGGGTTTCACCTCGTCAGTCTTCTTGTCGGCATCTACCTAGGGACCGTTACGCACAGCTAGTGCCGATTGCGGTCTGTGGTTAAACCCACTGCCAGCGTTGTGTCGAGTCATTAGAGTCCCACACAGAAAGTTATTCGCCTTTAGGCAAAAGAGTAGAGGTCGCATGGTTTTGCGACAGGTCGCATGGTTTTGCGACAGGGTTCGGTCACATCCGTGCACTTATGCCTGTACAGTGTCCGGACAGTTTACACTAGCGGGCTTTGGTTTAAGCCAGATCCTAGTGTACGTATTGGGATTGGTTTTATCCAGTATGTATTCGTGTTCCTCGGAACGCGGATGCGAGTGTGTATGCACAGTTGACGGAGAGACAGAGGCAGAGGATTCTCATTAGGGTTGTTGACTGTTGACCGTTGACCATTGACTTTTTGCTCAACCCTAATGAGAATATGATATGTAATTAATAATAATATTAATTAAGTATTGTGGTGACATGGTTGTTGAGGGGTTGACTTTGTTGACCGGTTGACTAGGTTGGACTAGTTGACCATCATGATGACAATGGCTATCATTTCATGGCAAAGACTTTTCACTTGCTTGTTCTCTTGTGCAATATGAGTGCATGAAATGATATAGCCATTTTGACTTAAACCATTTACACAATACTTGATTACTATTTTTGTGATGATGGCTTTGGATTATGAGAGCCAAGAGAGAAAAGTCTTTCTCATTCTATCATTCTCATTCTCTCTCTTGTTCTTGAGCTCTCATCTTCTTCCTCTTGCTCTCTCTCTCTTTAGTCTATTGTTCACTTGTCTCATGTGTTGAGAACCAAGAAACATAGAGAAAATCCCGACACACTCTTCTCTATTCACTCTAGTTCATAAGGTTTAGCAAACCAAGTGAACTAGTTTCTTCAAAGACCGAAGAAGAAGCCAAAGGTAGAAGCTTTCAGGTGGATCGATCTTCGGCGCAAGGAGACGACGGGGCGAAGCTGATCCGGACAACCATTGAGGCTTGAAAACGAAGGAGTTCAAGAAAGAAATGTATAACCCCCTAACCGAGTAGTTAACAACTCCTAGTTAGGTTGTTAGTTAGATGTTTAATAAAGATCCGGTTTTGAGTCCATGTTACCACCTCTAGAAAAATTGTTTTTCACCAAATTCCGCATGCCCCGAATGTACCGGGAGAGGTAGCATGGACTTACATGGATAATTGCTCACATGCATGAAGCTTGTAGAAGCTTGTGGATGCATTGACTTAGTCCACTCATTTTGTTTTACTTAAAATATTTATTAACCTAACCATTATAATTAAGCCATGGTTATGTCTCTACATGAGATAGTATATGATACAAACTCACCCATGGTTGATTCTCTCACCTTATTAGTTTATTCTCATCTCTTAATCATCTTCTTCATCCTTGAGAAAAAAGCTTGCTAGGTTTTTCCAAAGAGAGAAAATATTGTGAGAAAAATAAAACAAAAGTGAGCCCACTTCCTACTTCATCATTCTCTACTAGATTAGCACTTTAGTATAGGGTGTTAGCTTCACTAATCTCTCATTAGTGAAGTAGTAGCTTGAGTTAGTATCTCCTCGACGTAGATCATCTTCGGCCTCGAAGAGTTAAAGAAAAATCGTTCCTTTCACCTTGAGAAGCCATGCAAGAGTCCGGGAGTTCCATGATCGCAGCGAAGGGACTACTACAAGGGGCTATTGATGTGAAGGACCAATCTACAAAGGTTGTATTCCGTTATCACTTAGATGTAAAGGCGTTTCTTTCTAGTTTAGCTCCTAAAACTCTAGTTAGAAACTAGGTTAGGGTTGTTTGGCACACTAAATTTTTAAATATATCATGTTTGATGCCTTGTGAAACCTTGTGGTTGTGCCAAAGAAACCTATAGTGGTATCAGAGCCTTGCTAGAGCATTAGGAGTTGTCTAGGCGAAGCTAGAAGTTCGAACGAACTCCGAAAACCCGATATTGCCTACTTTCTGGAAAATTTTCAAAATATTAGATTTTTTCACTTTAAAAATCCTCAGAAAATCATGCAGGTAAAACTATGGACCCTCTAGAAGAACGACACCCTAACTCGACAACATGACCGCGGAACCGCGGCCAAACCATGGGTTTGGCGGCGGTTCTACGACGCCATGTGTGAGGCTTGGGCCGATACTTCTACAGTTGGTCCGTAGCTACTGGGGAATGCTTGTGGGTATTTTTGAAATTGCTCAAGTGTTGTGCTTTCTAGGAATTTTGGGAATTCGTTGATTCGATCGAAAGGTTTAACATCGTCTAGCTATTTGTGGAATGTGATACAATATGTGGAATTCGTATAGTTAGGCATGAAATCCAAAGTATGTGATATTTTGGGTTTATGATGTCTAAGGTTATTATGGACTCCAAATGTTGTAGTTTGACATTTTCTTTTCTGCGACCGTAAGTTTAATATGTGGTGTATCGCCAGTTTCGTTGTTATACGTCAACGACAATTGGGATACACATATTTACTTACCTTGATGACATGTGATGTTATGTGTTGCTGTGATATGTTATATTGGATCGTCATGTTTTGAATAGCCGGGGTTTTTATGTGAGATGAGAGTTTTTTTTTCCATTCATGTAAAACTCAATGCATGTAATATTCTTTTATTGGGGCACTTCCGGGTTGAGGATGATGTCACCGTTGTTGTATATTATTTACTTTTCCGCATTAGGATAGACCCTAGGAGGGGAGCATAAGTAACCGGGTTTTAGAGTCCAGCTGGAGACCAACTCGAGGAGTCGAGTCCGGGTCTCCTAACTCTAAAATTAGTAGGGTTGCTTGCCGCTCTCGTAGGGGTCTAGGGATGTGGGTTTGGCTATTCATCGCGACCGTGGAATCCTTGTTTTATACAGGCTCAAAATAAAACACGGACCTCCTAGTATATCTAATATTTCATATGTTTCTTCTGCTGCTCTGTGATGTGATCACTGTGGATTCTGAGATGAATGGATATACATTATATATGAGATATATAGTAGACGTTGCTTATGTTTTGCACCCGCGCTAGTCCCGTCCCGATATGCCATTAGTTAAGTAACCTAACGGTTAATAACGGGACACGGTGTCGAATGCGGATGGCATAAGCATACGTTGTATTTTCGTTTCTTCTGTGATGCTTAGGAAACGTAAATGATGGGACTTCATTAATGTGATTAATGAAAGAAAAGAAACCTAAAAGATGTTGTAGAATTAAATTTTCAAAAAGGGTAGCTTTAGATTTTGGTTTGCATAGCGGTATTCCTTGTAGAATATCCAGCACCTTATTTGATAAAAAAAGAGCCGAGATCCCATCACCGGGAGTGACCTCTTTAGCGAAACTAGCAGATGCTACAAACACCCGGTTTTGTTTTTGATTGCTTTTGTAGTCTTTGCTTTGCATAGTGGTATTTGTGAAATATCCTGCACCTTATTCGACAAGGAAAGAGCCGAGATCCCTTCACCGGGAGTGACCTCTTTAGCGAAATCAGTAAAAGCCTCAAAAACACTCCTTTTCAAAAATCACACGATTCTACAACGATATCAAGTTCATTATGCAAAAGGTTTTCATAAAAAACTGTCGTAACCCTCCGTCATTTCAGATAAATACTACTTAGTATTCGTTCTACGTTTGTTGACTATGTTAAGACGTAGTGTGCAGCAGCTAATTAGTGCTTATCTGCTTAAGCATGAGATGCGATTAGATTAGGGTACTCATACGACTTTGTTGACTATATTAAGGGTCGTGCGGGTGGGTTTAATTCAATCAGGAAATGACGGGTTGAACTTGGGTAGCGCTTATGATTTTTTGACTATGTTAAGGTTATAAGTTGCTAAGGGCAAAATATTATCGGGAATTTCAAGTGTTGAAATTTTCAATGAGATTGCATACCTTCTATGAGATAGTAGGATCCCGATACCCACTGCGAGTAAGTGTTACTCCTGGAAGAGTCTTGCACTTTACAATTAGCTGATCAAGTAGGTGTCTAGAAAGGTGTTTACGGTGTTATGCCTCTGGGAAAACGAGGTTTATTTTAATTAGGTCTGTGCGAAAGCACGGGGAACCTCCCTCAAAGTACCAACACTGGCCTGGCTGAAAGATTGGCGAAATTGTAGGGTGTAATTAATCATGGCTAGTCTTTCCCTTTAGGGTTTGAAGGAAGATTTGATAAAAAGAGTGGGAGCCATCCTGATTAGATAAAATAATAACCAATCTGATCTTGCAAGAGCATATGCTAAAGTGTTTTCTTCTATCTCTCTTTCTAGGTAGCGACCATGTCACGTCTTAATCAAGATAATAATATGGATGTATTGACCGAACCCGCATGTTATACTGCGCAGGGAAACGTTTGTTCCGTTCTTTCTTATAATTGTTATAAGACTGAACAGGGAATAGGGACATATCCGGATTCCCATGCCGCCCAAACGAAGAATAAGCATGCTGATGCGTCTTCTTCGGGTGTGTTAGTTATTGAGAACTGTTTCTCGGTTCACACTACGTCCTAGGTATTAGATACCGGATCAGGATACCAAATATGTAATATGTTACATGGGCTTAAGAAAAGTAGAGAACTAGGAATGGGTGATCATTCCGTGAGAGTCGGGAATGCGGAAAATGTTGCAGCCAAAGCAGTTGGCGAATATCACCTTGTGTTACCAAATGGTAATACATTGATTCTGAACGAATGCTATTACATTCCGACCCTGATATGCAATCTTATATCAGTTTCTTTATTAAGTAAAGAAGGATAAAATTTTGTAGTACAGGATAATGTTATGAACATCTTCCTGAATCAAAAGTTGATTGGATCAGGCTCGTTAAATAATGGCATATACGTTCTAGATCAAACTACAGTTCTTAATGTACAAAACACACACAAGAGGAAGAGTTCAGAAATGAACGAATCCTTCTTATGGCATTGTAGACTAGGTCATATCAATGCGATACGACCGGCTAAGTTGCATAAGGATGGATATTTGAATCCGTTCAAATTTTCATCTTATGACACTTGCCAGTCATGTCTCAAAGGCAAGATGACCAAAACTCCGTTTACCGGACACAGAGAAAGATCTAGTGAGCTCTTGGGACTGATACATAGTGATGCATGTGGTCCCATGTCTACACATGCCAGGAATGGTTCTTCATACTTCATTACATTCACTGACGATCACTCAAGATTAGTACATGTGTTCCTGTTGAAACACAAGTCTGAAGCTTTTGAGAAATTCAAGGAATATAAATCTGAAGTCGAGAACCAAACGGGTAAAAGTATTAAAATTCTTCGATATAATCGAGGAGGAGAATACTGAGCAATGAGTTATTGGATTATATAAAAGAGAATGGAATTCTCTCTCAGCTTACTGTTTGTGTATATGCCCTAGAGGCCATTACTGTATCATACTAGTGTGTATATTACTTAATGAAAGTTTGAGATATTCACAGTTGTATAGACAATCTTGCTCAAAATGGTAGTATGCTACTTGGTTTGTTTCTACTTCAATATGTGTGTATGTTTCTTTTAGCATATAGCTTATACATATTAGTGGAGCCCTTAGGATCTTTGCTTGATTACCAGCGTTGTGATGGCAGTCACACTAATGGGGGCTGGGTAATCTACAAGCACATCCTTATACAGGTCCCTAGTCGTAGGATTATCGAGACAGGGCATCGATACTCCAGAGTAGACTAGTGTATACGCTTCTCATCCCAGGAGGGGAGATGGTCTGTCCCGCACCCATCAGTACGTCGTACTAGAGATAGTATGCAGGTGCTCATTGGGTTACGAGTACACTGGATATGACTCGCTGGGAACTGTTGGTTTGGTATTATACCCACCACCAGTTATCAGTTCCCAGGTGACATTAGTACAACATAGTCCGTTGACTTGACACTGTCACTTCGCCTCGAGTGTGTTCCCACTGTTCTTAGATTACTACCCTACCACGGCTCAAATGAGTCGTGCAAACAGGTAGTAGTTGGGTGCAGTCCCGAAGCACTTGGAGGCAGTGACGGTTAGACAGGATTCGTCTCTCACGGTATTGGGGGTTGATATCGCACTGTGTCTAGGAGAGCCATTACAAAAAGTCCCTGTCCAGGGCAAGCGAGATATATTGGTAGCGTTTCCAGTGTTATCTCAGGGTGTTCTGGGCTACACTCCGACACGACTTGTACCGCTATTAGGGGACTGACGTTTACCACCCCATAGGCCCGACATGCAATACTCTCAGACGAACAGACCGGACTGTACGGAGATTGTCACATTCAGGCTCAGTAGGAGTTCAGATGGGTTTACCTCATCGGTCTTCTTATCGGCATCTACCTGGGGACCGTTATGTACAGCTAGTACCGCTTGCGGCCTGTGGTTAAAACCACTGCCAGCGTAGTGTCGAGTCTTTAGAGTCCCACACAGAGGGTTGTTCGCCTTTGGGCAAAACAGAGTAGAGGTCGCATGGTTTTGCGACGGGGCTCGTTCACATCCGCGCACTTGTGCACGTTTGGTGTTCGGGCAGTTATTACTAGCGGGCTTTGGTTTAAGCCAGATCCTAGTATATGTTTTGGGATTGGTTTTATTTCATTGTATTCGTGTTCCTCGGAACACGGATGCGGGTGTGTATGCACAGTTGAAAGAGGCAGAGGAATCTCATTAGGGTAGTTGACCGTTGACTTTTTCTAAACCCTAATGAGAATGAGAAATATGATTAATAATATTAATTAAGGATAATTGTGCCATGGTTAGGTTGACCATGTGACTTTTGTTGACTTTTTGACCTTTGTTGACCGGTTGACTATTGTTGACCATTTGACCATCATCATTTCACTTGCAAGATGCTTCTTGTTTCTTGCAAATGCATTAAATGTTGAAATGATAATGGTCATTCATAAACTAACCATCACAATTTCTTAATTATTATTATTATTATCATTATTCTTATTTTGAGAGCATGGTTGCTAAAAATCTATCTCATTCTCACTTGCTCATTCTCTCTCATCCATTAGCTCATCCTCTTCCTCTCTCAAAGCTCTCATCTCTCATGTGTTGAGAACCATGAGCTTATGAGATAAAACCATCAAGACTTCACTCTACTCATTCTAGTGTTCTAGGTTTAGCAAGCCAAGCACTCTAGTTACCTCTTGGTTGAGATAGGAGCTCAAGGTAGAGACCTTCGGGTGGATCTTTCTTCGGTAAGGAGAAGACAACGAGGAGGAGCCATCTATAACACTCCAAGGAGCAAGCAAGAAGGAGGACCACAAAAGGAAGAGAAGGAGTTCAAGACCTAGGTATAACCTTCTAACATAGTAGCTAAAACTTGTAGCTAGGTTGCTAGGTTTTTGTTTAGCAAAGATCCTCTAGTTTCTAGTCCATGTTGCCTTACGTCAAAAATCGTTTTTTTACCTATTCCACCTCCCCGCAAGAACCGGGGTGGGCAACATGGACTTGCAGTGGTATCAGAGCCTAGCTAAACAACAACTAGCATTTTAGCAAAGTGATTAGAACTTCGATCCGAAAAAAATCGCGAAACATGTCAAAAACATATACTTTCTGCCGATTTTTAAAGCTGCCCTAAAATTTTTTCCACATACCTTAAAAATCGGTGCAAGTTTTTTTAGAAACAGGCAAGAAAAACGAGCTCATGACTCGGTCAAAGCGCCGCGGAAGCGCGGCGAAACCAAGCGTTTCGCCGCGGTTCCGCGGCCGAGTTGACTCGGCCGCGACTCGGATTTCTTGCAGATTGTTTAGAATGTTGTTTTGGGATTTTAAAAATATTTTGTTTCTGCCCAGATTATCCAGAGAACAATGTTGTGTTTGGGGTAGTTACAAATTGGTATTTTGATTGAAGTTCTACTAACTTTTGCTAAATGGTTATATCTGTAATGTGATATATGCATTGAACGTCGATTAATCGCTATACGTCGATTAGTGGGGGTTGTGCATATCTGTGATCTGTAATGTTTGGATTGTGTATATGAACTTTTTGGATTGTCGCGGATGAATAGCCGAGGGTTGTGAGATGGGAGTTTTCTTTATCTTTCATTTGATGTAATATGTAAATTGATGTAATATTTTTTTTGGCCACACATCCGGGATGAGGTTGTAGCCGCCATTGTATATTATTTCTTTTACTGTTTTTGCTCCTAGGTTAGACCCAAGGTGGTGTGCACAAACTACCAGGTACTTTGAAGTGCCGAGTGGCCTACTCACGTTGTTGAGAGAGGTTGCTTCACTTCGGGTACTTGGCGGGTAGTTTTCCGCACCCGTAGGGGTCTAGGGTGGGGTTTTGCTATTCATCGCGACCGTATAATCCGCCTTTCGTTGCAGGCTCGAACGAAACGCGGATTCCTAGCATATCCATTGTGTTCATCTGTGATCTGGAATGGCTATCATTGCATCTGACGAATGTATATATCTATATATGATATCTAGTAGGCGTTGTTTATGTTTTGCATCCGCGCTAGTCCAGCCCCCGCTCTGTCGTTAGTTAAGTAACCTAACGGGTGATGACGGGGCCCCGTGGCGAATGCGGATGGCATAAGCGTACGTCATATTTTCATTTTTTCTGCAATGGTAGGATTAATTGATGGGACGCATTAAATTAATGCAAGAAAATAAACCAAAATTAAAATCGTTGGAACGATTTCAAAACCACTCGGTTTCTTTTCAAAACAACTTTTAAATGCGGAGCTTAAACCACTCCTTTTAAAAGCTATCAGGTTCCTTCGATTATATCAAGTTCACTACGTTCACGGTTTCGCCGAAACCATTCGTAGCCCTCCATCATTTCAGTTAAATATTCGGTAGTATTCAAGCTATGTATTTTGACCTACGCCAAGGCATAGTGATTGGTAGGTGCCGGATATTTATCTGTTGCATAGATAGATGCGTTGGTTTGAGACAGTCATACTGCCATTTTGGCCTACGTCAAGGGTATGTATGGGTGGGTTTAAATTAACCTGGTAAATGATAGGTAGAACTTGACATGTGACTTATGATATTTTGGCCTACGTCAAGGTCATAAGAGAATGGGGCAAAAATCAACATCGGGTGTTTCTAAAGAAACTGAAACTTGCTGGTGCTGCATACCTTTTGGAGTGTGATGATTCTGGTAGGATTCCTTTAGTTTTATCACACGATGATATTTGGATCCCGATCCTACTGTGAGTATATGCTACTCCTCAGGAAACTTTCTCACTTAACGATCAATGCTATAAACCAAGTAGGTGTCTAGAAAGGTGTTAGCGGGGCTACGCCCACAGGGAAAAGAGGTTATTTAATTAAGAAACTTCGCGAAAGCGTCGTAAAACCTCCCTCGAAGTACCAACACTGGCCTGGCCGAACGGTTAAGCAAGTATTGTACGGTGAGATTGATCCTGACTAATTCTTCTTTTATGGTTTGAGGAAGGATTCGAGAAACAGTGGGAGCCATCCTATTTAGACAAACTAAAAACCACTCTAAACTTGCAAGAGCATCATGCTAAAGTGTTTCTTCTCTCTCTCTCCTAATTGCAGCGACCAAACATCATGACCGGCCTTAAGTTACTACTTGATAAAAACATACTGACAAGGCAAAACTACAAAGATTGGCTCAGGAATGTCAAAATGGTAATCACTTATGACAAGTTGGGATATCTTCTTACCAACAAAGCTCCCCTTGTCCCAGGTCCTCAATCCAGCATCGCGGATAAGGAAATCCGTAAGACCTGGGAGATTGATTGCGCGAGGGCCAAGTGCATCGTGCTTGCCTCTATGGACAATGAACATCAGAGGAGGCACGAGGATATGTACCTAGAATCCATATTTCTCCATACAAAGGATCTGTATGGAGAGCAATCCCGTATCGCCAGATACGAAGTCTTGAAAAAGTTGTTTTCAGCAAGATTGGCCGTCGGATCATCTGTAGCGGAACACGTGCTTCAGACGATTGGCTACATTGAAGAGCTCGCGGACCTCGGGACCATGTTAGAGAACGAGCTCTGCACTGACTTGATTCTCCAGTCCCTTCCTTCCACTTACGCCCAGTTTATCCTGAACTTCAACATGCAAGGAAAAGAAGTTGATCTTCCAGAAATCCTCAACATGTTGAGGAGTGCAGAAGGCACCCTGAAGAAAGTAAGGGAAACACCCGCTTTATCTGTTGGAGGACCTTCTTCTTCTAGGTCCAAGGCGAAAGCCAAAGGAAAGAAGAAGAAAGCCCCCACCAAACCAAGGTGCGGTGTTAGTAAAGTGGAAGCCAAAGGAAAGGCAAAGGTGGCGAAGGTAGCGGGATAGCTTGTGGGGAAAGAAGAGTGCTTTTATTGTCATAAGAAAGGACACTGGAAGAAAGATTGCAGGGCTTGGAAGGCCAAGAACCAGGACCTGAAGCAAGTTGTGGCTTCGGCTTCAGGTGTGTATGTTATTGAAAACTGTCTATCAATAAACTCTACTTTCTGGGTATTGCATACCGGATCAGGATCTTATATCTATAATTCTTTGTAGGCACTGAGAAAGCGTAGGGTTTTGAAGGCAGATGATATGACCCTCAGAGTTGCAAACGGAGCTGGCATGGATGCTGAGTCCGTGGGGGACTATCACTTGGGATTATCAGATGGACATGTTTTGGTTTTGCGTGACTGTTATTTTGTACCCAGTGCGACTTGTAATATCATATCTGTATCTTTAATGTCTAAAGAAGGTTATGATTTTGCATTTGTAAGCAATGTTGTAAACATTCACCTTAATCATGTTTTGATTGGGTCGGGTACATTAAGCAACGGTATATACGTATTGAACCAACCACAGATTTACAATGTCCAGAATACACACAAAAGAAAGTCTCCAGAAATAAATCATGCTTTCTTATGGCATTGTAGACTGGGTCACATCAATGAGAGAAGGTTGACTAAGTTACATAAAGAAGGATATTTGGATCCGTTCGAATATCAATCATATGCAACTTGTCAATCATTTCTCAAAGGAAAGATGACAAAGACTCCGTTCACTGGACATGGAGTAAGAACGAGCGAGCTCTTGGGACTCGTACACAGCGATGTATGCGGTCCAATGTCTACACATGCGCGAAGTGGTTATTCTTACTTCATTACTTTTACGGATGATTTTTCAAGGTTCGGGCATGTCTTCTTAATGAAGCATAAATTTGAAGCCTTTGAAAAATTCCAGGAATACAAAAATGAAGTAGAAAAACAAACAGGCAAAACTATCAAGACACTGAGATCTGATCGAGGTGGTGAATACTTGAGTGCCGAGTTCCTGGATTACCTGAAAGAGAATGGAATTCTCTCTCAGCTTACTCTTCCATACACTCCACAACATAACGGTGTATCGGAGAGACGGAACCGAACCCTATTGGATATGGTACGCTCCATGATGAGAAACGCTGAGTTACCGTGATCTTTCTGGGGATATGCACTAGAATCAGCTGCATATCTTTTGAACCGAGTTCCAACTAAGACTGTGCCTACCACACCATATCAAATGTGGAGTGGGAAGAAACCCTATCTTCAATTTCTGAAGATTTGGGGATGTCCAGCTTTTGTCAAAAAGCGGCATGCGGACAAACTCGAGGCACGCTAAGTATAGTGCAAGTTTGTGAGATACCTAAAGAACTCTAGGGGGTATCTTTTCTATTACGCAGAAGAACAAAAGGTTTTTGTCTCTCGTCATGCCCACTTTCTGGAACATCAGTTCTTAGAAAAAGAAATAAGTGGGAGCGTAATAGAACTGGAAGAAATTCCAGAACCACAAGCTATTACTGAAAGCTTAGAAGAACCAGAAGGTTCGAAAGAACAGGATATTCCTGCGCCGCTCCGCAGAAGTAGTAGGCAGTCTCATCCGCCCGAAAGATACTATAGTCTTCTCATAGACGGGGATAGATAGGATTGCATCATTGATAATGATGAGCCGACTAGCTTCCAGCAGGCCATTCAGAGCACTGACTCGGTAAAATGGCTGGATGCAATGCCGGCCAAGATGGAGTCCATGTACACCAACAAAGTATGGACTTTGGACGTTGCTCAAGAAGGGGTAAAACCCGTAGGCTGCAAATGGATCTTCAAAAGGAAGATTGGTGTAGATGGACAGGTTGAAACCGATAAGGCTAGACTTGTTGCAAATAGTTTTCGTCAAAGACCTGGTTTGGACTATGACGAAACCTTTTCTCCAGTGGCTATGCTCAAATCCATTCGGATCCTTCTTGGCATTGCTGCCTTCCACGATTATGAGATTTGGCAGATGGACGTAAAGACCGCTTTTCTAAATGGAAATTTAGAGGAGTGTGTCTATATAGACCAGCCAGAGGGTTTCATTCAGAGTAGGAGCAGCGGGAAAGTGTGCAAGTTACTTAAGTCCATTTATGGACTAAAGCAGGCATCGCAGAGTTGGAACATCTGTTTTGATGAGACGGTCAAAGAATTTGGCTTTATCAAAAATCCAGATGAACCATGCATTTATAGTAAAATTGTAGCACGAACTGTCGTATTCCTCGTTTTATACGTGGATGACATTCTCTTGATAGGAAATGACATTCCTATGCTACAATCTGTCAAAGGGTTCTTGTCACACAGGTTCTCCATGAAAGACCTGGGTGATGCCTCTTACATTCTTTGGATCCGGATCCATCGTGATAGGTCCAAGAGGATATTAGGATTTTCACAGTCCAGGTACATCGACACCATACTGAAAAGATTCAGTATGGAAGATTCCAAGCGCGGTAATTTACCGGCTTGTTACGGGATCACCCTCTCCAAAAAGATGTCTCCCAAGACTGATTTGGAAAGGGATCGCATGTCTATTATACCCTACGCCTCTGCGGTAGGCTCTATAATGTTTGCGATGTTGTGTACCAGACCAGATGTAGTTTATGCACTGAGTGTGGTAAGCCAGTATCAGTCAAACCCTGGGGAGAAGCACTGGATAGCGATAAAGAACATTCTGAAGTACCTAAGAAGGACTAAGGATATGTTTTTGGTTTACAGCGGAAAAGACCTCCAGATGGACGCCTTTGCTGACTCCAGCTTCCAGAGTGATAAGGATTATTCCAAATCCATGTCAGGTTATGTCTTTACCCTCAATGGAGGGGCGGTGTGTTGGAAGAGTTCCAAACAAGAAACCGTTGCTGACTCGACGATGGAAGCGGAATATATTGCTGCGTCTGATGCCGCAAAAGAAGCCGTCTGGATGAGGAAGTTCTTGACAGAACTTCAGGTGGTTCCGTCCATTGTTGATCCAATACCTCTGTATTGTGACAACAACGGGGCTATAGCTTTAGCGAAGGAACCCAAGTTGCATCAGAAGTCCAGATACATCTTGAGGCGGTATCACCTGATCAGGGAGATCGTGGATCGCTGGGAGATCGAGGTTCGGAGGGTTGCTACAGAAGATAACTCTGCAGATCCATTCACGAAGGCCATACCCCAGACTCAGTTCGAGCAGCTGATCGAGATGATAGTTCTTCGATACGCCAGTACATGGCCATAGTGCAAGTGGAAGATTGTTAGTGTATATGACCTAGAGGCCATTACTGTATCATAACAGTGTGTATATTACTTAATAGAAGCTTGGGATATTCACAGTTGTATAGACAATCTTGCTCAAAATGGTAGTATGCTACTTGGTTTGTTTCTACTTCAATATGTGCGCATGTTTCATTTTGCATATAGCTTATACATATTAGTGGAGCCCTTATGATTTTTGCTTAATTACCAGCGTTGTGATGGCAGTCACACTAGTGGGGGCTGGGTATTCACAAGCACATCCTTATACAGGTCCCTAGTCGTAGGATTATTGAGACAGGGCATCGATACTCCAGAGTAGACTAGTGTATACACTTCTCATCCCAGGAGGGGAGATGGTCTGTCCTACAGCCATCAGTACGTCGTTATGGAGATAGTATGCAGGTGCTCGTTAGCTTACGAGTACACTGGACAGGATACGCTGGGAACTGTTGGTTTGGTATTATACCTACCGTCAGTTATCAGTTCTAAGGTGATATGAGTACAGCATAGTCCGTTGACTTGACACTGTCACTTCGCCTCTAGTTTGTTCCCACTGTTCTTAGATTACTTCCCTACCACGGCTCAAATGAGTCGTGCAAACAGGAAGTAGTTGGGTGCAGTCCCGAAGCACTTGGAGGCAGTGACGGTTACACAGGATTCGTCTCTCCCGGTATTGGGGGTTGATATCACGATGTGTCTAGGAGAGCCATTACACAAAGTCCCTGGCCAGGGCAAGCGAGATATACTGGTAGCGTTTCCAGTGTTATCTCAGGGTGTTCTGGGCTATACTCCGACATGACTTGTACCTCTATTAGGGGACTGACGTTTATCGCCCCTAGGCCCGACATGCGATACTCTCAGACGAACAGACCGGACTGTACGGAGATTGTCACATTCAGGATCAGTAAGAGTTCGGATGGGTTCACCTCATCGGTCATCTTATCGGCATCTACCTAGGGACCGTTATGTACAGCTAGTACCGCTTGCGGCCTGTGGTTAAACCCACTGCCAGCGTAGTGTCGAGTCTTTAGAGTCCCACATAGAGGGCTGTTCGCCTTTGGGCAAAACAGAGTAGAGGTCGCATAGTTTTGCGACGGGGCTCGTTCACATCCGCGCACTTTTGCACGTTTGGTGTCCGGGCAATTATTACTAGCGGGCTTTGGTTTAAGCCAGATCCTAGTATATGTTTTGGGATTGGTTTTATCTCATTGTATTCGTGTTCCTCGGAACACGGATGCGGGTGTTTATGCACAGTTGACAGAGGCAGAGGAATCTCATTAGGGTTGTTGACTGTTGACTTTTTCTAAACCCTAACGAGAATGAGAAATATGATTAATATTATTAATTAAGGATAATTGTGCCATGGTTAGGTTGACCATTTGACTTTTGTTGACTTTTTGACCTTTGTTGACCGGTTGACTATTGTTGACCATTTGACCATCATCATTTCACTTGCAAGATGCTTCTTGTTTCTTGCAAATGCATTAAATGTTGACATGATAATGTTCATCCATAAACTAACCATCACAATTTCTTAATTATTATTATTATTATCATTATTCTTATTTTGAGAGCATGGTTGCTAAAAATCTATCTCATTCTCTCTCATCCATTAGCTCATCCTCTTCCTCTCACAAAGCTCTCATCTCTCATGTGTTGAGAACCATGAGCTTATGAGATAAAACCATCAAGACTTCACTCTACTCATTCTAGTGTTCTAGGTTTAGCAAGCCAAGCACTCTAGTTACCTCGTGTTTGAGGTAGGAGCTCAAGGTAGAGGCCTTCGGGTGGATCTTTCTTCGGCAAGGAGAAGACAACGAGGAGGAGCCATCTATAACACACCAAGGAGCAAGCAAGAAGGAGGACCACAAAAGGAAGAGAAGGAGTTCAAGACCTAGGTATAACCTTCTAACATAGTAGCTAAAACTTGTAGCTAGGTTGCTAGGTTTTTGTTCAGCAAAGATCCTCTAGTTTCTAGTCCATGTTGCCTTGCGTCAAAAATCATTTTTTTTACATATTCCGCCTCCCTGCAAGCACCGGGGTGGGAAACGTGGACTTACACTTAGTCCTTCGTATACACCACAGCATAATGGTGTATCGGAGCGGAGGAATCGCATCCAATTAAATATGGTGCGCTCTATGATGAGCACCGCTGAGTTACCAATTTCCTTTTGGTGTTATGCGCTTGAGACAACATCATACCTATTGAATTAAGTTCCATCTAGATCTGTACCTACCACACCATATGAGATATGGAGTGGGAAGATACCATATTTTAAACGAGTCAAGATATGGGGTTGTCCGGCCAATGTTAAGAGGCAAAATCCGGATAAACTCGAGGCACGATCAGTTCTTTGCAAGTTTTTGGGATATCCAAAGAATTCGCAAGGATATATTTTTTACCACACTGAGGAACAAAAAGTGTTTGTTTCTCAATACGTCACCTTTTTGGAAAAGGAATTTCTTGTAAAAGAAATTAGTGGTAAAGAGGTAGAGCAGGAAGAAGTTCCAGCAGCACAAACTGCAACTGAAGATTTAGTGGAACCAGAGGATTCAGTAGTTGCCAACGAACCTCAGCCTCTCCGCCGATCTAGTAGGGTTCCTCATCCACCTGAGAGATACTACAGTTTTCTCATTGATGGTGGAAGCGAGGATTGCATCATGGAAGATGATGACCCAACTAGCTTCGAGCAGGCCATCATGAGTGGGGACTCTGTGAAGTGGCTGGATGCAATGCGATCTGAGATGGAACCCATGTACACCAACAAAGTATGGATTTTGGAAGTTGCACCTGAAGGGGTAAAACCCATTGGGAGCAAATGGATCTTTAAGAAGAAACTTGGTGTAGATGGAAAAGTTGAGACTTTCAAAGCTAGACTTGTTGCAAAGGGTTTTTGTCAAAGACCAGGTGTGGATTATGATGAAACCTTTTCTCCAGTGGCCATGATTAAGTCCATCCAGATCCTACTTGCCATTGCTGCATACCATGACTACGAAATCTGGCAAATGGATGTTAAGACCGCCTTTCTGAATGGTGATTTGGAAGAGTGCGTGTACATGACTTAGCCAAAGGGCTTCGTAGACAGTGGGAGAAGCGGAAAGGTGTGCAAGCTGCTTAAATCCATCTACGGGTTAAAGCAAGCATCGCGGAGTTGGAACATCTGTTTTGATGTCGTTATCAAAGAGTTTGATTTCATTAAAAACGTAGATGAACCTTGTATATACAAGAAGGTGGCAGAGAGTAAGGTTGTTTTCCTCGTATTGTACATGGATGACATACTCTTGATAGGAAATGACATTCCTATGCTGCAATCGGTCAAGCTCTTCTTATCACAAAGATTCTCAATGAAAGATCTAGGGGATGCCTCCTACATCTTGGGGATTAAGATCTATAGAGATAGATCTAAACGGATACTGGGATTGTCCCAATCCAGGTATATTGACACCATACTAAAGAGTTTTAGTATGAACGAATCCAAGCGTGGGTTTTTACCCACGATCTCATGACTCACTCTCACCAAAGAGATGTCTCTAAAGACTGATTTGGAGAGAGCTCGCATGCAATGTTTACCCTATGCTTTGGCAGTAGGCTCTATCATGTACGCGATGCTATGTACCACACCCGATGTAGCACACTCACTAAGCGTAGTGAGTAGGTATCAAGCAGATCCTGGAGAGATTCACTGGATAGCTGTGAAGATCATTCTAAAGTACTTGAGAAGGACTAAAGTGATGCTCTTGGTGTATGGTAACGGAGAACTCCAAGTGCAGTCCTTTACCTATTCGAGCTTCCAGAGTGATAAGGACGACTCTAAGTCGTACTCGGGATTTGTCTTTACCCTCAATGGAAGGGCGGTATGCTAGAAGAGTTCCAAGAAGGAAACCGTGGTAGACTCGATGATGGAGGCGGAATACATCACTGCCAACGATGCTGCCAAAGAGGCTGTCTGGATGAAGAAGTTCATAACTGAACATGGAGTGGTTCCATCCATTGAGTATCCAATACCTTTGTATTGTGATAACAATAGAGCGGTGGCTTTGGCCAAGGAACCCAGGTCCCATCAACGATCCAGGCATATTCTGAGGCAGTATCACCTGATTCGGGAGATAGTTGATCGTCGGGAGATCGAAGGTCAGGAGAGTTGACACGAGGAACAATACTGCGGATCCACTCACGAAGGGCATTCCCCAGATATAGTTCGAGAGACTCTTCGTGATGATGGGTATGCGATAGTACAGCAGCTGTCCCTAGTGCTAGTGGGAGATTGTTAGTTGTATGTATGCCCTAGAGGCCATTATTGTACATATGATATATATTATAGTGGATGCTTGGACATATATAGAGAGGACTTTCTTGCTCGACATGATAGTATGCTATCTGGTTGCTCTTTATCTTAACATTTATACTTGTCTCTTGATACTGTTTTATGGTTATATGTTGGTAAAGCCCTTAGGATGTATACTTGACTACCAGGATTGTGATGCAGATTATACTAGTGGGGCCATGGTAGTCTATAAGTTCATCCTTTAATGTTCCTAGTTACGGGTGTATCGAGAAAGGGCATCGATATACCAGATTAGACTAGCGTATACGCTTCTCGACCCATGAGATGGGCGATGGATGATCCCATATCCATTGGTGTTTGACATCAGAGATGGTATACGGGTGCTCAGTAGAAACTGAGTACACTGGAAGGACTCGCCGAGAACTCCTAGTTGGTATTATACCTATCGTCAGATAGCAGTTCTCTGGTGACACTGGTACAGGTTAGTCCGTGGACCCGAGATCGTCATAGAGTCTTGTGTGATTCCCACCGTGCTTTGATTTCCACCTTACCACATTCAAGCGGACATGCAAAACGGTGGTTTTTGGGTACAGTCCCGAGTCACATAGAGGCAATGAGCGATAGAAGGGGTTTCATCTCTCCCGGTATTGGGGGTTGATGTTGCGCTGTGCTCGATTGGCCATAACAGGGAAGTCCATGGCCAGGGATGATTTAGAGATTTACTGGTAAGTGTTATCAATAGTTTCTCGACCCGTTATGAGCCTCATATCGGCATGACTTATCGGTTATTGGGGTCTGACGTTTACCACCCCTAGACTTGATATGCGACAAATGAGACGAGGAGACTGGACTGTACGGTAGTGTTACTATCAGGCTTTTGCAGGAGTTAGAGCGGTCATGCTTGCTGATCTTCTGATCGTTCAATACCCGGGTAGCCGTTACGTCCAGTTAGTACCGCTGACAGCTTGTGGGTGCTTGATGTGATCATCACCTACTGCCGGCGTATTGACCGGTCTTTAGAGTCCTACATAGAGGTTTTACTAGCTAAGGCAAAACGAAGTAGGAGAACATATGTGATATGTGCGGGACCGAGAATAATATGAGTATGTGATACCGTATTATGTTCTCGCGATTTATTCGTATCGGTCGATTATATGTGATATAGCCGGGTTATCGAATCAAGTGTTGATTCGATAAGTTGATACAGGTTATATTAGTCGGTTGTATGTGATATAGCCGGATTATTAAATCAAGTGCTGATTTGATAATTTAATGTATAATTGTATATACGATATACTAGATTACATTAACTAATATTAGCTCACTTAAGCATTTATTTTTCTCACTTGTGTGCATGTGATATATATGTGATATATATTAATGTACATTATTTTGTGTCATGGTTGCTGATACACACTATATGGGTGTATGAGACTTACACCATATTAATTATAATGTAGGGTTTAAATATTTAAAGTAAATCCAAATTAGTGGATAATTGCTCACATGCATGAAGCTTGTAGAAGCTTGTGGATGCATTGACTTAGTCCACTCATTTTGTTCTACTTAAGATATTTATTAACCTAACCATTATAATTAAGCCATGGTTATGTCTCTACATGAGTTAGTATATGATACAAACTCACCCATGGTTGATTCTCTCACCTCATTAGTTCATTCTCATCTCTTGATCATCTTCTTCATCCTTGAGAAAAAAGCTTTCTAGGTTTTTCCAAAGAGAGAAAATATTGTGAGAAAAATAAAACAAAATGAGCCCACTTCCTACTTCATCATCCTCTACTAGAATAGCACTTTAGTATTGGGTGTTAGCTTCACTAATCTCTCATTAGTGAAGTAGTAGTTTGAGTTAGTATCTCCTCGACGTAGATCATCTTCGGCCTCGAAGAGTTCAAGCAAGATCGTTTCTTTCACCTTGAGAAGCCAGGCAAGAGTCCGGGTGTTCCATGATCGCAGCGAAGGGCCTACTACAAGGAGCTATTGAAGTGAATGACCAATCTACAAAGGTTGTATTCCGTTATCACTTAGATGTAAAGGCGTTTCTTTCTAGTTTAGCTCCTAAAACTCTAGTAAGAAACTAGGTTAGGGTTGTTTAGCACACTAAATTTTTAAATATAGCATGTTTGATGCCTTGTGAAACCTTGTGGTTGTGCCAAAGAAACCTACTGTTTGTGGGTTATCCCGGGCTATGACGAGGGTTAACTTTCTACCATCTAGAAGATCAATAGTGATATTGTTCTTGACTCGCCACAGTTTGAATAAAATGGACTTCTTCAGAAAACAGTAGTTGGAGTATGGTAGAACTGGAAGTGATTCCAGAACCACAAACGATTACTGAAATTTAATAGAACCTAAACATTCAATTGGGTTTGACATTCTATTAGCCACTCCGCAGATACGGTGGGTAACCTCAGGCGCCCGAGATGTAATTCGGTATCCTCAAAGACGGTGACAGGGAGGTTCTTTTTTACCCAGACTTGCCATTACTGCTGTTCTAGACTATGAGACCCGGCATGAGGATGAGAATAGCATCGTTCTAAACTAGCTTTAGAAGTGCACGTGTATATGACTCCGCCAGAGGGTTGTTGTAGTCAGTGGGAGCAGTGGAAGCATAGTGGATAAGTAGCTTATGTCTACTTATAAACTAAACCAAGTGTAGCGGAGATAGATCATCTATTTTTGATATGACAGTCATAGGATTTGACTTCATCAGAATAGGAAATGGATCTGGTAAGAAGGTAGTAGGGTGTGATGTCCTGGTATTTGGATGTCATACAGTTTGTAGGAAGTGAAATTCCTATTCTACGATCGGTTATACTTTGGTTGTCACACAGTGGTTTCTCTACATAGTATATGGATATTATATTAGGCATTCTGGTTACTAGATATATTGTTTTAGATCTAGATTTGGGTAGTTTCCCAATCTGCGTACATTGACACTATTCTAAAGGTGTTTCAGAATGGAAGACTCCTAGCATGGTAGTGTACCTGCAGTTGATGGAGTCACCCTCTCTAAAGGTGTCTTACAGACTAAAGAGGAGAGGGACGTGCATGATTGACATATCACTTGCTTAGGCAATTGAGTCAATCATGAGATGTCAAGTACCACACCAGAAGTTGTTTTTGCACTAGCTGCAATAAGTTTATATATTAATCCAATCTTGGAGAAACCTTCGGAAGCAGTTTATGAATATAAGTGGAGGTTCTAGGGATATGGTAACGGCAGCCTCCTTCGGGAGACGGTTATCATTCCAGTTTTCCAAGGTGACCTGGATGACAGAGTGACTATCAAAGTTATATGTTTTCCCTCATCATGAGGGGCAGTTGTTTGGACAGGTGGTCCAAGGGGATACTGAGGGTGGCGTGGCGAAGGATACTGATTAAATTCAGTGGACGATACAGTCTAAGAAGTTAGCTGGATTTGGAGTTCATTTGTGAACTAGGTCCCATCAGATATCCAGACATATTCTAAGACATGTATTGCTCATTTCGGGAGATGTCTTTCTACGTGAACTTAAGATAAAGAGAGACATAGAAAGAAACATTGGAGCGGATCCACTCACCGAGGCTATTTCATGAACGTAATAGTTTTACAAACGAGCTTTGTGAAACTGGTTAGTAGAGAAGTTAGGTGTTCGGTATCATATGGGCTGTGAGTATCCGACACCATAATAATTAGCCTTAAGTGCAAGTGGGAGATTGTTTTCTATAGTGCCCTCAAGTCAATTATTGGATCGCAGGCACACGATTGCAATGATTGAGGGATGACCTATTGTTGGGATTCCTTAGCACCTAGCCTAGGGTTTGCAAGCATCACACATGCCACAAAAAGAATTTTAGGGAGTGCTAAGTAATCAAACTTCGAATCGAACCTAGAAAACTAGGGTAACAAAACTAGTAATCCATCATTAAAAAGAGAAGTGAATGAAAATACAACCTTTGTAGATCCGGTCCTTCACTTCTAAAGCTCCGTGTTGACGTTCTTCGCTGCGATCAACGTAGTCCCGAACTCTAGAAAGGATTTACCTGGAGAAATGAACAATCTAGCTCGTTGACTTCGAGGCCGAAGATGATCTACGTCGAGGTGACTCAATCTCAAGCTCCCTCTTCACTAGGTCAAGAACTTTGTGAAGAGAACACCCTAAACTAAATGGCAAGTAGTATAGGATGATGATATAGGAAATGTGTTCACTTTAGATTTTGATTTCTCACTTTGTTTCTTCACTTAAAAAAATCTAGCAAGCTTTTCTTCTTTTGGATGAAGAAGAAGAAGAAGAAAGAAAGAATAATGAGAAAAGAATAATAAGTGAAGATGATTATCATAATGCAACCATGGGTGAGTTAATATCATCCACTAACCTTTGTAGAGACTGAAGCATTGTTTAATGTAATGGTTTGGCTAATAAATATCTTTAGTAAAACAAAGTGAGTGGACTTTGTCAAAGATGCTTAAAGCTTCATGATGCTTCAAGTTAAGACAAAGAAAGCCACCATTTTCAATTACAAAAATAAATAAAAACCCTAACCATTATCTTAAATATGGTGTAAGTCATACACACACCCAAGTTTGCATGTATGATCAAGCATGATACAATCATGTACACAAACATATATCACATATACATTATGTGCACATCAAGTGAGAAAATCAATCTTAAGTGAACAAATACTAGTTAATGTAAAGTAATATAACAAATATATAATTATACATTAAATCATTAAATCAATACTTGATTTAATGATCCATTCATATCGCATATAACCGACTAATATCATATGTATCAATATATCGAATCAACAATTGAGTCGGTAACCCGGCTATATCGCATATAACCGACCGATAATACAAATTGTGAGAATAGAATATAGTATCACATACTGGTATTATTCTCGGTCCCGCACATATCTCATATGTGCTCCTATTTCGTTTCGCCTGAGCCAGGAAACCTCTGTGTAGGACTCTAAAGACTCGTCAATACGCCGGCAGTAGGTGGTGATCATATCAGTCACCCACAAGCCGCAAGCGGTCTGCTAAACGTAATGGCCACCCGGGTATTGAGCGATCTGAAGATCAACGAGCAAGGCTGCTCACACTCCTGCGAATCCAATCAGTAACACTTACCGCACAGTCCGGTCTGTTCGTCTGATATGTCGCATATCTCGCCTAGGGGTGGTATACGTCAGACCCCAGTAGCTTGATAAGTCATGCCGATGTAAGGTCCATAACGATCGTGAAACTACTGATAACACTTACCTGTAAATCACATCAACCCTGGCCATGGATTCCAGTTATGGCCAGTCGAGCATAGCACAACATCAACCCCCAATACCGGGAGAGACGAATCCCCTCCTATCGCTCATTGCCTCCATGTGACTCGGGACTTTACCCAAAAACCACCTGTTTGCAAGACTCAGTAGAGCCGTGGTAGGGTGGAAATCAAAGCACAGTGGGAGACACACAATACTCTATAACGATCTCAGGTCAACAGACTAAGCTGTACCAGTGTCACCAGAGAATTGCCATCTGACGTGAGGTATAATACCATCTGGGAGTTCTCGGCGAGTCCGTTCAGTGTACCAAGTCTCCACTGAGCACCCATATACCATCTCTGATGTCAAACACCAATGGATATAGGATCATCTATCGCCCATCAAATGGGTCGAGAAGATATACGCTAGTCTACTCTGGAATATCGATGCCTCGTCCCGATATTCCCACGACTAGGAACATTGAAGGATGTACTCATGGACTACCCAGGCCCCACTAGTATGATCTGCATCATAATCCTGGAAGTCGAGTACACATCCTAAGGGCTTTATCAACATGTAACAGAGAGACAATAAGTGTATATGTTAAGATAAAGAGCAACCAGATAGCATACTTGTAAGTCTACGGTAGCGCCCCGGCCATCTTTCCGAGGCCAAAATGCGCAAACAAAAACTTTTCTTTAACTAGAAACCGGCGCTACCGCGGACTATAAACCCGGATAGGACCATTAACCTACTACTAGCTAACTAGAGAAAGGGTAGCTAACTAGAGAAAGGGTAGCGAGGCTATACCGAGCGATCCGTGTCCTTCAGTCTTCGGCCACCATCCCAAGCTCCTCGCGACATCTCCTGTCTTGTTCTCCTCGTCGGAAAGGGCACCACATCGAGAAGTCCTTTTACGGGCTCCCACCTCAGAACCGAAGCAACTCGGACACGAAGTTGGCAAGCCGACGTGTCCAAGATTGCTGTAGACTGAGTGTAGAACGCTATGTCTCGAGGGTTAATGAAGTTGCCATTTTTTGATGGAGGAAGGAGATACGAACTTTTGAGATGAGCTAAGGAATTTTTTTGCAAGAAAAATGAGACCAATATTTTACCCACCCCAAAATTTGGACAGCCCCCCATCTCCAAGTGGCCGGCCATATATTGGCAATGGGAAAATCAAGGGGGTGAGCACAAGGAAAGGTGGGGTGATCATAAGAAAAAGGTGGGTGATCATGAGGAATAATGATCACACCAAAGACTTTTCAATCCCATCACAAAAAGCAAGTAATGATGAACCATCATGAAGCAACCATGTGCTACAAAAACCTTCTCCATTATTAATTAAACATTGGCAAAACGAACCCCCTCCATCAAAGGAATTTCAGCCAAGAAGGAATAAAGAAAAATGGCCGAAAACGGATTGAAAACTGGCAACATCAAAAAGTGATCCCGTAATAAATTACAGGAAAACCCCGCGACTGTATATACATACCCGCATTTGTATTCCGACCGAATACAAATGCAATGAGACAAAATCTACACTGTACAATACTAGGACCCGGCTTAAACCAAAGCCCGCTAGTATTATCCGTCCGAACCATAACACGTGCACAAATGCACGCGCACGTTCAAACCCAGCAATAAATCCATACGGCCCCTACAGCGTTTCGCCCGAAACTTGAGAAACTGTCTGTGGGGGACTATAAAGACTCGTCAATACTTTGGTTGTAGATTTAACCACTAGCACGTCAGAGGTATTAGCCGTACGTAACGGGCTACCAGGTATTGACCAAAAGGGAGGTCGATGTGCGAACTCATCCTGAAACCCTACTGAGCCTGTCAGTGACAATATCCGTACAGTCTGGTCCGTTCGTCTATGAGCATCGCATGGCGGGCCTAGGGGGTTGGTAAAAGTCTGCTCCCCAAAAGCGGTGCAAGTCGTGTCGGAGTATAGCCCAGAACACCCTGAGATACTACTGGAATACCTATCAGTAAATCTCCTACCTTGGCCAAGGACTTCGTGTAATGGCTCTCCTAGACACAGCGCAATCTCACCCTCATTACAGGGAGAGACGAAACCCTTGCCGATCTGCTCACTGCCTCCATATGGCTCGGGACTGTACCCAACTAAAACCTGTTTGCACGACTTCTTTGAGCCGTGGTAGGGTAGTAATCAAAGTACAGTGGGAACTCACACGAAACAAATGACTATCTCAGGTCGATGAACTAACCTGTACACATGTTACCAGGGAACTGCTATCTGACGTCAGGTATAATACCAACCAGCATGTTCCCGGCGAGTCCTGTCCGGTGTACTCATAACCCAATGAGCACCTGTATACATCTTAGGTGAACCAACTGACACCAATGGCTTGTGAGACCGGCCACCGCCCATCGTCGGGGTCTCGACTGTATACACTAGTCTACTAATGGAGTATCGATGCCCAGTCTCGAAACTCCCACGACTAGGGACCACTTTAAGAATGTGCATATAGACCCCAGCTCCCACGTATATGATCGCCATCATACTGTTGGTCGTCAAGCATGAATCCTAAGGGCTCTATCAACGTGCAATAGTGATCTTTACCATCACCTAAAGCAGTACACGATGATAAAGATAAACCAAGTAGTATACTATTTCCTATCAACGTGTAATAGTGAACTGTACACGATGATAAAGACAAACCAAATAGTATACAAAGCTTTCGAGTAAGACTGTGCTACCGGTATAGGTCCTCCCTCAATCATTGCAATCACGTGCCTGCGATTCAATAATTGACTCTGAGGGCACTATATCCAACAATCTCTCACATGCACTCAAGGCTAATTATTGCGATGTCGCGTACTCACAGCCCGTGTGATACCGAACACCCAATTCCTCTACTAAACAGTCTCACAAAGACCGTTTGCGAAACTATTGCGTTCGAGGAATAGCCTCAGTGAGTAGATCCGCCCTGATGTTTCTTTCTATGTCTCTCTTTATCTCAAGTTCGCGGAGAAAGCCATATTCCGAAAATGAGAAATACCTGTCTTAGAATATGTCTGGATATCTGATGGGACCTAGTTCATAAATGAACTCCAAATCCAAACATTTTAGACTGTATCAACAACTGAACTTAATCAGTATCCTGCGCCATGCCTCCCTCAGTATCCGCTTGGACCACCTATCCAAAATACTGCCCCTCGTCAGAGGGAAAACTATAACCCTGACAGTCACTCTGTCATCTAGGTCACCTTGGAAGCCTGGAATGATAATTGTCTCCTAAAAGAGGCTGTTGTTATCATATCCCTAGAACATCCACTAATCTTCTAAAACTGCTTCCGAATATTTCTCCAGAATTGGATCAATATCAACTTACTACATCTCGTGTAAAAACAATATCTGGTGTGGTACTTGACATCTCATGATTGACTCAATTGCCTAAGCAAGTGATCTGCCAATCATTCACATCCTTCTCCCCTTTAGTCTGTAAGACACCTTTAGAGAGGGTGACTCCATCACCTGCAGGTACACTTACCGTGCCAGGAGTCGTCCATTCTAAATACCTTTAGAATGCTGTCTAAGTACCCTGATTGGGACACTTCCCAAATCTAGATCTAAAACCATAGATCTAGTAACCAGAATGTCCGATATTATATCTATATCCTTATGTGGAGAAACACTGTGTGACAACCAAAGCATAACCGATCGTAGTATAGGAATTTCACTTCCTACTCTGTGTATGTCATCCAAATACCAGGACATCACACCCTACTACCTTCTTAACAGATCCATCCCCTATTCTGATGAAGTCAAACCTATGACTGTCACATCAGAAATAGATGATCTATCTCCGCTATATCTGCTTTAGTCTATAAATAGACATAAGCCACTTGTCCACCAATGCTTCCGCTGCTCCCACTGACTATGACAACCCTCTGACAGAATCATATACACGTGCACTTCTAAAGCTAGTTTAGAACGACGCTATACTCATCCTTCTGCCGGGTCTCACAGTCTGGAACAACAACAATGGCAAGTCTAGGTAAACAAGAACCTCCCTGTCACCGTATTTGAGCATACCGAAGAACCTCCCTTGTCACGGAATCACCCACTCCAAAGAGATGTCTCCAAATACTGATTTGGAAAGGGCTCGCATGTCATCGATACCCTACGCATCTGCGGTAGGCTCTATCATGTATGCGATGTTATGTACCAGACCAGATGTAGCATACGCATTGAGCGTTGTAAGCCGGTATCAGTCAAACCCAGGGGAGAAACACTGGATAGCAGTAAAGAACATTCTCAAGTACCTGAGAAGGACTAAGGAGATGTTCTTGGTGTATGGCGGAAAAGACCTCCAGATTGAGGCCTTTGCTGACTCCAGCTTCCAGAGTGACAAGGATGACTCCAAGTCCATGTCGGGTTATGTCTTTACCCTCAATGGAGGGGCGGTTTGCTGGAAGAGTTCCAAGCAGGAAACCGTTGCTGACTCAACCATGGAAGCGGAGTACATAGCTGCTTGCGATGCCGCAAAGGAAGCTGTCTGGATGAAGAAGTTCCTCACGGAACTTCAGGTGGTTCCTACCAGTGTTGATCCAATACCGCTGTATTGTGACAACAACGGCGCTATAGCTTTAGCGAAGGAACCAAGGTCCCATCAGAAGTCCAGGCACATTTTGAGGCGGTTCCACCTGATCAGGGAGATCATTGATCGCCAGGAGATCGAGGTAAAGAGAGTAAATTCAGAAGATAACACTGCAGATCCATTCACCAAGGCCTTACCCCAGACTCAGTTCGAGCGGCTGATCGAGATGATAGGTCTTCGATACGCCAGTACATGGCCTTAGTGCAAGTGGGAGATTGTTAGTGTATATGCCCTAGAGGCCATTACTGTATCATACTAGCTTGTATATTACTTAATGGAAGCTTGGGATATTCACCTTGTATATACAATCTTGCTCAAAATAGTAGTATGCTACTTGGTTTGTTTCTACTTCAATGTGTACATGTGTTTATTTTAGTATATCGCCTATACACATTAGTAGAGCCCTTAGGATCTTTGCTTGATTACCAGCGGTGTGATGGCCGTCACACTAGTGGGGCTGGGTAATCTATAAGCACATCCTTATGCAGGTCCCTGGTCGCAGGACTATCGAGACAGGGCATCGATACTCCGGAGTAGACCAGCGCATGCACTTCTCATCCCAGTGTGGGAGACGGTCTGTCCTACAGCCGTCAGTACGTCGTACTTGAGATAGTATGCGGGTGCTCGTTAGGTTACGGGTACACTGGACAGGACTCATAGGGAACTGACTAGTTGGTATTATACCTATCGTCAGTTATCAGTTCCCAGGTGACATGAGTACAGCTTAGTCCGCTGACTTGACACTGTCACTCCGCCTCGAGTGTGTTCCCACTGTACTTTGATCACTACCCTACCACGGCTCAAAGGAGTCGTGCAAACAGGTAGTGGTTGGGTGCAGTCCCGAAGCACTTGGAGGCAGTGACGGTTAGACAGGATTCGTCTCTCCCGGTATTGGGGGTTGACATCGCGCTGTGTCTAGGAGAGCCATTACACGAGTAGTCCCTGGCAAGGGCAAACGAGATATACTGGTAGGTTTCCAGTGTTATCTCAGGGTGTTTTGGGCTTCGCTCCGGCACGACTTGTACCGCTATTGGGGGACTGACGTTTACCGTCCCCTAGGCCCGCCATGCGATGTATCAGACGAACAGACCGGACTGTACGGAGAATGTCACACTCAGGCTCAGTAGGAGTTCAGATGGGTTTCGCCTCGTCGGTCTTCTTGTCGGCATTACCTGGGGACCGTTACGCACAGCTAATGCCGCTTGCGGTCTGTGGTTAAACCCACTGCCAGCGTAGTGTCGAGTCTTTAGAGTCCCACACAGAAAGCTTTTCACCTTTAGGCAAAAGAGTAGAGGTCGCATGGTATTGCGACAGGTCGCATGGTTTTGCGACAGGGTTCGGTCACATCCGTGCACTTGTGCACGTACAGTGTCCGGACAGTTTACACTAGCGGGCTTTGGTTTAAGCCAGATCCTAGTGTACCTTTTGGGATTGGATTTATCCAGTGTGCATTCGTATTCCTCGGAACGCGGATGCGGGTGTGTATGCACAGTTGACAGGGAGGCAGAGGCAGCGGATTCTCATTAGGGTTGTTGACAGTTGACCGTTGACTATTTGACTTTTTGCTCAACCCTAATGAGAATATGATATGTGATTAACTATTTTATTAATTAAGTATTATGGTGATATGGTTGTTGACTTTGTTGACTTGTTGACTTTTGTTGAATTGTTGACTTTGTTGACTTGTTGACTTTTGTTGACTTGTTGACTTTGTTGACCGGTTGACTAGGCTTGACTAGTTGACCATCATGATAACCATAGCCATCATTTCATGGCAAAGACTTTTTCTTGCTTGCTCATTTGTGTAAAATGAGTGCATGAAATGATATGGTTATGGTTGCTTCAAACCATCACATCAGACTTTTTTAGTATGTTGAGTTATCATGACTTTGGATTATGAGAGGGTGAAAGAAAAAAGGGAGCCTCATTCTTTCTTGCTCATTCTCTCTCTTGTTCTTGAGCTCTCCTTTTGCTCTCACCCTTTTGCTCTTGCTCCCTCTCTTTAATCTATGGTTCTCTTGTCTCATGAGTTGAGAATCAAGAACCATAGATAAAATCCCACACAAAGTATTCTCTACTCATTCTAGTTCACTAGGTTTAGCAAACCAAGTGAACTAGTTTCTTCAAAGAACGAAGAAGGAGCTAAAGGTTGGAGCTTTCAGGTGGATCTATCTTCGGCGTACGGACACGACGAGAAGAAGCCAATCGGACCACCATCGGAGCTTGAAGACGAAGGAGTTCAAGACAAGCAAGGTATAACCCCCTTACCGAGTAGCTAGAAACTCATAGTTAGGTTGTTAGATAGATGTTTAACCAAGATCCGGGTTTTAGGTCCATGTTACCATATTTAAGAAAATCATTTTTTACCAAATTCCGCATTCCCGAAAGTACCGGGAGAGGTAGCATGAACTTACAGTGGTATCAGAGCCTAGTTAAACTCTATCTAACATGTTAGCAAGTAACTAGAAGATTGATCAACCAAAAAGTCCCGAAACGAACCCCGGAATTTTAAACTTTCTGTCGATTTTAAAAGTGCTGGAAAACCTTTTTGAAATACACCTAAAATCGACTCAGGCTTTTTTAAAGAAACTGCAAAATTTTGGGCCCCTGACTCGATCAAAGCGCCGCGTTTCCGCGGCGGGAGCACGCTCCCGCCGCGGAAACGCGGCCGAGTTGACTCGGTCAGGGGTTTTCTCTTTTGCAGTTTACTAGTGGGGGTATTTTGGGATTTTTGGTATATATATTTTCAACCCAGATTTTCCAGAACGAAAATTTTACTTTGGGGTCCCGAAAATCCGTATTTTTGATCGAACTTCTAAAAGACTTAAGCTAACGGGTTTTCTGTAAAGTGATATTTGTATTGAACGTCTACTAATCGCTATATGTCGATTAGTGGGGGTTATACAAATCTGTGATCTGTATTGTTGCTGGAATGTGGTTATGAATATGTTGGATTGTCGCGGGTGAATAGCCGGGGGTTGTGAGACGAGAGTTTTCTTTTCTTTCAATTCATGTAAATTTGTAAATTGATGTAATAATTATTTGTATGGCCGCACAACCGGGTCGGGGTTGTTGCCGTCATTGTATAATTTCTTTTTACTGTTTTTGCTCCTAGGATAGACCCATGGAGGGGGTGCACAAACTACCGGGTATGCCGAAGTGTTGAGTGGCCTACTCATGGAGATGAGGGAGGTTACTACGCTTCGGGTACTTGGTGGGTAGTTTGCCGCACCCGTAGGGGTCTTGGGTGGGGTTTTTGGCTATTCGCCGCGACTGTGTAATCTGTCTTTTGTTACAGGCTCGTACAAATTACAGATTCCTAATATATCCAATGTATTCATCTGTGATCTGAAATGTTTATCATTGCAGTATATCTATATATGATATTATTTAGGCGTTGCTTATGTTTTACAGATGCGCTAGCCCAGCCCCCGCTCTGTCGTTAGTTAAGTAACCTAACGGGTAATGATGGGGCCCCGTGGCGAATGCGAATGGCATAAGCGTACGTCATATTTTGGTTGTTTTCTGCAATGGTAGGATTAAATGATGGGACGCATTAAAAGAACTAATGCAAGAATATCACGCATTAAAAGAACTAATGCAAGCAAAACATGAATTAAAAGAACTAATGCAAGAAAATAAACCAAGTATAAGTCGTTGGAACATTTTCGAAAAACCACTCGGTTCTTTTCAAAAAACAAACTTTTAAAATGCGGAGTTTGAGCCACTCCATTTAAAAGCTATCTCGTTCCATCGACTAAATCAAGTTCACTACGTTCACGGTTTCGCCAAAACCATTCGTAGCCCTCCGTCGTTTCATATGAATATTCAACAGTATTCAAGCTGTGTTTGTTGGCCTTAGTCAAGGCACAGTGATTGGTAGCTGGTGGATATTCATATGTTGCATAGATAGATGCGTTGGTTTGGGACAGTCGTATTACTTTGTTGGCCTTAGTCAAGGGTATATACGGATGGATTCAAATTAACCTGGACAACGACGGGTAGAACTTGACATGTGACTTATGATTTGTTGGCCTTAGTCAAGGTCATAAGAGCATGGGGCAAAAATCCACATCGGGAGTTTCAAAAGAACTGAAACTTGCTAGCACTGCATACCATTTGGAGTGTGATGATTCTGGTAGGATTCCTTCAGTTTTGTCATGCAATGATATTTGGATCCCGATCCTACTGTGAGTATATGCTACTCCTCGGGAAATTTCTCACTAATCGATCAATGCTATAAACCTAGTAGGTGCCTAGAAAGGTGTTAGCGGGGCTACGCCCCCAGGGAAAAGAGGTTCTTTAATTAAGGAACTTCGCGAAAGCGTTGGAAAACCTCCCTCGAAGTACCGACACCGGCCTGGCTGAACGGTTAAGCAAGTATTGTGCAGTGGGATTGATCCCGACTAATTCTTCCTTTGTGGTTTGAGGAGGGATTCGAGAAACAGTGGGAGCCATCCTGTTTAGACAAACTAAAAACCACTCTAAACTTGCAAGAGCATCATGCTGAGTGTTTCTTCTTCTCTCTCTTAAATTGCAGCGACCCTGTGACCACGCCTAGGTTACATCTAGATAAAAATATGACTGAACCTGACTGTTATGACTGGCAAAGGTCTGTCCAGATGTCCATTGCCCATGACAAGCTGGGACACCTCTTAACTAATCAAAACCCTGATGTCTCAGGTCCAGTTTCCCCTGTCACGGATGTTCACATCCACAGGACATCGGAAAGGGATTGTGCAAAAGCCAAGTGCCTCGTGTTAGCCTCAGTTGATGGTACAAACCAGAGGCAGCACGAGAAGATGAAATCAGTTTCCATCTTCCTCCATAACAAAGTTTTATATGGAGAGCAATCTCGTATCGCAAGATATGAGATCTCGAACGAATTGCTTCAAGCGAGGTTGGCAGTCGGGTCATCTGTAAGGGGCAACGTCCTTACAGAGACCAGCTATATTGAGCTCACGGACCTGGAGACCACGTTGCAGAATGGGTCAAGTACTGACCTAATTCTACAGTCCCTGCCCTCTGCTTATACCCTGAAAGAAACCAGGGAAGAAAAAGGAAAAAAAAGGGCAAAAGTTTCAGGACTGGATATAGTAAAAGAGGGACGTTCCTATTGTAACGGGAATGAACTATGGCAGAAAGATTGCAGGGCTTGTAAAGCCAGTAGCCAGAATTCGAAGCATGTTGTGGCTTCGGCTTCGAGTGTGTTTGTAATTGAGAACTCTTTGTCAGTTAACCCTACTTCCTGGGTATTGGATACCGGATCAGGATCTCATATCTGTAATTCGTTACAGGGTCTGAGAAACCGTGGGGTTATCAGGAAATGTGATATGACTCTCAGGGTTGCTAACGGAATGAGCATGGATGCTGTATCCGTAGGGGAATATCACCTAGGACTGACAACTGGGCAGATATTGATTCTGCGTGACTGTTTGTATGTACCAGGTGCGACTTGTAACATCATATCTGTATCCTTACATTCTAAGGAAGGATATGATTTTGCTTTTGTAAGCGATGTAGTAAACATCCACCTAAATCAAGCACTGATTGGGTCAGGTACATTAAATAATGGTATATACGTATTGAATCAAGCTCAGATATTCAGTGTCCAGAACACACTTAAAAGAAAGTCTCCAGAATTAAATCAGGCTTTCTTATGGCATTGTAGACTGGGTCACATCAATGAGACACGGTTGACTAAGTTACATAAAGAAGGATACTTGGATCCGTTCGAGTACCAGTCTTATGCCACTTGTGAATCTTGTCTCATGGGAAAGATGACAAAGACTCCGTTCACTGGACACGGAGTAAGAGCGAGCGAGCTCTTGGGACTTATACACAGTGACGTGTGTGGTCCAATGTCTACACATGCGCGAAGCGGTTATTCATACTTCATTACTTTCACAGATGATTTCTCTAGGTTTGGACATGTCTTCTTAATGAAGCACAAATCCGAGGCCTTTGAGAAATTTCGAGAATATAAGAATGAAGTAGAAAAACAAACAAGCAAAAGTATCAAGATCCTAAGATCGGATCGAGGTGGTGAATACTTGAGTGCCGAGTTTCTGGACTACTTAAAAGAGAATGGAATTCTCTCTCAGCGTACTCCTCCATACACACCACAACACAACGGTGTATCGGAAAGAAAGAATCGAACCCTATTAGATATGGTTCGTTCCATGATGAGTAAGGCTGAGTTACCGCGATCTTTCTGGGGTTATGCACTGGAAACAGCTGCACATCTCTTGAACCAAGTTCCTACTAAAACAGTGCCTACCACACCATATCAGATGTGGAGTGGGAAGAAACCCTGTCTTAAATCCTTTAAGACATGGGGATGTCCGGCTTTTGTAAAAAAGCAGCATGCGGACAAGCTCGAGGCACGCTCTGTACAGTGCAAGTTTGTGGGATACCCTAAGAACTCCAAGGGGTATCTTTTCTATTACGCAGAGGAGCAAAAAGTCCTTGTTTCTCGTCATGCCCGCTTCTTGGAAACTGAGTTTTTAGAAAATCAGATAAGTGGGAGCGCAATAGAACTGGAAGAAATTCCAGAACCACAAGCTATTACTGAAACCTTAGTAGAACCAGAAGGTTCAGGGGAACCGAACATTCCTACGCCGCTCCGCAGGAGTAGTAGGCAGTCTCATCCGCCCGAGAGATACTACGGTTTTCTCATAGACGGGGATAGAGAGGATTGCATCATAGATTAAGATGAGCCTACTAGCTTCCAGCAAGCCATTCAGAGCGGTGACTCGGTAAAATGGCTAGATGCAATGCGGACCGAGATGGAGTCCATGTACACCAACAAAGTTTGGACTTTGGACTTTGCTCCAGAAGGGGTAAAACCCGTAGGCTGCAAATGGATCTTCAGAAAGAAGATTGGTGTAGATGGGCAGGTTGAAACCTATAAGGCTAGGCTCGTTGCAAAGGGCTTTCTTCAAAGACCTGGTTTGGACTATGACGAGACCTTTTCTCCGGTAGCCATGCTTAAATCCATTCGGATCCTTCTTGCCATTGCTGCCTTCCACGATTATGAGATCTGGCAGATGGACGTAAAGACGGCTTTCCTAAATGGAAATTTGGAAGAGTGCGTCTATATGGATCAGCCAGAGGGATTCATTCAGAGTGGGAGCAGTGGTAAAGTGTGCAAGTTGCTCAAGTCCATCTATGGACTTAAGCAGGCATCGCGGAGTTGGAACATCTGCTTTGATGATACTGTCAAAGAATTCGACTTTGTCAAAAACCCAGATGAACCATGCATTTACAGTAAGATTGTAGGGAGAAATGTGGTATTCCTCGTCTTGTACGTCGATGACATTCTCCTAATAGGAAATGATATTCCTATGCTACAGTCAGTCAAAGGATTCTTGTCACAGAGGTTCTCCATGAAGGACCTGGGTGATGCCAACTATATTCTGGGGATCCAGATCTATCGTGATAGATCTAAGAGGATGTTGGGACTTTCACAGTCAAGGTACATCGACACCATACTGAAACGATTCAGTATGGAAGATTCCAAGCGCGGTAATCTACCGGCTTGTCACGGAATCATCCTCTCCAAAGAGATGTCTCCCAATACTGATTTGGAAAGGGCTCGCATGTCATCGATACCCTACGCATCTGCGGTAGGCTCTATCATGTATGCGATGTTATGTACCAGACCAGATGTAGCATACGCATTGAGCGTTGTAAGCCGGTATCAGTCAAACCCAGGGGAGAAACACTGGATAGCAGTAAAGAACATTCTCAAGTACCTGAGAAGGACTAAGGAGATGTTCTTGGTGTATGGCGGAAAAGACCTCCAGATTGAGGCTTTTGCTGACTCCAGCTTCCAGAGTGACAAGGATGACTCCAAGTCCATGTCGGGTTATGTCTTTACCCTCAATGGAGGGGCGGTTTGCTGGAAGAGTTCCAAGCAGGAAACCGTTGCTGACTCAACCATGGAAGCGGAGTACATAGCTGCTTGCGATGCCGCAAAGGAAGCTGTCTGGATGAAGAAGTTCCTCATGGAACTTCAGGTGGTTCCTACCAGTGTTGATCCAATACCGCTGTATTGTGACAACAACGGCGCTATAGCTTTAGCGAAGGAACCAAGGTCCCATCAGAAGTCCAGGCACATTTTGAGGCGGTTCCACCTGATCAGGGAGATCATTGATCGCCAGGAGATTGAGGTAAAGAGAGTAAATTCAGAAGATAACACTGCAGATCCATTCACCAAGGCCTTACCCCAGACTCAGTTCGAGCGGCTGATCGAGATGATAGGTCTTCGATACGCCAGTACATGGCCTTAGTGCAAGTGGGAGATTGTTAGTGTATATGCCCTAGATGCCATTACTGTATCATACTAGCTTGTATATTACTTAATGGAAGCTTGGGATATTCACCTTGTATATACAATCTTGCTCAAAATAGTAGTATGCTACTTGGTTTGTTTCTACTTCAATGTGTACATGTGTTTATTTTAGTATATCGCCTATACACATTAGTAGAGCCCTTAGGATCTTTGCTTGATTACCAGCGGTGTGATGGCCGTCACACTAGTGGGGCTGGGTAATCTATAAGCACATCCTTATGCAGGTCCCTGGTCGCAGGACTATCGAGACAGGGCATCGATACTCCGGAGTAGACCAGCGCATGCGCTTCTCATCCCAGTGTGGGAGACGGTCTGTCCCACAGCCGTCAGTACGTCGTACTTGAGATAGTATCCGGGTGCTCGTTAGGTTACGGGTACACTGGACAGGACTCGTAAGGAACTGACTAGTTGGTATTATACCTATCGTCAGTTATCAGTTCCCAGGTGACATGAGTACAGCTTAGTCCGCTGACTTGACACTGTCACTCCGCCTCGAGTGTGTTCCCACTGTACTTTGATCACTACCCTACCACGGCTCAAAGGAGTCGTGCAAACAGGTAGTGGTTGGGTGCAGTCCCGAAGCACTTGGAGGCACTGACGGTTAGACAGGATTCGTCTCTCCCGGTATTGGGGGTTGACATCGCGCTGTGTCTAGGAGAGCCATTACACGAGTAGTCCCTGGCCAGGGCAAACGAGATATACTGGTAGGTTTCCAGTGTTATCTCAGGGTGTTTTGGGCTTCGCTCCGGCACGACTTGTACCGCTATTGGGGGACTGACGTTTACCGCCCCCTAGGCACGCCATGCGATGTATCAGACGAACAGACCGGACTGTACGGAGAATGTCACACTCAGGCTCAGTAGGAGTTCAGATGGGTTTCGCCTCGTCGGTCTTCTTGTCGGCATTACCTGGGGACCGTTACGCATAGCTTGTGCCGCTTGCGGTCTGTGGTTAAACTCACTGCCAGCGTAGTGTCGAGTCTTTAGAGTCCCACACAGAAAGCTTTTCGCCTTTAGGCAAAAGAGTAGAGGTCGCATGGTATTGCGACAGGTCGCATGGTTTTGCGACAGGGTTCGGTCACACCCGTGCACTTGTGCACGTACAGTGTCCGGACAGTTTACACTAGCGGGCTTTGGCTTAAGCCAGATCCTAGTGTACCTTTTGGGATTGGATTTATCCAGTGTGCATTCGTGTTCCTCGGAACGCGGATGCGGGTGTGTATGCACAGTTGACAGGGAGGCAGAGGCAGCGGATTCTCATTAGGGTTGTTGACAGTTGACCGTTGACTATTTGACTTTTTGCTCAACCCTAATGAGAATATGATATGTGATTAACTATTATATTAATTAAGTATTATGGTGATATGGTTGTTGACTTTGTTGACTTGTTGACTTTTGTTGACTTGTTGACTTTGTTGACCGGTTGACTAGGCTTGACTAGTTGACCATCATGATAACCATAGCCATCATTTCATGGCAAAGACTTTTTCTTGCTTGCTCATTTGTGTAAAATGAGTGCATGAAATGATATGGTTATGGTTGCTTCAAACCATCACATAAGACTTTTTTAGTATGATGAGTTATCATGACTTTGGATTATGAGAGGGTGAAAGAAAAAAGAGAGCCTCATTCTTTCTTGCTCATTCTCTCTCTTGTTCTTGAGCTCTCCTTTTGCTCTCACCCTTTTGCTCTTGCTCCCTCTCTTTAATCTATGGTTCTCTTGTCTCATGAGTTGAGAATCAAGAACCATAGATAAAATCCCACACAAAGTATTCTCTACTCATTCTAGTTCACTAGGTTTAGCAAACCAAGTGAACTAGTTTCTTCAAAGAACGAAGAAGGAGCTAAAGGTTGGAGCTTTCAGGTGGATCTATCTTCGGCGTACGGACACGACGAGAAGAAGCCAATCGGACCACCATCGGAGCTTGAAGACGAAGGAGTTCAAGACAAGCAAGGTATAACCCCCTAACCGAGTAGCTAGAAACTCACAGTTAGGTTGTTAGATAGATGTTTAACCAAGATCCGGGTTTTAGGTCCATGTTACCATCTTTAAGAAAATCGTTTTTTACCAAATTCCGAATTCCCGAAAGTACCGGGAGAGGTAGCATGGACTTACAGCTGTCTCTAGTGCATGTCAACTAAATGGAGAGCGGTCGATCAGCATTACTCAACTTAGGAGGGCTTCCAATTATGAATAACCTGAAAGAGAAGCAAGTTCTCTTAATCACTACTATCAACTGAATACCATACACAAGTATCTACATCTTCGATTACCTTGAAGAATCCCGATACTTGCAACATCCGGTTCTCTACTTTACTCTTATACATATAACTTCACAAAACTTGGACCTTGTGTTTCTATGAAACACATTTCTAAGAACTAGAGAAGTCACAAGTAAACAGAATACAGCACGAGTACCATCCCCTCTATCCTAATGGACACTGGGCAACATACAATACTCTATATAAGTCACCTGAGTCTAATAACTCAATACATGTGTGTCGTAGGTTGAAAACTGTACTTATGGTTAAGAAGAATTACACCGCTGTTTAATGCTCCTTACCTAATCATCCATTGATATAGGTAAATGTCATGGACACAATTTCGAAAAGTTATCTCTCACTCTATTAAAATAGACGTACAGATATATCAATTTGAAATTGGTGCATAACAATGGATATTCAAAACCAAATATCTGTCGTCCGGCAAACAGCCCAGGCAATTTCCTCAAATATCACCAATTACAACGAATCCCGATATAGTGGGGACAATCACTTAATTCCCAATAACTTACTCCCACTCATCATCTGTAAAACCATACAGATGTGAGAATCATTCCTGGTAAATACATACCCTGGAGCAAGGGCTAATTGGGAAATCAGTTTTCTTTTAACAGTACACAGTGAAACTGAAACATTGAAATGTTTCGTAGGGGTATTCGGGTATTCCTAGTAATGCCTCTTCCATTATCAGATTCACAACTGTAACCGTATATTTCTTCGCCATCTCTCCAAATCCTTTTATTTTTCTTTAGTCATTACCTTCTGTACACCCCTTTAAGCCAAATGGTTTTCTTCTTTCCCTACCGTTCGGCACGAGCCTATGGTTTGGAAAAAGACTATCCAATAAGCATAATAGGTGTACTCTCCTAATCCTAGGAGTACTCGTAACTTGAGAGAATGTGAAGATAAAAGACAACTGAATAAATCTTATTCCTATTTCTCCTGAACCAAAATCCATCCCCGAACTAGAATATATTCCTTCGAGTTCGTATATAACCATATGATAGAGTATCCAATAAACTGTGGATCTTCGTAGTGATACAGAGTGTCCTGGAGAAATACAAAAGTGATGTAGGAGTGGCGATGAAATACTTGGTTTGGTCGTGAACAGCAGTTGCAATTTACTCCGCCCTCTTACTAATCCCTTTACTTGTCTTTACTTAATACCTTCTGTACACCATTGTTAGGCTAATTGGTTTTATTCATTCCCCACCATTCGTCACCAGCCTATGGTTTGGAAGAAGACTATCCAATAAGCGTAATAGGTGTACTGTCCTAATCCAAGGAGCAGTCGCAACCTGAGAGAAGGTAAAAGGAAAAGACAACTGAATAGTCCTATTCGTTTTCTCTAGAACCGGAAACCATTCTCGAATAAATTCCTTCGAGTTTGTATATAACCATACGATGGTTTTATCCAACGAAAGTGGATGTTCGTAATAATACGGGGTGTCCTGGAGAAAAGGGTAAAAGAGGAGTGGCAATAAGGTATGCAACTCAGACAATCCAAAAGCCAGTGTTTTAAGAAGGTTCGGTTAATCTTGGTCACCGAGTCATAGTCAAGGGTCGGGCCATGGTCGCTGCCAAAGAGAGAGAGAGAGAGAAAAGAAACACTCAGCGTGCACTTTAACCTAGATCAGAATGGTTACCAATTTATCTAATCAGGAAACCTCCCATTGTAACCTCAAATTCTCCTCCAAACCTGAAAGAAGAGTTAGTCGGGATCGCCCGAGGAGTAAACCAACTCATCAGTGGGAATCGGGATCCAACTATCATCGCATGATAACTTGATGGAATCCACTCAAATCACCACACTCGAGAAGGTATGCGCATGCCTGGCAAGTTTCAGTTTCTTTAGAAACTCCCGATGTGATTTTTACCCTAAGCGGTTTATGACCTTGACTAGGTCAACAAACCATAAACCGCTAGTCAAGTTCAACCTGTCATTATTCTGGATTGCATTAAACCCACCTGTACGTGCCCTTAACTAGGTCAACAAGGTCACACGACTGTCATAACCAATCCCATTTATGCAACAAACAAGCACCACTTAGCTACCGAACACTACGTCTTGACTTGGTCAACAAATGCAGCACGAATACTAAATAATACCCGTAAGAAATGACGGAGGGCTACGGGTGGTTTTTGGCGAAAATCTTTTAACGTAATGAACTTGATATCGTTGAAGGAACCGGATAGCTTTTTATAAATATAGTGGCGAAAACCTTTGCTAAAGAAGCCACTCCCGGTGAAGGGATCTCGGCTCTTTCCCCGTAGAATGAGGTGCAGGATATTCCAACTGAATACCACGATGCAAAGCAAAAAGTAATGGGCTATAGTGAAGTTATTACCCTGACACAAACTTTTGTCCAAGGGGTCACTCCCGGTGAAGTGATCTCGGCTCTTGCCTCGTCGACTGAGGTGCTGGATATTCATAACCGAATACCACTGTGCAAAACAAAAGAGAACGTCCTTGCAATAACAACTTTTTTTGAAAAATGTTCCAACAAAATCAGAATAGGTTTGTTTATCTTGCATTGATCCGAATCAATGCAGTCCCATCAATTAATCACACCACAAAAGAACGTAAATATGATGTACGTATATGACATCCGCATTCGCCACTGGGTCCCGTCATCACCCGTTAGGTTACATAACTAACGACAGAGCGGGGACTGGACTAGCGCGGGTGTAAAACATATACAACATCTATTAGTATATATATCAATATATAATATTCGCTCAAGGCGTGATAAAATGCAACATCACAGAGAGTAATAAGTATCACAGAACAATACAGATAATCTGGGATCACCGGGTTTCATAGAGCCGCTACTGAAACCCGATGTTCCCCTGGTCGTGTGGATTGCCTGTGCAATGAAATCCTAGACCCCTACGGGCGCGGCAAGTTACCCGCCAAAACCTGAAGCGAGGCATCCCCCTTCAACAACGTAAATGGACCACCCAGCACTTTACGGAATCCGGTAACTTGAGCACCCCTCCTTGGGTCAAACTGTACCCCCTACGAGTGCGGCGAATAGCCCGCTAATTCTAGAGTGAAGCCCCCTCCTTCTCAAATCCATGAGATGCGGGCCCATTGCCCTCTAGAACCTGGCTATCCGTGCACCCCACCACGGGGTAATCCTAGTACAGAATGTAAAAATATACAACGGGTACATCGACCTCAGCTCGGTCGTGCGCCAAAAGAATAATATACAAACAGGCAGTGACGGCAGTCCACATGTCGGACGCTCGCCCCGCAATATCAAATGTACATATACAACCAAACTGTACTATCATTGCATCCAGGCTATCCACCATGACAAATCCGCAATATCACAGCACAACACAGAACATCAACGTGAATGTCACGTTCGCAAATCCGTCTAAAAGGACTATAGCAATTAGACAGGATTTACCGATCAAATGACATTCATGGTCGCAGATATAATGTAAATACCGTGAACTAACAAGTTTTAAAATTTTCGATCGACAAAATTTCCCGAAATGGGCCCCAAGCACAACTGTAGCACTCAAAGTAAATCTGGGCCCAAACAGAATATACCAAAAACCCCAATTCCAACACAGAGACTTACTGAAGAAATTTGGTGCACTGTGGCTACAGTACGGCCGCGGATCCTGTAAGTGCACGGCGGTGCCCCGGCCGTCAATCCGACGCCGGAATGCGGAAGCGGTGATAAACTTAAATTTTGCGGACTTTGCAAACCGGCACCACCGCGCACTAAACTCCGGATCGTAACCATTAACAAGTCTAGCTAACCAATAAGAAAGGGAAGAGATGTATACCGACGATCCAAGTCCTCCGGTCTTCATCTCCACTCCGATCTCCTCGCGGGATCTCCGTCCGTCTCCTCCTCGTCGGAAAGAGACACCACATCGCCTGTAGCTTTTACGGGCTTCCACCTCAATACCGAGGCAACTCGGGCGCGAAGCTGGCGAATCGACGCGTCCAAGATTTGCTGTAGGAATGTAGTGTAGAATCGTAGTCTCTTTTTGGGGTCTTGGAGTTGCCTTTAGATGGAGGGATGAGGATTGAACTTTGGAGGGAAATGAAGCTACCAATTTTTTGCAAGGAAATGAGATGAAGAATGAAGCATCAAAAATGAACCTCTCATTTTTCCTCTCCTCACAATGTGTGGCCGGCCAATCTCATATGGAAATGGTGGAGGGAACAAATACAAAACCTTAAGGGAGGTGAGGGTAGGAGAAGTCAAGTGGTGACCACACCAAGAGACAAGAAAACAAACACCATGCTTCATATCAAATCCAACCATACCCCTTCATGTCACAATAAAGCAAAAGCATGGAGCAAGATATCATAATCAATAGTTTTGCAAGAAAACCCTCCACAAAATGTTATTTGCAAAACTGCAAATAACACCCTCCATCGGAAAAGTCCGGCCTGGAAAGAACAAAGGAAAACCGGCCGGAACGGAATGAAAACTGGCAACTCCAGAAAACTGGTCCCGTAATAAATTACAGGAAAACCCCGATACTGTGCATACACACCCGCATCTGTATTCCGTCCGGATACAAATGCAAAGAGACAAAATCTACACTGTACTAAACTAGGACCGGCTTAAACAAAAGCCGGCTAGTAATATCCGTTCGATCCTGATCCATGCAATACCGCACGTATCTGATCGAACCCTGCCATATACCTATACGGCTACTAGTACAAACCGTCCGATCCTGATCCGTGCAATACCGCACGTATCTGATCGGACCCTGCCATATCTCCATACGGCCTCTACAGTGTTTCGCCCGAAACTTGAGTAACTGAAAGTGTGGTGGACTCTAAAGACTCGTCAACACCTTGGTTGTGGATTTAACCACTAGCACGTCAGAGGTATAAGCCAATACGTGACGGGCTACCAGGTACTGACCAAATGGGACGTCGATGAGGAAGCTCACCCCGACACCCAACTGAGCCTGTCAGTGACAATATCCGTGCAGTCCGGTCCGTTCGTCTATGAGTATCGCATGGCGGGCCTAGGGGGTTGGTAAAAGTCAGACCCCCAAAAGCGGTACAAGTCGTGTCGGAGTGTAGCCCAGAACACCCTGAGATACTACTGGAATACCTACCAGTAAATCTCCTTGCCTTGGCCAAGGACTTTGTGTAATGGCTCTCCTAGACACAGCACGACCTCACCCCCAATACCGGGAGAGACGAACCCCTGAAGATACGCTCACTGCCTCCATGTGGCTCGGGACTGTACCCAACTAAAACCTGTTTGCACGACTCCTTTGAGCCGTGGTAGGGTAGTAATCAAAGTACAGTGGGAACTCACACGAGACAAATGACGATCCCCAGGTCGATGAACTAACCTGCACACATGTCACCAGGGAACTGCCATCTGACGTCTGGTATATGACCAACTAGCATGTTCCCGGCGAGTCCTGTCCGGTGTACTCATAACCCAATGAGCACCTGTATACATCTTAGGTGATCCAACTGACACCAGTGGCTTGTGAGACCGGCCACCGCCCCTCGTCGGGGTCTCGACTGTATACACTAGTCTACTAATGGAGTATCGATGCCCGGTCTCGAAACTCCCACGACTAGGGACCTTTTAAGGATATGCTTGTAGACCCCCAGCTCCCACTTATATGATCGCCCTCATACTGCTGGTGGTCAAGCAAGAATCCTAGGGGCTCTATCAACGTGTAATAGCGACGTGTCAGGTCACCTAAAGCAGTACACGATGATAAAGGTAAACCAGATAGCATACTATCATCTCGAGTAAGACTGTCCTACCGGGATAGGTCCTCCCTCAATCATTACAATCACGTACCTGTGACCTAATAATTGACTCTGAGGGCACTATCTCCAACAATCTCCCACTTGCACTCAAGGCTAATTATTGCGATGTCGCATACTCACAGCCCGTGTGATACCGAACATCCAACTCCTCTACTAGTCAGTCTCACAAAGCTCGTTTGCGGAACTATTGCGTTCGAGGAATAGCCTCAGTGAGTGGATCCGCTTTGTTGTTTCCTTCCATGTCTCTCTATATCTCATGTTCGCGGAGAAACCCATCTCCCGAAATGAGCAATACCTGCCTTAGAATGTGTCTGGATGTCTAATGGGACTTAGCTCATAAATGAACTCCAAATCCAAACTTCTTAGACTGTATCGTCAACTGAACTTAATCAGTATCCTGCGCCATGCCACCCTCAGTATTGCCTTGGACCACCTGTCCAAAATACTGCCCCTCATCAGAAGGAAAACTATAACTCTGACAACCTCCTTGTCGTCCATGTCACCTTGGAAGCCTGGAATGATAACTGTCTCCCGAATGAGGCTGTCGTTATCATATCCCTAGAACATCCACTTATGTTCTAAAACTGCTTCCGACTGTTTCTCCAGGATTGGATCAATATCAACTTATTGCATCTAGTGCAAGAACAACATCTGGTGTGGTACTTGACATCTCATGATTGACTCAATTGCCTAAGCAAGTGATCTGCCAATCATGCACGTCCCTCTCCCCTTTAGTCTGTAAGACACCTTTGGAGAGGGTGACTCCATTACCTGCAGGTACACTACCGTGCCAGGAGTCGTCCATCCTAAATACTCTTAGAATGCTGTCAAGTACCCTGATTGGGAAACCACCCAAATCTAGATCTAAAACCATAGATCCAGTAACCAGTATGTCAGATATAAAATCCACTTCCTTTGTGGAGAAACCACTGTGTGACGACCAAAGTATAACCGATCGTAGTATAGGAGTTTCTTTTCCTACTCTGTGTATGTCATCCAAATACCAGGATATCACACCCTACTACCTTCTCAACAGATTCATCCCCTTTTCTGATGAAGTCAAACCCATGACTGTCACATCAGAAATAGATGATCTATCTCCGCTACATCTGCTCTAGTCTATAAATAGACATAAGCTCCCTGTCCACCAATGCTTCCGCTGCTCCCTCTGATTACGACAACCCTCTGGCAGAGTCATATAGACGTACACTTCTAAAACTAGTTTAGAACGACGCTATACTCATCCTCCCGCCGGGTCTCGTAACCTGGAACAACAGCAATGGCAATTGTGGGTAAACAAGAACTTCCCTGTCGCCGTCCTTGAGGCTACCGTAGTACCTCTCGGGTGCCTGAAGTTACCCACTTTATCTGCGGAGTGGCCAATGGAATGTCAATCCAGATTGAATCTTTAGGTTCCTTATCAAATCTTCAGTAATCGTTTGTGGTTCTGGAATCACTTCCAGTTCTACCATACTCCCACTACTGTTTTCTGAAAAAAAAACATTTTTAATAAAACTGTGGCGAGTCTAGAACAATATCGCTATTGTTCATCCAGATGGTAGAAAGTCAACCCTCGTCATAGCCTGGGTCAACCCACAAACAGCCATTACAGAAACGTGCCTTGAGTTGTCCAGTGTCTGGTTTTAATCATAAACCGGACAACTCCCCGTACCTTAACATCGTTAAGATATGAACTGTTCTATATCCAATATAGAACCAGAGGCACTGATTTAATTGAACTAGATTCAAATCATGCAGCTGTCTCCAGTGCATGTCAACTAAATGGAAGAAGGCCGATCAGCGTTACTCAACTTAGGAATGCTTCCAATTATGAGTAACCTGAAAGAGAAGCAATTTCTCTTAATCATTACTATCAACTGAACACCATACACAAGTATCTACATCTTCGATCTCTTTGAAGAATCCCGATACTTGCTATACCTGGTTCTCTACTCTATTCAAATACATATAACTTCTCCAAATTCGGACCCTGTGTTTCCACGAAACACCTGTCTAAAAAATAGAGGAGTCATAAGTAAACCGAATATAGTACGAGGACCATCCCCTCTGTCCTGATGGACCCTGGACAACATACAATACTCTGTAAAAGTCCCTTGAGTCTGATTACTCATTCACTGTGTGTCGTAGGTTGAAAACTGTACTTATGGTTAAGAAGAATTACACCGCTGTTTAATGCTCCTTACCTAACCATCCACTGATATAGGTAAATGTCGTAGACATAATTTCAGAAAGGTATATCTCACTCTATGAAAATAGACGTACAGATATACCAATTTGAAATTGGTGCATAACAGCGGATATTCAAAACCAAATATTTGCCGACCGGCAAACAACCCAGGTGATTTCCTCAAATATCACCGATTACAACGAATCCCGATATAATGAGGATGATCACCCAATTCCCAATAACTTACTCCCACTCATCATCTGTAAAACTATACAGATGTGAGAAACGTACCTGGTAAATACATACCCTGGAGTAAGTATCTAATCGGGAAATCAGTTTTCCTTTAACATTACACAGTGAAACTGAAACATCGAAATGTTCCGATGGGGTATTCTGGTATTCCTAGTAATGCCTCTTCCAGATTCACGACTGTAACCGTATAGTTCTTTGCCACCTCTCCAAATCCCTTCATATGTCTTTAGTCATTACCTTCTGCACACCCATTAGGCCAAATGGTTTTCTTCCTTCCCTACCGTTCGGCACCAGCCTATGGTTTGGAAGAGGACTATCCAATAAGCATAAAGGGTGTACTGTCCTAATCCTAGGAGCACTCGCAACGCGAGAGAAGGTGAAGATAAAAGACACCTGAATGTACTTTATTCCTATTTCTCCTGAACCAGGATCCATCCCCGAACTGGAACAAGTTCCTTTCGAGTTCGTATATAACCATACGATGGATTATCCAATAAAATGGGATCTTCGTAGTGATACGGAGTGTCCTGGAGAAATACAAAGGTGATTTAGGATTGGCGAAGAAATACTTGGTTTGGTCGTGAATAGCAGTCGCAATTTACTTTGCCCTCTTACTAATCCCTTGCTTTGTCTGAACTTAATACCTTCTGTACACCGTTTAAGCTAACTGGTTTTCTTTATTCCCTACCAGTCGGCACCAGCCTATGGTTTGGAAGAAGACTATCCAATTTGCATAATAGGTGTACTACTCCTAAACTAAGGAGTACTCGCAACCTGAGAGAGGGTGAAAAGAAAAGACAACTGAATAATCCTATCCGTTTTCTCCAGAACCGGAAACCATCCTCGAATCCCTTCGAGTTCGTATCTAACCATACGATGGTTTTGTCCAATGGAAGTGGACGTTCGTAGTAAAACGGGGTGTCCTGGAGAAAAGGGTAAAAGTAGGAGTGGCAATGAGGTTTGCAACTCTGACAATCCAAAGGTTGGTGTTTAAGAAGGTTCGGTCAACTTGGTCACTAAGTCAAAGTCTTAGGGTCGGGTCAATGGTCGCTGCCAAAGAGAGAGAGAAAAGAAACACTCAGCGTGCACTCTAACCTAGATCAGAATGGTTACCAATTTATCTAATCTGGAAACCTCCCACTGTACCTCAAATTCTCCTCCAAACCTTAAAGAAGAATTAGTCGGGGTCACCCGAGGAGTAAACCAACTCATCAGTGGGAATCGGGATCCAACTCTCATCGCATGACAACGTGACGGAATCCGCTCACGGTATCACACTCCAGAAGGTATGCGCATATCTGGCAAGTTTCAGTACTTTTGAAACTCCCGATGTGATTTCTGCCCCATGCTCTTATGACCTTGGCGTGAGGTCAAAATATCATAAGTCACATGTCAAGTTCTGCCCGTCATTATCCAGGTTAATTTGAACCCACCCGTACATACCCTTGACGTAGGCCAAAATAGTAGTACGACTGTCCCAAACCAACGCATCTATCTATGCAACAGATAAATAACCGGCAGCTACCAAACGCTATGCCTTGGCGTGAGGTCAAAATACATAGCTTGAATACTACCGAATATTTAACTGAAATGACGGAGGGCTACGAATGGTTTCTGGCGAAAACCTTTAACGTAATGAACTTGATATCGTTGAAGGAACGGATAGCTTTTTAGAAAATATAGTGACGAAAACCTTTACTAAAGAGGTCACTCCCGGTGAAGGGATCTCGGCTCTTTCCCCGTAGAATGGGGTGCAGGATATTCCAAATGAATACCGCGATGCAAAGCAAAAGTAATCGGCTATAGTGAAGTTAATGCCCTGACGCAAACTTCTGTCCAAGGGGTCACTCCCGGTGAAGGGATCTCGGCCCTTGCCTCGTCGACTGAGGAGCAGGATATTCCAATGAATACCACGATGCAAAACAAAAGTAAACGTCCTTGCAATAACAGCTTTTTGAAAAGTGTTCCAACAACATCAGATTAGGTTTGTTTTAACTTGCATTGATCCGAATCAATGCAGTCCCATCAATTGATCACACCAAAAAGAACGAAAATATACTGATGTACGTATATGCCATCCGCATTCGCCACTGGGTCCCGTCATTACCCGTTAGGTTAGCTAACTAACGACAGAGCGGGGACTGGACTAGCGCGGATGCAAAACATATACAACATTTACTAATATATATACCAATATATTATATTCGCTCAAGGCGTGAATGAAATGCAACATCACAGAAATGTACAGCATCACAGAACAATACAGATATCTGGGATCCCCGGGTTTCACAGAGCCACTACTGAAACCCGACGTTCCCCTGGTCGTGTGGATAGCCTGTGCAATGAAATCCTAGACCCCTACGGGCGCGGCAAGTCACCCGCCAAAACCTGAAGCGAGGCAGCCCCCTTCAGCGCCGTGAATGGACCACCCAGCACTTCACGGAATCCGGCAACTTGGACACCCCTCCTGGGTCAACCTGTACCCCCTACGAGTGCGGCGAATAGCCCGCCAATCCTAGAGTGAAGCCCCCTCCGTCTCAATGCCATGAGATGCGGGCTTGTTGCCCTCCAGAACCCGGCTATCCGTGCACCCCTCCGCGGGGCAATCCTAGTACAGAAAGTAAAATATACATACATCCGGGTACATCGACGGCAACCAGGTCGTGCCCCAAAATAATAATACAGTCAGGCAGTGACGGCAGTCCACATGTCGGACGCTCGCCCCGCAATATCAAATGTACATAATACAACAAAACTGTACTAGCATTGCATCCAGGCTATCCCCCACGACCGATCCGCAACATCACAGCAAATACATAGAACATCAACGTGAAAGTCACGTTCGCAAATCCGTCTAACCGGGCTATAGCAGTTAGACCGGATTTACCGATCGAGTGACATTCACGGTCGCAGATATAATGTAAATACTGTGAAAAATGTGTTTAAAAAATTTCCGATTGATCAAACAATTAACAAGTGGGCCCCAAAGAAAACTGTAGCACTCACAGAAACAATTGGCCCAACTTTAATATTCCAAAGCCCATATTTTAAGCCCAGAAGGCCTCTGTAAAAAAATGGTGAAGTGATGTGAATAGTGCGCGGCGGAAGGGCCGCACAAAGGTGGTTTTCGCGGCGGTTCCGCGCTCCAACTGTGGAGTTACTTCATCAAATTTTTACAGAACTCTTAGATTATCCAGTACATCAATATTTTACAACCTGAAAAATTTTTCGAGACCAAAAATTTTCAACAGAAACTGATGCGAACTAAAATGCAGTTTTGGAACTTTTTGATCGATCGGAAATGCAAACACATTACACAAAGTTAGACTAAGTTAATGGCGAGGCTCTGATACCACTGTAAGTGCACGGCGGTGCCCCGGCCGTCAATCCGACGCCGGAATGCGGAAGCGGTGATAAACTTAAATTTTGCGGACTTTGCAAACCGGCACCACCGCGCACTAAACTCCGGATCGTAACCATTAACAAGTCTAGCTAACCAATAAGAAAGGGAAGAGATGTATACCGACGATCCAAGTCCTCCGGTCTTCATCTCCACTCCGATCTCCTCGCGGGATCTCCGTCCGTCTCCTCCTCGTCGGAAAGAGGCACCACATCGCCTGTAGCTTTTACGGGCTCCCACCTCAATACCGAGGCAACTCGGGCGCGAAGCTGGCGAATCGACGCGTCCAAGATTTGCTGTAGGAATGTAGTGTAGAATCGTAGTCTCTTTTTGGGGTCTTGGAGTTGCCTTTAGATGGAGGGATGAGGATTGAACTTTGGAGGGAAATGAAGCTACCAATTTTTTGCAAGGAAATGAGATGAAGAATGAAGCATCAAAAATGAACCTCTCATTTTTCCTCTCCTCACAATGTGTGGCCGGCCAATCTCATATGGAAATGGTGGAGGGAACAAATACAAAACCTTAAGGGAGGTGAGGGTAGGAGAAGTCAAGTGGTGACCACACCAAGAGACAAGAAAACAAACACCATGCTTCATATCAAATCCAACCATACCCCTTCATGTCACAATAAAGCAAAAGCATGGAGCAAGATATCATAATCAATAGTTTTGCAAGAAAACCCTCCACAAAATGTTATTTGCAAAACTGCAAATAACACCCTCCATCGGAAAAGTCCGGCCTGGAAAGAACAAAGGAAAACCGGCCGGAACGGAATGAAAACTGGCAACTCCAGAAAACTGGTCCCGTAATAAATTACAGGAAAACCCCGATACTGTGCATACACACCCGCATCTGTATTCCGTCCGGATACAAATGCAAAGAGACAAAATCTACACTGTACTAAACTAGGACCGGCTTAAACAAAAGCCGGCTAGTAATATCCGTTCGATCCTGATCCATGCAATACCGCACGTATCTGATCGAACCCTGCCATATACCTATACGGCTACTAGTACAAACCGTCCGATCCTGATCCGTGCAATACCGCACGTATCTGATCGGACCCTGCCATATCTCCATACGGCCTCTACAGTGTTTCGCCCGAAACTTGAGTAACTGAAAGTGTGGTGGACTCTAAAGACTCGTCAACACCTTGGTTGTGGATTTAACCACTAGCACGTCAGAGGTATAAGCCAATACGTGACGGGCTACCAGGTACTGACCAAATGGGACGTCGATGAGGAAGCTCACCCCGACACCCAACTGAGCCTGTCAGTGACAATATCCGTGCAGTCCGGTCCGTTCGTCTATGAGTATCGCATGGCGGGCCTAGGGGGTTGGTAAAAGTCAGACCCCCAAAAGCGGTACAAGTCGTGTCGGAGTGTAGCCCAGAACACCCTGAGATACTACTGGAATACCTACCAGTAAATCTCCTTGCCTTGGCCAAGGACTTTGTGTAATGGCTCTCCTAGACACAGCACGACCTCACCCCCAATACCGGGAGAGACGAACCCCTGAAGATACGCTCACTGCCTCCATGTGGCTCGGGACTGTACCCAACTAAAACCTGTTTGCACGACTCCTTTGAGCCGTGGTAGGGTAGTAATCAAAGTACAGTGGGAACTCACACGAGACAAATGACGATCCCCAGGTCGATGAACTAACCTGCACACATGTCACCAGGGAACTGCCATCTGACGTCTGGTATATGACCAACTAGCATGTTCCCGGCGAGTCCTGTCCGGTGTACTCATAACCCAATGAGCACCTGTATACATCTTAGGTGATCCAACTGACACCAGTGGCTTGTGAGACCGGCCACCGCCCCTCGTCGGGGTCTCGACTGTATACACTAGTCTACTAATGGAGTATCGATGCCCGGTCTCGAAACTCCCACGACTAGGGACCTTTTAAGGATATGCTTGTAGACCCCCAGCTCCCACTTATATGATCGCCCTCATACTGCTGGTGGTCAAGCAAGAATCCTAGGGGCTCTATCAACGTGTAATAGCGACGTGTCAGGTCACCTAAAGCAGTACACGATGATAAAGGTAAACCAGATAGCATACTATCATCTCGAGTAAGACTGTCCTACCGGGATAGGTTCTCCCTCAATCATTACAATCACGTACCTGTGACCTAATAATTGACTCTGAGGGCACTATCTCCAACAGATCCTCCGCGCTACAGTGAAATCAGCCCACCAAATTTTCTCAGTTCTCTTAAAAAAGCCTGCACATATTTCTACAATATACCAAATAATTTTTCGAGCACAAATCAAAATCGACAGAATCTGCATCTTTGAAATTGTGGTTTTTTGAAATTCCATTCGATCGAGTTCTAAACACGTTAGAGCAAGCTAGAAAAGGATAATGGCGTGGCTCTGATACCATGTAAGTCTACGGTAGCGCCCCGGCCATCTTTCCGAGGCCAAAATACGGAAACAAAAACTTTTCTTTAACTAGAAACCGGTGCTAACGCGGACTATAAACCCGGATCGGACCATTAACCTACTACTAGCTAACTAGAGAAAGGGTAGAGATGCTATACCGAGCGATCCGTGTCCTTCGGTACGGCCACCATCCCAAGCTCCTCGCGGCATCTCCTGTCTTGTTCTCCTCGTCGGAAAGGGCACGACATCGAGAATTCTTTTTATGGGCTCCCACCTCTCAACCGAGGCAACTCGGACACGAAGATGGTAAGTCGACGTGTCCAAGATTGCTGTAGACTGAGTGTAGAATGCTATGTCTCGAGGGTTAATGAAGTTGTCATTTTTGGATGGAGGAAGGAGATATGAACTTTTGAGATGGGCTAAGGAATTTTGTTGCAAGCAAAATGAGACCAGTATTTTTCCCACCCCAAAATTTGGACAGCCCCCCGCATCTCCTAGTGGCCGGCCATATATTGGCAATGGGAAAATCAAGGGGGTGAGCACAAGGAAAGGTGGGGTGATCATAAGAAAAAGGTGGGTGATTATGAGGAATAATGATCACACCAAAGACTTTTCAATCCCATCACAAAAAACAAGTAATGATGAAGCAACCATGTGCCACAAAAACCTTCTCCATTATTAATTGCACATTTGCAAAAATAACCCCCTCCATCAAAGGAATTTCAGCCAAGAAGGAATAAAGAAAAATGGCCGAAAACGGAATGCAAACTGGCAACTTCAAAAAGTGATCCCGTAATAAATTACAGGAAAACCACGCGACTGTATATACATACCCGCATTTGTATTCCGACCGAATACAAATGCAATGAGACAAAATCTACACTGTACAATACTAGGATCCGGCTTAAACCAAAGCCCGCTAGTATTATCCGTCCGAAGCATAACACGTGCACAAATGCACGCGTACGTTCAAACCCTGCCATAAATCCATACGGCCTCTACAGCGTTTCTCCCGAAACTTGAGAAACTGTTTGTGGGGGACTCTAAAGACTCGTCAATACTTTGGCTGTAGATTTAACCACTAGCACGTCAAAAGTATTAGCCGTACGTAACGGGCTACCAGGTATTGACCAAAAGGGAGGTCGATGAGCGAACTCATCCTGACACCCTACTGAGCCTGTCAGTGACAATATCCGTACAGTCCGGTCCGTTCGTCTATGAGCATCGCATGGCGGGCCTAGGGAATTGGTAAAAGTCAGACCCCCAAAAGCGGTACAAGTCGTGTCAGAGTGTAGCCCAGAACACCCTGAGATACTACTGGAATACCTACCAGTAAATCTTCTTCCTTGTCCAAGGACTTCATGTAATGGCTCTCCTAGACACAGCGCGATCTCACCCCCAATACCGGGAGAGACGAAACCCCTGCCGATCCGCTCACTGCCTCCATGTGGCTCGGGACTGTACCCAACTTAAACCTGTTTGCACGACTCATTTGAGCCGTGGTAGGGTAGTAATCAAAGTACAGTGGGAACTCACACGAGACAAATGACGATCTGAGATCGATGAACTAACCTGTACACATGTCACAAGGGAACTGCTATCTGACGTCAGGTATAATACCAACTAGTATGTTCCCGGCGAGTCCTGTCCGGTGTACTCATAACCCATTGAGCACCTGTATACATCTTAGGTGAACCAACTGACACCAATGGATTGTGAGACCGGCAACCGCCCCTCGTCGGGGTCTCGACTGTATACACTAGTCTACTAATGGAGTATCGATGCCCAAGCTCGAAACTCCCACGACTAGGGACCACTTTAAGGATGTACTTATAGACCCCAGCTCCCACGTATATGATCGCCATCATAATGCTGGTCATCAAGCATGAATCCTCAGGGCTCTATCAATGTGCAATAGTGATCTGTACCATCATCTTAAGAAGTACACGATGATAAAGATAAACCAAGTAGTATACTATTTCCTATCAACGTGTAATAGTGAACTGTACACGATGATAAAGACAAACCAAATAGTATACAAAGCTTTCGAGTAAGACTGTCCTACCAGTATAGGTCATCCCTCAATCATTGCAATCACGTGCCTGCGATTCAATAATTGACTCTGATGGCACTATATCCAACAGTACTATCATGTCGAGCAAGAAAGTCCTCCCTATATATGTCCCAGCATCCACTATTATTTACATATCATGTACAATAATGGCCTCTTGGGCATACATACAACTAACAATCTCCCATTTGCACTAGGGCTACCATATAGCATTAGTTGTACTATCTCATACTCAACCATCCCATAAAAGTCTCTCTCTAGGAAAAAGGCCTTTGTGAGTGGATCCGCCGTGTTGTCCTCTGAGTCTACTCTCCTAACCTCGATCTCCCTGGAGATCAACTATCTCCATGATCAGGTGATACTGCCTTGGAATATGTCTGGGTCACTGATGGGACCGGGGTTCCTAGGCCAAAGCCACACTTCCATTGTCACACATTGGTAGGAACCTAGTTCATCTCATGAACAAATATACACCCAGACTACCTCTTTGGTATCATCTTTGATAGCGATGTCACTCGCCTTTATCGTCTAGTTTGCCACGGCATCTAGCTTGGAACTCTTCTAATATACCGTCCCCCCACTGAGGGTAAAGACAATGCCTGTAACTGACATTCAGTCTTCCTTACCACCCTGGAATCTATCCAGTGATTCTCCCCAGGATCGATTGATACCATCTCACTACACCTAGTGAGAGTCCTAACATCCACTTAGATCTATCTCATAGATCCAAAACCTAGGATTTAGGAGGTATCATCTTGATCCTATATGGAGAATCAATGTGATAAAAGGAGATTGACCATGCGTAGCATAGGAAACCCTTTTCCTATCAAGAGTATGTTGTCCACATGCAATACGAGGATGATCACTTTACTCTCTACTACTTTTTTTGTATATACAAGGTTCATCTACCATTTTGATGAAGTCAAACACTTTGACTACCACATCAGAATAGACTTTCCAACTCCGCGATGCCTGCATAAACTTTTAAAGCAACTTGCATACGTTTCCGCTGCTCCCACTGTTTACGAAGCCCTCTGGCCGTGTACTTATAGACGTTCTCTTCTAAATCATTATTTAGAAAAAGCAGTCATGACACCCAACTACCAGATATCGTAGTCATGGTATGTAGCAATGGCAAGTAGGATCCGGATGGACTTAAGCATAGCTATTGGAGAAAAGGTTTCTGTCACGACCCGAAAGTATGGAACGCGACTGGCACTTAGATTACGAGACGTCTAGAGGCGTACCGTAACCTAAGTCAGTCAAAGCCCAGAAGAATCTAAACCAAAATCAAAAGACAGTGAAGGAAAACCTTTAATGAAAATGGTTTGTAAATCAATTAAGTTGCATAGAATCCCTTTTTAAAACATCAAAAATTTCTGAAAATTTCGGCAGAGTCTCCCCTGTATTTTCTATCCCCCAAAATGGGTACAACAAGATAATAAACCTGTAATCATAAAATGGCATCCCCAAGCGGGAGCTAGCTCTTCGCCCAAGGCGGATCACAACCACATGCAATATAATAGTAATATCAAGAAAAAGAGCATAAAAGAAATGCGAAATACCAGAAAACACACGTCGGCTCAAGTGAGCTCGACCCAAAAGAAACCACAAATATACAAACCTCTCAGTCTCGTCACTAGGTCGCATATACAATATAAAGTGGTAGATGGAGAATACTAGATACAATGATAAAGCAAAAAGAAATAAAGTATACTCGCAACCCACCTACGGGCGATGTCGCGAGTCTGAGCAAAAGGAACTGATGATAAGATAGCCCGCCGCTACAAGACTGACGGGTCCGACCTGCAAGACACTGTGGCACAACGGGGGTGAGTTGCCAGCTTGTGAGTAAATATAACATCTAATAAGGCAATCGTAAGAATGCACGCAATGCACCACAACATGCATGTCCATAAGTGATATAATATCTCTAGTATGCATGCACAGGTATGCAATGTCATTATTAAACCTTTAAGTGTTTTAAATACTAAGGGTATTGAATTCTTAACTTTAGAACATGAATATCTGTATAATAGCTAAATACCATCAAGAAATCATCTGAAAACCCGTGTCAAGCATCGACACCAAATAGGAAACATATCTGTCTCAATATCGGGCTCCGTCAGTCCGGATCGGCCCATATCATAAATCTCACGACAACGGTCGGTATCCTCCGGATATCCACCGCGCCAGACATCACCGGTAGGTAGTCTTCTCCTGCCAGGCTCATCGTCTACAACTCGATCTTCTTGCCCCGGGATACCATACCGGGCCCACCATGTACCCGAGACGGTTCATCCACTCCTCGAATCGGGTCTCGAAATCCAACAGAAAACATGAAAACTCATGGTGGACGACACATACATCACGAGAAAACCGCAACTTTGTTTTGAAAATGATAAATATAAGGTTTTGTTAAATTCTTGCGGTTTTCCCCAAAAATCCAGAAATCGCAGCAATACTGAAATCATCAAGAAAATCATAATGTCCACATGTTATATATGATAAACGTCTATGATATCAATGCATACGATGTGAATTTTTGCTAGAAATCTATATAAATATGATGATGATGCGAGGTATACGTATGCTATGCACTTTCATATATCAAGTATGAATGCAAGTGGCGATATTATGATAAACAGGTTCTATAGTGCACGTGGCATGGCAATTACCAAAGGCGTGTGTGTCACATGAATAGTGCGCATGCAACAGATGCCAATGGTAATGGTGTTCGTGTCCTACGAAGTGTTATCGCATGTGTGCATATGAATATCCATGCAATCTAGCATACTATTAACTATAAGGTATGCTGTGTAAATGAAGGGGGTAAGCTAACTAACAATATAAATATTGCCAGAAATAGGGTAATCCTAACTAGGGGGCGCATCGCGCCATCCAGACGATTCCCCCATAGATGAATACATCTACTCACCTGAAATCTCCGCTAATCTGATCCGGCCACCGCCTTGCCTTTTCGCGCCGTGTCCGAAGTTTCCCCGACCGATCCTATATTTGCACAATATCAAGAATAAGATTACAAAACCTAACACAATGCAAGTCACAACATACAATTATCCACGCTCTCGTATTAATCATAGCATGCACTTGGTGCGCGGAAAAACGCACGAAAATCGCAATCCTTTAACTAGAATCGTCATTTCGGGGAAATCGACTAAACTACAACCCGACTAGACGAAACCCCGCGTTAGCGCACTCTAATAGTCCTATACGAAGCTAATTATATCGCTAACATAACGCATTTTGATCGCATTCTAATTTTCGTAAAAATCTAGCAAGCAATTTTCTAGCCGATTCGATGCAAACATCGAAATTTGTCGATTTAGCAAGCGTATCATTACACAATTAACCATTCTAATCAATTATATAACCAAAACCCTAACTTAATTTTTACAACCATGTTTCAAACCCTAACTCAACATCAAAACCCATTCTTGATTTTTCAAGACAACCCATTATAATGAAATTAACACTTTAAACATCTAATTTAGCGATCACAATCCAACTCTAACATCCAATTTAAACTACTACATGGCCACAACACAAATTTTAACCCAATTATCATACTTCAAACCCTAATCTAGAACTTCATCCCTTTCTTGAAATTTCATAAACAAGAATTTATAACTAAAATTCACACTTAAACTTTCTAATCTAGCATAATTAAACTACAATTAAACAACTAGATTAGAATTTTACCTTACAAGTGTTGATTCTCTTGCACTAAACCTCTAAAGTGGCCTCTTTTCTCCTTACTTTAAACCAATTTGGGGTTGAGAAGGGATTGCTTAAGGTTTTGGGTTGAATTAGAGAAGGATTTAGTGAATTTCGGTGGATTTTTGTGGATTTTTCAAGAGTTTTAAGCTAAACAAAAATGGGGAAAATGGGGGGGGGAACCTGAAGCATTTCGGCCAGCAGGTGAGGGAGGGAGTTGTGGGGAAATTTGGAGAAGTTTCTAGGTCAATAAATATCATATGTTATCATTTAATGCTTTCATGTCATCCTTTTTACAAAAAAACCCATTTTTACTTCATTTTTTCACAAATTTTCCCACCCTAAAACCAAAAGTTTGCAAGACATGATATAATTTTATTAACACCATATTATAGCTTATAAAGACTCCTAATTATGAATTTTACCTAATTAAATTTGTATTTATCCCTAATTTAATGTATTTAAAAAGGCTTAAAATAATAAAAAAATAATTAATTACGAATTTTTTTTTATTTAACTAGAAAATTATAAGTGACATTTTAGTGACAAAATTATAGTAATATCTTATCTAAATTTTGTATAATTAGGTCTACAATGAGAAATACCTATTTTGACTTTTTACGGAAAAAGCCGAAAATTAGCCGATTACCGAAAAACTGCCTAAACGATTTTCGAAGGGTTACAATCTTCCCCCCTTAAAGAAATTCGGTCCCCGAATTTAGAATTTAACTACGCATACCTTCAAAAAGATGGGGATATCTCTTCCTCATCTCGACCTCGGTCTCCCAGGTGACCTCCTCGCTGTTCGGGCCACGCCAAAGGACCTTGACGGACGGTATAACCTTCGACCTCAATTTCTTCACCTGTCGATCCAGAATGACCACCGGCTGCTCGGTGAAAGAAAGATCACGCTCTAGCTGGATCGTCTGGTGCTGAATCGCCTGGGAAGGATCATGAAGGTACTTGCGGAGCATCGAGACATGGAATACGGGGTGAACATCGGGAAAGCTGGGCGGAAGAGCTAACCGATAAGCGACTGGACCAACGCGGTCTAGGATCTCGAAAGGACCAACATATCTAGGACTCAGCTTCCATTTCCGCCCAAATCTCATCACACCTTTCATCGGAGAGACCTTTAGGAAAACATGATCGCCAACAGCGAACTCGAGTCGGTGACGGCGCCTGTCCGCATAAGATTTCTGCCTGCTCTGTGCCGCTCTCATCCTGTCCCGAATCAACTGTATCTTCTCGGTCGTCTCCTGTACAATCTGCGGCCCCAAAATACAGCTCTCCCTGAGCTCTGTCCAATATACAGGCGATCGACATCTCCTCCCATATAATGCCTCGAAAGGTGCCATCTGAATCGTCTCCTGGAAGCTATTATTGTAGGAAAACTCGATCAAAGGCAAATGACGATCCCAGCTACCACCGAAATCTAAAACACAAGCTCTGAGCATGTCCTCAAGAGTCTGAATCGTACGCTCCGACTGACCGTCAGTTTGCGGATGAAAGGCTGTGCTAAAACTCAATCGAGTGCCCAATGCTTGCTGAAGTTTCTGCCACAATCGGCTGGTAAACTGGGTGCCACGGTCGGACACGATGCAAGTCGGAACGCCATGTAGTCGCACTATCTCATCAATATAAACCTGGGCGTACTGAGAAAATCCAAAAGTGGTCTTCACTGGCAGGAAGTGAGCCGCTTTCGTCAGTCGATCAACAATCACCCATATAGAGTCATACCCTCGACTAGTCCTGGGTAGACCGACAATGAAGTCCATGGAGACCTGCTCCCACTTCCACTCAGGGATGGGCAAAGGCTGTAACTCGCCGGCTGGCCTCTGGTGCTCGGCCTTGACTTGCTGACAAGACAGGCAACTGGACACAAAGTCTGTAACATCCTTTTTCATCCCGTCCCACCAGTAAACCTCTCTCAAATCACGGTACATCTTGGTGGAACCTGGATGCATGCTGTATACAGATCTATGTGCCTCCATCGAGAATATCACGCCTTAGTCCCTCTGAATCTGGCACACACAGTCGAGTCCCAAATCGAAGTATCCCCTGATCATCGATCACGAACTCAGAAACTCTGCCCTGCCGAATCTGCTCAATAATCTCTAAGATACGGGCATCGCCGGACTGTGCCTCACGGATACGGTCAAGTAACTGTGGGCGTGCTCTGAAATGGGCCAGTTGTCCCCCTGTAGGAGTAAACTCAAACTGCACTCTGCTATAACATAACACCTGCCAATCCGCCGTCGACTGCATCTGCACTGCGCTCAAACAAGATAAGCTACCTCCAGGCCTCCTACTCAAAGCATCTGCCACCACATTCGCCTTGCCCGGATGGTATAAAATCTCGCAGTCATAATCCTTCACCAACTCCATCCAACGGCACTGTCTCAGGTTCAGATCTCGCTGCTGGAAGATATACTTCAAACTCTTGTGGTCAGTGAATATCTGGCACGACTCACCATATAGGTAATGTCTCCAGATCTTAAGTGCAAATACCACTGCAGCCATCTCTAAATCATGGGTGGGGTAGTTCTGCTCGTGTTTCCTCAGCTGCCGAGAAGCATACGCGATAACTCTGTCGTGCTGCATCAACACACATCCCATCCCCACTCTAGAAGCATCACAATATACCACGAACCCGCCTGATCCTGAAGGCAATGCTAACACTGGTGCAGTAGTCAGACGAGTCTTCAACTACTGGAAACTATCCTCACATGCCTGGGTCCAATCAAAAGGAACCCCCTTCCGGGTCAACCCGGTCAAAGGTGCAGCAATGCGGGAGAAATCCTGGACAAAACGCCGATAATAGCCGGCCAGACCTAGAAAACTGCGAACCTCTGTAACTGATACTGGTCTAGGCCAACGCTGAACTGCCTCGATCTTCTTCGGGTCCACACAAATAACATCTCTCGTCACCACATGACCCAAGAAATCGACACTGTCTAGCCAGAATGCGCACTTGGAGAATTTGGCGAACAGCTGATGCTCCCTCAAAGTCTGCAATGTGATACGTAAGTGCTGCTCATGCTCCTCCCGGCTCCGAGAATAAACCAAGATGTCGTCAATGAACACAATAATGAACTGATCGAGATACGGCCTGAATACGCGGTTCATCAAATCCATAAATGCTGCTGGGGCATTAGTGAGCCCGAACGACATCACCAAGAACTCATAATGACCGTATCGAGTACGGAAAGCGGTCTTCGGAATATCCTCCTTCCGAACCCGCAACTGGTGATAACCTGACCGTAAATCAACCTTCGAGAAAAACCCTGGACCCTGGAGCTGATCGAATAAGTCATCAATGCGGGGTAGGGGATACCTGTTCCGCACAGTAACCCGGTTCAGCTGACGATAATCAATGCATAAACGCATACTCCAGTCCTTCTTCTTGACAAACAAGACGGGAGCACCCCAAGGTGACACACTCGGTCGGATAAGCCCTTTGTCCAGCAAGTCCTGTAACTGATCCTTTAGCTCTCTCAGCTCCGCCGGGGCCATCCGATAAGGCGGTATAGAGATAGGCCCCGTGCCAGGGATCAAGTCAATACAGAACTCAATCTCGCGCTCTGGTGGCAGACCAGGCAGCTCGTCAGGGAATACATCAGGAAACTCTCTCACAACAGGGACCTGGTCCAACGGAACCTCTGTGGAACTAGTATCACAAACATAGGCTAAGAATCCCTGACACCCTTTCCTTAAGAGCTGACCAGCGCGAAGAGAAGAAATCAAGCTGGGAAGGGTAGCACTACGATCTCCCTGAATAATAAGAACCGGCTCACCAGGAAAACTGAATCTGACTGCCTTTTCACGGCAGTCCACGGATGCATAACAGGTGGCTAGCCAGTCCATACCAAGAAGAACGTCAAAGTCTAGCATATCGAGGAAAATCAAATCAACTGAAGAATCTCTCTCCCCGATACGAACGAAACACGATCGGTACACAAAACGGGCAACAAAAGACTCACCTACCGGGGTAATAACGACAAGCGGCTGATCTAACGGAGAAGACTCTCGGCCCAACCTCGGTGCAAAATACGTGGATACATAGGAATGTGTGGAGCCTGGATCAAATAATACCCGTGCATCAAAAGAACATACTGGCAGAGTCCCTGTCACGACGGCATTGGATGCCTGTGCATCCTGAGGAGTCAACGCGAACACTCGGGCCTGTCCACCACTAATAGCTGGCTGTTCTCTGCCTCTACCTCGGCCTCTGCCTCTGTAAGTGCACGGCGGCGCCCCGGTCGTCAATCTGACGGCCAAATGCGGAAACGGTGATAAACTTTAATTTTGCGAACTTTGCAAACCGGCACCACCGCGCACTAAACCCCGGATCGGGCCATTAAACTAGATCTAGCTAACTACAAGATGGGAAGAGATATACCGAGTGATCCGAGTCCTCCGGTCTTCTCGTCGTCGTCCCGATCTCTTGCGGAAACTCCGGTCGTCGCCTCCTCGCCGGAAGGGCACCACATCGCCTGCATCTTTTACGGGCTCCCGCCTCTATACCGAGGCAACTCGGGCATGAAGCTGGCAAGTCGACATGCCCAAGATGTGCTGTAGGATGTGTAGAGTCTATGTCTCATTGGGGTTTTGGTTGCCATGAAGGATGAAGAGAATCATGAACTTTGGAGAGGGTTTTTGAGAATTTGGCAAGCATGAAAATGAGAGGTGAATTAATCCCTCATACCAAAATGAACTCCTCTTATCTCACTCCAAGATGTGGCCGGCCTTAACAAGGAGGAAAAATGAACAAAGGGGTGAGTGTAGTAAAAGCATATGGTGACCACATCCACAAAGTAAACCTCACCATACTTATCACTCCATACCTTTCAAATCCCATTAATGAAAAAAACCATCATGAAAAAGCAAGTGATGAAGATGGTCATATCATAATGAAAACATTGCAAGAAACCCCCCTCCACAAAAGCTATTTGCACAATTGCAAATAACCCCCCTCCATCGGAAAAGTCCGGCCGGGAAAGAACAAAGGAAAACCGGCCGGAACGGAATGCAAACTGGCAACTCCAGAAAACTGGTCCCGTAATAAATTACAGGAAAACCCCGATACTGTGCATACACACCCGCATCTGTATTCCGACTGGATACAAATGCAATGAGACAAAATCTACACTGTACTAAACTAGGATCCAGCTTAAACCAAAGCCGGCTAGTAATATCCGTCCGATCCTGATCCGTACAATACCGCATGTATCTGATCGAACCCTGCCATATAACTATACGGCCTCTAGTACAAACCGTCCGATCCTGATCCGTGCAATACCGCACGTATCTGATCGGACCCTGCCATATCTCCATACGGCCTCTACAGCGTTTCGTCCGAAAGCTTGAGTAACTGAAAGTGTGGTGGACTCTAAAGACTCGTCAATACTATGGCTGTGGATTTAACCACTAGCACGTCAGAGGTATAAGCCAATACGTAACGGGCCACCAGCTATTGACTAAAAGGGACGTCGATGAGCGAACTCATCCTGACACCCTACTGAGCCTGTCAGTAACAATATCCGTACAGTCCGGTCCGTTCGTCTAAGAGCATCGCATGGCGGGCCTAGGGGGTTGGTAAAAGTCAGACCCCCAAAAGCGGTACAAGTCGTGTCGGAGTGTAGCCCAGAACACCCTGAGATACTACTGGAATACCTACCAGAAAATCTCCTGCCTTGGCCAAGGACTTCGTGTAATGGCTCTCCTAGACACAGCGCGACCTCACCCCCAATACCGGGAGAGACGAACCCCTGAAGATCCGCTCACTGCCTCCATGTGGCTCGGGACTATACCCAAGTAAAACCTGTTTGCACGACTCCTTTGAGCCGTGGTAGGGTAGTAATCAAAGCACAGTGGGAACTCACACGAGACAAATGACGATCCCCAGGTCGATGAACTAACCTGTACACATGTCACCTGGGAACTGCTATCTGACGTCAGGTATAAGACCAACTAGCATGTTCCCGGCGAGTCCTGTCCGGTGTACTCATAACCCAGTGAGCACCTGTATACATCTTAGGTGATCCAACTGACACCAGTGGCTTGTGAGACCGGCCACCGCCCCTCGTCGGGGTCTCGACTGTATACACTAGTCTACTCTGGAGAATCGATGCCCTGTCTCGAAACTCCCACGACTAGGGACCAATTAAGGATGTGCTTATAGACTCCAGCTCTCACTTATATGATCGCCCTCATACTGCTGGCAGTCAAGCAAGAATCCTAGGGGCTCTATCAACGTGCAATAGCGACCTGTCAGGTCACCTAAAGCAGTACACGATGATAAAGGTAAACCAGATAGCATACTATCATCTCGAGTAAGACTGTCCTACCGGGATAGGTCCTCCCTCAATCATTGCAATCACGTGCCTGTGATCCAATAATCGACTCTGAGGGCACTATCTCCAACAATCTCCCACTTGCACTCAAGGCTAATTATTGCGATGTCGCATACTCACAGCCCGTGTGATACCGAACACCCAACTCCTCTACTAGTCAGTCGCATAAAGCCTGTTTGCGAAACTATTGTGTTCGAGGAATAGCCTCAGTGAGTGGATTCGCCTTGATGTTTCTTTCCATGTCTCTCTATATCTCAAGTTCGCGGAGAAAACCATCTCCCGAAATGAGCAATACCTGTCTTAGAATGTCTGGATGTCTGATGGGACCGAGCTCATAAATGAACTCCAAATCCAAACTTCTTAGACTGTATCGTCAACTGAACTTAATCAGTATCCTGCGCCATGCCACCCTCAGTATTGCCTTGGACCACCTGTCCAAAATACTGCCCCTCGTCAGAGGGAAAACTATAACTCTGACAACGTCCTTGTCGTCCATGTCACCTTGGAAGCCTGGAATGATAACTGTCTCCCAAACGAGGCTGTCGTTATCATATCCCTAGAACATTCACTTATGTTCTAAAACTGCTTCCGACTGTTTCTCCAGGATTGGATTAATGTCAACTTATTGCATCTACTGCAAGAACAATATCTGGTGTGGTACTTGACATCTCATGATTGACTCAATTGCCTAAGCAAGTGATCTGTCAATCATGCACATCCCTCTCTAGTTTAGTCTATAAGACACCTTTAGAGAGGGTGACTCCATCACCTGCAGGTACACTACCGTGCCATGAGTCGTCCATTCTAAATCCTCTTAGAATGCTGTCAAGGTACCCTGATTGAGAAACCACCCAAATCTAGATCTAAAACCATAGATCTAGTAACCAGTATGTCTGATATAATGTCCAAGTCCCATGTGGAGAAACCACTGTGTGACGACCAAAATATAACCGATCGTAGTATAGGAATGTCACTTCCTACTTTGTGTATGTCATCCAAATACAATGACATCACACCCTACTACCTTCTCAACAGATCCATCCCCTATTCTGATGGCGTCAAACCTATGACTGTCACATCAGAAAAAGATGATCTTCCTCCGCTACATCTGCTTTAGTCTACAAATAGACATAAGCCTGATGTCCACCAATGCTTCCGCTGCTCCCACTGACTACGACAACCCTCTGGCAGAGTCATATAGACGTACATTTCTAAAGCTAGTTTAGAACGACGCTATACTCCTCCTCCCACCGGGTCTCGCAGCCTGGAACAACAGCAATGGCAAGTGTGGGTAAACAAGAACTTCCCTGTCACCGTCCTTGAGGCTACCGGAGTACCTCTCGGGTGCCTGAAGTTACCCACCGTATCTGCGGAGTGGCCAATGGAATGTCAATCCATATTGAATCTTTAGGTTCCTTATCAAATCTTCAGTAATCGTTTGCGGTTCTGGAATCACTTCCAGTTCTACCATACTCCCACTACTGTTTTCTGAAAAAATCCATTTTTATTAAAACTGTGGAGAGTCTAGAACAATATTACTATTGATCTCCCAGATGGTAGAAAGTCAACCCTCGTCATAGCCTGGGTCAACCCACAAACAGCCATTACAGAAACGTGCCTTGAGTTATCCAGAGTCTGGTTTTAATCATAAGCCGGACAACTCCCCGTACCTTAACAATGTTAAGATATGAACTGTACTATATCCAATATAGAACCAGAGGCACTGATTTAATTGAACCAGATTCAAATCATGCAGCCATCTCCAGTGCATGTCAACTAAATGGAGAGAGGCCGATCAGCGTTACTCAACTTAGGAATGCTTCCAATTATGAGTAACCTCAAAGAGAAGCAAGTTCTCTTTATCATTACTATCAACTGAATACCATACACAAGTATCTACATCTTCAATCACTTTGAAGAATCCCGATACTTGCTACACCTGGTTCTCTACTCTATTCAAATACCTATAACTCCTCAAAACTTAGACCCTGTGTTTCTACGAAACACATGTCTAAGAACTAGAGAAGTTAAAAGTAAACAGAATATAGTATGAGGACCAACCCCTCTGTCCTAATGGACACCGGACAACATACAATACTCTGTATAAGTCCGCTGAGTCTAACAACTCTTTCACTGTGTGTCGTAGGTTGAAAACTGTACTTATGGTTAAGAAGAATTACACCGCTGTTTAATGCTCCTTACCTAACCATCCACTGATATAGGTAAATGTCATCGACATAATATCAAAAGGTATATCTCACTCTATGAAAATAGACGTACAGATATATCAATTTGAAATTGGTGCACAACAGCGGATATTCAAAACCAAATATTTGCCGACCGGCAAACAGCCCAGGTGATCTCCTCAAATATCACCGATTACAACGAATCCCGATATAATGATGATGATCACCCAATTCCCACTCATTATCTGAAAAACCATACAGATGTAAGAATCATCCTGGTAAATACATACCCAGGAGCAAGTGTCTAATCGGGAAATCAGTTTTCTTTTAACAGTACACAGTTGAACTGAAACATTGAAATGTTTCGATGGGGTATCCTGGTATTCTTAGTAATGCCTCTTCCATTATCCAGATTCACAACTATAACCGTATAATTCTTTGCCACCTCTCCAAATCCCTTTATATGTCTTTAGTCGTTACCTTCTGCACACCCCTTAGGCCAAATGGTTTTCTTCCTTCCCTACCGTTCGGCACCAGCCTATGGTTTGGAAGAAGACTATCCAATAAGCATAACGGGTGTACTGTCCTAATCCTAGGAGCACTCGCAAAGCGAGAGAAGGTGAAGATAAAAGACAACCGAATAAACCTTATTCCTATTTCTCCTGGACCAGAATCCATCCCCGAACTGGAACAAGTTCCTTTCGAGTTCGTATATAACCATACGATGGAGTATCCAATAAACTGTGGATCTTCGTAGTGATACGGAGTGTCCTGGAGAAATACAAAGGTGATTTAGGATTGACGAAGAAAAACTTGGTTTGGTCGTGAATATCAGTCGCAATTTACTTTGCCCTCTTACTAATCCCTTGCTTTGTCTTAATCTTAATACCTTCTGCACACCATCGTTATGCTAATTGGTTTTCTTCATTCCCTACCGGTCGGCACCAGCCTATGGTTTGGAAGAAGACTATCCAATTTGCGTAATAGGTGTACTATCCCCTAAACCAAGGAGTACTCGCAACTTGAGAGAAGGTAAAAGGGAAAAGACAACTGAATAATCCTATCCGTTTTCTCCAGAACCGGAAACCATCCTCGAATTCCTTCAAGTTCGTATCTAACCATACGATGGTTTTGTCCAATGGAAGTGGACGTTCGTAGTAATACGGGGTGTCCTGGAGAAAAGGGTAAAAGTAGGAGTGGCAATGAGGTCTGCAACTCTGACAATCCAAAAGCCTGTGTTAAGAAGGTTCGGTCAACTTGGTCACTGAGTCATAGTCTTAGGGTCGGGTCAATGGTCGCTGCCAAGAGAGAGAGAAAAGAAACACTCAGCATGCACTCTAACCAAGAACAGAATGGTTATCACTTTATCTAATCTGGAAACCTCCCACTGTTCCTCAAATTCTCCTCCAAACCTGAAAGAAGAATTAGTCGGGGTCACCCGAGGAGTAAACTAACTCATCAGTGGGAATCGGGATCCAACTCTCATCGCATGATAACGTGACGGAATCCGCTCACGGTATCACACTCCAGAAGGTATGCGCATATCTGGCAAGTTTCAGTTCTTTTGAAACTCCCGATGTGGATTTCTGCCCCATGCTCTTATGACCTTGACGAAGGTCAACAAATCATAAGTCACATGTCAAGTTCCACCCGTCATTGTCCAGGTTAATTTGAACCCACCCGTACAAGCCCTTGACGAAGGTCAACAAGGCTATACGACTGTCCCAAACCAACACATCTATCTATGCAGCAGAAAAGCAACAAGCAGCTACCATTCACTATGCCTTGACGAAGGTCAACAAACATAGCATGAATACTACGTGCTACCTGTCTGAAACGACGGAGGGCTACGAATGGTTTCTGGCGAAAACCTTTAACGTAATGAACTTGATATCGTTGAAGGAACGGATAGCTTTTTAGAAAATATAGTGACGAAAACCTTTACTAAAGAGGTCACTCCCGGTGAAGGGATCTCGGCTCTTTCCCCGTAGAATGGGGTGCTGGATATTCCAAATGAATACCACGATGCAAAGCAAAAGTAATCGGCTATAGTGAAGTTAATGCCCTGACGCAAACTTCTGTCCAAGGGGTCACTCCCGGTGAAGGGATCTCGGCCCTTGCCTCGTTGACTGAGGAGCAGGATATTCCAAATGAATACCACGATGCAAAACAAAAGTGAACGTCCTTGCAATAACAGCTTTTTTGAAAAGTGTTCCAACAACATCAGAATAGGTTTGTTTAACTTGCATTGATCCGAATCAACGCAGTCCCATCAATTGATCACACCACAAAAAACGAAAATATACTGACGTACGTATATGCCATCCTCATTCGCCACTGGGCCCCGTCATCACCCGTTAGGTTAGCTAACTAACGGCAGAGCGGGGACTGGACTAGCGCGGGTGAAAAACATATACAACATCTACTAATATATATACCAATATATTATATTTCGCTCAAGGCGTGAATAAAATGCAACATCACAGAAATGTACAGCATCACAGAACAATACGGATATCTGGGATCCTCGGGTTTCACAGAGCCACTACTGAAACCCGACGTTCCCCTGGTCGTGTGGATAGCCTGTACAATGAAATCCTATACCCCCGACGAGTACGGCGAATAGCCAGCCTACCCTGGAGTGAAGCCCCCTCCGTCCCAATGCCATGAGATGCGGGCTTGTTGCCTTCTAGAACCCGGCTATCCGTGCACCCCTCCGCGGGGTAACCCTAGTACAGAAAGTAAAATATACATACAACGGGTACATCGACCGCAACCAGGTCGTGCCCCAAAAGAATAATACAAACAGGCAGTGACGGCAGTCCACATGTCGGACGCTCGCCCCGCAATATCAAATGTACATGATACAACAACGCTGTACTAGCATTGCATCCAGGCTATCCCCCACGACCGATCCGCAACATCACAGCAAATACATAGAACATCAACGTGAAAGTCACGTTCGCAAATCCGTCTAACCGGGCTATAGCAGTTAGACTAGATTTACCGATCAAGTGACATTCACGGTCGCAGATATAATGTAAATACTGTGAAATAATGTGTTTAAAATATCCGATTGATCAAAAATTAACAAGTGGGCCCCCAAGCAATACTGTAGCACTCACAGAAAATCTGAGCCCAATATTAATATTCCAAAACCCCTATTTTTAGCCCAGAAGCCCACTGGAGAAGTTTGACACATTGACCATTCTAAACTGCGGCGGAACCGCGGCAAAAATAGGGGTTTTGCCGCGGTTCCGCGCTCCTCCTGAAAGATCAATGTCTCGAATTTTCCCAGAACTCTTAGAACTTCTAGTACATCAATTTTCTACAAGCTGAAAAATTTTTAGAGACCGAAAAAATTCGACAGAAAACTGATGTGAGCAAAAATGCAAGTTTTGGAATTTTGGTCGATCGGAAATGTAAAACACATCAAACGAAGCTAGACGAAGTTAATGGCGAGGCTCTGATACCACTGTAAGTGCACGGCGGCGCCCCGGTCGTCAATCTGACGGCCAAATACGGAAACGGTGATAAACTTTAATTTTGCGAACTTTGCAAACCGGCACCACCGCGCACTAAACCCCGGATCGGGCCATTAAACTAGATCTAGCTAACTACAAGATGGGAAGAGATATACCGAGTGATCCGAGTCCTCCGGTCTTCTCGTCGTCGTCCCGATCTCTTGCGGAAACTCCGGTCGTCGCCTCCTCGCCGGAAGGGCACCACATCGCCTGCATCTTTTACGGGCTCCCGCCTCTATACCGAGGCAACTCGGGCATGAAGCTGGCAAGTCGACATGCCCAAGATGTGCTGTAGGATATGTAGAGTCTATGTCTCATTGGGGTTTTGGTTGCCATGAAGGATGAAGAGAATCATGAACTTTGGAGAGGGTTTTTGAGAATTTGGCAAGCATGAAAATGAGATGTGAATTAATCCCTCATACCAAAATGAACTCCTCTCATCTCACTCCAAGATGTGGCCGGCCTTAACAAGGAGGAAAAATGAACAAAGGGGTGAGTGTAGTAAAAGCATATGGTGACCACATCCACAAAGTAAACCTCACCATACTTATCACTCCATACCTTTCAAATCCCATTAATGCAAAAAACCATCATGAAAAAGCAAGTGATGAAGATGGTCATATCATAATGAAAACATTGCAAGAAAACCCCCTCCACAAAAGCTATTTGCACAATTGCAAATAACCCCCCTCCATCGGAAAAGTCCGGCCGGGAAAGAACAAAGGAAAACCGGCCGGAACGGAATGCAAACTGGCAACTCCAGAAAACTGGTCCCGTAATAAATTACAGGAAAACCCCGATACTGTGCATACACACCCGCATCTGTATTCCGACTGGATACAAATGCAATGAGACAAAATCTACACTGTACTAAACTAGGATCCGGCTTAAACCAAAGCCGGCTAGTAATATCCGTCCGATCCTGATCCGTGCAATACCGCACGTATCTGATCGAACCCTGCCATATAACTATACGGCCTCTAGTACAAACCGTCCGATCCTGATCCGTGCAATACCGCACGTATCTGATCGGACCCTGCCATATCTCCATACGGCCTCTACAGCGTTTCGCCCGAAAGCTTGAGTAACTGAAAGTGTGGTGGACTCTAAAGACTCGTCAATACTATGGCTGTGGATTTAACCACTAGCACGTCAGAGGTATAAGCCAATACGTAACGGGCAACCAGCTATTGACTAAAAGGGACGTCGATGAGCGAACTCATCCTGACACCCTACTGAGCCTGTCAGTGACAATATCCGTACAGTCCGGTCCGTTCGTCTAAGAGCATCGCATGGCGGGCCTAGGGGGTTGGTAAAAGTCAGACCCCCAAAAGCGGTACAAGTCGTGTCGGAGTGTAGCCCAGAACACCCTGAGATACTACTGGAATACCTACCAGAAAATCTCCTGCCTTGGCCAAGGACTTCGTGTAATGGCTCTCCTAGACACAGCGCGACCTCACCCCCAATACCGGGAGAGACGAACCCCTGAAGATCCGCTCACTGCCTCCATGTGGCTCGGGACTGTACCCAACTAAAACCTGTTTGCACGACTCCTTTGAGCCGTGGTAGGGTAGTAATCAAAGCACGGTGGGAACTCACACGAGACAAATGACGATCCCCAGGTCGATGAACTAACCTGTACACATGTCACCTGGGAACTGCTATCTGACGTCAGGTATAAGACCAACTAGCATGTTCCCGGCGAGTCCTGTCCGGTGTACTCATAACCCAATGAGCACCTGTATACATCTTAGGTGATCCAACTGACACCAGTGGCTTGTGAGACCGGCCACCGCCCCTCGTCGGGGTCTCGACTGTATACACTAGTCTACTCTGGAGAATCGATGCCCTGTCTCAAAACTCCCACGACTAGGGACCAATTAAGGATGTGCTTATAGACTCCAGCTCTCACTTATATGATCGCCCTCATACTGCTGGCAGTCAAGCAAGAATCCTAGGGGCTCTATCAACGTGCAATAGCGACCTGTCAGGTCACCTAAAGCAGTACACGATGATAAAGGTAAACCAGATAGCATACTATCATCTCGAGTAAGACTGTCCTACCGGGATAGGTCCTCCCTCAATCATTGCAATCACGTGCCTGTGATCTAATAATCGACTCTGAGGGCACTATCTCCAACAGCCTCTGCCTCTGTCGCCTCGTCCTCTCTGAACCGGACCGCCACGCCCACGGCCTCTAGAAGCATCTGGCTGGCGTGAAGCATCATCAGGAGTAGGAAGTAAAGCTCTCTGAGAAGGTGGTGAGGGTGGTAAAGTCACATGCGGGACTGTCGCCGCGCCCGGACGTCCCATGGTACAGTCTCTGACACGGTGATACTGACTCCCACACCGAAAACATCCTGGAGACGACTGCTGGGTCTGTGGATATGAACCAAATAACTGACCTCGTCTCAATCCTCTGCCTCCACCATCTCCCGGAAATAATCTATCGCGGTGTCTGCCCATCTGCCGCTGAGCTGGCGTATCAGTACGGATCCTCTTCGCCCCAGAAAAGACCGGAGTCTCAGAAATACGCTCCTCCAAAAGTAAGGCGGCATCCATCGCGGCAGCGTATGTATCAAAGTGCTGGGTGCCGATGGCAAGGAATAGCTGTGTATCAAGCCCTCGTACAAACCTCTTTATTCTCTTCTCTTCTGTGTCGACTAGGTACGGAGCATATCGAGACAACTGGGTAAACTGTATATCATACTCCGACACTGTCATCCCAGGAGTCTTGCGCAAAGACTCAAAACTATGGGCTCGAGCATCTCGGACACTCTCCGGAAGAAAACGGGCAACAAATGCAGCTGTAAACTCATCCCAGGTCATAGAAGGCAGACCTGCAGCTTGGCCTCTCTCTACTGAGTCGTACCATGTCTGGGCAAGACCCTCCAGACGAAAACTCGCAAACTCCACCAATCTATCATCAGAGCACCTCAACGAACGGCAAATCCGAGCCATCCTATCAAGAAATGCCTGTGGGTCCTCTGTCGCATCTGTACCGGTAAAAGCTGGAGGTCTCAATCTCATGAACTCCTATAGTGAAACAGGGATAGTCTCCGTAGTAGCAGCAGGAGTGACCATCTGTGCAGCAGGTACGATCGTGGTCTGTGCGGTGGAAGGAACGTCCTCGGATCTCTGTGCCCGGCTGGACTCAACTAAAGATCCCATCATCTGCCGCAACTCTTGCATGCCGGCCTCTAATCTGGCAATACGGTCAGGATAAGGCGGATCAGTATGACCCTGAGGGATAGACGTATCCTCCCGCTCGATCCTCGCCTCAGACGAGCCCGCTCGAATCTCATCCCTAGCGGCAGCCCGCTGAGCTCTCGTAGTCTTTGGCGGCATCGAAGCTGGAATAAGAAACAGAATTGATAAGGACATTGCAATTGAATCAAGGAATGCAAGGAATCAAGAAAGGAAATACAAGCAATTATGTCCTAAGGTCACTTAGGCGGAGTACCGTATCGTAAGTATGCCGCGGATCATACCCACGCTACGCCACTCTGCTTAAGTCACCTACTCCATCTACCAAGGTCGTCCTACACTCAGGAAGGTAAAACCTACGCTCTGATACCAACTTTGTCACGACCCGAAAGTACGGAACGCGACTGGCACTTAGATTACGAGACGTCTAGAGGCGTACCGTAACCTAAGTCAGCCAAAGCCCAGAAGAATCTAAACCAAAATCAAAAGAGAGTGAAGGAAAACCATTAATGAAAATGGTTTGTAAATCAATTAAGTTGCATAGAATCCCTTTTTAAAACATCAAAAATTTCTGAAAATTTCGGCAGAGTCTCCCCTGTATTTTCTATCCCCCAAAATGGGTACAACAAGATAATAAACCTGTAATCATAAAATGGCATCCCCAAGCTGGAGCTAGCTTTTCGCCCAAGGCGGATCACAACCACATGCAATATAATAGTAATATCAAGAAAAAGAGCATAAAAGAAATGCGAAATACCAGAAAACACACGTCGGCTCAAGTGAGCTCGACCCAAAAGAAACCACAAATATACAAACCTATCAGTCTCGTCACTAGGTCGCATATATAATATAAAGTGGTAGATGGAGAATACTAGATACAATGATAAAGGAAAAAGAAATAAAGAATACTCGCAACCCACCTACGGGCGATGTCGCGAGTCTGAGCAAAAGGAACTGATGATAAGATAGCCCGCCGCTACAAGACTGACGGGTCCGACCTGCAAGACACTGTGGCACAACGGGGGTGAGTTGCCAGCTCGTGAGTAAATATAACATCTAATAAGGCAATCGTAAGAATGCACGCAATGCACCACAACATGCATGTCCATAAGTGATATAATATCTCTAGATGCATGCACAGGTATGCAATGTCATTATTAAACCTTTAAGTGTTTTAAATACTAAGGGTATTGAATTCTTAACTTTAGAACATGAATATCTGTATAATAGCTAAATACCATCAAGAAATCATCTGAAAACCCGTGTCAAGCATCGACACCAAATAGGAAACATATCTGTCTCAATATCGGGCTCCGTCAGTCCGGATCGGCCCATATCATAAATCTCACGACAACGGTCGGTATCCTCCGGATATCCACCGCGCCAGACATCACCGGTAGGTAGTCTTCCCCTGCCAGGCTCATCGTCTACAACTCGATCTTCTTGCCCCGGGGTACCATACCGGGCCCACCATGTACCCGAGACGGTTCATCCACTCCTCGAATCGGGTCTCGAAATCCAACAGAAAACATGAAAACTCATGGTGGACGACACATACATCACGAGAAAACCGCAACTTTGTTTTGAAAATGATAAATATAAGGTTTTGTTAAATTCTTGCGGTTTTCCCCAAAAATCCAGAAATCGCAGCAATACTGAAATCATCAAGAAAATCATAATGTCCACATGTTATATATGATAAATGTCTATGATATCAATGCATACGATGTGAATTTTTGCTAGAAATCTATATAAATATGATGATGATGCGAGGTATACGTATGCTATGCAATTTCATATATCAAGTATGAATGCAAGTGGCGATATTATGATAAACAGGTTCTATAGTGCACGTGGCATGGCAATTGCCAAAGGCGTGTGTGTCACATGAATAGTGCGCGTGCAACAGATGCCAATGGTAATGGTGTTCGTGTCCTACGAAGTGTTATCGCATGTGTGCATATGAATATCCATGCAATCTAGCATACTATTAACTATAAGGTATGCTGTGTAAATGAAGGGGGTAAGCTAACTAACAATATAAATATTGCCAGAAATAGGGTAATCCTAACTAGGGGGCGCATCGCGCCATCCAGACGATTCCCCCATAGATGAATACATCTACTCACCTGAAATCTCCGCTAATCTGATCCGGCCACCGCCTTGCCTTTTTGCGCCGTGTCCGAAGTTTCCCCGACCGATCCTATATTTGCACAATATCAAGCATAAGATTACAAAACCTAACACAATGCAAGTCACAACATACAATTATCCACGCTCTCGTATTAATCATAGCATGCACTTGGTGCGCGGAAAAACGCACGAAAATCGCAATCCTTTAACTAGAATCGTCATTTCGGGGAAATCGACTAAACTACAACCCGACTAGACGAAACCCCGCGTTAGCGCACTCTAATAGTCCTATACGAAGCTAATTATATCGCTAACATAACGCATTTTGATCGCATTCTAATTTTCGTAAAAATCTAGCAAGCAATTTTCTAGCCGATTCGATGCAAACATCGAAATTTGTCGATTTAGCAAGCGTATCATTACACAATTAACCATTCTAATCAATTATATAACCAAAACCCTAACTTAATTTTTACAACCATGTTTCAAACCCTAACTCAACATCAAAACCCATTCTTGATTTTTCAAGACAACCCATTATAATGAAATTAACACTTTAAACATCTAATTTAGCGATCACAATCCAACTCTAACATCCAATTTAAACTACTAGATGGCCACAACACAAATTTTAACCCAATTATCATACTTGAAACCCTAATCTAGAACTTCATCCCTTTCTTGAAATTTCATAAACAAGAATTTATAACTAAAATTCACACTTAAACTTTCTAATCTAGCATAATTAAACTACAATTAAACAACTAGATTAGAATTTTACCTTACAAGTGTTGATTCTCTTGCACTAAACCTCTAAAGTGGCCTCTTTTATCCTTACTTTAAACCAATTTGGGGTTGAGAAGGGATGGCTTAAGGTTTTGGGTTGAATTAGAGAAGGATTTAGTGAATTTCGGTGGATTTTTGTGGATTTTTCAAGAGTTTTAAGCTAAACAAAAATGGGGAAAATGGGGGGAAAAACCTGAAGCATTTCGGCCAGCAGGTGAGGGAGGGAGTTGTGGGGAAATTTGGAGAAGTTTCTAGGTCAATAACATCATATGTTATCATTTAATGCTTTCATGTCAACCTTTTTACAAAAAAACCCATTTTTACTTCATTTTTTCACAAATTTTCCCACCCTAAAACCAAAAGTTTGCAAGACATGATATAATTTTATTAACACCATATTTTAGCTTATAAAGACTCCTAATTATGAATTTTACCTAATTAAATTTGTATTTATCCCTAATTTAATGTATTTAAAAAGGCTTAAAATAATAAAAAAATAATTAATTACGAAATTTTTTTTATTTAACTAGAAAATTATAAGTGACATTTTAGTGACAAAATTATAGTAATATCTTATCTAAATTTTGTATAATTAGGTCTACAATGAAAAGTACCTATTTTGACTTTTTACGGAAAAAGCCGAAAATTAGCCGATTACCGAAAAACTGCCTAAACGATTTTCGAAGGGTTACAGTTTCATCATAATCTATACCTTGTCAATGACGAGAACCTTTTGCAACAATTCTAGCTTTGAAAGTCGCAACTTTTCTATCTACACGAAGTAATCTTCTTAAGATATACTTGCTCCTGATGGGGATTTAACCCTTCAGATATAGCAACCAAAGTCCATACTTTGTTGGTGTATATAGATTCCATCTCAGATCGCTAAGCACCCAGCCATTCTTACAGAGTCCCCACTCTCGATGGCCATCTTGAAACTAGTTGGGTCATTATCTCATGATGCATTCCTCGCTCCCACTTTCATCGAGAAACCGAAGTATCTCTCAGGCGGATGAGGAACCCTACCAGATCGGCGGAGAGGCTGAGGTTCGTCGGGGACTATTGAATCCTTTGGTTCTATCAAATCATCAGCTGTAGTTTGTATAGCTGGAAGTCCTTCCAGTTCTACAGAACTGACCTTGCCTCGATCTTGTCCGTATTTTGCTTTTAGACATAGGCCGGACAACCCCAAATCTTAACTTGCTTAAGAGATGGGCTCTTCCCATACCATATCACATATGGAGTGGTAGGCACTGATTTGATTGGAACCCAATTCAATAGGTATGCATCTTCCCCAAGCGCATAACCTCCAAAAGGAAACAGGTAACTCAGTAGTACTCATCATAAAGCGTACCATATCTAATAGGATGCGATTGCTTCGCCCCGATACACCGTTGTGCTGTGCTGTATACGGAGGAGTAATGCTGAGAGAGAATCACATTCTCCTTTAGAATAGTCCAGGATCTCCATGCCCAAGTATTCTCCTCCCTGATCTCATCAAAGGACATAATACTTACTCCTATATTGGTTCTCTACTTCTATCTTATATTCTTTGAATTTCTCAAAAGTTTCAGACATGTGTTTCAACAGAAACATGTGTCCGAGTCTTGGGAGATCATCAGTGAATGTAAGGAAGTATAAAGAACCAGTCCTGGCATATGTAGACAGGGGAACACATACATCCTCATGTATCTGTCCCAAGAGTTTATCAACTCTTTCTCTGTTTCAAGTAAACGGAGCTATGCTCATCTTATCTTCGTGACATGACTGGCAAGTTTTACAAGATGTAAATTCAAACTGATTTAAATATCCATCTAAATGTACTTAGCTAGTCGGGTCGCATTGATATGACCTAGTCTACAATGCCTCAAGAAGGATTCGTTCATTTCTGAACTCTTCCTCTTGTGTATGTTCTGTACGTTAGGAACTGTGGTTTGATTTAGAATGTATATGCTTTTAGATAACGTGCCTGAACCGATCAACTTTTGATATAGGAAATGTTCAAAACATTATCCAACAATACAAAATTATATCCTTCTTTAGTAAATAAAGATAGTGATATGATGCTGTATATCAAGTTCGGTATCTAATAACATTCGTTCAGAATCAATGTATTTAGTAATACAGGGTGATAACTGCCAACACCTTGGCTTGCAACAATTGCACCATTTCAAACTCTTAAAGTTTATCACCCGTTCTCAGTTTTCTACCTATCTGTAGCCCATGTAACAGATTACATATCCGGGATCCTGATCCGGTATCAAATACCCAGGATGTAGAGGATACTGAGAAACAGTTCTATGTAATGAACACACCCGAAGAAGATGCATCAGCATGCACTCTCTTCTTTTGGGCGGCATGGGAATCCTGTTATTCCCCTATTTCCTGCTCGGTCTTATAACAGTTATAAGTTGGAGAGGGACCAACGTTCCCCAGCTCAGTATAGCAAGCGGGTTCGGTCAATACATCCATATTATTATCTTCATTAAGGCGTGACATGGTCGCTACCTGGAGAGAGAGAGAGAAGAAAACACTCTGCGTGCGCTCTTGCAAGATTAGATTGGTTATATATTTGATCTAATCAAGATGGCTCCCACTGTTTTTATCAAATCTTCCTTCAAACCTTAAAAGGAAAGACTAGTCGGGATTAATTACACTCTACAAGTTCGCCAATTTTTCAGCCGGGCCAATGCCGGTACTTTGAGGGAGGTTTCCCGTGCTTTCGCACGGACCTAATTAAAATAAACCTGATTTTCCCAGGGGCGTAACCCCATTGACACCTTTCTAGGCACCTACTTGATCGGCTAATTGTAAAGTGCAAAACTCTCCCACGAGTAACAATTACTCGCAGTGGGTATCAGGATCCAACTATCATATCGAAGGTATGAAATCTCATTGCAAATTTCGACACTTGAAACTCCTGATAAAGGTTTTTACCCTTAGTACTTAAGACCTTAACTATGGTCAATAAATCATAAGCACTAGTCAAGCTCAACCCGTCATTTCGTGATTAATTAGACCCACCCACATGACCCTTAACTAAGGTCAACAAAGTCACATGACTATCCTAACTAATCGCATCATATGCTGTGTAGGAAGACATCACTTAGCTACCGTACACTGTGCCTTGACTATGGTCAACAAACACAGCACGAATACTAAGTACTCTACTTCCTAAAATGACGGAGGGTTACCGATGGTTTTTAAGAAAACCTTTAACGCTTTGAACTTGATCTCGTTGCAGAATCAAATGGTTTAAAATGGAGTGTTTTTAAGGCTTTTGCTCGTTTCGCTAAAGAGGTCACTCCCGGTGAAGGGATCTCGGCTCTTTCCTCGTCGAATGAGGTGCAGGATATTCACAATACAACTGTGCAAAGCAAGAATTAGAAAAGCAATCAAAAAACAAACCGAAGGTTGTAACATCCGCTAATTATTGCTAAAGAGGTCACTCCCGGTGAAGGGATCTCAGCTCTTTCCTTATCGAATAAGATGTTGGATGTTCTACAGGGAACACCGCTATGCAAAGCAACAACTAGAGCTACCAGATTTTTGAAATTCGATTCCACAATATCTTTTAGGTTTATTTTCTTTCATTAATCTCATTAATGAATGTCTCATCATTTAAGTCACGTAAACATCAAAGATAAATACAACATACGCTTATGTCATCCGCATTCGCCTCGATGTCCCGTCATGCACCGTTAGGTTAGGTAACTAACGGTAGAGTGGGGCAGGGCTAGCGCGGGGGTAAAACATAAGCAACGTCTATATAATATATCATATATACTATATACAGTATCTATCTGAACATATCACATGATCACATCACAGATAACGCAGCAGAAAACAACATATGAAATATTGGATATACTAGGATGTCCGTGTTTTATTTTGAGCCTATATAAAACACGGATTCCACGGTCGTGATGAATAGCCAAACCCACATCCCTAG